>OX638261.1:8728346-9358346 GCA_951806755.1 Brenthis hecate
AATTTTAATGTATTCCATCTTTTTTCAGCTACTTCCTTAGAAGAACTGAACATGCAATCTGGGTTTTCCGTCCTGAAAGGTAAGCGAACTATATATCTACCGTCTTCATCTCTTTCAGTAGTACGAGCAAATAGTTCTTCGCAAACTTGTTCTTCATGTGTCATTCTTTGTTGCTTTGTTAGTTCCAGGTCAGATTCGAGTTCCCAAAATTGTTTTAGCATGTCGTTGTCGTCAGTTCGACAATGAAAAGTATTAAACTCCGTATGATTTTCCTCCCTGGTTGATGTAGTTACTTCACCCGAGACAATCTATCCAAACGATGTGTTCTGGACTACCGGTGAACCTTGAGGTCCCTTTCTAATACCCTCCTGAATTATCTTGTCATAAACTTCAGCACCTAACAAAACGTCTATTTTGTTTGGAGTGTGATAATTCGGATCTGCTAATTCTATTTCAAGGGCTTCAAGCCATTCCAATGCAGTTATTCTCTTGGCTGGAAGAAAACTAGTGATTGTTTTCAAAACATAAGCCTTTACAGTGATATTATAATTTGGATCAATCATTGACTTAAGTTGAATAAAGACCATTGCTTTTGGTGACACATTACTATTACCCCCTAAGACTGAAACTTGTTCCCTTATAGGAATTTTCTTTAGTCCCAGATATTGGACTGTCGCTTCAGTTACGAATGACGTCTGTGACCCCTGATCTAACAACGCTCGAATTGTATAATGTTCTCCCGTTTTCGACGCGGCTTTGACTAACGCAGTGGCTAGCAACACCTGATTACGAACTAGTCCTGTCGAAAAGAACGTTGCTAAAGGAGTTGTCTCCATCTCGTTCTTTGATTCTGAACTTGATGAACCAATGTTACCATTATTATTTTTAGTTGTTTTAGCGTTGGCTCCAGAAATACCTGAACTTGGTGGATGTAATAGCGAGTGATGATGACGTTTGCAAATACGGCATTTGTTTGAACTTTGGCAGGATTTGGCAGAGTGATTATTACCTAAGCAGTTGAAACATATGTTATGGGTTTGGACAAAATTGCGTCGAGCGTCTACAGTTTCATTAGAAAAACGCTTACAATGTATAATCCTATGATCCTCAGAACAAAATGCACATTGAATCTTATTAGCTGAAGCTACAAAAGTTCTAAATTTATTTACATTATTATTATATTGAGAATTTTTGGTTACAGTAGCTGATTTGGTGTCCAAGAACTCTAAGGCTCGATAACGATTTGTAAGGAATTCAGAAAATTGGTTAAAGGTTGGTAGTTCTTCAGATGAATTATTATTTGTTACAGAAAATTCCCACTGTTTCCTGGACTCCGAATCGAGCTTTAAGGTAAGTATATGAATAATAATAATATCCCAAGTGCTTACATTTATACCTAAATTAGTTAATGAACTTAAACAATCATTAGTTGTATCAATAAGATTTTTTAAACAATTAGCTGACTCAGAAGTAATGTTTCTTTGACTTAATAAACGTTTTAAAATAAAATGTGACAAATATCTTTTATTATTATATCTAGAATTAAGTAATGACCAACACCTTTCATAATTTGAATCTGCTATAGGTATCTGTCTGAGCAGCTGTTCGGCCTCACCAGATAAATAACCTTTTAGATAATGCATCTTTTGGACATTGTCTAGTTGTTTATTAGTGTGCACAAGTGATACAAATAAATCCCTAAAAGTGGTCCATTCAGCATATTGACCATTGAATGTTGGAATAACTATACGGGGTAATTTAATGTTAGATGAATTAGCATTATTTGTAACTGAAACATCATTACTAGATCGATCAAATGAGGCAAGTGTTTGTTTTAATTCAGTCATATAATCGATATACAATTCTTCCACACTTCCCGCTATATCCTCTTTGAAATAGTTATTGTCAAAACCTTGAGATAACTTAATTATATTATTATGGTTATCATTAAACTGAGACCATAATTGGTTTAGAGTTTCCATTCGGATCTCTACATACTGAACAGTTATGCGATCCTTAGGAGACTTTTTGTAATTTATCCGCGCTTTATGCATACGATCATATAAATTTATTTGGACTTTAATTAAACTATCCATTATAATTGAATTTCTAATATTTCACCTCAAGTACAAAGTTTAGCTCTTATTCTAAATTACACTAAATGTTAAAACTATGAAAATGTTCTAAGTCCAAATTTCTTCACTAGTAATATTTACTAAGTTAATACACTCCTAGCAATAAAGTTCAATTTCACTAATATAGTTTCTTCATAGAGAATTCGTTAGAGTTAAATCACCAATTGATTTAAAGTTCAATTTTGTTAGATTATTTTTCCACTACTTATAACTTTGAAACACTTACAGTTTCTTGTTGATCACCTCAATGGACTGTATACTGCACTGACTGTCCCACGTGACGAGTCTCGTGCTCCGCTCCTTCCCTTGCGCCAACAGTTGTCCTTTCCTGACAGGCGCCTTCTCCAGGCACCGTCTGCAGTGGCGAGTTGCACCCTTGCAACTTGGCTGCTGCTGAAGTTCGACCAGTTCGCACAAGCGATTCGGCCAAAGTGATGTGATGGCGTAGAGTCTTCCCTGATCCGACTCTCGAAGGACCAAATGTACAATCCAATGTTGTCCTTGGGAGTAGGGTTCCCTCTGGGTTTATAATAAAACTCCAGTGATTGGATTGTGGTTAAAAATTTATTTTGTTCCATACCTTATATACATATCATCTTAACCAAACAATAGCGCGTTTTAGGTTACCCCCAATGCCATCTATTAAAATATATGTACAAACATTTAAACATTTAAATTTTGAATACAATGGAACGCGCTTTTATACTATGCCAGTCTTAACTTATCGTATAGAAACTTATACAAATAGAATTAACCTGTCTATATGTAAATATTACCTGAAATAAATGATTAAATAAAAAAAAATATAAAATATATATTAAAAAAAAACATTTTTTCCAATTTTTTTATCGATAACACTAAAACTCGACAATTGCTTCTAAACAAAAAAAAGAAAATCGGTTGAGAAACAGAGGAGACTAAACTATATTGGTCTATTTATGTATAGATATTTAATTAGTAATTAGATAAACTGCTTTCTACAATCGTTATATCTAATAGAAAACTGAAAATATTATAAAGAAATGACTTATCTAAGCGTTATGTCACGTGATCAGAATATGTCGTCTATACACATAATAAAATTCTGAGTCAAATTTGTACATTAAATATTTTTTGGAAAGTCTCATTGAAATATTCATTATCTCTTACTTTTATACTCTTTATCAATAAAAAGATGCCGAATCTATAGTTTTTAGATTTTTTTGTCAGTCTGTCTGAGAACGCAACGAGAAAACCACTGGATAGATTTTGATGAAATTTGGTATGATGATAGCTGGTTATCTGGGTCAACATATAAGGTACTTTTTGCTTCGGGAAAATATCTCATCTCTGAGAAATCTATACTAACCGTTAAAACGTTCCTAGGGAAAACCCGCGCGGAGCAAAGAGTCCCTAGTTCTTTTATATTTTTTATATTAATTATCTATTAGGTTGTAGATGTCAGCTTTAAAGTAGGTGATGTAATATTATAGACAATCATATCATATCAATGAGACTTCATTTTCATGTACTTTTTCATTAAATTCAGTTAATTTTCTCAAAAAACATATTTTATTCTTCTCATGTCGGTTTCCGTATTTTAATTTCTTTCTTTTATTACAATAATGTTCGCAGTGTGCCATCTCTTTATTAAACTCATCCTTTTGTTATTTTATAGGACTCGAGCTCAAATTTGATTAAATCACAGTAGGGCACTTAGTTTAAATAACTTTTGCGTATTTTTTTAGAATCCTAATTTGCCTTAAGGATTTATTCTTCTGAGCTCCATCCATTGTTCGATCCTTGTAAGTGCGTCTATTAAAAAAATAAATTTATGTAAAATAAACGTCTAGAAAACAAATCTCATTTTCGGATAGGAAATTTTTTTTTTTCTAACAATCTTATGGTTGAAAATTTTTTTTAATTTAAGCTGTATTTATACTATAAGTAATAATATAACTTACACAGTTAACGTGTTTTCTCGTGGATATGAGATAATCTCCCACGTTAAAAAATACCCTATGTCACTCCTGACTCCCCAACTATCTCCACACAAAAATTACGCCAAACAAATAAACAAACAAACAAACAAACAAACAAACAAACAAACAAACAAACAAACAAACAAACAAACAAACAAACAAACAAACAAACAAACACTTTCACATTTATAATATTAAAATATGAGTATTTCATTCTACTTCAGTTTTTATTCTTAGGACACTTCTTTTTTTATGTCAGTGTTTGTAGTTTTATTTCGTACATTTTATATACTAGCATCGATATCCGGTGGTATGAATGTAAGCCAATTATTATCAAAACAAAACTATTCAGATCTACTCTCTTTTTCAATTTCATATTTCCATCCTTACAAATATTTAACACTTAAAAATTTGATCATCAACAAATCTGAAGTTTCAGATGATTATAAAACCTCTTAATCCACTCCGTATTTTCGATTCAATCATATTCTACCGTCAGATCGGATTAAACTTTTCCTTTTTGTCAAGATTTCCCTTTGATTTGACATTACAAATAAGCATGGTTTGGCTAACAACTTTCAGTTTAAGGATTGAAATACCACCGCAGCTGTGAAGCGCAAAAGAATAAATTACAGAAGTTTTAAGTATCTACCCAAATATTTTATTAAAATATTAAGGGTCCGTAGTTAGTAACGAAACAAAAGTGGACTCAATATTTATAAACCACTAAGCACTTTCAAAGTTGATTTTGAAAGTTCCTAAAGTTACTTTGTACCAAAACTTTTGTAAATAGATATTTTTTGTTTGAGTTAACGTTGATGTTTTAACGATGATGTTCTTGAGACGTTTAAAATTTCTTCATTATTTAAACTAAAATCCACAGCTTTATACAGAAATAGAAAGTATATTATAAGAAAAAAATGACATTTTTCATTATTTACGTATTACAGATGGATAGACTAAGTTTACATATATTAAAAAAATTAAATTAAAAAAACAATACAACAGATTAAAAAAAGCTGCACATTGGGGATACGGCAATGTTGTATAATATACGTTGTATATGTATTTTTTTTTCTTTATTTCATTCCCCATGTCTTTTAATGGTGAATGTTGAGTGATGTACATACTTTTAACTAATAATTTATAAAAGATATATATATCGAATTTTAACTTTTACATTTTATAAGAAGCTACATAGGTACATGTCTATTAAACTCTTCGAATGCTTATGCGACATGTACCTAATAATAATTCTCAGAATTCGCATTATTTCTCCAAATTCTATATTAATTTATAACCTATTTTAACTACAAATAAGATAAAAATAATTGTCGACTTTACTTGAATCATAGCCCATATCTTTGAAGTTTGAACCCTGAAGTTGATGCAAGATACTTCTTTCCTCCTCCTCCAATACTCACTCTCCATCTTTAATCTCAATTCTTCATTTTTTTATTTTAAATTTTTCCTCCCTAAACAAGTTATATCTTCGTCTTACGTACCTTTACTGTATTATAAAAAAATATATATCTATAACATCATGGTAACAAAGCAACTATGCAGCAACTATACTATATAACTCTTAACTGCCTCGGTGGTGTAGTGGCTAGCATGTACGGCTGCACACCGGAGGTCCTGAGTTCGAGTCCCGGGTCGGGCCAAGTTTAGTTATTGAGTCTTTCTGTATATTAAGTCTCAGTAACAGCCCGGAGTTGTTAAGTTGGCAGTGTTTCACCCCCGTGCCTCGAAAAGCACGTAAAGCCGTCGGTCTTGCGCCTTAACTCTCACTGGTCGTGTCGAGTGGTCGTCCCATCGGAGTATGAGAGTGACAGGAATAGAGAGTGCACTTGTGTCTGCGCGTACACTTGTGCACTATAATATCTCCTGCGCAGTTGGCTAGTCTCAATGAGATTGGCCGCCGTGGCCGGAATCGGTCAGGAGAACATCATCATCATATAACCTATTTTGCTTGATTTTAGCAATAAAAGGTATTTTAACAGGTCATTTATATTTCACTAACAAATTCTTGCTTCTCTTAACTTTCGTCCATCTGGGACTAAATAAGTTAATATTTATTTGCACGACCTCCTATAGATAAGGCTAACTAGAAGTGGCCTGGTTCTGTAAGTATCCCTCAAGGTGTTGTATTGTGTCCAATATTGTTTTGAATTTTAATAAATTATCTTTTTATAGCCTTACTAGCGACTTACTCTCGCTCGTTTTAACGTTTAGTAAAGATTTCTCAGAAATTAGATATTTTCCCGCAGTAAAAAGTATCCTATATGTTTTTCAAGTGATGCGGTCACAGACAGACATACAAACAAACAAAATTTCTGAAAACTATACATTCGGCCTCTGTATCGATAATAATGACTATTTCAATAATATTTTCCAATAAATATTTAATGTACAGATTCGATTCAGTTAGAATTTTATTATATGTATAGATAGTTTGACAAGCTTTTATTATAAAACTGATATATATTTAATTTATCGCATCTCTTGACGATAGTGCTTGTAAAAGTTTATTTTGATAGATTGGACTTTGTTTCTTTGAACAGACAATAAAAGATTTAACACCAACTTTTACCACTTTAATTTACTACTTGTAATGCCTCGAAGTAGTTCATTGTTGACATTTTGTTTCAATTTTGAATGTTTTTAAACATTTTATATTAAATATACCTTTTTATTAGCAAGTAAATATTTAAATTTATTTATTATTTTTTAGAAATCTATATATATATATAATTCTTCTGTGAGTGTGTATGTCACTGAACTTCTCTCAAACGACTGGACCGATTTTGATAAAATTTTTTGTGTGTGTTCAAGGGGATCTGGGAATGGTTTAGATTCACAATTTTGTCCAAAAAGTTTGAAATTTTCAAATTAAAGACGTGTAGACAGGACAACGTCTGTCGGGTCCGCTAGTATATATATATATATAAATCAATTGCTGTTCGTTAGTCTCGCTAAAACTCAAAAACGGCTGAACCGATTTGAATAATTCTTTTTTGTTTTGTTGGAGGTATATCAGGGATGGTTTAAATATGAAAAAAAATAGGAATAACCCATAAGAACAGCTGGAAAATCTAAAAGTTCAGAACTGGTTATTTTGTATGGGAATCACTATTTCCGATTACTTTCAATAGTGGTTGACCTACCATCTACAACAAAACGTAAAGTTTAAGTTAGAAAAAAAAAATAGTATATAACAGTATATAGTCTATCTATTCTATACTAATCGTTAAAACGTACCTAGGGACGAGCCCGAGCGAAACGAGGGTGAGTCGCTAGTTTATATATATATATATATATATATATATATATATATATATATATATATATATATATATATATATATATATATATATATATATATATATTTCTTAATCAACAGTTTTAGTGTACATCATAAATATTTAATTTTAAAATATTTGCATAGTATTTCAACATAAAAAGGCCAAAGACTTATTTCTATAAACTTTATCTTCAAACAAAAATGTGGAGCCAATGAAGCATGTTATTCATACAATTGTTATTTTTAGTTCATTTATATTTTATTTTAACCTCAGAATTAATCCGATGATTGAAAACTCAGTTCCAATTCAAAATACACGTCTGAATTAAATGCTACGCTTAAACTTTCTGTTCCAAACACTTTAGGTTTCAGGTACTCTTGATTTATTATTGTTTTAGACACTGTTATATGTATTACTAGCGGCTCACCATCGTTTCGCTCTGGTTCACCCCTAGAAAAACAAAAAAAATCTATCCCACGGAAACCGTATATTTTTCCGGGATAAAACGTAGCCTACGTGTTATTCTAATGTATGAGCTATATTACTGTAAAGTTTCATCAAAATCCATACAGTAGTTTTTGCGTGAAAGAGTAACAAACATCCATACATCTATACATCATACTCACAGATTTAAGCATTTGCGCGTGCTTGTGTGATATGTGTGTGTGAACGTGTTAGGTATCTGGTGAATACCGAACTAAAGTGAAGAGAGTGTAAGCCACTAGTACAATTTTTTTATATCGTTTTTATTCTCAAAGTGAACCGTAAAATAGCATTTTTCTGGTGTAAAGTGTTCAACCACAGCAAAAGTCACTGTTTTTCTTTTGTTTATCCAGAAAAAAGTGTTTAAAGCTACAAAATACTTCACTTTAACTACCAAAATCTTGAAATTAGCCTCAAAAGAATTGAAAATGCGGTATTATGCTCGTTTATTCTAATATTTTCGTTGACGGAAATAAATCCTTTTAATTAAATTTTGAAGTCGCCTTAATGACTTCAACAAGTAGACCAAAGTTATTATATTATATTGGTTTGATAGATTTTCTTTAAATAACTATAAGGATTCATCAGAAAATTAGCCCCTGCTTATTTTATTTTATACTAGCGACTCACCCTCGCTTCGCTCGGGTTCTTCCCTAGCTTGCTTCCCAAGTTTGTGAGTTTGTGAGATTGTAGGGAGTAATCTCTGGATCTACTAAACCGATTTAGACGAAATTTGGTAAAAAGATAGTATAAGACCCTGGAAAGGACACCAGATACTTTTTATCCCGGAAATCATCCCTTAAGGGGGTGAAAATGGAGATGAAAATTTGTATGGGGAATCAACCTAGTCACTACATAGTATAAAACAAAGTCGCTTTCTCTGTCCCTATATCCCTATGTATGCTTAAATGTTTAAAACTACGTAACGGATTTTGATGTGGTTTTTTTTAATAGATAGAGTCATTCAAGAGGAAGGATTTTATGTATAATACATGTATATTATAGAACAGAAACGCCGAGAAATTCAAAGATTTGTATTTCTTATTAACCGTTAAAATGCACCTAGGGACCAACCCGAGCGAAGCGAGGGTGAGTCGCTAGTCTTATATAAATTAACCACCATGACTAATTTTGCTATTGTTATTTTTGTATAGACCTACTTTATGCATAGCATACTTTATGTATTCTTTGTTACAGGAAAAAAACACCATCATTGCAGTAAAAGGTACGTTCACTATTTTACTCTCTTAGGTGTTGAATTTTAGAGAACGCTGAAATACGTAACTCAATAATTTTGCCGTACTCAATTCGAATAAAAAGTTTCATACACACTTTTATCCCCTATTTCACCCCCTTGGGGGTTGAATTTTGAAAAATCCTTCCTTAGTAGATGCCTTCGTCATATGAGGAATACGTGTGCAAAATTTCAATTTTCTAGCCTGTTTGGCCTGAGAGTTGATACATCAGACAATCACTTTTGCCTTTTATATATACAGATAAAGATTTCAAAACAAACTGCATATCTCAGAGTTACTAATTTTCGAAAGTTTGCCCGCCCGCGTGTACTATGACCAGAATCATCTAGTATTAAAGAGAGCCCAGCACAGATAAAAGGACTAAATACTTTAGGAGTGGGAGTATTTTTGAAGCATTCTCCTTTAAAATGTAGATTTTTTACTTGTATTACATGTCACAGGAGGCACAGATTATACTATATGGTCTCAACCAATCATCTAAGTCGATTCCAAAACGGTTTATTACGAGTATTACATATACTTTATGAAACATACACAGTTCTACAAACTTCTTCTTATTTCTGCACTTTAATTAAGCATTAAGTCATTTCCTTGAAAAGATTTCGTATATTTCTTTGGGTAGTTGCTATTATAAGAACAGTAAGAGCAGAGACAACATTTTTGGCTCACATAATACTTTCTTAGATTTACGCGAATACTTGACATTTTAAAATAAAACTATCTTTTCGGATTTTTTCGCGAATTTATTTTGATTTTTGGTTCCCGACGTTTCGAATGCTTTACAGCATCCATGGTCACGGGAGAGACTGAGGTGTTACATGTCTTGAAGGTATAGTTGTTACAGACAGCCTACCCACAATTAACAAAATGAAAATTGCACCAATTACATTACAATATTTTTTAACTTTAAAACATTTTTATAATTTTAATTATAATTTAATATGGAATATTATATATTTAATAATTATTACAATTTTAAAATATTAATTAGTAATCTATATTTAGTGTTGCCATTATTATATTTATAACCATAAAGAAAAATATAAAATATAGTATTAATTATTTAAGCCATATAATTGTTCTATGTGTAATTTAAAAAGTTAAAATTAATTAAGGATAATAATTTTAATTTAGTTTGCTGTTATTTAAAAACAGCAAATAAAATAACACTGTTATTATTAATATAATAAAATCAAATAATAAATATAAACATAACAGACAGGTAGATGTAGTAAGTTCTTACTGTGTAGATCAAAATGACAGCTTATCAGATTAAAATTATTTATTTTTCATTTGTAAAAGTATATAGTAATAGTGTTGCTTAGTAAGTTTGTTTTTAAATAACAGCAAACTAAATTAAAATTATTATCCTTAATTAATTTTAACTTTTTAAATTACACATAGAACAATTATATGGCTTAAATAATTAATACTATATTTTATATTTTTCTTTATGGTTATAAATATAATAATGGCAACACTAAATATAGATTACTAATTAATATTTTAAAATTGTAATAATTATTAAATATATAATATTCCATATTCAATTATAATTAAAATTATAAAAATGTTTTAAAGTTAAAAAATATTGTAATGTAATTGGTGCAATTTTCATTTTGTTAATTGTGGGTAGGCTGTCTGTAACAACTATACCTTCAAGACATGTAACACCTCAGTCTCTCCCGTGACCACGGATGCTGTAAAGCATTCGAAACGTCGGGAACCAAAAATCAAAATAAATTCGCGAAAAAATCCGAAAAGATAGTTTTATTTTAAAAAAAATTTTTGGCTCAGTTTATAGTGACCCTACTTGCTATACCAGCGGTCGCGGGTTCGTGTCCCGCTAGGGGTATTCATTGTGTGACGAACACTAATGCTATGTAAAAAATAGCAGTGTTAGTATGACATTATTTATTATGATGAGTTATTTTATCGTCTCTAATTACTTGTTACTGTGAAGGAAGTATTTTATTACCATCTTAGTTGTGGTTCTAAGACCCTTTATTTTATCTTAAAGCTAAGAGCGATTTTTCTAGCAATATTTTAGACACCGCTGTGTAGAGTACAATCTATTTCCTTTTATCCCTAGACGTTTATTTCATTTAGTTAACAACTATTAAATACTAGTGACATACCCTCGATTCACTTGGGTGTATTTATAATATTATATACAATATACATAGGTACTAGCAGGACCCACGGCTACGCCCGCGTTCAATCTACAAAAATACTTTTTGGCTTTATGTTATACAACGACTCACTCTCGCTTCGCTCGGGTTCATTGCTATGAACTTTTATAATATTTATCATACCAAAATACTAAAATCGTGATTAAAAAATAGGAGGTGGGGGTAGGAGGGTGAAAAATACTTTACGACCTATTCTTATATAAATAAAAAAATCATTAAAATCGGTCGAGCCGTTTCGGAGGAGTGCGACCACAAACACCGTGACACGATAACGAGATATTTATATACTAGATACCAGCGACTCACCCTCGCTTCGCTCGGTTTAGTCCCTGGGTCGATTCCCCATACAAACTTTTATCCCCATTCTCACCCCCTTAAGGGATGATTTCCGCGATAAAAACTATTTCACTCACTCATTCACTTATCATATCATGTGATTTAAAAAAAACTTATTCTATTCAACATTTTTTTCTTTTAACTTTCTTCCATACAAAGCTTGTCCTGAAAATAAAAAACACAAAAAAAAGAATTACCCAATTCGGTGCAGTAGATCGGAAGTTATGCGCGTACATACATTTTGGTGATTTATTTTTATTTATATTACATATACAGGCAGTGCCACCTTTTGGAAAATTTTATTAAAAGCCTATGTGTCATAGTATATATGTAGTAAGTAAGTCTATATACTGAATTTTATCTAAATCAATTAAGCCATTGTAGCGTGAAAGAATAACAAACATACATACATGCATATGTATACAAAATTTCGCATTTAAAGTAGACATGGTTACAATATACAATCAATAATCATTGCAGGTGACATTATATACTTTATTTTAGTAAGCATACAATATGAATAATTAATATGAATATGTCCATATATATATATATATATATATATATAATATATATATATATATATATATATATATATAGATATATATATATATATATATATATTTGTATACACACTGTGATGTATTGGGTTCAAAAGGAATCAATTATGGAGCCCTTAGTGTAAGGTTTCATTGAAGCCAATAAAGAGTTTTACTATCCTCCTTCAATCATCGGATCAGATCGATTTTATCAAATAATTATGTCACTCGATTTTAGCATACATTTAAAATCGATACGACACGTTTGGTCTGTAGTGAGCTTACTTGGTATGCCAGCGGTCGCGAGTTTGAATCCCATTGGGGGCAATCATTTGTGTGATGAGCATGAATGTTTGTACTCCAGTCATGGATGTTTATATATTTCTATAATATGTATATACATATTTAAAGTTATATATATTTAGTGTATCAACTATCTGGTATCCATAACACAAGCCTCATAGCTTACCATGGAACTAGATGATACTGTGTGTTATGTCCCAGCATATATTATAATTATATTCATTTATTTATACGACAATTAGTAATAATGTGAAAAATTAGTCAATTATATTGTAAAAGAGAAGGTACTAAATCGATTATGATCTATAGCATAAAATCGATTATTCACATACCCTACCACACTTTGAAGCGAAATGTGAGTGCGGTGACATTTTGATTGAGGTAGCAAACCATTACGTACGGTCAGGGCGGATATCCGGACCGCTATAAAGATACCCGGCTGGTCAAACACGGGTTGTATCAGCTCAAGTGCTCACGTGTTATCTAACTTTTATATAGCCTTTTTTGGGAAAATGGCGTCTGAAATGCCATAGTATTATTTTTTCAGGAGCTTTCATGATTATTACCTAACAATATAAATAAATAAAAACAAATATATCGTATAAATAGCCATTTCCTTTACTTTTCCGTGTAATTTGCCAATTATTATTTGTTTTTCAATGTTGGGAATCGCATTTATCCCATACACTTATGTTTTAAAGCTTTATTTTTGATTCAATCACAACCCCTCACAATTCATGCCATATTGATATATTAAAATAAAATATTATATTATATATAGTTTTACTTCTGATTCATACAACAAAATATTGAAATTCGTTAAACCTTTCTTAAAAGCTTGATGAAACAAACAAGGAGACAAACATTATTATGATAAAAAGATGTCGTGGGACACCGCTATATACTAAATTACTTTCACTGTTTGCCCTTGGCTTATAAATTAGGTTATAATAACGTTTGGGATGTCTAAAACCTTAGTCTCTCCCGTGACCATGATTGCTGTAAACCAATCAAAACGCCTGGAATTAAAGTAAAAAATAAAACCGCGACGAAATCCGAAAAGATACTTTCATTTAAAATATCATAACTAGGTCGTATTGTACGGCTATTATAAGAAAAAAACATATAGGTCTCGTACAAAAATCGAACCCACGATCTAATATGTATCAGGTAAAACTCGTCGAACTATGCTATATAGTTAGTAATTACTAGCATTGCCCGCGGCTCCGCTCGCGTTCAGATGACCAAAAACCAAATTTTTAGGTTCAACATATTAGTTTACTCTTACATTGCAGTTTTTGTATTTTTTTTCTCAGAAATGAGATATTTTCTAGCGGTAAAAAGTATTCTATATGTTGACCCGGATAACCAGCTATCATCATACCAAATTTCATCAAAATCTGTCCAGTAGATTTCTCGTGATGCGGTAACAGACAGACAAACATTCTAAAAACTATAGATTCGTAATCAGTATCGATAATAATGTCTATTTCAATAAGATTTTCCAAAAAATATCTAGTGTACAGATTCGGCTTAGTTACAATTTTATTATATGTATAGATAGCTCCAAGGAGTTTCTAGATGAAATTCCTATACGTCGAATTTCCTTGCCACTTCAGAAACGGAATTCGACATAATAAAATTATATCTACGGTTGGTATAATGGCATACCATGATTGCTGTAAAGCATTCGAAACGTCGGGAACCAAAAATCCAAATTGATCGGCAAAAAATCCAAAAAGATGGTTTTATTTACAAAAGCAGTCATTTTAAATGGCCTTGCCTTGTGTTCTGTAGTAGATGTTACCGCTTCGATTCTCGATCGAGGCTTTTTATATTGAAATATACTTAGAAGTTTCATAATGCAATTATTTTAATAATTTACTAATGTATAGTGTATACTTACTGACATTTGATTTTAATAATGTAAAAATTAATGATTCAAAAGTGCTTTAAAAGTCTATTTGGATGAAATAAGTATATTTTTTTAACCGATTTCAAAAAAGGGACAATTTCTCAATTCGGATGTTTTTTTTTCTATGTATGTTCAGGAATAACTGTCATATATAAACCGATACAATCAAAGCACACTGACTTCAAAAATATCTAATCAATAAAAAATAAATATCAATAATATTTTTTTTTAGTTTTTTGTGTTTTTTTTAGTCGGTTTTTATTCATTTTTTTTATTATTTGATTCGATTTATATCACATATAAATACTTGTATAATTTAGCAAATTTTAAAAATCACACTAATTTTATTATTTTTTTAGCATGTATATGTGTGTGTATATTTTTTATTGAAATGTGTGTGGTGAAATTCAGACTGGATGCAGCCTATGTATTAAATTAATAATATAATTCGTTGACTCACAATTATAAGGTTCTATGTTACAATTTTAGTACTTATTTAGTTATTAATGCTACAAGGTTCTATGTGTCATTAGCTACAGTTTTGCAAAAACAAACCACTAGATAGCGGCACTTTAACTACAAACTATTCAATTTTACATGGTTCTATGTTGTTTTTTTTACGATAACAAAATAACGAAGTTCTATGTAAAAATTACTAAACTTTATTAAAATTAACATAGAACCTTGTAATAGTGAGCCAACGAATTATGTCAATTTCTATTGAAAATTTGCCAACTAAGCGGAATAGGTAGCAGAAAATTGTATACAAATGAAATAAAACTTGACTTTGGCTTAACAGAGGAAATAGCAATACGACGTGTAATTTTTAATAGACTCCCAAACTTTTGGTGCAAAGTACTAAAAATACGTACAGACGAACATAGAACCTCCTTTTTGAAAAGTCGGTTAAAATATTTATTTTAGTGCAAGAATTTTCAGCATGCAACAGTACAGTTCAGAATTTACTCCCTAATAATTTAGATTATATTAGACTAACCCACGTTTCCTTCTCTACATTCAGTATCTTAATGAATTTATCATAGCTAGTATCAATTAACACAATTACACCACTAATTATATTATTACTATACTATACTAATAACTAGCGACTCACCCTCGCTTCGCTGGGATTCGTCCCTAGGTTGGTTCCCCATACAAACTTTCATTCCCATTTTCACTCCCTTAAGGAATGATTTTCCTGATAAAAACTATCCTATGTCCTGTCCAGGGTCTCAAATTTTATCTAAATCATTTCAGTAGTTTTGAACCCTATTCGGTACAAGCAAACAAACAAACAAATCTTTCCTCTTTATAATATTAGTATAGATAATTATATGCAAACTAAGAACATGTTTCTATTGTTGATAAATAATTAAATGTAAGTTTTACCCACTAAATGAGGCTTCCTATAATAGTGTAAATTGCAGATTATTTTGTGTGTTTGCTTTACGATATGTTATCTTGTGAACCTATCTGACTATAATGTATTCAGCCCTTTTTATTGTCCCACTGATGAGTACGGGCCTCCCTTCAATTTGAGGGTGATCAGGCCAATAGTCCACCACGCTGGCCAAGTGCGGGTTCACAGACTTGACAAGTCTTTCTAAAATTTATAAATTCTCTTGGATATCCAGGTTTCCGTACGATATTTTCCTTCACCGTAAGACAATTATTAATCATGTTGGAAATGTTGCTACTGAGACTTTCTTAACAGAAAGACTCAATACATAAACTTGGCTGATCTAGGACTCGAACCCAGAACCATCAGGATATGCAGCCAAGATGTACATGGTAGTTACTACACAACCGAGGCAGTTAAATGATAATAAAGCTGGTCTCAAGCAACTGTATACATTAAAAATAAAGTTTGCAACGTTTATGTTCATGAACAAACAAAGCTCCATTGAAAATTTTCATTAGAGAATAACCATATTTTATATAACTTTAGAGCTTCAATAAAGTGTGTATAAATTATTGCATGTTTGTTAGTTCCAAGCAATCTCCACAGCTTTTTCCAGTAGTTCTTCAATATATTTAAAAAAAAATTCAGGCTTAGATTATAAGTATTGTAGTAATTGAAAGAATATTAGTATTGAATAAGTAATTATGTGTTGTTTTGTTTTTTGAAATTATACTTCTTTTGGCTAGTTTGGAAAAAAATATGAGTATGAGAATCATAATATTATGTCATCTATACTATAATAAAACTGTAGAGGTCGAATGTCTGTACATAGAAAAAAAATGCTAAAAAACGAGTCAGGGGGGTGTAAGAAGAGAAATAGAACAAATCCAGTTTTTTTTTAATTTTTTGTTTCTCTGTCTGTTTGTCCGTTTGTCTGCTTGTCTGTTTGTACGGGCTAATCTCCGAATCTATTGGACCGATTTAAATGAAATTTTGCATGGTGGTATCTTATATCCCCGGTCAACATCTTAGATATTTTTCATTCCGGAAAATTAAAGGGTTCCCGTGGGATAGTTAAAAAGCTATAGTAACTTATACCGCTTAGTAAACAAAAACCACTCATTGGATTTTAATGAAATTTTACAGTAAAATAGTTCATATATCAGAATAACAAATAGGCTACTTTATATCCCGGAAAAATGTATGGTTCCCGTGGGATAAATTTGTTTTTGTTTGTCTAGTGGTGAACCCGAGCGAAGCGAGTGTGAGCCGCTAGTACTCAAATAATTTTATTTAAGAATTTGTCGACGAATGCGAAATGATATCTTGTCTAAGTCCCCTAGCTTGGTTATGAAATGCTAAGGCCTTTAACAGAATGATAGGTTAACTGATAACGTAAACGCTGATAAGTGATAACAGCTTGAACAGATATTTCTAATACGAAACCCTACAAAATTATCGTCGTCCAATATCGTTATTCAATACGCAGTTTCTTGTATAATAGGGCGGGTAATTGGACCCAGTTATGCAAAAAACAGCCATGTGCGTTAAAGTACCAACAGAGTTATAAGCATTTTATTATAAAAAATAAACAATACTTATATAAATATTAATCAATTTTAAAATAACCAGAAAAACAAAACATAACCCAAGTGCAACTATCGACAGAAAAATGCTTATAATAACTTTGTTGGTACTTTTACGCACATGGCTGTTTTGTGCATAACTGGGTCTAATTGTGGATGGAATGAAAATACAATATTTTCTCTCTCTCTCTATCTGGGTTAGAAATAAAGAACTTAGAGAAAATTCTTAAAGATAAAAAAAAATGAAAAATATGTTGGAGTGGCTTTCTGCTAATTGAAAGTACTTTTTGACCTAAAACGTATACCGACTTGAAAATGACTATTAAAGTAAATATTTTACACATAGGGGTAGCAAATTTCTATAGAAAGAGAAGTATTTTACGACATGTTTGGATTAGTTTGTAGTGACCCTACTTGCTGTGCCAGCGGTCGCGGGTTCGAGTCCCGCTGGGGGTATTCATTGTGTGACGAGCACTAATGCTATGTACATTTGACCTCTAACGGGTTAATAAAATCGGTTTCTTTCAAGCCCGTGAGCCATCTCTATGTTCGAAATTGTGTTGTTTAAGGCTACATTAAAAAAAGACAAGCCTCATTATCTATTTATAGCTTGATTCCCCATACAAACTGTCATCCCCATTTTTATCCCCTTAGGGGATGATTTCCGAGATGAAAAGTATTCTATGTCCTTCCCAGGGTCTCAAACTATCTTCTTACCAAATTTCATCTAAATCGGTTCAGTAGATCCAGAGATTACCCCCTACAATTTCACAAACTCACAAACTTTACCTCTTTATAATATATTAGTGTAGAAATATAAAAAAATGTGAGTGAGTGCGTCCTTGAAGAATTAATCACGATGAAAGCTTTTACAGATTTGGATGTTTAAAATGGAGATAAATATATTTTTTACTCTTACAAACATGTATGTGTGTATGTAGGTAACATAACAATCAGTACCATGGACATAAACAAGCTTAGAGTGTTAAAAGAAAGAATAATTTTCTATATATGAAAATAATAAACTAATATAGTATGTACAAGACCTAAGCGTTTTACTTTAAGTACAGAGCTTAACGACTCCATTAAAGCTCGTTATACGACATATGGAATAGTAAAACGTCCATCTATAAATTGTTTACGAATATTGTTACTAAAAGCAAAATTTAAATAAATCAAATTTATTAGTACCAAAGCGATTGAGCTTTGTTTGGAGGTTTTCGGTAAATATATAAAAATTGCGTTTTTCAAAAAAAGACACTTATATTACGGTTAGTAAAGCTAGATTTCTCAGAGCTGAAATATTTTCTCCGACTAAAAAGTATTATATATGTTGGCCCAGACAACCAGCTATCACCATAACAAATTTTATAAAAATCCGTTCATTGGTTTTATCGTGATGTGTTACCAGACAGACAGACAGACAGACAGCAGTTCTAAAAACTATAGATTCGGCCTCTGTATCGATAATAACGACTATTTAAATAAGGTTTCCCAAAAAATATTTAATGTACAGATTCGACTCAGAATTTTACTTTATGTTTAGATTTAGATTTCCGATGTTTCGAATGCTAAAAACTATGATTGTTGTAAAACTATCGAAACGTAGGTAACCAAAAATCAAAACAACATCGCGAATAATCCAAAAATATAGTATTTTTTTAAATTTCAAATATTATATGACATAAATGTAAGAAAGTATTACCTGGCTGTTTTTATTTTATATCAATATTTTTATTTCATTTTACATTTTTTAATTGGCAAATGCTATATACACACATACTGTTAAAAAATAGTCAAAAAAATTAAAAAAATATATTTACCCCTGATCCTAGATGAAGGGTAATATAATATTACCTTAGGGTAATTTGGTAAAAATGTTGGAAAATACAAATCTTATAACAAATAGGCTATAACTTTTTCACCAGGCGCCCCTTCTAATCTTGGCACCGCCCTTTTAAGGTCGGAGTCATAAAAGGGACCACTTCAGTATAAAACGTGCGCTAATAAAACGTAAGAAACTGGAAGCTTTGCTTCTCATGTTGTTTTGTAAATGAAGCTAAATATTGAAGTCGGAAACGATTAAAGTGGTATTTTAAGTCTTTCTTGTGTACATGCTATAAGTTTTCTCATTCAGAGCATCTGTTTTGCTGAGTTTAAACTTTAGAAATGAGGCATATGTATATATATTGCTTTACATATATGTTATATACGTATGTTACTGATTCTAGATTTGTGAAAGTCAAATTGAGCGGAGCATGTTTTGGGTTTATTTTGAATATAGAAATTTACAGCATACGGATATCGAACCCACACCCTTAGTATTTATGTTGATCAAATATTTGAAAATTGTTTCATAACTAGAACATTCAATTTTTGTCATGAAGACAAATGCAAATAGTATAGAGAAGATAATCTACCATAGGGATGATGGCTGACTATTTACATACCATATTATATACTTTTATTATTATACATATGAATGTGTGTTTGTTTGTCCTTAATTCACGACAAACGGTATAAACTAGTTTTTGTGCAGTAAAATATCGAATTCCCAAGAGAGGAATCCGTTCAGTAGTTTCTACGTAACGTTACAAATATACATCCATACATCCCAATCAACTTCGTATTTATAACATAAGTACATAAAAATTATTTCCTTTTTTTGATTTTTTTACAATTTTGTAGGAAATTGTCCCGTTGAGATTTTTTCATCGGAGAACTGAGATAATTCAAACTGTTAGAAAACTTATAGTAAATACGTAAATTGTAAAATTTTAATGTTGAATAATTTTAAGTTTTATGTATAAAAGGTGTTCCAAAAACTATAAAAGATTTTTGCACATCTCGGTGACCTCGTAAATTTTATTTAAAAATGATGGCCCTTTAAATTACATAAAATTTAAAATTTCAAATATTTCTTGTTTTAGTGATACGAGTATGATAAGTTAAACCTAATTGTTTGATTCATCTATTACTTCGACTACTTGCATTGTCTTAAAATTCATTTCAAATTTACTTAGTTTGCACTTGAATTTTAATGAACAAAAAATGTATGTATATAATTTGATATCGTTATTCTATTATAAATGCGAACATTTGTAAGTATATATTATATTTACGCCAAAATGGCTGTACTCATTTGGATAAAAAAATCATAGAAAAACTATGATGACACGTTAAACTCAGTTTGTAATGCTTGCTGTGCCAGCGGTCGCGGGTTCGAGTCCCGCTGGAGGCATTTATTTGTGTAACGGGCACGAATGTTTGTACTCCAGTCATGGATGTTTATATTTATAATATGTATGTATTTAAAGTTATATGTGTGTAGTTTATCAACTATCTGGTGTCCATAACACAGGCCTCATAGCTTACCATGGAACTAGATGGTGTTGTGTGTTAATGTCCAAACATATAAAAAAAAAACTATAACCTAAAGTAATACATAGACTACTTTTGAACACCTAACACTCGAGGGAAGCTATTTTAAGAAGGTAGTACATTACAAGGCCCACTTATATTTTAATGAAGGAAAAAGACGTGTAGAAAGTAAGTTCATCGCACAATCAAATTACTAACTATTTAACTTCTTTCGTCTACTCCATAAAAATGGTTTGCGAACGGCCAAATATCTAAAAACTTTCTAACCAATCCCTCATCTTATACAATTATAATGAAATGCCACTTAGATATTTAGAGGAATTGTTTCGACTTGGAACTATTCCACGTATACATAATGAATATTGTAATTACTTTTATTTTATCATACTATCCCAGAGTCAATAAAAAAAGAAAATACTGATCACTAACTTACTTATTTATCAACTAGCATTGCCCGCGGCTCCGCCCGCGTTCAGATTACCAAAAACCACATTCTTAGGTTTTACACATTAGTACACTCTTACAATGCAGTTTTTGTATTTTTGCTCAGAAATGAGATATGTTCCCACGGTAAAAAGTACTTGTAAACCTATATGTTGAGCCGGATAACCAGCTATCACTATACCAAATTTCATAAAAATCTGTCCAGTGGTTTTCTCGTGATGCGGTAACAGTCACACAGACAAATATTCTAAAAACTATAGATTCGGCCTCTGTATCCATAATAATGTCTATTTCAATAAGTTTTTCCAAAAAATATTGAATGTACAGATTCGACTTAGTTACAATTTTATTACATGTATAGATTTTAAATAAAACTATCATCAATCATGATTACGGGGGAGTTTCTCCTAATTATTGTAAAGCATATGAAACGTCGCGAACTAAAAATTCAATTAAATCTCCGAAAGAATCTGGCTAAGCATGAACAGATTTAGTTTTATTTAAAACATCTCAATAGACTATTGTGATAGAATTTCAGTGCGAGTTTTAGAGAGTCAGAGTCAACAGGCAGGGGACTTATGTACACACTTAATCTAAGATAGATTTCCAAAAAGACAAAAAAGAAACATATTTGATTAGATATTACTAACAAAAGGACACAGGAAGTAGGAACTTCTACAAATCATTGTTTTCATCCGATTTATTCAAAAATAAGTCATTTATTAACCGATTTAGACAATTTTTGTTGTATTTCAAACTGTATACTTCCAATTTGGTTCTATTTAAATTTAAAAAAAAAATACTACCATATATATGTAATATACCACACCATAATACCACAGTAATAAAAAAGTTTTTATTAGAAAATAGTAATGCTATTTACATAAATTGATATAGATAGATATGTTTACTGTAACGCCATGCCCAAGTTTCTAAGGACTTTAGCCCATATCCTTTTCAACCTTGCGCGTACGAAATCATTGGTATTATAAGTACAAAAGTTAAGGTGGATGTTTGGATGTTTCTGATGGGTAGAATTTTAACGAATTTGGATGAATTTAGATGAAATTTAACATACGAGTATGTTATTTCCTACACTTACACATGATCAATATAAGAGAAATTTAGAAAATGAATTACTTCGTATTCTATATATCGCTTATAACTGCATTTTTTCATCTTCATCAAAGAAAGTTTTTGGTCTTACCTTCGTTCTGAGGTTTTACTATAAGGCAGTATTTAATCTAAGTCAAATTAAATAGACATTTCTATGATCACATCATAAGTAGAGTACATTCACCATGTGAGAAAATCAAATAAATAAAACAAATAAATATGTTGGGACATTAACATACAGCACCATCTAGTTCCAAGGTAAGCTACGAGGCTTGTGTTATGGACAGATAGTTGATACACTACACATATTGTAAATATAAACACCCATGATTGGAGTACAAACATATATACTCATCACACAAAAAATCAAACCAATAGCCTCTAAGATTATCTTTTTTTTTAAATACAAGCAAAAATTAGTATGTGGTTGTAATATTTGTAAATTTAAGGTTAGAAAATATATAAATTTGTAAAAATATCACTTTCATTTTTGTTCCTCTCCAAACTCTAAAAATGCAAATGAGATAAAAAGGTTTTATAACTTTAGTAAACAAAGGAAGCAAAAAGTACCTGATTGATCACAAAATTTATACTTTAAGAGATAAAAAGGTTAAATCTTTGATAAGAAGGAACTGAATTTAAAAGTTAAACAGGAATACTTTTATAAAATCTAAAGTTCAATAAATTCTTCAAGCGAGAATCGAATCTAGAATCTGGCACTAGCTCTAGCTAGAGACATTATTTTACTATCAAATATATGGAATAAGCATTATTGTTAAAGACTTTGCTCAGACTAATGGAACAAATGTTGATCAACGCGAAAAGGAAGAATGCTTATCATGATTTATGAAACCGACGAAGATGTTTATCCGCGAAATATTACTGGACGCCGTAATTTTTAAACTCAAAAGACATTTACATAATAGGGAGCAAAATAATAAGAAAATCATATTGCAGAAAATGAAAACGAAATACAAACATAATATTTTTATACTTTATCTTTACCGTTGAAGTTTTACTTCTGATTGAAATGGTCGGTCTACATTAAAATTCCAAACTAATTTCAAATGCTGTAAAAACCCTTGGCCCATTGATTCCAAGTGCTATACACTTAAAAAAAAATAACACCTCGTTTTATCACGTTTACAGGTGATAAGAGATCTGACTCGTTTTTTACCCAAAGAACATTGCATTACATTGCTATTCAGTCGTGGACTGCAGCATTCTTGCCACTTTTCCACGCGGACATGACATGTGCAGTAATAATTAAGTGTTCATTTGTTTTGTATATATAATCAAGTCTATTTGTAATTTCAATCTACATATTTTCTTTATTCAAGATACTAAATATAACTATTTTTTTAATAAAAAAATGACAATAAATTAAGAGTACCTCCTGTTTTATGAAGTTGATAATAAAAACTTAAAAAAACCGACTTCAGGGCACTAAAATGTAAAAAATAACTAAGCGTGGGTTTTCATTTAGAATACATACCTAATCAGATATTTTCGAAGTCGGTGCCAGCTGATGCAAAGCAATTCTAATATATTTCGATACATAAAATACATATTTACCTATTAGAAATTCATATCTTAAAATATTGTCAGCTGGCACCGACTTCGAAATATCTGATTAGGTATCTATTCTAAATGAAAACCCCCTTTTAGTTATTTTTTACATTTTAGTGCCTGGTAGTCGTTTTTTTTTTCATTTTTAGTGTAGACGTAATAAGCAGGTAATTTGTAAGAAGAAAGTTTCTAATAATATATTCGATTAAACAAATTATTTTAAAAAAATAATTTATTGTTGAATTTTTAAAATCCGCTCAACCGATTGCGATAAAATTTATATGGGACCACCTGGGAAGTATAACCTTTGAAACAAAAAAAATCCAAATCGGTTTAGGCGTCTTCGAGTAATCGGTGAACATACATAAAAAAATTCCTAAAAAAAACATACATAAAAAAAAACCTCCGTCCAGTTTTTAACCGACGTCCTTTTTGGACGTCGGTTAAAAACTGGGTATCGATTAATGCTTTTAAACCAGTTTTATTGTTTATTGCTTTATTTTAAAGGAAAGCCGAGTTGGAATATTTTTTTTTATAATGTAATTTTAAAAACACAATATTAAATTAAATTATTAACATTTTATGGCCATTTACAGCAAATTACATAACCTCAAAAGAGTTCAATGTCGCACAACTTCCTAAATTTTAGGGTTACTTATTTTAAACAGGCCTATTAAAAGATAACACAATTAACCGACATATTTACTTTGGCCCACTTTCTGTTTAAATTCTTCTGTAGATAAGCCCTCTTTATATAATTATACTCTCTGTAGGGACCTTTTATATGTTACGATATGGCATTTCCTGTTTAGTATCATTCTATTTATTGATCGACTGCAAAAAAGGTGTATGTGCGTTTTGTATGTATACTATGCGATTTTCTCGCTAATAAAAACTAACGTGAATCGTTTTTATTGATAATTTACAACAACTTTTATTTTGGATGTCATGTAAATTTCAATTTATAACGAAAAATCTAAAATTTATGAAAACAAAATTAAGCTTTTTTTGTCAGTACAAATTTATTCTGCTACTCTTGATTGCTGAAATATAAAACATTCAAACTTTTAAGAATACATTCAATATATATTAAGATTGTATATATCTTTCGAGGGGCGGTGTACCACGCGGGTTGCTCCTGGTATTTCTCTGATAGCAGAGTGGACCTTGGAGCAACCCCATGGTTGTTGTGGTCTGCTTCGGCAGACCTACCGTCGGGGCGTTGTAGTTGAATGCGTAAGTGATCCTGCGACGCCCCATTAAGACGGGGGAAGGTTTTGTTGGGTTTTAGTGGGTAGTACTGGCTTCGCCGGTGAGTCCCACACCTCGTGCGTAAATGCATTTCCCAACGTTTATAAAAATATATATCTTAACTTAATTTTGGTTTTAATTACACTTATCAATAAGCTTCAATCCTTCCTAGAATAAAAGGAGCTAATTATTTTATTTACTATATACAAATATTGTAGAACTTAGAATCGTGTCGGAAACCTGTCGTCTAGTATAAAATCGTTACGTTAAGTTTTCTGGAATGAGAAGGGCCCTTTTTATTTTTTGTTTGTCCAATTAAACGGCCCGAAAAGCAGAGTCAAAACGAGGATCGCGTTATATTATTCATTTCATATTTCACCAGTTTTAAGTAGTAAATGAACGTTGACCTCGAGACGATGATATATATATATATATATATATATATATATATATATATATATATATATATATATATATATATATATATATATATATATATATATATATATATATATATATATATATATATATATATATATATATATATATATATATATAATATATAGAAGATAATCGAATGTTATACATTATTGGTAGTAATAACAGGTAATAAAAAAATGGGTGCGTGTAAACAATACGCGCGGTTGAAGTAAAATTTCTTTGGCAAATATCACAATTTAATTAAAACAAATCAATAATTTAATAAAGCATATTACAATCATATATTTATAAAATATTATAAGCATACGGAAAGAATATAATATTATATATTTGTCAGATTATTGTCTGTGTGACAACGGTTACCATGGCAACATGGAAATGTAAGTATTCTATCTCATATATATTTAAGTGTTTGTCTCTTTTTAGTGTTGCATTTTTGTTTTATCGAGTTTCAAATCACAGCGATTCTACAGAAGTTACACTACAAAAAATAATGTGAAACAACAGCTACGTCCGAATTTAGCACTCAACGACCAATCTAACTGAAAAAAACCACGTGTGCAGAAAAAATATGTGTGAAATTAATAGGAACCATTACACTCTCTATCCTTTAACTATTACAGTATGATGAATCTTCCGTAGTATCGTATAGGAATCAGACTCTCCGAAACCCCATATGCTCTACATCTTGTACGAAGAAAAATTATGTAAAATAAGGTAAAAAAATACTTTCGTTCTAAATTCACGTTTGAAAAATAGTTTACACAAATTATTAAATAGCGTGACACATTATGAAGAATACACAAAGCGGTGACAAGTTTCATAATAACTACCTACCTGGGTTTGGTACAAGTAATCAATATTAAACTGTTATTTTTTAATTACTCATTATTACTAATGTAATACTTCATACTAGTTTTCGTACAGGGCTTCATTTATGGTACATTAAAAAGAAGCTTGTAAGCTATCTCAATTTCGAATTTCACTGATCCAATGGATCTTGGTCTTGTGTCAGTTTGTAGTGAGTAGTGACCCTACTTGCTGTGCCAGCGGTCGCGGGTAGGAGTCCCTCTGGAGGCATTTATTTGTGTGATGAGCACGAATGTTTGTACTCCAGTCATGGATGTTTATATCTATAATATGTATGTATTTAAAGTTATATATGTGTAGTGTATCAACTATCTGGTATCCATAATACAAGCCTCGTAGCCTACCACGGAACTAGATGGTGCTGTGTGTTAATGCCCCAACATATCATTATATTATTATTATCTATTGGGCTGTTAGAGCGCGAACTATATAATAACTTTTGGGACGTCTAAAACCTTAGTCTCTCCCGATTGCTGTAAAGTATAGAAGATACTATAAAAAGGATAATAATTAATTCAAAAATAAATAAGTCCGCGAAGAAATCCGAAAAGATAGTTTCATTAAAATGTCAAATATTTGCGTAAATCTAAGAAAGTATTAGCGTTAAAAAGTAACAAATACAAACAAAAATCTATACTAATATTATAAAGAGGTAAAGTTTGTGAGTTTGTGACGTTGTAGGGGGAATCTCTGGATCTACTACACCGATTTAGATGAAATTTGGTAAGAAAATAGTTTGAGACCCTGGGAAGGACATAGGATTTCTTTTTATCCCGGAAATTACCCCTTAAGGCGGTGAAAATTTGTAGGGGGAATCAACCTAGTTACATTATAATTCACAGTATGATACGCACTCGACCCGATTCTAGTTTTATCAGTAATTCTGAAATTTAACGACTAGTTTTAAATGCTTAAAACTAAAATTTATCAAAGTTATTTACTGGTGCCTGTTTATTGAGCTTTTCCGGTTTGATTCCATTGAAATTGAAATAAATTATGTTAATGTGAGAGCTGAATTTTGGATATTTATTTTTCCCCAAAACTTCCTTATAAAGAGGTTCTTCATTGAATTTTAAGGAATTTGTATGTAGGAGATAAACTCTGAAACTACTTATACAATCTATATTTGGTATAAAACATTTATTTATGTAATTTTGGTCAGTGAAAAGTTATTAAACAAAAATATAAAGAGCGGGAATTTCGATGTATTTCCGCCGCTTTTGGGTAAAAAGCGAAAGAAGTCGGTGCCATCTTGTGCAAGCTTGTCATTAATTGTTTGTAATAGGAAAAATTGTAAATCTGATTTAATAAAATCATAGATACTATGAATATCCCTTTATTAATGTGATTCTTCACACTATATTATGATTATCACCTTACGTCACTTGGGTGATGTGCCTATTGGCGGTGATACGCCTATGTATTATTTACGTGCTAGATAGTCTATCTATGTTCTCATCTAAATCGGTTCCGGGTTCAGCCATTTTAGCACAAAGGAGTAACAAACTTATATGCGAATCTTAAATGCGATTAAAATTTAACTGTAACTTGATATTGAAAAGAGCAAGAATGGAGTTTCTCTTATGCTCTTCTCAGCAGAACTACTTTTCGAGCTGGTGATAGCTTCCTCTCAACTTGACTACTTGACTCTCATTGAACCAACTAATTGTCGATTTATAATTTTTTTAAGATATAAATCGTCAAATTTATTATTTTAAAGAGTTCTTTAAGATTTTTTGGTAATATTGCAGGTGTGTTAAGAGTGATCACGAGTACAATAAAGTTTTCGCGAGGGATAATTAGAATTGTTTATATATCTCGTATTATACTAACAACTCACCCTCGCCCGCTCGGGTTCGTCCCTAATTACGTTTTAACGTTTAGTATAGATTTCTCAGCGATGAAATATTTTCCTGCAGTAAAAAGTATCCTATATGTTGACTCGGATATTCAGCTATCATCATACCAAATTTCATCAAAATCTGTCCTGTGGTTTTATTTTCATGTGATGGGTTCCCAGACAGACAAACAAAAATTCTAAAAACTATTGATTCGGCCTCTGTATCAATAACAATGACTATTTCCATAAGATTTTCCAAAGAATATTTCATCATTAATGTACAGATTCGACTCGGTTAGAATTTTATTATATGTATAGAAAAAAAAATGCTTATTAATGTGATTATAATTTGTATATTTAAGATATTTTCATAAAACACTTGGGCCACACCTCAAAGCTAATAACAAACTCCCACTCAACATTGTTTTGCATATTTAAAGGTTTGGAGTTAACTTGTCTGGCTGTTTGCATTTTGAATTAAAAATTTTATCTCACTTATATCTTGTTATATTTCGCATACAATTTAATGTGACATAAGAATGCAAAGTTTTTTAACGCAGGTTTTAATTAAACACTTTTTTTAAATTTTAAAGTTTCGTTGCTTAAAAGTAAATATGTTGGGACATTAACACTCAGCACTTTCTAGTTCCATGGTAAGCTACGAGGCTTGTGTTATGGATACCCGATAGTTGATACACTACACATATAAAATTTAAATACAAACATATTATAAATACGAGTATAAGCACCCATGACTGGAGTAAAAACGTTAGTGCTCATCACACAGATGAATGCCCCCAGCGGGGCTCGAACCCACGACCGCTGGCACAGTAAGTAGGATCACTACAAACTGTGCCAAGCGTATCGTCGAACCGAACCTTTCTCAATAAAACCTATTATTAATTATAAATCTGAAAGTTTGGATGGATGAATGTATGTTACTCAATCATCCCAGAACGGCTGAATAGATCTGGATGAAAGTTTGCATAAAGATAGATTATAGTCTGGAATAGCAAATACGTTACTTTTTATCCCAAAAAAAGACAAATATTGTATTAGTCATACAATAACATGAACTTTGGATAGCCAATATGTGATGGCGGTACTCACCGTTGCTTACAAAAATACAATTTCGTTTGTACGAAATAATTGCTTCAAGACCCTTCTTGGAAAAGCCTCTTTTCCTAATTACGTCTCTCCACTGGATAATCTCGGCTGAAAATTTTGATTTATGTTTTTTAAACAAATAAGAATAAAAATATGGAAATGCCCTATTTTTGGCTGTATTTTATCCGTACTGTTTCTTACTAATTTTTTAATTAAAAATACAGCTTGCTAATACTTGAGAGGATAACAATATGATTTTTCTTATCAACTTTTATACGTCGATGTTGATCAATAAAACTTCAAATTGTTGCTGAAATTTTAAATTATAAATCGACAATCAAACACATTACATACAGGTCAAACAAATAATCCTCCTTTGGGGCACAGTCGGGTAAAAATATGAACGTATCGTGTATTGGCTCTACAAATATCTGTGATATATGAGTAGTACATCTAGTGGGAAAACAAATACCGTACCCGATAGAAGTAGGATCGAAGTTTCATATAATTCCGTCAAAAGGCTGATAATGGTACAATGGAATGCAGTAACTTTCAATCCGCTGAATGTATGTCATGACGAGTCGCTTCTAACTTTATATTAGCTTTAAAGTTGAGTTGATGTTTCAATACTGCATGTTCATGTGAGTAAAGTCTTTGATAATTGGAAAGTGAATTTAGAGTAAATTATTCGTATTAGCCATGTTGCAGTGGTACCTCAGTTTGGAAAACCGAGTGAAGCGGGTTCAAATCTCTGGTCTCGCACCTCTGATATTTTCATGTACGAATCATTTTCAATATGATTACCACTTGTCTTACGGTGAAGGAAAACATCGTGAGGAAACCTGCATGCTTGAGAGAACCTAGCAAGTTTTCAGAAGACTGTGAAATCCGCTAAATTCGCTTATATGTATGTCAACCCATGGGCCTTAGATAGTAATCCTACAATTTTTAAAGAATAAACATCTATATAAATACGATGATAAGAGAATGATATATTATGATTCCATGATATATCGACTGAATCTAAAATTACATTGCATTTTTTTTAAATTTCTATTTTTCAACGATTGTAAAATGACGTCTTGTCTATGACCTTACAAAAAAATTAACTTACAAAAAAGATAACGAAATGTTATTAGTACCGCTGAGTTTCTTTCGCCAGTTCTTCTCAGGTCTGATACTTCTTCTTTTCGAACTGGTGGTAGATTCATGACGTCCAGTAAAAATACGTAATAATTTGATGCTGAATAAAATATTTTGAATTTGAATTTAAATTTTGAATGACCGTTTTTGTACCTCTCTGAACATTGGAATGCATGAAATGCATTTTACATGCATATACCACCTGATAGAAAAGCCAGTATTACCCAATAAAACCCGACGGAGCCCCGTCTTAATGGGACTTCGCAGGATCACTTACCTCCTCAACCACAACGGCCCGAATGAGGAGGTGGGCGACCTCCCAGTATGTCTTTTAGCTTCACGCCCTACTAGATTGTCCGACACTAAAAACCCCTTCCACCACAATAAGGTGAACACACATCGAGGCTCTTGTCTAAGACCCTGGGATATAAGCTGGCATATTGAGTGCTCGAAATTTATAATATAGCAAGTAGAGCATAATAATTTGTTTTTATTGATAACACTAAATGAATAACTACTAAAGAAAAAGAAAATCGGTTGACAAACAGAGGAGAAAAACACCTCAGTCTCTCCCGTGACCATGGATGCTGTAAAGCATTCGAAACGTCGGGAACCAAAAATCAAAATAAATTCGCGAAAAAATCCGAAAAGATAGTTTTATTTAAGAGGAGAAAAAGTTCTGAACTGTTGTTTCTTTGTCTACTTATATATAGGTTTGTTATAATAATAAATTAAGCTTGAAGTATTACATTTCAATTACGAATCCTATTAACAAAGCTGGCCTATCAAAGGTCATCTATCGACCAATTTATATTTTGTACGTGTAAGTGGCGCGAGGCTAGGTAGCAACTACGCAGCTCGTGATGTTTACTGAATCGAAAATGAGAGATCCTATTTACTAAATAGATAAATATTTAGCACCAATAAACAAGACTTAACATGTTATTAAATAACTTGACAAACACTTAATCAATTTGTACAAAAGTGGTCTGTACATAAATATTTATATGGTTTCATATAGATTATACACATCTGTTATCACACAACTATTAATTAAAATAGACGCGATAGTTTGTACGTGTTTGGGTGTGTGCGTGCGTGCGTGCGTGCGTGCGTGCGTGCGTGCGTGCGTGCGTGTGTGTGTGTGTGTGTGTGTGTGTGTGTGTGTGTGTGTGTGTGTGTGTGTGTGTGTGTGTGTGTGTGTGTGTGTGTGTGTGTGTGTGTGTGTGTGTGTGTGTGTGTGTGTGTGTGTGTGTGTGTGTGTGTGTGTGTGTGTGTGTGTGTGTGTGTACGTGTGCGTATGCTTGTGCGTGTATTTGTTAGTGTTTTTTACCCTTTCACACTTCTAGTCATGGAAGAATTTGGAAGTAATTTAGTACACATAAAGACTATGAGCTGGAGTAGGGCATATACTAGTGTAAAATTTGCCAATATAAGCTTTGTATGTATATAATTAAAAAAAAAGCCAAGGAAGACACTCCTTTCCTAATTGAGCACAAACAAGATAAAAGTACAATATAATGCTCAAAATAACGACGAGTAAGTAAATCAGAAATGGCATCATTTCAAACTTTGTCAAGTCAAAGAGAAGTCTTTTGAAAAAAGGCAATATGACAAAGGAAAGTGGGCGAGTTGTGTGAAATCGAGGCAGTTACGACACATGTTTGACAACTTCATCCGTCGTATCACACTCAGGTTCTCTTTTACATTTTAAATATTGGATAGAAATGCTGACAATATAATCTTTTCAGTACTAATGATTGTATGTATGAAAATGTGTTTGTTGTTTTATATAATATAATTTCGAACAGTAGCTTTAGATATTATCATCACGATTTTTATAACAGCATATTAGATAGATCCACGAGGTAGTACGTATTTGCATAAACAAAGCATGAATGGTAGAGGCCCATGGTGAGTAACCACAAATTTCTGGAACTGTCAGTTCATTTTTTTTCAGTTGAAAAATTCTTTTGCGTTAAACACCCGTTTTATTTAAGAAATTTATAAGCTTTCCAATATCACGCTACAGCAACGTACCTTCAGGCACGGAACAGTTATACATAAATAAACGCTAACGAACGTATAAACGATAAATTTGCCTTTTTCTAGCTCAAATAGAAGCTCAGTGTGAAAAAGAAGCAAACAACGGATGTAAGATGTAACTACGTATCAAGTTCGTGGAACTTTATTGAACCTTACTTTCGGAACTTTGGAAATTTCATCCATTTTCGGTGTAAAATGACTTTACGAGACAATTTCCTTACAAAAGTTTTACGAAATACATGTTACTATTTTTATTTTGTTTCAGATTTGATGAGTTGATGTTAAAAGTTATTTACGATTTTCTGAACACGTTACGTGTGTTAAGAGATCTTGTATAACTAATACAAATAATTATGCTCTAGTCGAGAATCGAACCTACGTTTTAGCATGGTCTCTTGTTATAATGATAGATGGATGTCGTCCTAGATCTATATTCAAGACAGGTTTTAGAAGTAAGGGGACTCTAAAGCAATCTTTGACGTTGCTTTTTTACTTTTTAGGCTTCTGTACCCGAATGGTACCAACGGAAGTCTATTACTAAGCCTCCGCTGTCCGTCCGTCCGTCTGTCAGAAGGATGTATCTCATGAACCGTAATAGGTAGAGAGTTAAAATTTTTACAGAGTGTGTATTTCTATTGGTAGTATAGCAACAAATATTATAAAAACCAAGATGGCGAATTTCAATAAGACTGCCATGCAAATTTAAAAAAAGAAACGATTTTGGTAAGGAGCCCTTCGTGTCCGACTCGCACTTGACTAATTTTTTAAGATTGAATATACCTGAAACATGTATATTACTGCAACATTATATATAAAAAATAATACTTTAATAATAAATTATACAATTATTGTATTAATAGATCTAAAAAATTCTCAGAAATCCCGAGTATATTATCAATATACTCTGTCTTTTTTTTTAAATGAAATTCAATAAAAATATTTCAAATTCTCTCTGTCGAATAGAAATCTATGACCTTATATCGCCAATCTGACAAGTGCTCCACTGCACTACAACGGTAACTTAATATTTCCTAAAAAGCTAATTTAAATGTATACGGAGTCAACAGGAAAGAGTGTTAATTATTTCTAAGAATTCTTACAGCATTGGCATGTTACCAAATATTTTTGTCATTCCCATATATGTATGGATATGTATAAGGTGATTCACATACATGGACAGATTGTATAAGAATAAATTACGTTTTGTCAGTAATTTAGCTAAAATCGATCAGAGGGAATTGGAGTGTATGTTCTATGTTTGTTACCTCTTGCTCTCTCATTTCATCAATTTACAAATAGTTGGCAAATTCGTAGTATTAGGGTAACAAAATGCTATTTCTATTTAGTTATATCTCAATGTAACGTAAAGTCAATATCCTCGATTCTGAGCAATTCTCGATTGATTTTAACTAGACTGGAATAAATCGAGGTCTAATATGAACATTACCCCCGTATTAGACTAAATCTGTAATCTTTATTATTACATACGAAATATTTTGTTAAAATTTTTCAACTCATGTCAGACAGGTAGCATACCGGTCTGCTAAAAAGGTAGTAGCGGGTTCTTGCTTTTTAGCGTTATTATTTATTATTTTAGATTAATTCATTTTACTAAATCCTATCCTTAAAAGGGCCAGTTAGCTGTAAAAATTCTTAACATGCAGTTTTAGTTCTAATTAAAAATTTTAATTGACTAAGTTTGTCTTAAAGCATTTGATATTACTATCTACAGTTATTTAGGACCATCGACTCATCCTCACTTCGCTCAGGTTCCTCCCTAGGTTTATTCTCCATACAAACTTTCACCCCCATTTTCAACCCCTTTTTTTTATTCCGAAATCATCCCTTATATGATTTCGGAATAAAAACTCAAACCTCATATCTTCTTACCAAATTTCATCTAAATTGGTCTAATAGTTTTTAGTTTTATTCGTTACAAACATACAAAAATACAAAAATCTTTTATCTTTTTAATAGTAGTGTAGATTTTACCATGTTCTCTCAAAACCTGCATATCCGTTTTGCGCTAATGGTCTAACATTCATCCTTTATACATTTATCTATGTCTAATTTTTACATTTCTTCAACTAAAATAACCCTTTCGGAACGAAAATTTAATACCTCTCAGTAATATTAAGGTTTTCCTACATCTTCCGGTAGAATGATTTATACCTTTGATCATAAAAGCGTGACTTTTGTTAGAATCTAAAAACATTAACTTAAATAATTGTTTTAATGTTTGACTGGACTGGTTTGGTATCATGATCTAGTGGCTTCAATATGCAGCTGCAGATCTGGTGTTCTTAGGTTCGAGTCTCCGATTAGGCCAAAAATATTACCCTAAGTAACGCCCTTTTTCCCCTCCATTCATATATTAATTAAAAATTATAGCTTTTCGCTCTTGTAGTGGCACAGCTATTATAGCAATATACTACGAGTCTATAGCTACACTAAAGTAACAACGTCACCATAATGCCAGAATAAACTGACAGTAATTGACAGTTGCGTTCAAAATAACATTACGTAAACAGAAAAACCAAATAATTGAAATGAAATTTTCTGAGCATAAATTATTAGGATATTATACAGTATAATATGTTTGTGAGTATAATATTTTATCCGATTGATTCAGAAGGGTAATGTTTTTTGAGCAAAGTATTTCGTTAGCCTTTTAGTAAGCGGTTTGGTTAATTTTTGATTTACCTAATATGAGATTTTGATAAATTTCTTTATTATGAATCTATAGTTTATAGAATTTTTGTCTATCTGTCTATCTATGTCTCTGTCTATGTATCAATAATAATGACTATTTCAATAAGATTTTCCAAAAAGTATTTAATGTACAGATTCGACTCGGATAGAATTTTATTATATTATGTATAGATATACCGAAAGCTCAAAAACTAGCATCAGTAAATAGCACTGATGTATTTTAGTTCCAACAATTCATAACTATTCATTACATCAATACCTTACCAGTACAAAAGAGTCCCATGACCCTTTCCCTTATTCATAGAAAAATCTACCCTCTTAGCAAATAGACAAAATAGATAGTTTGTAAGCACTAGACATGTTCTATGACTTACCTCCAATCATGATGCTTCATTTTTTTCTCATTATTTAAGACATTTACACAAATTTTTTACAAATCGCCAATGTACTTCAAAGGATCATAAAGAAGCCAAGCAAAATGTAATGAATTTAAATTTTAAAAACAAAAACAAATGTATCCCACGGGAACCGTACATTTTTCTGAAATATAAAGTAATATATGTACTATTCCAGACTATAATCTATCTTTGTGCCAAATTTCATCCAGAACTGTAAAGTCGTTCTTGCAGGAAACAGTAACAAACATCAATCCATCAGTACAAAACTTTCACATTTATAATAGAATGGATTATATAATAAAATTAATTAAAAACTCTAGTTTAATAATACCTTATATTAGTCGAGTATAGATAAAATATGCAAAGAATAAAGATTTTTTCTAAATCTCAATGCCAAAAGAGAATTCGTTGCTTCTCCGAACAAACTACACAAAACTGCAAAAAGTTTAATTGTACTTCAAAATGCATAGTACTTTCTGTATTCTGTAGTTCAATTAAAGTTATCCTATAAGAGAGTTATCATCGCTAGACGAGGATCTAAGGCCCCAACTTTACAAGTTTTCTTATTTGAAGCAAATGCTTAAAATAAGAAAAGCACATTTATATGCTCATATCTAAATAATACATGAGCCCTTTTAACATTCATGCAGAGCGTGAGCCTCCACATAACATGAGGGCTTTAGCTAGGATCAAGCCATAGTCCACCATGCTGGCCAAAAGCAGCGGATTTTACAAGTTTTTAGAAAATTGGTTCTTTCTGATACGCAGGTTATCTCACGCTATTGTTATCACCTTATCAGGGATTAATCAATGTAAGATATTTATTATCAGACTAGCACTGCCCGCGGCTCAGCCCACGTTCATATAACCAAAAACCAAATTCTTAGGTTTTACAGATTAGTATACTCTTAAATGATTATTTTTGCATTTTTTCTCAGAAATGAGATATTTTCCAGCGATAAATAGTATTCTATATGTTGACCCGGATAACCAGCTATCACCATACCAAATTTTATCAAAATTTCTTCAGTGGTTTTTCTGTGATGCGGTAATAGACAGACAGACAGATAAAAATTTTAAAAACTAAAGATTCGGCCTCTGTATCGATAATAAAGTTTATTTCAATAAGATTTTACAAAAAATATTTAATGTACAGATTCGGCTTAGTAACAATTTTATTATATGTTTAGATTTCATATGATAATCTATACATATAATAAAAGTGTAACTGATCGCTGTCTATACATGGGAGGTATTCGAGAAAAACTAATACTGGGAGTCTTTATTAACACAATTGAACCCAAAACAATAATTTTTAGAATTTTTGTCTGTTTGTCTGTGAGTTTGTGCGCGCTAATCTCAGAAACGGCTTAAACGATTTGGGTGCGGTTTTCACTAATGTATTGTGGTAAGTTTCATTTAACATTTAGTATTTGTTTTATGTTAATAGGTAGATAAATAAAAAGGTTATGTCATTTAAAAAATCACTTTGGGAAAAACCCTAGCGAAGCGAGGGCGAGTCACTAGTTTCAAATATTTGCTAAGAATACCTTCATATATTGAATATATACTTGACTATAATAAATAAGAATATCTATACTAATAAATGGAGAGCAGATTTTTTTGTTCGGTTATACTGCGATAACTACTGAACCGATCGGAATAATACTCATACCATAAGATATAGTGTGTTTCGTAAAAGGTTTTAATATACGATATGTTGCTGATAAATGTACTATGCGGGCGGAGCCGCAGGAAAACGCTGGTATAGTATAAAAGACGTGTAAAACAAAATAACCCCTCACGTCATAGTGTGACTATTTTTCATTGTATTCCCCATCGAAAATCGTATTCAATCATCCCTGATTAATTATTGTTCTGACGTTATAATAATAATAATAAATAATAAATGTTGGGACATTAACACATAGCGCCATCTAGTTCCATGGTAAGCTACGAGGCTTGTGTTATGGATACCAGATAGTTGATACACTACACATATATAACTTCAAATACATACATATTATAAATATAAACACCCATGACTGGAGTACAAACATTCGTGCTCATTATACAAATGAATGCCCCCAGCGGGACTCGAACTCGCGACCGCTGGCACAGCAAGTTATACGTTTCCATCCCCAAAAGTCCTTCCTAAATAAATAATTTCTTCAAAACTCAGAAAAGACGAAAATCTTTTTAAATTGCCTACGTAAAACATTCTTTACAAAGGAACTATGTGATCTTCATTTCATTCATGGGGTAGAAGTATTCAATTCACCTCTTGTAAACAAAGCGAGGTAGTTAAACAATAGGGGATGAAAAAGCCTTTAAAAATCCAAATGAACGTCATTATGTTGATGTAAATTGTATGGGGCTAGTTTACATTTAGCTGTTCCTAGAATTTTCCTTTAGTGTATTTAATACTCGTTTTTTACGGTGGTTTTGTTTGTGTAATGTTCTTGAGAAAATAAAATTATTTATAAACTATGTTCTTATAGAGAATCATTTGTAGAACCATCTAGTATATTCTTTTGTCCTTGTATTTGGTATGGAGATGCAATTTTCTATGAAAAACGAGCCATGTAACTCTAATTTATACTAATATCATACTGATATTATAAACGTGAAAGTGTGTTTGTATGTTTGTCTTTTTTTCACGTCAAAATGGCTTAGCTGAGTGGCGTGATTTTTTGTGTGGAGATAGTTGGAGGACTGGAGAGTGACATAGACTACTTTTTACCGCGGAAAAACACGTTATAATACAATCCAAAAGATTATTTATGATCAGAATTACGTGAAACTTGGTATTAATGCTCTTCAATACAATTGTAAAGTGGACTCGTTTTCCGCACTTAGACTCTCTTCTGGTCCGTTGTGCGTGCGAATCCTGGCTATATTAGCCAGCCGAGCTCCGCCCAGAAGCGCAGAAGTTTCCTTCTACCTCACTGGTCCGAGGATTTCTTCACGTTGAGAACTTACCGCTACCGAAAATGAGAGATCCTATTTACTAAATAGATAAATATTTAGCACCAATAAACAAGACTTAACATGTTATTAAATAACTTGACAAACACTTAATCAATTTGTACAAAAGTGGTCTGTACATAAATATTTATATGGTTTCATATAGATTATACACATCTGTTATCACACAACTATTAATTAAAATAGACGCGATAGTTTGTACGTGTTTGGGTGTGTGCGTGCGTGCGTGCGTGCGTGCGTGCGTGCGTGCGTGCGTGTGTGTGTGTGTGTGTGTGTGTGTGTGTGTGTGTGTGTGTGTGTGTGTGTGTGTGTGTGTGTGTGTGTGTGTGTGTGTGTGTGTGTGTGTGTGTGTGTGTGTGTGTGTGTGTGTGTGTGTGTGTGTGTGTGTGTGTGTGTGTACGTGTGCGTATGCTTGTGCGTGTATTTGTTAGTGTTTTTTACCCTTTCACACTTCTAGTCATGGAAGAATTTGGAAGTAATTTAGTACACATAAAGACTATGAGCTGGAGTAGGGCATATACTAGTGTAAAATTTGCCAATATAAGCTTTGTATGTATATAATTAAAAAAAAAGCCAAGGAAGACACTCCTTTCCTAATTGAGCACAAACAAGATAAAAGTACAATATAATGCTCAAAATAACGACGAGTAAGTAAATCAGAAATGGCATCATTTCAAACTTTGTCAAGTCAAAGAGAAGTCTTTTGAAAAAAGGCAATATGACAAAGGAAAGTGGGCGAGTTGTGTGAAATCGAGGCAGTTACGACACATGTTTGACAACTTCATCCGTCGTATCACACTCAGGTTCTCTTTTACATTTTAAATATTGGATAGAAATGCTGACAATATAATCTTTTCAGTACTAATGATTGTATGTATGAAAATGTGTTTGTTGTTTTATATAATATAATTTCGAACAGTAGCTTTAGATATTATCATCACGATTTTTATAACAGCATATTAGATAGATCCACGAGGTAGTACGTATTTGCATAAACAAAGCATGAATGGTAGAGGCCCATGGTGAGTAACCACAAATTTCTGGAACTGTCAGTTCATTTTTTTTCAGTTGAAAAATTCTTTTGCGTTAAACACCCGTTTTATTTAAGAAATTTATAAGCTTTCCAATATCACGCTACAGCAACGTACCTTCAGGCACGGAACAGTTATACATAAATAAACGCTAACGAACGTATAAACGATAAATTTGCCTTTTTCTAGCTCAAATAGAAGCTCAGTGTGAAAAAGAAGCAAACAACGGATGTAAGATGTAACTACGTATCAAGTTCGTGGAACTTTATTGAACCTTACTTTCGGAACTTTGGAAATTTCATCCATTTTCGGTGTAAAATGACTTTACGAGACAATTTCCTTACAAAAGTTTTACGAAATACATGTTACTATTTTTATTTTGTTTCAGATTTGATGAGTTGATGTTAAAAGTTATTTACGATTTTCTGAACACGTTACGTGTGTTAAGAGATCTTGTATAACTAATACAAATAATTATGCTCTAGTCGAGAATCGAACCTACGTTTTAGCATGGTCTCTTGTTATAATGATAGATGGATGTCGTCCTAGATCTATATTCAAGACAGGTTTTAGAAGTAAGGGGACTCTAAAGCAATCTTTGACGTTGCTTTTTTACTTTTTAGGCTTCTGTACCCGAATGGTACCAACGGAAGTCTATTACTAAGCCTCCGCTGTCCGTCCGTCCGTCTGTCAGAAGGATGTATCTCATGAACCGTAATAGGTAGAGAGTTAAAATTTTTACAGAGTGTGTATTTCTATTGGTAGTATAGCAACAAATATTATAAAAACCAAGATGGCGAATTTCAATAAGACTGCCATGCAAATTTAAAAAAAGAAACGATTTTGGTAAGGAGCCCTTCGTGTCCGACTCGCACTTGACTAATTTTTTAAGATTGAATATACCTGAAACATGTATATTACTGCAACATTATATATAAAAAATAATACTTTAATAATAAATTATACAATTATTGTATTAATAGATCTAAAAAATTCTCAGAAATCCCGAGTATATTATCAATATACTCTGTCTTTTTTTTTAAATGAAATTCAATAAAAATATTTCAAATTCTCTCTGTCGAATAGAAATCTATGACCTTATATCGCCAATCTGACAAGTGCTCCACTGCACTACAACGGTAACTCTTAATATTTCCTAAAAAGCTAATTTAAATGTATACGGAGTCAACAGGAAAGAGTGTTAATTATTTCTAAGAATTCTTACAGCATTGGCATGTTACCAAATATTTTTGTCATTCCCATATATGTATGGATATGTATAAGGTGATTCACATACATGGACAGATTGTATAAGAATAAATTACGTTTTGTCAGTAATTTAGCTAAAATCGATCAGAGGGAATTGGAGTGTATGTTCTATGTTTGTTACCTCTTGCTCTCTCATTTCATCAATTTACAAATAGTTGGCAAATTCGTAGTATTAGGGTAACAAAATGCTATTTCTATTTAGTTATATCTCAATGTAACGTAAAGTCAATATCCTCGATTCTGAGCAATTCTCGATTGATTTTAACTAGACTGGAATAAATCGAGGTCTAATATGAACATTACCCCCGTATTAGACTAAATCTGTAATCTTTATTATTACATACGAAATATTTTGTTAAAATTTTTCAACTCATGTCAGACAGGTAGCATACCGGTCTGCTAAAAAGGTAGTAGCGGGTTCTTGCTTTTTAGCGTTATTATTTATTATTTTAGATTAATTCATTTTACTAAATCCTATCCTTAAAAGGGCCAGTTAGCTGTAAAAATTCTTAACATGCAGTTTTAGTTCTAATTAAAAATTTTAATTGACTAAGTTTGTCTTAAAGCATTTGATATTACTATCTACAGTTATTTAGGACCATCGACTCATCCTCACTTCGCTCAGGTTCCTCCCTAGGTTTATTCTCCATACAAACTTTCACCCCCATTTTCAACCCCTTTTTTTTATTCCGAAATCATCCCTTATATGATTTCGGAATAAAAACTCAAACCTCATATCTTCTTACCAAATTTCATCTAAATTGGTCTAATAGTTTTTAGTTTTATTCGTTACAAACATACAAAAATACAAAAATCTTTTATCTTTTTAATAGTAGTGTAGATTTTACCATGTTCTCTCAAAACCTGCATATCCGTTTTGCGCTAATGGTCTAACATTCATCCTTTATACATTTATCTATGTCTAATTTTTACATTTCTTCAACTAAAATAACCCTTTCGGAACGAAAATTTAATACCTCTCAGTAATATTAAGGTTTTCCTACATCTTCCGGTAGAATGATTTATACCTTTGATCATAAAAGCGTGACTTTTGTTAGAATCTAAAAACATTAACTTAAATAATTGTTTTAATGTTTGACTGGACTGGTTTGGTATCATGATCTAGTGGCTTCAATATGCAGCTGCAGATCTGGTGTTCTGAGGTTCGAGTCTCCGATTAGGCCAAAAATATTACCCTAAGTACCGCCCTTTTTCCCCTCCATTCATATATTAATTAAAAATTATAGCTTTTCGCTCTTGTAGTGGCACAGCTGTTATAGCAATATACTACGAGTCTATAGCTACACTAAAATAACAACGTCACCATAATGCCAGAATAAACTGACAGTAATTGACAGTTGCGTTCAAAATAACATTACGTAAACAGAAAAACCAAATAATTGAAATGAAATTTTCTGAGCATAAATTATTAGGATATTATACAGTATAATATGTTTGTGAGTATAATATTTTATCCGATTGATTCAGAAGGGTAATGTTTTTTGAGCAAAGTATTTCGTTAGCCTTTTAGTAAGCGGTTTGGTTAATTTTTGATTTACCTAATATGAGATTTTGATAAATTTCTTTATTATGAATCTATAGTTTTTAGAATTTTTGTCTGTCTGTCTATCTATGTCTTTGTCTATGTATCAATAATAATGACTATTTCAATAAGATTTTCCAAAAAGTATTTAATGTACAGATTCGACTCGGATAGAATTTTATTATATTATGTATAGATATACCGAAAGCTCAAAAACTAGCATCAGTAAATAGCACTGATGTATTTTAGTTCCAACAATTCATAACTATTCATTACATCAATACCTTACCAGTACAAAAGAGTCCCATGACCCTTTCCCTTATTCATAGAAAAATCTACCCTCTTAGCAAATAGACGGCTCAGGTACTATCGTACAATGGCAAGTGAGTAAAAAATTCAAAGGATTTTCTTATGTTCCTTTGTAAGCACTAGACATGTTCTATGACTTACCTCCAATCATGATGCTTCATTTTTTTCTCATTATTTAAGACATTTACACAAATTTTTTACAAATCGCCAATGTACTTCAAAGGATCATAAAGAAGCCAAGCAAAATGTAATGAATTTAAATTTTAAAAACAAAAACAAATGTATCCCACGGGAACCGTACATTTTTCTGAAATATAAAGTAATATATGTACTATTCCAGACTATAATCTATCTTTGTGCCAAATTTCATCCAGAACTGTAAAGTCGTTCTTGCAGGAAACAGTAACAAACATCAATCCATCAGTACAAAACTTTCACATTTATAATAGAATGGATTATATAATAAAATTAATTAAAAACTCTAGTTTAATAACACCTTATATTAGTCGAGTATAGATAAAATATGCAAAGAATAAAGATTTTTTCTAAATCTCAATGCCAAAAGAGAATTCGTTGCTTCTCCGAACAAACTACACAAAACTGCAAAAAGTTTAATTGTACTTCAAAATGCATAGTACTTTCTGTATTCTGTAGTTCAATTAAAGTTATCCTATAAGAGAGTTATCATCGCTAGACGAGGATCTAAGGCCCCAACTTTACAAGTTTTCTTATTTGAAGCTAATGCTTCAAATAAGAAAAGCACATTTATATGCTCATATCTAAATAATACATGAGCCCTTTTAACATTCATGCAGAGCGTGAGCCTCCACATAACATGAGGGCTTTAGCTAGGATCAAGCCATAGTCCACCATGCTGGCCAAAAGCAGCGGATTTTACAAGTTTTTAGAAAATTGGTTCTTTCTGATACGCAAGTTATCTCACGATATTGTTATCACCTTATCAGGGATTAATCAATGTAAGATATTTATTATCAGACTAGCACTGCCCGCGGCTCAGCCCACGTTCATATAACCAAAAACCAAATTCTTAGGTTTTACAGATTAGTATACTCTTAAATTATTATTTTTGCATTTTTTCTCAGAAATGAGATATTTTCCAGCGATAAACAGTATTCTATATGTCGACCCGGATAACCAGCTATCACCATACCAAATTTTATCAAAATTTCTTCAGTGGTTTTTCTGTGATGCGGTAATAGACAGACAGACAGATAAAAATTTTAAAAACTAAAGATTCGGCCTCTGTATCGATAATAAAGTTTATTTCAATAAGATTTTCCAAAAAATATTTAATGTACAGATTCGGCTTAGTAACAATTTTATTATATGTTTAGATTTCATATGATAATCTATACATATAATAAAAGTGTAACTGATCGCTGTCTATACATGGGAGGTATTCGAGAAAAACTAATACTGGGAGTCTTTATTAACACAATTGAACCCAAAACAATAATTTTTAGAATTTTTGTCTGTTTGTCTGTGAGTTTGTGCGCGCTAATCTCAGAAACGGCTTAAACGATTTGGGTGCGGTTTTCACTAATGTATTGTGGTAAGTTTCATTTAACATTTAGTATTTGTTTTATGTTAATAGGTAGATAAATAAAAAGGTTATGTCATTTAAAAAATCACTTTGGGAAAAACCCTAGCGAAGCGAGGGCGAGTCACTAGTTTCAAATATTTGCTAAGAATACCTTCATATATTGAATATATACTTGACTATAATAAATAAGAATATCTATACTAATAAATGGAGAGCAGATTTTTTTGTTCGGTTATACTGCGATAACTACTGAACCGATCGGAATAATACTCATACCATAAGATATAGTGTGTTTCGTAAAAGGTTTTAATATACGATATGTTGCTGATAAATGTACTATGCGGGCGGAGCCGCAGGAAAACGCTGGTATAGTATAAAAGACGTGTAAAACAAAATAACCCCTCACGTCATAGTGTGACTATTTTTCATTGTATTCCCCATCGAAAATCGTATTCAATCATCCCTGATTAATTATTGTTCTGACGTTATAATAATAATAATAAATAATAAATGTTGGGACATTAACACATAGCGCCATCTAGTTCCATGGTAAGCTACGAGGCTTGTGTTATGGATACCAGATAGTTGATACACTACACATATATAACTTCAAATACATACATATTATAAATATAAACACCCATGACTGGAGTACAAACATTCGTGCTCATTATACAAATGAATGCCCCCAGCGGGACTCGAACTCGCGACCGCTGGCACAGCAAGTTATACGTTTCCATCCCCAAAAGTCCTTCCTAAATAAATAATTTCTTCAAAACTCAGAAAAGACGAAAATCTTTTTAAATTGCCTACGTAAAACATTCTTTACAAAGGAACTATGTGATCTTCATTTCATTCATGGGGTAGAAGTATTCATTCACCTCTTGTAAACAAAGCGAGGTAGTTAAACAATAGGGGATGAAAAAGCCTTTAAAAATCCAAATGAACGTCATTATGTTGATGTAAATTGTATGGGGCTAGTTTACATTTAGCTGTTCCTAGAATTTTCCTTTAGTGTATTTAATACTCGTTTTTTACGGTGGTTTTGTTTGTGTAATGTTCTTGAGAAAATAAAATTATTTATAAACTATGTTCTTATAGAGAATCATTTGTAGAACCATCTAGTATATTCTTTTGTCCTTGTATTTGGTATGGAGATGCAATTTTCTATGAAAAACGAGCCATGTAACTCTAATTTATACTAATATCATACTGATATTATAAACGTGAAAGTGTGTTTGTATGTTTGTCTTTTTTTCACGTCAAAATGGCTTAGCTGAGTGGCGTGATTTTTTGTGTGGAGATAGTTGGAGGACTGGAGAGTGACATAGACTACTTTTTACCGCGGAAAAACACGTTATAATACAATCCAAAAGATTATTTATGATCAGAATTACGTGAAACTTGGTATTAATGCTCTTCAATACAATTGTAAAGTGGACTCGTTTTCCGCACTTAGACTCTCTTCTGGTCCGTTGTGCGTGCGAATCCTGGCTATATTAGCCAGCCGAGCTCCGCCCAGAAGCGCAGAAGTTTCCTTCTACCTCACTGGTCCGAGGATTTCTTCACGTTGAGAACTTACCGCTACGCATTCCAGGATTACGTGGGCAACTGATTCTTCAGCGCCGAGGCACCCTCTGCACAGAGAGGTGTCCGTTGCGCCGATGTTATGTAGGTGTTTGTTCAAGGGACAGTGGCCTGTTATCGTCCCCTCTTCAATACAATTGAATAAATACGTGTTTTAGCATTTTTTCTAAATTCGTCCCATAAGAGGGTAAAATAGAGGATGAAGGTTTATATGAAAACTACTTTTTTAGTGTTTTTCTGTAGTTTTACCGCGAGCGACCTGCGGATTCTGCTAGTATAATATAAATTATATTTCATTTGAATAGTGTAAGCTATCATGAAAACAAGCTTTGTTACAAATATTTACTCATATAAAATCGTTGAATAGATATACGTTTTCTCTACATAGTATAATAGTACCAATGTACCACGTATGTCGAGACTATTGTTTACATATATCAAACAACACATTATCAAACAAACAAAACAATTGTTAAAATTATAGCAACCCGAATCATTTATATAAATTATTATTAATTGTAATTTACTTCGTACTAGTTTCTCTTTTCTTCTAAATTATTATATACCTAGCGACTCACCCTCTCTTCGCTCGGGTTCGTCCCTACTTAAGTTTTAACGTTTAGTATTAATTTCTCAGAGATGAGATATTTTTCCGCAGTTAAAAGCAATCTATATATGTTGACCCGGATAACCAGCTGTCATCACACTAAATTTCATCAAAATCTGTCCAGTGGTTTTCTCGTGATGCGGTCACAGACAGACAGACATATAGTACTGTGTATAGATAAATAATGATTTCAATAAGATTTTCCAAAAAATATTTAATGTACAGATTCGACTGTTAGAATTTAATATATGTATAGATTTAATGGATAGTCACCGTCCGTAATAACTATGATATTTAAAAAGTAAAAAATATTTTTTTTCCCCCGTTACCATGTTAGCTGTAAAGTATTTGAAACATAGATAATAAAAGTCTACATGTAATTAGAGACAGACATAACAGTGCAGTACCTTTTTCTCCTCTGTATAAACAGAGGAGAAAAAACAAACGATTTTCTTTTTTCTTTTTTTTTGTTTCGTAGCTATTTATTGGTGAATTTTAATGTTATCGATAATAATGTGTTTTTTTTGTTTTTTTTTAATATAGATATATGTAGGTAAATTTTTATTCATATATTGAATAATGATTAGGTCCAATTTCGACCACTAGGCGAACATTAGTCAAAATAAAACCCAAAAAAAACCTTAGATACTCCTTTAATTTAATTCTTTATAATTGGCTTGTAGGCATACCAGTTGGACACAGATTACTTTGCCAATGTCGTGTATAGATACTCCTTATAAAATCAACTATCTGCCAGTGAAAGTTCAGTCAAAATCAGCCCAGCCATTTCGGAGATTGGCTGGAACAAACAGACAGACAGACGAAAATTGTCAAAATTGCGTTTTTCTTAAAGTTCTTAAAAGTATACAAACAGACACTTCAATTTTATTTATCTGTATAGATGTCACTTACAAGTAAACAAAATAAGTTATTATGTCTTATAATTCATTAACTTTTATATTATTAGTATATAAAGCTCCCATAAAATCCACTATCCCACATGGAATTGCAACTTTACAGTCTACCTAATAATATATTCGACTTTTAGTATACGTTTTCATTATTGCTGTAATAAAACTGAGTATTACATTTGATAGCAACCAAATCGGTAATACCACACGCAGTAAAACCCCTTGGATTATATTTTTTACTAGCTCTTTGTCAGTGGTTTTACTTGATTATTTATTTTTAAGTAGTGATTTTTAATTGAATAAATAATATGAAGAATTATTGAATACTAGCATTGCCCGAGGCTCCACCCGCGTTCAGATGACTAAAAACAAAATTCTCAGGTTTTATATATTAGTATACTCTTACATTACAGTTTTGTATTTTTTCTCAGAAATGAGGTATTTTCCCGCGGTAAAATTATCCTATATGTTTTTTTTTTTTTTATTTATTTATTAAGATTCATCAGTGGTAATTACATCACTACAGTAAAAAATTATGCTATTTTACAAAGTTCTTATTGCTAAATGCATTACCTTTTAATGTGAATACCGCATGCAAAAAATAGTTTTATAAAAAAAACAACAATTCTATGACCTTAAGAAATTAAATAAAACAAGTAAATTAAACCAATAAACAAATCTACCACATAAATCGACATATAATTAACAAATCAAGAATATTAATTATTTATTTAGAATATATTTTTTTACATCTTTGCGAAACTTTGGCAACGAGTCTCTGAATAGGTCCAAGCATTTATAATCGTTTATAATTTTACATAATCGCGACACGGGTGAATTGTTCCCCAAAATAGTTCTACGAGAAGGCTTTTCAAATAAGTTCACGGGCTTACGTGGGCATCTAGGGATTCTAAAATTAAACAAAGATACAAGAAACGGGTTGTCATAAACGCTATTAATACTTTTGTATAAGAAATGTAGATCCAGTATATCCCTTCGGTCTTCCAGAGTTTGCATATTAAAATAAGTAAGTCTCTCGGTATATGTTGCGAGTGATCTAGATTTTCCAACAGAGAAAGCTAAGTGGTAAAGAAAACGCTTCTGAATTCTTTCAATTCTGAGACAATGGCATGCATAGTGGGGTCTCCAGACGATACTGCCGTATTCCAAAATACTGACGACCAGGCTTTTGTATAGGATTATTTTTGTACGACAGTTCTTAAAAACTTTACTATTGCGAATTACAAATCCCAGCATTTTAGAGGCTCTGCTAACAATAGAGTCTATGTGCGGTATAAATGTAAGTTTACTGTCAAATATAACACCCAAATCCTTGATAGTATCCACTGTACTGAGAGGAATGTTATCTAAATAGTATTTAGTTGTAATATTAGTTTTGCATTTTGTAAACGTTATATGAAAGCATTTATTTTTATTCAGTATCATACCATTAAGTTCGCACCATCTATACAAGCTATTCAGGTCTGCCTTTAAGGCGCTAACATCATCGGGACCATCAATGATCTTGAGAAGTTTTAGGTCATCAGCAAACATAAATGGTGTGCAATATTTCAGGCAGTTCTGAAGGTCGTTGATAAATATATTAAATAGGAGGGGACCCAAATGCGAACCCTGGGGTACTCCTGATGTTGACCCGAATAACCAGCTATCATCATACCAAATATCATAAAAAATCTGTCCAGTGGTTTTCTCGTGATGCGGTCACTGACAGACAAACAGATAAAACTTCTAAAAACTATAGATCCAACCTCTGTATCGATAATAATGACTATTTCATTCAATAAGATTTAAAAAATATATTTATAATATGTATAGTTTGATAACGCAATACAAAAAAAAAACGTTTAATAGAAAATAAATAATTTCGACACACCATCAAGTCACAATAAGTCAGACAGATCTCTTGATCTTTATTTGACATTTCGAAGTATGTGATAATATAAATGTTGCTATAGGGAAGTCGATGGGACCATAAAACACTAGACAATGCTTCCGGTTTCTACAAGAGGGAAAGCGGAAAGAGCTACTACGTTTAGTAATACAGCTATGTCCTTATCTACACTATCTATGTATATATATACATATATATTATATATATATATATATATATATATATATATATATATATATATATATATAATTTTGTGGGATTCTTTCTTTTCTATTGGATTCCACAAAATGAAATAATTCCGCTGACGTAGTCTATTTATTTATTTATAACTGTTTCGATCCCATGATTCATTATTTATAGCCTATCCTTCTTCAAGAACTTGGCTATCTAATTCAAAAAAAGAATTTTCAAATCCGGCTTCTATGTAGTTCAAGAGATGAGGAGATTAAACAAAAAACAAACCAATTTTTCAATTTTATTATACCCACTAGCGAGATACCTTGCTTCGCTTGGGTTTGCTTTAACGATACTATGGAATAGATAGATTATATATTATATGATATATAGTCTATAGCCTTCCTCAATAAACGGGCTATCTAATGCAAAAAGAATTTTTCAAATCGGATAAGTAGTTTCTGAGATTAACGCGTTTAAACAAACAAACTCTACCTCGTTATAATATTAGTATAGATAAATTAAAACATTATTTAAAATGAAAAATGGTCAAAATATGAAAAAAAAAAGATATTCATACGAAATATCTTCATAACTGCCAAGTAAAGTGACTTCACATCAAATTGCGTGTTTCGACTGAATGAAAGTTTAAAATAGCCGGCAGGTCAGGGGCTTTGGTCTGGCATCTGTCCAAATTCATACTTTTTGAACCGCTCCGCACTCAAATTGTCAATTATTAATGACCTATTTAATGGAATCTGGGCTTGACTCAAATGAAAAAATGAACACTGTTGCAAATTAAAATATTAAATTAAATAATATGGTATAATTTTTCTCTTAGTAGTCTCTCCCGTGACCATGGTTGCTGTAAATCATTCGAAACTTCAGGAACGAACATTAAAATAAATCCGCGAAAACATTCGAAAAGATAATTTTATTAAAAATATTAAATCTTAAATCTTAGACTAATGCTCGATTTCACCAACATCACCTAAGTTTAAGGGATCCCCTAAGCATGGTTAGGGGGCTGTTAGGGGACAGTTTCTGTTTCACCGACAGTTAGGGGTCACTTAAATATTAAAAGGCCCCCTAAATTTAGGTGCTCGAAATATGGGCTTAAAGGCGATCGTAAAACGAAATTTAATTTAGGGGCTAGTTTAGGGGACTCTTAAGCTAGGGATCCCATACGTAGGTGGTAGCTTATGGGTTGTTGGTGAAATTGGGTATAAATGTACTAACACACATGCCTCGTGATACCTTGATACGCACATTTAGATCCGCCCCGCGCTTCGCCAGCGTGGTGGACTATGACCTGATCCCCCTCGTAATGATGGGAGGCCCGTGCCCAGCAGTGGGACGTTAAAAAGGGACAAAAAAGGGGTGAAAAGAAAAAATAAAAATAAAATAAAACTATAAATGCACTTTAATAATATTGCATTCTAAATAATATCGGAAACTTAACGTCGTTAGATCGACACTTATTAAGCAAAATTGTTTGTAACTTTTCCTTATAATATATTGATACTAGCAACTCACCCTCGCTCCGCTCGGGTTCGTCCCTAGTGAAAATTTAGGTTTGTATGTATTTTTTAATGCCGAATCATAACATTTTTTTTGGGGTTGACCACCCTTATCACTTAGGGGTATGGAAAATAGATAGTAGCCGATTCTCAGACCTACTGAATACGCATATAAAATTTGGTAAAAATCGCTAAAGCCGTTTCGGAGGAGTACGGTAACAAACATTGTGACATGGAAATTTTATATATTAGATTACACAAGTAGTACCTATTTAGTATTTGAAAAACTCTCAGACGTTATGTCATTGTCGGTTTTAATAATAAGCTATAAGCTTTATAAAGAATTTATATATTCAGATGTTTTCTGGGAAGTCAATTCTTTCTTAATGGCTTTTAAGATCCCCAAAATATTTTTTAGTAAAATATTATATACTACACTACACTAGAGACCCATCTTTGCTTCACTAAATTTATTTATTTATTATTTATTTATTATATAGGAAGCCAACATACTTTAGAGTGCTTTTGATCTTTTATACATAATTCCTTATAAAATATTTTTTACACTATACACCACACTTATAGGCTAACTTAACATGCATAAACAGCTGTTCCGCAACTTAAACTACGTATCTATCCTATGAAAAATAAAATACTTAATAAATGTGCAGAAAGTAAAATAAAAAAAAAACAATAAACAATTAAAAAACACGCATAAAAAAATTACAAAAAAAAATTATACATTAAAAAAAATTAAAAATGTGAAGGTTTAAAATTTTAAATAGTATAAAAAGTTAGTGCGAAAAAAAAACATTAAAAAACTATAAGAACTACAATTAAAAAGATAAAATATTTAAAACAGAGTAAAGTTAATAATTATACCTCACGAAACAAGAATATTTCAAAATATCACTAGCGTAAAGTACGTACATACAGTACAATTTCCGTATATACGTTTAATTATATTATTGTAATAATCATATCAAGATGAGAAACTATTTAAAACAATATAATTTTTTTTGAAGATATTTAGGCACTAGTAGCTCAATGGTAGCATGCTTGCTAGGGAAACTAGGTGAAGCCGGTTCAAAACCCGAGTCTCACACCTCTGATTTTCTCATATCGAATCGTTTCAATATTATTATCATTTGCCTTACGTTTAAAGAAAACGTAAAGAAACTTGCATGTCTGAGAGAACTTAACAAGGTCCCCTTCATATTCCAGAGCCCACCAGTGGGACGTTAAAAAGAACTAAATACAATTATCTTTTTATTAAATAGGGATATACTTCAAATTCATTCTTAGGAGTAGACATTTTACTTAGATTTTAGTATGGGATTTAATATAAATTCTTTTATTAAAAAATATCTTGAAAATTGTTTTTCAAGCAACGAAGATACCGTGTAACAAATACATACATACATACGTACAAAAAACTGCAATCTAATTAAACATTACTCATTTTTAAAGTCGGTTAAAATAACTTCAACGTTCTCTTAACGTAAAGTAGTTAACTTCAAAGAAAATTAAATTATACACTAAACCACTACATTTCAAATATCAAACATAAAAGGCCTAAGTTCATCAAATTAATATGCCCCTACTAAGTGCCTGTTGCCTTAGAACACTATTATAGAAGTGGCACAAATGTTCTACAAAATATTGGTGTTTATACATGCAAATAAAATCTATACATATAATAAAATTCTGAGTTAAATCTGTACATTAAATATTTTTTGGAAAATCTTATTGAAATTGTCGTTACTTTTGATACAGAGGCCGAATGTATAGTTTTTAGAAAAGAGCTTGTAAAAGTCTATTTGAATAAAGTATTTAATAATATAAGTATTAGATTTGATTTGATGTAGAATTTTTGTCTGTCTGTCTGTCTACTCAAAACTACTGGACAGATTTTGATGAAATTTAAGTGACGAGCTAGGTGGTTAGGTATAAAACACATGGTGTAGTTAGGACTTCAGCAAACAAGCGCAATTTGCTATAACTCATGGCTATGATACGATATTGGTTTTCCAATTATTTTACTGTTCTATGGTAGTTTCAATATTCTGGATCAATAGATATAGGGTTGGAAGCGGGCCAGGTCTTTCAGGCCGTGACCTGACGGCTGTTTTAAATTATCCTCTAAATGAGACGTGTTGCTTCAGCAGTTAGAACTTATGCTCAGATTTAAATGGAGAAATATTAAACCACTATATACTACATACTATTTAGGGCATTGATTCAAATAATTGTATAATTTTACGTATAGCTACAATTCGATCCGTTGCGTTTGTACGCAGAATACTAATTATTACTCTAGATCATAATCTATCTGTATTATGTAACTAGCGAGCTAGGTTGATTCCCCATACAAACTTCATCCCCATTTTCACCCCTTTAAGGGATGATTTCCGGGATAAAATGTATCCTATGTCCTTCCCAGTGTCTCAAATTATCTTAACTCCATCTAAATCGGTTCTGCGGAACTTTCGTTTATCCATTACGAACAAACTCACAAATTACAAACTTTACCTCTCTATAATATTAGTGTAGATATACAAGTATTGCTCTTTTAATATTAATATATAAGATAGATATTATATATATATATATATATATATATATATATATATATATATATATATATATATATATATATATATATATATATATACTATAGGAATGACATAATTCTATATCATACAAAATTTACAATTATTAAATATTTAAATTTTACAATTTTAGAATGACATTTTATCTGCGTCTTGACCTTTTTATAAAAGTGATAATTTGCATGAGTGTATGTGTGTTTGTTTGTTACTTCTTTACGCTGAAACGGCTGGACAGATTTGGATGACTTTTTTCTTTTTATTCAAAAACTTATACAAAGTTATATAATACTAGCGGCTCACCCTCGCTTGGCCCGTGTTTGCTTCTAGAAAAGCACAAGCAGAAAAAACTAACCTGTTGTTTGTTTGGCAATATTGTATAAGTTACTATAATTTTTAGATTTACAAAATAAATGACAACGGATGATACAATTTGGAACCCACCTGGACTAGGTTAGCAACCTGTGTTTCAGGTTATAGTTTAATACATAAATGGCCTACCTATATACCTGGAGTAATATATAGACTGTTATCTAATCGAATCGAGAGTGAACCGATAGAAAATGAAATAAAATAAATATTATCTACTAGCGACTCACCCTCGCTTCCCTCAGGTTCGTCCCTAGTTACGTTTTAACTGTTAGTATGAAATACAAATCTTTTAATTTCTCGGCTTTTCTGTACTATAATATGCATGTCTTATACATATAAACCTTCCCCTTGAATCACTCTATCTATTAAAAAAACCGCATCAAAATCCGTTGCGTAGTTTTAAAGATCTAAGCATACATAAGGACAGACAGACAGCGGGAAGCGACTTTGTTATATACTATGTAGAAGCATTTCATATTACGAATTGCCATGCGTCCGACCTTTGATGTCGCGTATGTCAAACCAATAATAGCATATTAATGTCATTGACTCAGTACACTATCTGAATACATATATAATAAGTTTACATGTTGTCCGCGTGTAAACAGTTCACAGATTTATGCAAATTAATTCTATATCCAATTATGTATATATTATAATTATGTATATACTTTGTCCCATCCGTTTGTCTGTTCTTGTATATGCATATACATAAATATGTTATATAAATTCTTAGTCGAATCTGTACATTAAATATTTTTTGGAAAATCTTATTGAAATAAACATTATTATCGATACAGAGGCCGAATTTATAGTTTTTAGATTTTTTGTCTGTCGGTCTGTCTGTCTGTGACCGCATCACAAGAAAACCACTGGACAGATTTTGATAAAATTTAATATGATGATAACTGTTTATTCGGATCAATATATAGAATACTTTTTATTGAGGGGAAATGTCTCGTTTCTGAGAAAAAATACAAAAACTGCAATGTAGGAGTATACTAATATGTAAAATCTAAAGAATTTGGTTTTTGGTCATCTGAACGCGGGCGGAGCCGCGGACAGTGCTAGTTACTTTATAAAAATATAAATAATATTATTCTATTACTTTAGAGACTCTAAGATTCGGGTATTTTTTACGTATAACCCTGTGCTAAGTCCCATTTTCAAGATTCTTTTTTTTTTTTGGATACGATTTTACAATTTCTTATTAAATAAGATAGTAGATTTTGCCCATAAAAACTGAAATAATAAAACTGTCTAACAAAAAACATATAATACACTACACCCGTGTCTTCGTTCGCGGAAACCACTGATTGAATTATAAAGAAGAAGTTTCATACTAAGTTTAACAACTCTCGTACAAATAGATGTGCAAGAAAGTTTGCATAAGTTCTTTCTCCCAACTTGGAATAAAACACAAAGCTAATGATTTGCTTATTTCAGCTCTTATGAGTCAAGAGCCTCTTGTGCAATTCTCGACCGCTATTTTATTTCTCCAACCTGCAGTCTTCAATAAAATTGTAATAAGTTATTTAAGGTCACTTAAAAAAAACGAGAAATATCAACAATTTGGCATGGGCTTAAGCGTTTGATAGAATTAGCGTCCGCCCAGTGGTCGAAATTCGACCATGATCTTTAATGTTTTGAGGAAAATATATGTATATGAATAGAATTTACCTATTAATTTCCAAAAATTTTATGGATAACACTAAATCTCGTTGATAGCTACTTAGCAAAATAAACAAGAGAAATAGAGGGGAAAAAGCTCCTAACTGTTTTGTCTTCGCCCATTTATATATAGACTAGCGAATCACCCTCGCTCCGCTCGGTTTCGTCCCTTTGGTTTTTCTGTACGTTCGTCCCTTGGTCCCTTAACGGCTATTTTCTCAGAGAAGATATATTTTCCAGCAATAAAAAGTATCCTATATGTTGACCCGGATAACCAGCCATCATCCGTTATAAAATTAACCCGTCACAATATTAACAGTCACGAGATTAATTATAAAAAAAGACCAGCTATCATCATACCAAATTTCTGCGAAATCTGTCCAATGGTTTTCTCGTGATGCGTTCCCTTGAACTGAATTTTATTATATCTATTGTATACATATAATAAAATCGTAACTAAGCCGAATCTGTACATTAAATATTTATTGGAAAATCTTATTGAATACACCTATTTATGTATCAATATTATCGATACAGAAGCCGAATCTATAGTTTTTAGAATTTATGTTTGTCTGTCTCTTACTGCATTACAGAAAAACCACTGGAGGGATTTTGGTTAAATTTGGTATGTTGATAGCTGGTTATTCGGGTCAACATATAGGGTACTTTTTACTGCGGGAAAATCTCACATCTTTGAGAAATCTATACTAACCGTTAAAACGTATCTAGGGACGAACCCGAGCGGAGCGAGGGTGAGTCGCTAGTGTATAGATAAAGTCAAACATACTATAGCACAAAAACAAAAAGAATGCCATCTTTAATAGAAATATGGTTCTCTGTACGCGTAAAGCCACGTTACATTTCTAGTGCAAAATTTAACTACGAGTACATTTACTGTCCTCGCCTACTTGGCAACTATCTTACCGGTCAAGGTACAGTCAATCTTTGCATATCATAACTACAAGTTGATAGAAAGAACAAGTGGCGTATTCAAACATTCGTTAGAGACTTTCTTTAATGTATAAAAGTTTTATATATATATAAAAAACAAAGTCGTGTTAGTTACACCATTTATAACTCAAGAACGGCTGGACCAATTTTTATGATATTTGATTTTTTGGATTTCTCTTAGTCTGGAATTGGATAATAAGTATTAAAACATCAGAAAAAAAATATTAAAAATTTATGTGGTTAACGCTGGCTAATAACTATTTCTCGCGGTATGCGCCGCTTGGGCTCCCCAGCGCCATGCCCTTATGGCGGTAGTGGGTGGAGACCTCTCGTTGCGAAGCGTGGTGGGGACCATGCTACGCGACGAGAGGTCCTGGTCGGCGATGGTCTCCTTCAGCGAGGCCGTCATCTCACTGAAGGAGACGGCGGAGAGGGAACGCGAGGCTAACGCCTTAGCAGACCCTCTTCGTCGCCGTCGGCTGGGGGAGAGGAGGCGCCGGTATGCGCATCTTCTCCCGCCACCCTAGAGGAGCTACTGCGGGGTAGTCTCTCGTTGACTCCCCTGCACGTCATCGGGGCGGTCGGGATGCTCTGTGAATCGAGAGCATCCCGGTTTAGGCGAGGCAGGCCCGCGGGGTACGGGCTGTCCGCAGGGGTGTTGTAGTGAATGCGCAAGCGATCCTGCACACCCCATTGCACTGCGGCGACGGGTTCCGCTGTGGGTTTTAGTGAGTAGGAGTCTCACAGTACCCTACCCATTGACGGCCGGTAGGGTCCCCATGATGGGTTTCCCCAGCGTCAACAAAAAAAAAATGGCTAATAACTATTTATATCTATTTAAAACGTACCAGTAGTTATATCTAAAAATTGTTCTTTGTGTTCCGTTTGTTTTCTATTCTCATTGCTGGCAATTATTTGGGAATATAGATAAATAAGTTGGGACATAAACATGGTAAGCCATGGTAAGCTATAGGCTTGTATTATGGATACCAGATAGTTGATACACTACAGATATATAACTTTAAATACATACATATTATAATATAAACACCCATAACTGAAGTCCAAAATTCGTGCTCATCACATAAATGAATGCCCCCAGCGGGACTCGAATCCGCAACCGCTGGCACAGCAAGTAGACTCACTACAAACTGAGCCAAACGTGTCGTCAAGATGTTTTTTTTAAGTAATGCGATGTCTACTTTAAACCGTTTTTGATATATTTTTTTAATAGTTTCCATCAAAAGCGGAAAGTTTTCAAATATTTAGCTAGCTTGGTGAGCTACAGCTTGATCCCCTCCATACGTATTAGGGGAGGCTCGTGCCCAGCAGAGGAACATGAGCTTCGCTCGGAGTTAAAAATTATATTCTTTCAGAAAATTCACCTAAATAGATAAACTTAAAAGCAAAACCTTATTTAAATACAGGAAATGAATGTATATAAATATATAAGAATTGCTCATTTAATATTATAAGATAATAATAATAACTATAAAAAATTTTATTAATAATAAAATTTCAAGTTTCTAAATGAATTAATCAGACGATCGTATGAAAGCTAATAATTTTAAGTAAGAATCATGAAAGTTGATGTAAATCACATCGGGTGTGCAATATCTACATATAAGTATTTAGACACAGTATATTTTACCCGCGAGAAACATAACACGTAGATATTTTATTCTATAATAGTACAAATAGTTGCTATAAAGGATTTAATTAAATAAACTATTAAATTTAATCTGTACTTGCATACGGTCCCCTGGAGGGCCGTCTTGAAAATTGTTTTCAAACTACGTTCAAAGCACGACAGTATTAAGGCTTCTACTGTACAAATGTAAATTGTCTTATTGTTCGTCCTGAATGAAAATTCTACTGGATAGATTTGTATAGCTGATGATTCCTTATATAGACTTTTATTTTCCTTCAAGAACATATTGACACTAAGATTTTCGTCATTATTGACCAAATTAGGTATTCAGCTAACATAAGTTGGGCCAACATTCTTGCCACAATTCCACGCGGACACAACTTGTACAGTAATAAATTAACTGTACATTTTGTTTTGTATATATAACTAGCATTGCCCGCGGCCGATGACCAAAAACCAATTCTTAGGTTTTACATATTAGTATACTCTTACATTGCAGTTTTTGTATTTGTTTTTTTTGTATTTTATCCTATATGTTGACCCGGATAACCAGCTATCACCATACCAAATTTCATAGAAATCTCTTCAGTGGTCTTTCTGTGATGCGTTAACAGACAGACAAAAATTATAAAAACTATAGATTCGGCCTCTATATCGATAATAATGTCTATTTCAATTAGATTTTCCAATAAACATTTAATCTACAGATTCGGCTTAGTTACAATTTTATTATATGTATAGATTAAGCATATGTGTCATTTCCTTTATTGTAAATAAATATAATAAATTATATAGCATTTTAAATATGTTACATGTTTTTGAGTTAAATACGAAAATAGCTTATATCTAAAATATATTATCACATACGTACGAGTACTCGTATATATGAAGCCTCGTAAACGTAATTACGTGCAAAAACTTTTATTATAATACTAGCGGCTCACCGTCGATTCGCTCGGGTTCACCTATAAGAAAACAAAAACTATCCCACGGGAACTGTACATTTTTCGGAATAAAAAGTAGCATATGTGTTATTCCAGACTGTAATCTATCTATGTGCCAAATTTCATCCAGATCCGTTCAGCCGTTCTGGTATTAAAGAGTAACAAACATCCATACATACTCACAAACTTTTACATTCATAATATTAATAATAATTTTAAACGTTAGTATCAAAAAATATCAACACCACATTTGAATCTGCAAAGTGAATTCAAATTTTAATTTTATATTTTGAACTATTCAAGTATACAATGACTTACTCAAAACGACCATTCATTTGTTGCAGGATTCGAACCTACAATCTTCTCTATAGTAGTAATGTCAATCGATACATTTCTATCGACTATTATCGATTATGATGCTTCAAATCGTCATAGCAACTCGATTACGTAAAACTCTTCAGTATACTTTCATAATATAATAATGATCATCACAATAGTTCTTTTATTAAATTGTCGATACTTTGACCTATATTTTGAACAAGGCGATCGTGACAGCGTAACACATTAAATAAAGAATAAAATAAATGAATATTCATGGCTGGCTTTGAATATAAATAGCATCTATTCAGCTCTTTGTAACGTCCCACTGCTGGGCACGGGCTTCCGTTCAATACGAGGGGATCAGGCCATAGTCCACCACGCTGGCCAAATGCGGATTGGCGGACTTCACATATCCTCTTTGTCTTTTGAAAATTTGCTAGGTACTCTCAGATTTCCTCACGATGTTTTCCTTCACCGTTAAGGCAAGTTGTAATCATATTCGAAATGATTCGCACATGAAAATATCAGAGGTGCGAGACCCGGGATTTGAACCCGCTTCAATCGGTTTCATTTTCGCATTACCACTGAACTACTAAATAAGTAGCATGACTCTCCAAAATAGTGTTGTTATGTTCATTTGGTAATCATAGATTTTAAATCAAACATTATTTTGAGCAAAGCATATTATCCGTCGAGGTATACTTTGGTGATGCAAATGTGTGGGATTACTACTAGTTGATAAGAACATAATGATTGTTTTGATTTATTGGAAGTTAGCGACTCACCGGGTTCGTCCCTACTTACATTTTATCGTTCAGTATAGATTTCTCAGAGATGAGATATATTCCCGCAATAAAAAGTATTCTATATGTTGACTCGGATAACCAGCTATGATCATACCAAATTTCATCAAAATCCCTTTTAGTGGTTTTTCCGTGATGCGGTAATAGACAGACAGACAGACAAAAATTCTAAAAACTATAGATTCGGCCACTGTATCGATAATAATGTCTATTTCAGTAAGATTTTCCAAAAATATTTCATGTAAAAATTCGGTTCAGTTAGAATTTGATTATATTCTTTATTGCACTTAAAATATGATACAGAAAAAATAACAAAAAAAAGCATAGTTCAAAAAGGTGGACTTATCTCTAAAAGAGATCTCTTCCATTCAACCCCTGGATGTGGAAGATGTCAGCGAGCAATAAAGTGCGAAAAAATATACTAAATATATACTAGAAATAAAGAGAATTATAATCACATATACATACATATATACATATATATATTCTTATAAAAATATGTAATATTATACATATATAATACCTAATGTAAAGACTAGTTAATATACATACATAGATATATACATATACATACTTAATATATATAATATGAAAATAGAGAAAGATGCTGATTGATACTGTCTACATTTGTGATAGTAAATATTTTTTTTTATTTACATTTAAAGGTATGGATAAATGGATGGTTTTATATATATATATATATATATATATATATATATATATATATATATATATATAATAAATACTCTTCATTGTACACCCACAAGAGAAAAAAGAAAAATTTACAAGAAATATATAAAAAAGAGTTATGTACAAGAGGCGGCCTTATCGCTAAAACAGCGATCTCTTCCAGGCAACCTTAAGGTGTTGGAATTGACAAACTGTAGAGGGAAGGGGTGTGAACTATATAGTAGTAGTAATAATAATAATAAAAAAAACCATAATAATAATAATACAATAATAACAATAATTCATTTTTAATGCTATGAATAAACTTACATATCAAAAATACATACATATGTACATAATAATAATATTATATTTACATAAATATGATAAGATTAATACAAGACAAAATATTTATAATAATAATAATATTTAATATATTATGGGTACATAAATATATAAATAATATTATATCATATTAAATAGATAATAATAGAACTTATAAGTAAAATGGCATTAAAAAAAGACAAACAAAGATGGTAAAAAGAATATGGTTTAAAAAGAGTGAAAATGCAGTTTTATATATATATATATATATATATATATATATATATATATATATATATATATATATATATATATATATAGATTGTTTCTCGCCGGAAGACTCCTCACTTTTTTTTTGATAAATTTAAATTTATAATGTAAATTTGACGATTCAGAAGTGCTTGTAAAATTCTATTTGACTAAAGTATATTTTGATTTTAAATATCAGAAATGGATTATTTAGATCATGAGTTAAGATCTCTTGTTTGACAATAGAAATCATCGTCAAATCCTGGTCTCGTTGAAAATGTATTTACCTTTTTGTAGAAACCATTATCTATAGCAAACGATTTTGATAAGGATTGATTGAACCACCATTTCCCATTGTTCATTTTCAGAAATCATTATGAAATCCGTTATCTATACTTATATACTATTTTATTATAAGACAGAGTTTGTTTGTTTGTTTGAACGTGCTAATCTCAGGAACTAATGCGATTTGAAAAATTATTTTTGCATTCCCATTTATTAAGAAAGGCTATCTATACTAATATTATAAATGTGAAAGTTTGTGAGTATGGATGTTTGTTACTCTTTCACGCCAGAACGGCTGAACGGATTTGGATGAAATTTGGCACAAAGATAGATTATAGAAATATATATTAATATATAGATAATGGAAAAATGTACCGTTTTCGTGAGATATGTTTGCTTTTGTTTTCATAGAGGAGAACCCAAGCGAAGCGAGGGTGAGTCGCTAGTAAGTTGTACATCATCATGCTCCTACCCAAGGGAGCGGAGCAGTAACCATAAATGTCACCAAATCGGGCAGACTTCGATACATTATTATAAAACTGATATTTATAATTAAACTTTAACGCAGTTGGAACCGCGGGGCACAGCTAGTTGAATTAATAAAATTACGATGTTTAGAAAAATAAGCCATTTGACAAATATTTTATACGTTTGATTTATCTTTTATTTGTTAAGAAATTTCATCCTGTGTCTTCTGTTTTCACGTAATTCAGATTGATGCAAATGGAATATATATTCTATTTCTGACAGCTCAATGGTAATATCAAGATGAAAGAAATCGGATATTACAAATATCCCAGCAGACATTGGAAAACGTAAAAGAAAAAAGCGAAATGATTTTGAAGAAGCCTTTATTAATTTGAAAATAGATTGCATTGCTTAATAATTATAAGTCTAGGTATTATATATATATATATATATATATATATATATATATATTAATTCTAAGTGAGTCGAATATGTAGATTAAATATTTTTTGGAAAATTTTATTGAAATAGCCATTAATATCGATAGAAGCCAAATATATAGTTTCTAATCGCTAGTATTATAAATGTGAAAGTTTATTTGTTTGTACACATCGGAACGGAGCGATATATTCATGTGATTTTTCTACAGATAACGGGTGAGTGATATAATATGAAAATAACATTAAAAAATTAAGTAATAGTATGAAAATGTTTTAAAAGACAACAAAATCGAAAGTGCATAATAATTACAAGACTTCCGCAACACCATTCAGACAAAGAGAGACAATAGCATTCCCAAGGAGGGTTGACGTCAGGCAGGCGTGAGGCGGCCGGTACTGTACTGCGCCGACCCCAAGTGATTGGGAAATGGGCAGGAAGAAGAAGAAGAAGAACAGGTGAATAATATAAGCTACCTTTTACCACGTAAAAATATTTAAACCTGCAGAAAAACACGTAATAATAAACCTCACATATAGGAAATATCAGTTAATATAAATGTAAGAAACCTAATAATGTTATTACTACATACATAAGCAATAAGTGGCAGAAACATAGAAAAATGCTAAATGCTTTTTTAGGATTCAAATCCCGACATGGAAGGAAAACATAAATATAAATATGTTGAGACATATAGTTCCAAGGTAAGCTACGAGGCCTGTGTTATGGCTACCAGATGGTTGATACACTACACATATATAACTTTAAATACATATCTACATAATATAAATATAAACACCCATAATTGGAGTACAAACATTCGTGCTTATCACACAAATGAATGCCACAGCGGAACTCGAACCCGCGACCGATGGCATAGCAAGTAGGGTCACTACAAACTGAGCCAAACGTCAATAAGACTGGAACTGAGTTAAAGGCATTTTTTAATTATATACATTAATTAACATAGAAATAATTGACGTTATGTGGATTGTACGGTACTTGATACTGAAACGTTTGTTGATTTTAAATAGTTCAATAAGTGGTGCTACGGAGCGCTACGAAGTGCTACGAGATTGCTACAGAATGGCCCCATTCATATACTCAAGTTAGCTTTAAATTGTTAGGTTAAAACAGTTACATATATAAATGAGGATTAAACCAACATAAGTTTCCACTAATTTTTTTTTAGACTTACGCGAATATTTGACACACAGACGAAACATGTGTCTCTACCATGCTATGAGTGCTCTAAAGCATTCGAAACGTCGGGAACCAGAAATCTAAATAAATCTGCGAAATAATACGAAAAGATAGTTTTATTTAATAAGTTTCTAATTTTATTTTAAAGTCGTAAATATCTTTTTTTGGATTTTCTCGCCATTTTGTTTTAATTTTTTGTTCCGAATGTTTTAAATAATTTACTGCAAACATAGTCATAGTTATTGCAGACGATGTCTACCTGATATCTATATACAGTACTAGTATTGCTCGCGGATCCGCCCGCGTTCAGATGACCAAAAACCAAATTCTTAGGTTTTACATATTAGTATACTCTTACATTGCAGCTTTTGTATTTTTTTCTTAGAAAAGAGATATTTTCCCGCGGTAAAAAGTATCCTATATGTTAACCCGGATAGCCAGCTATTACCATACCAAATTTCATCAAAATAAATCCAGTGGTTTTTCTGTGATGCAGTAATAGACAGACAGACAGACAGACAGACAGACAGACAGAAAGACAGACAAAAATTCTAAAAACTATAGATTCGGCCTCTGTATCAATAATAATATTTATTTCAATAAGATTTTCCAAAAAATATCTAATGTACAGATTCGGCATAGTTACAATTTTATTATATGTATAGATAAAACAAAGTCGCTTTCTGCGTCTCGGTATATTTTAAAAAGACCTACAGAAAAGTCTGCGATAGCATATGTCTATCTTTTAAAGTACGCATACAGTAATTATTTTTATCTACATATATAAAGTATAGAATAAATTGGAAAATAAAAGAGAAATGTTACCAGAGTACTTCACTATACTTTACTAGTTTTTTTTCTTAATTTTGATGCCTTAAAATGATATTTTTATTTAAAAATAATATCAATTATCCGCGTAAATCTAAGAAAGTATTACATAGAAGAAAGCCAAAATAATAAACTAAGTTTTGTCTTTATATTATTAGTGTAAATCTAAACTTATTTTTATATTATACAGCCTAATTTCCATCTAAGTTGCTAGGTAAGGTATAGCTTGAGCTGGACGTACTATGCGGTCCCATAAACAGCGAGGTTCATGTTTGGTGGTTGTAAATAGCAGTGGACAAGCTCTCTAGGCCACAGACAGTATTTGAGAGAGAGGGGTAATTCCCTTTACGTACAGGAAGTTTCTTTGATACGAGTATAGTGTTCTAATAATATGACTTAGTGTATCCTATATCTTTAAATATCTTTAAACGAGCAATTCTTGTATATATATATATATATATATATATATATATATATATATAATCTGAATCTCGGAAACGGGAAAACGCGGGTTTTTGAGTTTTCATGCGGTTTTCTTTCCCATTATTCCACGCAAATTATGGTCGATAATTTCGCACGCTCTGATATAAGCAACGTGTTCAAGCGGCTAATTCGCAAGTTTACAATCACAATCATAAGTGTACTGTATCGAAACCCGTCGGTCATTTTTACTTTTTTTTTGTATTCTAGATTTTTTTAAAGAAAATTGTACCTTCGGCCCAATAACTCCGAGCGAAGCTCAGTCGCCCAAGTACTGAATATTTATATTATATCAATCGATTTTTATTTAGTATATTTACGTGATTTTTTTGGAATATGTTTAGGCTTGTATAAAACTTCTTTAGTTTCTTATTCCGATACTTCTTAATTTGCTAAAAATTTTATGCTAAATAAATAAATTGTATGCAACTATTTTTTACGTCCCACTGCTGGGCACGTTTCTCCCTTAAATAAAAGGAGGATCAGGTCATAGTCCGCCACACTGGCCAAGTATGGCCAAGTATGGCGGCGGACTACACACGATCCGCTTATGTAGACAAAGCCTCGAACAAAGGCTTGTTAATCATATCATATAACTATATTTATTAACTTCTTAGCGACATAAATCTTTTATATTCTAAACATTTTTAAACAATATTTATTCAATTTTTAACCTTATATTTAAATTAATTTTCAAAATGGCAAGTAAGTTCGTAAAATATCTAAAGAGCGCAAAGGCTCTATCATGTGACGTAACGATTAGATAGGTTATTTCTTTTGTATTCTTTTCCAGTTTTCTATTAGCGATAGCGATAGTAGAATGAAATTGTCGAAGCCCTCTGACATGTTTCATACGATACCCAAGTGATAACGTCAAGCACTATCTCATTTCTCTATCTTCCCATTTCCTACTCTGTCCTCCTAGATGGTAACGCGGACTTACTATTGAATCCCTGAACAAGATATACCTACTGCATTTTTACTTTAAATAAAAGTATATTAAAGTGAAACTTCTTTAGAATCGTTGATTTGAAACTCGATGAAACACAAGATGAGACAAATATATCCATAATAATATTAATATTATAAATGTGAAAGTGTGTTTGTTTATTTGTTTGTTTGGCCTCCTTTCACGTCGAAACAGAGTGACGGATTGGCGTGATTTTTTGTGTAGAGATAGTTGGAGGGCTGGAGAGTGGCATAGGCTACTTTTTACCGCGGGAGATTATCAGCTAATTCCCACAGGATGACACGTTATAATACAATCCAAAAAAAATATGATCAGAATTTCTTGAAATTTGATATTAATGTTCTTCCATAAAATTAAATAAATACATATCTAATCATTTTTTGGAATTCATCCTATGAGAGGGTAAAATAGGGTGTGAAAGTTTGTATTAAACTACATTGTTAGAGATTTTTCTTTGTAGTATTAGTAGCGAGCGAAGCCGCGGGTTCTGCTAGTACTATATAAATATATGTATATATTATTATATTCTTTCCGTATATGATATTCTACAAATATATGTAATATGCCTAATATGCCTTATTTAATAATTGATTGTTTTAATTATAATTTAAGAAAAAGTAACTGACATAGTAACTTTCACATTTAAATTATTAAAAAGTAAGTAAAAATAATATTTTGACGACAAGTTTGGCTCAGTGTGTACTGACCCTACTTGCTGTGCCAGCGGTCGTGAAGTGTAAGTAAAGGTAAGTGATTTTTGTATTCTTAACATTGAATACAGGTATTGCCACACTATCAGATCTTATTACTAAATGTACTGTCTTACTCTAGGTCATAGACTATATTTGCACCAAATTTCATCCAGATCCGTCCAGCAATATTGTATGTATTCAGCCCTTTTAACGTCCCACTGCTGGGCACGGGCCTCCCTTCATACGAGGGGGATCAGGCCATAGTCCACCACGCTGGCCAAGTGCGGATTGGCGGACTTCATATGTCTTTCGAAAACTTGCAAGGTTTTCTCAGACATGCAGGTTTCCTCACGATGTTTTCCTTCACCGTAAGGCAAGTGGTAATCATGTTAGAAATGATTCGCACATGAAAATATCAGAGGTGCGAGACCCGGGATTTGAACCCGCTTCACTTGATTTCCCAAGCGAGCGCGTTACCACTGGGCTACCACTGCCTGTAATATTGTGATATGTATGAATTAAATTAAGTATAACTAACAAGAATTTATTATAGGAAGTCATACTAACAAATGTAAATTAAATGGACGTACATAAAAACGTACGACAATAGAACCTCCTTTCTGGAAGTCGGTTAAAAATATTTGAAGATATTTCTAACAATATAAATACCCTTAGAGTTGTTGTCATATACAGGATGATACAAATGTTTTTGTTGTGGGTTTTGTCAGGATAATTGCTTCGTACCTTAAAGTAAATTGTTCTTTGTTCGTTGACTAAGTGAAAGCCATTATGACACGCAGTTAGAAATTAAAAGCTGCATAACATTTAGTTACTTTTGTGGTTTATTCGTTTACACAACTGTTATAAATGTGAAATTTTGTATGTGTTTGTTTGTTTGTTGGTCCTTCTCACTAAAACGGCTGGGCAGATTTACATGCAAAGTACACAGATAGGCTATGACCTGGACAATATGAAGAGTATTTTTAATTACAAAATTTTCCAAAAGATGGTGGTGTATGTATATAATATTTTTTATAGAAAAAGCGCCCTTGGACGCACCTAATTGAAACGAGAGTAAGTCACTTGAAACTAACTATTTACATACATAGTTATCATCAAAGATAACTTTAAACGTTCTATAACTCATATAAATAATACGAAACTCTTTTCAAAAATAGTTTTTTTTATTAATTAAATAATATTAAGAACACGATTCTTGGTTACAGAATATTTCTTAGTTTTAATTTTCACATCTCATTTGAAGAACTCGATGACACGATAAACCGGTGGTAAATTCTAAGCAAACTAACCATACATCTATACATATAATAAAATTCTGAGTCGAATCTGTACAATAAATATTTTCTGGAAAATCTTATTGAAATAGTCATTATTACTGATATTAGAATTTTTGTCTGTCTGTCTGTCTGTTTATCTGTGGTCGCATCGCGAGAAAACCATTGGACAGATTTTGATGAAATTTGGCATGATGATAGCTGCTTATCTGTGTCAACATATAGGATATTTTTTACTGCGGAAAATTATTTAATCTATGAGAAATCTACGAGTATGCCAAACGTTAAAACGTAAATAGAGATGAACTCGAGCGGAGCGAGGGTGAATCGCTAGTCAAATATAAATATACTTACGAGGATACGAAAATATAATTTTCATCACGTTTAACCGTACTTAAATTCGTTTGCATTTTGACAAGGGCTTACCTGTGTGGTGTTAACGATTAAATGTGATTTTTTGCTTTCAAAGTAGGGATTTACAAAAAAAACAGAACATCGAAGAAAAGTAAGTACGTACATAAGTTTTTTACTCTGTATACTAGCGATGTACGCTTGCTTTGATTAAGCGCTTAGGTGTATTTTGTAGTTAGAATATTTGATAAAGTTATAGCCTTTTAGTATTTTATTTGCTTATAATATTAATAATAATAATAAAAAAATTAACAAATAGTTTCTTCCCAATACTTAAGAGTAGTTACTTCATTGTGTGCAGCCGCATCCAGCGCCCAAGTATCGGCGAGTCCCAACGGTCTGCCAATGCACTTAAGATGCCATTGGTACTGCCAAGCATGCGCTGCTTCATGGAGGCACATGATAACCTATGAGCTACTCCTAGTATACTCTCCTATCTATATACTCAATTTTATCTAAATCATTCCAGCCTTTTAGGCGTTAAAGGCGTACACACATACAAAAATTATAATAGTATTAGTTATATATTCTGCAAATATCCAAAAAATCAAGCTTAAATCACGTATTTCCTTTAATTTTTATTAATATGTATAATATTTTTTGCTCAATTTATTTTGGCGACCGACGTGGGACGTGAAGCAAATGTCGGATTTGGCACTCATTTTTATATTTACCGCAAACATTATGTAAGGGTCTGCTTTAGACAATATGCCACGTTATACTTTATTGGTAGTCCATGAAATAAAATGATACGTGCCTTCGAATCTTTTATTTTTAAGTGAAGAAACAGAATTTGACTTTTTAACTGTGACAAAGGAAAAAGTAATTATTTTGTAAACCAACCTATTTTGATATTCTTACACTCCAGAATAAAAGAGTTTCGAAATAAGCTTGCATTGTATTGCAATAACTAAATCAATTGGGGGTTGAGTTTCGGATTTTATATTATAATTAACAGTTTTATCATTGAAATGCCTATGACTCGTTTAGTTTACACGGAATCAGTAATTATTTTTATGGACAGTAGTTAAAGAACGTTTGTGTGTAAATATTTTATTGAAAAGATAGCACACCTTGTAAATAATGTGAACGTCTCCAAGCTACTTTAGTATCGTAGAATTATTGTAATGTATAGTTTTACTGACAAAAAAAGATAAAAAAAAATTTTTACTTCCACTGCGTTTCTTTTCAGGTCTAAGGCCTTTTTTGAGTAAATAATTATAATAATTTAATTCTGAATAAAATATTTGGACACCATATTCGGTGTATTTAGAAAACTGAATTTTAAATAAAATTTGGTTGAATTAATTTCAAGCCCAAATGAGGAGGGCAGGTATTATAAATTTCTGAGAAAATAACTTGTAGCAAATATACAGTCACGCACATCGGTAACTTTAAGAGCCATTATATTTTCATTAGACATACAGAATCCAAAAAATAACAGACGTTTTATAGGCACATTAAGTTTAAGCGTAACCTAAAGCTGCTACAGCTGTCATTAATTTTATCGAAGACGTCAGAAACACTCAGTAGTTTGACGAGCTTTCCCTTAATGGCATACTACTGAACAAGAGACTTCTAAATTGAATAGATTTGTCATTCTATTTGATAAACTAATTTTACAAACTTTGTTTTAGGTTTAAAGGGAAGTTAAAATTATGTAAGCACCTGAAGGCTCCGATTGAGCCAAATCAAATATTTTTGTCGATGGTACACACATTGATGGGTGACCACTTAATCCTATAACAACTGCGTGTTTCTATTCTTAGGAAAGCTCTTAATTGAGGATTAAAAGCTTTTATACCAAAGCTTATTTAACTCATCTTTTCAAAAATAATCTTTTTTCTCTATTAAATAAGATTATGAACACAATTCTTGCTTAAAATTATAATAGTTATAATAATAACAGCTCAAATTAAATATTCCATATTCAATTATAAAACTAATTAAAATTGTATAAAAATGTTTAAAGTTAAAAGTTAAACAATATTGCAAGGTACTTTGGTGCCATTTTGTAATTTTTTTTATTATTTGTGGGTAGGCTGTCTGTAACAACTATATAATACCTTAGAGACGTCTAACACCTCAGTCTCTCCCATGGCCATGATTGCTGTAAAGCAATCGAAATGTCGGGAACCAAAAATCAAAATAAATTCGCGAAAAAATCCGAAAAGATAATTTTATTTAAAACAATTCTTGCTAACATAATATTTTTTTAAAAGTTAGGAGCTTTTAATTTTCACACCTCATTTGAAAAGCTCAAATCGATAGGAAAGTATGAAAGTACAATTTATTTAATACAAATCGAACTCAGCTTCAATTTTTTTAGAAGTTGGCATTTCAAAAATGCACTTTTGTTTGTCCAAAACTCTACCGGCTGTTCTGAAAACCTGTTGACCTGATTTAAAAACAGTTTTGATTACAAATATAGATCTGGTTTTTATGATTCCAAAATTCTTAAACCTAAAAATTTCACTGGCAGATAGCTAATGTTTTAAGGACAGAAACTGGCTAATTTATTTTAGAAAAAGATTTAGGGTTCCTCGCAAAAAAAACACACCTTGAGACGCACCCGAGCGAAGCGAGAGTAAATCGCTAGTCTATACTAAAATTAAACACACGATCTTTAACATAATCATCCAATGTAAGATGGAGACGTTAAAAGAGAGTCAAATACAAAAAAATCTCCTGTCCGTAGCCCACATAAATCTTTTAAAGGCATTAGTTGAGCAAAGTTAGACACTTATAATAGCAATTTGGTTAAGTCTTTTAATTCTTACCGCGTATAATTATGTCGGTAATACGGTTTGCTCTTATATATTACTTTTTAGGAGATGGACTTACTGTTAGTGTACTTAACATGGAATTTTTTTGTTATAAATTTTTGTGCAATAAAAATTATGTATTTGAAAACTAGTATAGATTTCTCAGAGATGAGATATTTCCCCACAGTAAAAAGTATCCTATATGTTGAACCGGATAACCAGCTATCACCATACCAATTTTCATCAAAATCCCTCCAGTGGTTTTTCCGTGATGCGGTAACAGACAGACCGACAGACAAACAAAAATTCTAAAAACTATAGATTCGGCCTCAGTATCGATAATAATCTCTATTTCAATAAGATTTTCCCAAAAATATTTAATGTACAGATCCGGCTTAGTTACAATTTTATTATATGTATAGATAAATTTATTCATAATACTCGTGCTCTGGAACAAGTTCAAATTAAATATGTACTCGTATTTAGAAATCGCTTTACGATACTGAATAGATTTAATTAAGTTTTGTATTTGGTCTTCTATCTTTAAAGATAAAGGAAGTATTAGCCGCCATATTGTGTAGGTACGAATTGTCTCAGAAAGGTGTTGTTTGGAGAAAGCTTGGGGGTATCATTAAGTCTACGGTATTGGATATATTATACATAGCATAATATGTAGTATATTTCACAATCTATACATATAATAAAATTGTAACTAAACCAAATTTGTACATTAAATATTTTTTTGGAAAATCTTGTTGAAATAAACATTATTATCGATACAGAGGCCGAATCTATAGTTTTTAGAATTTTTGTCTATCTGTCTATCTGTCTGTTACCGCATCACAGAAAAACCACTGGAGTCTGGAGGGATTTTGAGGAAATTTGGTATGCTGATAGCTGGTTATACGGGTCAACCTGTATACTTTTAACCGCGGGAAAATATCTCATTTCAGAGAAAAATACAAAAACTGCAATGTAAGAGTATACTACTCGTAATATGTAAAACCTAAGAATTTGGTTTTTGGTCTGAACGCGGTCAAAGCCGCGGGCAATGTTAGTAATATTATAACTGAGATATTTTAACTTCAATAGAGGTCCCTTTATATACATACAGACTCGTATAATGAACAAAAGAAATCATTTTATTAGTAAAGTAAAAGATAGAAAGATACTTAAATTTGTACACAATTTATTAAATACTAGCGGCTCACCCAAGCTTTGCTCGGGTACAAAAAACAAAAACAAATCTATCCCACGGGAACCGTACATTTTTCTGGGAGAAAATTAGCCTATGTGCTATTATCTTGTATGAGCTATATTATTGTAAAGTTTCATTAAAATCCAGTCAGTAGTTTTTACGTGAAAGAGTAACAAACATCCATACATCTACAAAAAAATATATTCAGATATATTTGAAAAATTGTGGTCATGGTAGTTAAAAATATCTTAAGGGATGTCAATTTTCGAAGGATTTCGAAATATGTTTGTAATTTAAAAAAAAATGAGATATATTTTTTTCTTTTTGTTTCTCGAGTAGTCATGAGCAGGTCCATTCTCGTTTAATTTTCTTCATCGTTGAATTTTGGGACACTATGTATACATGCAGATATTCATACGAGTAGGTACATCCTCACAAACTTTCGCATTTACAATATTAGTACGATACAAGGCTCGCCCAGTGATTCGACGAAGCGAACTTCGACGAAAATCTATATCAAAAACTGTTTCCAAAAAATGTTTTACAGGAAACACTAAAGCTCTTTAATGGCTATTAAAAACAATAAAAAAAAAATAAAAACAAAATCGGTTGATAATCAGAAGGAAAAAGGTACTGAACTGCTTTATCTCAGCCTATTTATAAATAGATACATAAGCGGTATTCTAGTCCGTAAGTTTGAACGTGAACATCTAACTTAAAAGGTCAATAAACTCGTCCCTAGGGAACTTAACATCTAGTTATTGACTAAACGAACTAATTCTAATACGTAATGTGCCAAATAATAATCCACTGTCCCCGATGTTGGTAAATGGCCCCAAGAGAGTGCTTGATGTGGCGCGATATTCGTTTCTGTCATTTATTCCGATAAAGATTCCGATTTTCTCGAAGTTTTTTATATAAAGTTCGGAATTAAAGTAAAGTTAAATATGAAAAGATTGAGATTGATTGAACGATTGATTAATATTTGCTTTTAAGATTTCACGGCGTTGTTCCTTTTGAAATACGTTTTTGTTGTTGGGAAAATCTAATACTATTTTAAATTTTATATAATATATTATATATTGTATGTTACAGGGTTATATATGTATGTATATATATATATATATATATATATATATATATATATATATATATATATATATATATATATATATATATATATATAGGCAGTGGTAGCCCAGTTGTACCGCGCTCACTTGGGAAACCAAGTGAAGCGGGTTCAAAGCCCGGCTCTCGTACCTCTGATATTTTCATGTGCGAAACATGATTACTGTCACCACAACACCACTTGTCTTACGGTGAAGGAAAACATCGTTAGGAAACCTGCCTATCTGAGAGAACTAAGCAAGTTTTCTAAAGATAACGTTTTCTTTTATAATCAAACTAGCGACTCACCCTCGCTTCGCTCGGGTTCGTCCCTAGGTACGTTTTAAATTAAAATGGATATAGTATGTTATCCTTAAGAGATAGACATATGCCATCGCGGACTTTTCTGTACACCTATATAAGATACACAATTCCACCATACATTATTTTGTTATATCTCAAAGGGTTTAGGCAGCGTCTTCGTTGAAAGCTCCCAGACGTCTTATTTTTTCCGACACCTCCAACAACTTAACAAAATATATACTAAAACCTTCCTTTTGAATCACTCTATCTATTAAAACAAACCGCATCAAAATCTGTTGCGTAGTTTTAAAGATTTAAACATACAAAGGGATATAGGGACAGAGAAAGCGACTTTGTTTTATACTATGTAGTGACAAATAATATAGCAGAATAAATGAACTTTACTGTTTAATTCAGTCCATTTAAAGAAATATAAAAAGAATTTATAGAATTTTTAATTAAATGACTTTTTAGCATCATCTTAACAAAACTCAGACGATGCTAGAATTCTTAACGTTAAAATACAAACATTATTATACTTTGAAATTTATCGAATCAAACCTTCGTTGCTTGTATTAAATTGTCGAAGTGTAAATCAGATATTCCATCTAAAGCTATAAGCTATTAATTTTTAATGATCAAAAACATAATTATTTTTTTTTTAAATAGTTTTAAAAACATATTTATTTATCTATACATACATATACATATCTATGTATACAGGGTGGAATAAATCGATGGGACATGGAAGAAAAGGACCTTAAATATTGAAGTTATCAAAATTCCATCGATTTGTTCCATCCTGTATAGTATATACTATTTTATATTATTTGTTTGTTTGAACGCGCTAATCTCAGGAACTACTAATCCGATTTGAAAAATTATTTTTGTTTATTGAGGAAGGCTATATAGGTTGTACATCATGTATAAGTCTATCTATTCCATACTAACTGTTAAAACGCACCGTAAACGTCATTAAATACATTAACATAATGAGCCGAATTATTTTAGCAAGGCGACTTACAAAATACGTCAAAAAATAATTATAAATACATAGTTTATCTTGAAAAAAGTACATTGTAAAAATAAATTATTTCCATAATATATTTTTTTTATTTTAACATATATTTTTTTATTTACAGCTTTTTAGTTTTTGGCAATTAGACATTTGAACTTATGTTTAGCAAATTTTTATCCTAACTTACTTTAAAACATATAAGTTTATATGTTTTTATGATCACCTTTTAAAAACCTTTATTTTGATACCCCACTTGATTGGTTTGCTTGATATATTTTTAAAGACACACAAATTAGCCCCTTAAATCCATAATTTTAATTTTTAACTATTTTCAACCGACTTCAAAAAGGAGGAGGTTCTCAATTCGACTGTATGTTTCTTTTTTTTTATGTTTGTTACCTCAGAACTCCGTCATTTATTAACCGATTTGGACAACTTTTATTTTGTTTGAAAGGGTATACTTCTAGATTGGTCCCATTTAAATTTCAAAAAAAAATACCACTCCTAAGGGTGGAAAAACAACTAATGATGAATTTAACCTACATCTAATTGTCATATTGACTTGAAACTTTGCAAGTATTTCTATTTCCGTTGATAGTACAGTGGTTCGGTGTCGTTGACCTGATCTGATGGCAAGGCCAGAAGGTGGATAGGTGGAACTCTTCAACGGCTAATAGTAGATACTTTGAGTTTGGGCTATTTTGTTTGATTTGACAAGCCTAACACGTTAGAATCCTTACTTTGCTACTACTGTCTACACTAAAAAGGAAAAATAAAAACTTTTTAACAAAAAAATAAAAACCGACTTCAAACAAAAGCACTAAAGGGTAAAAAATAACTGATTGGTAGTTTTCATTTACTACACATACCTAATCAAATATTTTCGAAGTCGGTGTGCTTTGCTTTGTATGGGCTGGCACCGATTTCGAAAATATTTGATTAGGTATGTATTTAATAGGTAGGCTTTAATTACTTAGCCAAAGCACACCGACTTCGAAAATATTTGATTAGGTATGTGTAGTAAATGAAAACTACCAATCAATTATTTTTTACCTTTTAGTGCTTTTGTTTGAAGTCGGTTTTTTTTTTGTTAAAAAGTTTTTATTATATAGCCTATGACACAACAAGACGAATCTAACGACGTATGAGTCATCAAAATCGGCCCACGCGTTTGGTCTTTAGAACGCCACATAGGAACACACATACGTACATACATAGACTGATAAACACCCTCTACCCTCAATTGCGTCACGAAGTCTGGTAAAAACTATATCAATAGCGATATTTTAAACATAAAAATAAATCAACTTTTTACATATATATGAATTAATTTCATATTAACTATAAGGCATTCAAAGCTATATTTAGGTGGACGACCATCTTGTTATTGTCGAAGTTTCTTCGAGGTGAAATGACTTGGGAAATAATCCCGAATAAGGAAAGTGTAACGCCAATAAATTTTTAGAATTAGAACTTGTGAAAATTAAAACGAGAATTCTATTACTCTTAAATCATTAATGAGTTTGAGATTTAATAAATTTATGTTAAAACAGTAGCAGTTTCTGTTAGACATGTTTATAGGTCGTAGGTTCGATTCCTTTATGTCTCGATAAGATAAAAACGACTTGAGTGTTAAAATTTGAAACGCTATTATTTTTTCTAAGAAAAATGTCTACATTTCAAGAAGATTAATATATTTCTTTTCTTTATTTTCAGATTACAAAAGCGCCGCTAAAAGAAAATTCGTTACAGGTAAGATAAAAAAATATATTATATCTGATTGAATACTAGCGACCCACTAACGAGATGTTTTCCTGCAGTAAAAAGCATCCTATATTTGAAGTTGACCCAGATAACCAGCTATCATCATACCAAATTTCATCAAAATCTGTCCAGTGGTTTTCTCGTGACGCGTTCCCAGACAGACAGACAGACAGAAAGAATTCAAAAAACTATAGATTCGGCCTCTGTATCGATAGTAATGACTACGTGAATAAGATTGTCCAAAAAATGTTTAATCTACAGATTTGACTCAGAAGTACAGATTCGACTCAGAGTTTTATTATATGTACCTATATATTTTTTATAGTGTCCACAATATATTGTTATTTATACGCCATCTTTCAAAAGTTCTAAATATTCAGCACTTTTCTCTGGCCTCTACTATTTACATTTACACTTGCGTTTTCCTGCGGCTCCGCCCGCATAGTACATTTATCAGCAACATATCATATACTAAACCTTCTCCGAAACACGCTGCATCTTATGGTATGAGTATTATTCCGATCGGTTCAGTAGTTATCGCAGTATAACCGAACAAAAAATCAGCTCTCCATTTATTAGTATAACAAAATTAAGGCTATTACTTTGTAAGGAAAAACAAATACTAATTACTTAATACCTACAACTAAATTTATATATCTATCTCTCGCTCAATATTCGTACATAAAGTTCAAAAAGTTACGATTTCTTTCATTTAAATAAAACCTGCCAACCAGTCAAAACGTTTGGCTCAGTTCGTAGTGGCCCTACTTGATGCGCCAGCGGTCGCGGGTTCGAGTCCCGCTAGGGATATTCATTTATGTGATGAGCACGAATATTTGTACTTCAGTCATGAGTGTATATTTCTAATGTGTATGTATTTAAAGTTATATATGTGTAGTGTATCAACTATCTGGAACCATGAAACTAGATGGCGGTGTGTGTTAATATCTCAACATATTTATTAGTCATTAATTGTTTACCAGTACGAAATGAAAAAAAATGCTATTGATGACCTACTAATATATGTATCTCATTACGTTACGACCCTAAAGAGCGGAAGAATTTATTAGCCGGAAGTACCCAGTTGTAACGCGCTCACTTGGAAAAGCAAGCGAAGCATGATCGAACATCGGTTCTCGCAAAATCACCACTTGCTTTATAGTTAAGGAAATCATCGTGAGGAAAGCTGCATGTCTGAGAGAACCTAGCAAGTTTTCAAACGACATGTAAAGTCCGCCCGCACTTGGCCAGCGTGGTGGACTATGGCCTGATCGCCCTCGTATTGAGGGAGGCCCGTGCCAAGCAATGAGTCTTTAAAATTCTCAATATAGTTTACTAGCATTGCCCGCGGCTCCGCCCGCGTTCAGATGACCAAAAACCAAATTCTTAGGTTTTACATATTAGTATGCTCCTACATTGCATTTTTGTATTTTTCTCAGAAATGAGACATTTTTCCGCGGTAAAAAGTATCCTATATGTTGACTCAGATAACCAGCTATCATCATACCAAATTTCATCAAAATCCATCCAGTGGTTTTTCTGTGACGCGGTAACACACAGACAGACAGACAGATAAAAATTCTAAAAACTATAGATTCGGCCTTTGTATCGATAATAATGTCTATTTCAATAAGATTTTCCAAAAAATATTTAATGTACAGATTCGGCTTAGTTACAATTTTATTATATGTACCTATAGATGCTTAGGAAGAAGATGTATAGCCGGAAAGTTCAAAAAAAATAATTGTAACATTACATTAAAGTGAAACCCATGAGATGGTTAGAAAGAAAAATAATAAATAGTCCGATTTTCACAATTATATAATAAGATCACAATTTCATCTCATTTTACATCTATTTAATCTTAAATACGAATAACCTAGCCTCAGGTGCAGAAACGGATATATATATATATATATATATATATATATATATATATATATATATATATAAATCCATAGAATTTTTTACCGCGAACTTAGAAAAAATATTACTTGAGACCTTATTTTAAGAAACGCGTTATGTAAGATAAATCTAAAGATAAAATAAAATTTTATATTCACCTAACAACTTACTGTGTCTTTAGTCGGATTCGTCCCTAGGTATCTTTTGTATTTGTTGTACTAGCGTTTCCCCGCAACTCCTCTCGCGTAGTTCAATTATGTAGCACTAATTCTTTAAAAATATAGTCTATATGTTATGTATATGCCTGTTATGTATAAACTAAATTACTGTAAAGTTACATCAAAATCGGTTCAGTATTTTTTGCATGAAAGAGAGACAAACATCCATCAATCTATTAGTAGGATACAAGTACCGCCAGTTTTTAATTTTTGTTAAGAACAGTAGCGGGATTTATTTTTTCAGGTACATAGACTATCTCCCCTCCGACAAATGTTCATCTTGTCATAGTTGGGGTTCATTAGCGTCCGGCAACCCAGCCGAGCGCGAAGCCAAGAGACACGAATGGAGGTGGCCCACTTCGATAGGCGTTGTGCCACGCGGGGTACTTCACTGACAGCAGAGTGGACCGTGGGAGCAACTCCTTGGTTGTGTGGTCTACTTCGACAGACTTGCGATCGGGACGTAAGCAATTTTGCGACACCCCATTAAGACGGGGGAATCTCGGTTGCTCTGTTGGGTTTTAGTGGGTAGTACTGGCTTTTCTAGCCATTGAGTCCCATATAACCACTTATATGTATACAGATCGTATACGCAACATAAACAACACACATATTCCAAAGAAAGTATTACATATGTTGAGACATTAACACAACACCATCTAGTTCCATGGTAAGCTACGAGGCTTGTGTTATGGATACTAAATTGTTGGCACGCTACACATATTTATATAAATACTAGCAGAACCCGAGGCTTCGCTCTCGCTTAAACTATAAAAAACAAAAGCTCTTAAATGGTACGTTTCATACAAACTTTCATCCGCTATTTTACCCCCTTATGGGATGAATTTCGAAAGATGCTAAAACATGTATTTAATTAATTTCCCACACAAAAAATCACGCCAATCCACCAAACCGTTTTGACGTGAAAGAAAGACAAACAAACAAACAAACAAACAAACAAACAAACACACACACTTTCACATTTATAATATTAGTATGGATCATAAACATCCATGACTAGAGTACAAACAATCTGAGCAATAATCTGCAAAAACAATCTGCTCATCACACAAACGAATCACCCCAGCGGGACTAGAACCCGCGACCGTTGGCACAACAAGTAGGATCACTACAAACTGAGCCAAAACGTGTCGTCAATAGTATATAAGATATTATATTTTACATAATATATTTTTACATGAACATTTTTTATTAAAAAGAGGCAAAAAGTAAAAGAAAAATTACATTGTTTCACGAGTTTTGTTTCTTTTAATTTAGCAATGGAACATTTCCATGAATTCTATTGTAACAATAAAAATACATCTGCTAGGCGATTAAAAAAATATCCATCACTGTCCCTGCTAATTTATAAATAATTTACATAATTAAAAACGTTGAAGCAACCGTAGAAGTACGTTTTAGCACTCTTAGGGACAAGTTTCCAACGACTAAAAGTCTTAAGAAAAAAAATTACCGTCGGCACAATTTCCTTCTGCTAAAGAAAGTCTGCCAATTTGACTGCGACACACTGACAGCTCATGCGGAACACTTTTTAATTGATACGTGTATGGCAATTTTAAATATTTTATTTATTTTGACAATGATAATTGCATAAGGTTGCTATTTCCCGCGTATCCATCCATAATATTATAAATTTGAAAGTATATAATATAGATAGTTTAAATCGCTGAATAGATTTCGATGAAATTTTCCAAAGCCATAGATAGCATTTTGGGATCGGACATCCAGACTATCCTTTTCCTGCTTATCACGTGAGTGAAGCCGCGTGCAACCCCTATTATTATATAACAAACTGCTAACAGCGAATGTACTGTTTTATACCTATATAAAATTAAAATAATTTATTCTTATTTAACACAGCATCGGATCGACTTGACCAGGTATAATTTATAGGCTAAAAGTGACGCTCAATTTGTTTTTCCAGAAAATTGATTTAATCCAATGGGATATCAATATAATATAATGACTAAAATAACTTATAACTGGGTCTGAGCGAAACTTGTTGCAAGAGTTTTAGTACAAGTTAGCAATGAATCTTGACAAATATTAAATTAGAATTAAAACTAAAAATACCAGAAACCTTTATTTTTAATCATTTGGTGTACCTTTTTTGTATCTATCGAACAACATATTAATTTCATATGAGAATTGAATCTGTGACCTCCATAACAAAAGGAAGTTTAAACTATAATGCAACGACGAATTATATGAAAAGTAAGAATTTTTTTGATTATATTATTATTGAAATAATCCATCTTCTGCTTTTATAGTCAGATCAGTTTCATACATACCTACATATTTATTACCAGCTTTGTGTCGCTTTTAATTTAGTAGGATTACTTCAATCTCGTAGGTCGTAGTGTAATGTAACACGACCTTCCTCAATAAATAGGCTATAAAAATTAAAAAGAATCTTTCAAAATGGACAAGATCCAAAGATAACCGTGTTCAAACAAACAAACTCTTCAATTTTATATATTAGTACTAGCGATACACCTTCACTTCGCTCGGGTTCGTCCCTGGATACGTTTTAACGATTAGTTTGGTTATCCCACGGGAACCGTACATTTTTCCGGGATGAAAAGTAACCTATGTACTATTGCAGTCTATTATCTATCTCTGTGAAAAATTTCATTCAGATCTGTTCAGCGGTTGTGGCGTTATTGAGTAACAAACATCCATACATCCAAACATTCACATTTATAACATTTAGGATATGGGGTGACATAGATTTAGTATGATAGTTAGGTACATAAATATGATGCTTATACACACTTTTAACAGTAAATAAAAAGATATATTCAAGCTATCCATCCATGTGTATAAAAACGTTTAAGTTGAGAAAAAAGATCATTGTCTCAACATCGGAAAAACTTTAAAAGGCAATCTAAATAAGTTGATGAATTTGAAGTGTAAATATTTGAACCAATTGCTTTAAAAATATCTTTTGTAAAGAACGACGACATTTGTAATAGTTTTGTAAAAATAATATTCAAGGCATCCTAAGATTTACGTTTTGTCCGCGGCTTCGGGTGTGATAAGCGGGACGGGATTCAAGGGTAGCATATGTCCAATCCCAAGATGCAATCTATATCTTTGCCAAATTTTATCGAAATCTATTCAGCGGTTTTAACGCAAAAAGGTTACAGACTAGTTACATTCACATATATAATATTAGTAGGAATTCAATCCTTTTTAACAACCCAGTGCTTGGAACGACCCTATAATTCGCATTTGAAAATCACAGCGGATACGGGATTCGAACCCGCTTTACTCTAATTCTGAAAGCACAAATGCTTTTATACAAAACAACTAGCGACTCATCCTCACTTTGCTCGGGTTCGTCCATAGGTACATTTTAATTTTTTTGAGCGGTACCCTAATTATTTTACTGAAATAAAAGTAGCCTAAGTTACTCCTTATAACTTCAACTACGTGTCAGTGAAAGTCCCGTCAAAATAGGCCCAGCCGTTTTAGAGATTAGCCGGAACAAACAGACAGACAAATTTTTAAAAATTTGTGTTTTCTCATAAATACCGTATATATAATTCCATATGCATTTAGTAAAAAGCTATTATTTTGACATTACAAACAAACACTTCAATTTTATTTATATGTATAGATAATAAGGCAGTATTAAAAAAAATTAAGCAAATAAAAGCGATAGGCATATTGCTCATTGATATATTCGTACAGGTTGATACCTATTTGTATGACAACTCAGATTTCTACAATGCCGAATATTAGTAGAATGGTTCTTTTGCAATTGAAACTTTTAGAAATTTTAAAATTCATTTTAACATTTTCCTTTGACGGCGAAGAATTCAAAGTTAAAAATCTTTTCAATATAATTCGTAGGAAAAATCCTTTTAAAGTTATTTCTGACATAGTAAAATCTAGTACTTAGTCGGGGTCGTTTAAAGAAATGAAAAACTTCGTTTTAAATATACCAAACTAGTGATATAGCCTCACTTCGGTCGTGTACGTACTTTAGATGCCCGATAGTTCATTCATTCATCGATTCATCAATTTTTATTTATATCATTAAAATTCGTCAATCTATACATATAATAAAATTCTAACCAAGTCGAATCTATACATTAAATACTTTTTTGGAAAATCTTATTGAAATAGACATTATTATCGATTCAGAGGCCGAATCTACAGTTTTTAGAATTTTTCTGTCTATCTGTCTGGGAACGCATCCCGAGAAAACCACTTGACAGATTTTAATGAAATTTGGTATGATGATAGCTGGTTATCCGGGTCAAAATATCGAATACTTTTTTCTGCGGGAAAATATCTCATCTCTAAGAAATCTATATTCCTTTAAAACGTAGGGACGAACCAAAGCGGAGCGAGGTTGAGTCGCTAGTATTTATTTTATTTATTTATTTATTTATTTATATACCATAAAATATATGTTACACAAAATAAAATTACAAAATGTTGACAAAGGATAACTTATCTCTTTAAGAGATTTCTTCCAGAAACGCTTCTAGTAACTACGAAGCAAAAAAAATTGGTTGACAAATAGCATTAAATCATAAGCGTATAATTCATAGTGCAATTTAATGGCAAAGACCCATAAAACTAAGGTTTAGAAAAGTCCATAACGATAAAATAAAAGTATAAATTTCAAACCTATCACCCCCAAGGGGCTGAAAAATAGAGAGACGAGTATGGATATATCTCGAAAATATTTCACAATGCAATAGACGTTTATTGCATACCGTTTTACTACGCTTTGAAGATTTGTATATAGTTGCATATAGTTACCAAGAATTTGACTATAGCTGCATCGAATTTGATAATTTGGAATAAAATATGATATACAGGGCGTCCTGTTTTGAGTAGATAACCTTGAAGTGGCTTATACCAGAACTTTTTGCCGTTCAGAAAAAAATACAAAACCAAATATATTATAAATTGTACCTAATGTATGATTTTTTTTTAAAAGATTACAAATTTTTATCTTATTTTAAATTATTGTATACTACACCCAGAAAATGAATGAATTCCATCGAGTTTTTGTAATTAGTTTAATGTACACTAACCATGCCAATAGATAGGTAGTAAATAGTAAGACTGGCTATTACACTTTTTTATGTTATAAAACTTTTTTAATGTATGAAAACATGAGTGACCAATAATAACCCCCAGCAAATGAATACCTCCAGCGGAGCTCGAACCCGCGACCGCTTGGGCAGCAAATAGTCACTACAAAGTACTAGCTGAGCCAAACGTGTCGTCAAAATAGACGTGCCTGCCTTAAAACGGCTTTTCAACGCTGAGCAATGCGTAGAGCTGAAATCTGTCTAGACATGCACACGTTAACAATTTAAAAGCTAAATCTTGGAACATGCTTAAACACGTGCCCTATCTGCTATGCGGTGTTTGACGTGGATTTATCCTATATAGAACATCTAAGTTTACAATGTAATATACATACATATATATGTGAAACTTTACATTTTGTACTAATAAAACCTGTAGTTTTGTTCGCGTTATTTTAAGTATTAGCCGATTAATTATGATAATTTTGTACCACAGACTTAAAAAAAGTTGTACTAGCGTCTGTCTTTATGTGGCGTTCAGAATCTCGAGAACTACTGTACAAATCACGATGCGGTTTTTGCTGTTATGATCTATCATGCAAGCTAAGTATTTTAGATATTAAAGAATCCTGTCAACAGAAAAAGCGCTGCTGCTGAAAAGTGAAAACAAATATGGCAAATATGTAGACCCTTGACGGTTCTACAAAAAAAAAATCCACGATAGCTTATATCTAACTTTTATACTTTAGTAAATATATTTGATTTTATATTTAAACAAGTAATTTCAGAAGATAATGCTAAGGTGCCATGAAATACAAGATATTAGATATATGTATGTATGTACTTATTGCTTAAACTTATACCTACTATTGTTTAAAATTATTTATTTATTTGTAATTGAATCCAAATTGTAATTGAATTGAATTTATTCTTCTTTATCCTCGCCTTAACCCGTTACGTGGGGTCAGCTTTCCTTATCATGCGACGCCAGGTAGATCGTGTGTTCACGTCCTCATCGGTGATGCCGAGGCATTTCCTGTCCCTCTGGACATTCGTCATCCAAGTAGCTTGGGGTCTTCCCCTGCCCCTTTTTCTTGTAGCCTTGGAAAGACACTTTTTCACTACGTAATCGTTGGATCTACGCTTTACGTATCCAATTGAATTGAATTTATTATTTAATGAAATTATAATTAAATTAATTTAATTATATAAATTGAATTGGATTAAAATAACATATTTATTAAATTATAAAATATGTATAAAATCAATACTTGTACTGACATGGTTATAAGGATTATGTACATATATACGACACGTACTAATTAGTGGGTCAATGATGCTTCAATAAATACTTATTAATATTATTAGTTGTTATAAAAATAGACCACTTCTCCATCACAAGTACTCAATAGAGATAAAATGAAAATAAATCATACTATATACCATACGCGCGGAAGATCTAGGGACTACTTTGGCCTATAAAATAGAACATTAAATCGAGGTGGTTGAAATAACTAAGGCGAAATTTTACTAGCACTAAAGCAGTTTCTATGATTTATATCTAAACACTAGCACTGCCCGCGGCTCCGCCCGCGTTCAGATGACCAAAAACCAAATTCTTAGATTTATTATATACAGATTATTATACTCTTACATTGCAGTTTTTGTATTTTTTCTCAGAAATGAGATATTTATAAGCGTATAAATATAAAGAATAATCTCCAAAGAATTCAATAATTAGGTACATTTAAATCAATTACAAAAACAAAATAAACAGGTCTTGGTATTCCGTATATAAAGTGGAATCGAAATAGGGTTAGCAGACTTTACATTTCTTTCAAAAACAAGTTGGGATAGGACATGCAGACATCCTCACGATCTTATCCTTCGCCGTAAGGTAATAGGTATCATCATGTTAAAAATGATTCACACATGAAGATATCAGAAATGCTAAACCTGAGATTTGAACCTACTTCAATTTGTTTCCCAAGAGAGCGTGCCGGAGTCAGTCAATAGTACAAAACCATTTCCTAGAAATCGATTTAAATAAAACACAAATCATGCCGTTTTTCCCACTTTAGCAACAAGTACGTACATTATGGTGGATGTAAATTGTGCATTCTTATATGCGGTTTTCTTTCTCTGAATTTACAGTGAATGCGGTTATGTTAATGCAGTTTATGAAGACTTTTATATCCATTTTTCTATTTTAGCTGCAACAAAAGTTATTCCTATGGCTGGTAATCTGGAGGACGTGGGTTCGAGTTCCGCTTCGGGACAAATATAATTATAGGTTTTTTCAGTAAAAAATTCTCAGTAATCGTCCGGAATTGAGCGGAAGTTAGCGTTGTTTCGGCGGTTTTCAGCGTTTCTCATATCATGGCGAATTGTCATCTTGAACAAAATATCTTAAAAAAATTGGACAAGTGCGAGTCTTATTCGCACACCAAAGTTTCTATATCATTAAACTTATGTACTGGCATACTTTATTTATTAGCAAAAAAAATTACATAAAAACACATAGACGATGAAATTATAAGCTTAACGCTAACAAAACATGAAAATCAGTACGCATTTGGCAAATATATCATACAGTCAAATTGATTACCTCTCTTCTTTGAAATCGGTCAACCTTACATTACTTTCTTTGTTAAGACGATTGAAACATGAAATGTCTCCGCTATAATCACCAAGGATCACACTAAGATACTTCCATCACAAAAGCGACGCCATTAGCGGTCTTTGTATCCTTCCCTCTGTCCTGTTTCCGGTTCTGTACTTAACTTGGCAGGGTATACTTTAGTATTAAAACTAATTTCAATCTTATTACAAGTGTACTAGATTCAATTTGCAATGTATTAAAGTTGTGGTGTGTTTGATCAAGATTTTTATACGTTGCTGTCTCAAGCAATATGTATGTAGTTAATTAAACCTATACATATAGAGGTGGTAACGGGTTTGATTTTGTTATAGAATATTTTACAAAAAAGTCAGATACATCTAATTCGAAAGAAAATTGAAATAACTTAATCTAAACATACTAATGTTTTTTTTTGTAACACTTATGTAAGATTTAATTAAAATTTAATTTTTTCACTAAATTTTTATTTAAAACGCCTCACCTACTAAATCTAACTACTATATGGTACTACTTGTAACTACAAGGCATCTAGGGATGCATGGCTTGTTAATAAATAACAATATAAATTAATTTGAAAGCTTTTGACATTTAATACTGTTTTAATAAACGTTCATTTACAATATTCAGTAGAGGCATGGGCGCCGAGAGTGCACCCACTTGCACCCCCCCTCCCATAAAAGAAAATATATAGAAAAAGTTAAAGAAATAAAATTATATTAGTAAAATCCCTGTTAAAATTTAGATACCGACCGATAGAGACCGCCATCGCCATTGTTCTATCGGAACACCATACGTACTGTAGGGTACCATCCTTTCTTGGTTGACATTCCGACCACTCGCACTAAGCGCTATTCGTCATCTTTTATAATGCGCACAGCCAAGATGTGGAATGCGCTGCCTGCGTCTGTTTTCCCGAGTGTGTATAACCTGAACCTATTTAAGGTGCGTGTTAACAGGCTTCTCCTGGGCAAACTCGCCAGATCGTAGACCTTATCTGTGCCTTCGAGCTAAGATGAAGGTCAAGAGTGAACCCATTACTAATAAAAAAAAAAGATATCTGCGAAAAAAGATGATAAATAAATAAAGTATTTACTTTTTTTTAAATCTTTTATTTATTTACAGCTTTTTAGTTTTGATCAGTTACTAGACATTATTAGTTTGATTTACCAATTTCTTATCCTAAATTACTTTTAAGCAAATAAGTTATATATATTTTTGTAATTGCCTTTTAAATAACCTGTATTATGATATCCCACTCGATTCGGATAAAAAAATTTTTCAAGATACACACTTCACGTTCTTACGGTAACCCATTTTGATTTTTAATGATATCTATATACATTATGACACACGTGTTATCAAGACAAACCGAATGAAGTATGAATCATCAAAATCGGTTATGCTGTTTAGTAATTACGAGGGAACATAGAATACCAATACCCATAATCATTATTGAAACCTTGAGAAAAACACATATGAATAGAATTTACCTATTATAAAAAAGTATCTGTTTCCAAAAAAAAATTATTGATAACACTAAATTTTATCAACAGCTACTAAAAAAATTCGTTTGACAAACAGAGGAGAAAAGGCACTGTACTGTTTTGTCTTTGCCTATTTATATATAGACTAGCATTGCCCGCGGCTCCTCCCGCGTTTAGATGACCAAAAACCAAATTCTTAGGTTTTACAGATTAGTTTACTATATGATAATAAATAAATAATAAATATGTTGGGACATTAACACAGCACCATCTAGTTCCATGGTAAGCTACGAAGCCTGTGTTATGGGTACCAGATAGTTGATACACTACACATATATAACTTTTAAATACACACATATTATAAATATAAACACCCATGACTGTAGTACAAACATTCCTGCTCGTCACACAAATGAATGCCCCCAGCGGGACTCGAACCCGCGACCGCAGGCACAACAAGTAGGGTCACTACAAACTGAGCCAAACGTGTCGTCAAAATGATAGTAAACTAATCTGTAAAATCTAAGAATTTTATTCAACTTAATTGTAAGTAACGCTTTCGTATCTGTTACTTGTTTTAAGTGAGCTGTGAGGAAGCTACCACCTGTTCGAAATACAATTTATTTGAGAAGAGCTGGAGAGTAACTCTGCAGTTGCTGTTCTATATATCGAGTTGCAGTATTTTTAAAACAAAATCTATACATATCCCATCAAAAATCCCATCATAAACATAGCATTTCTTCTACCGCAAAAAGCTATGAGATATAATGTAAAACCAAGTCGGTTAACTTATTTTATTACCTATCAATGGAAGCATCTATCCAACAACTTTGTCATAAATCGTTACCGAATTAGTTAAGTTACAATATTTTATAGTGACCGTATTAATATTGGATATATTTATTTCTTTAATTAATAGAATGACTTGGCCATCGCACATGATAATAGAAATTATTAAGAAAATTTTTAGAATTTTTGTCTGTCTGTCTGTCTGTCTGTCTGTCTGTCCGTCTGTCTGTCTGTTACCGCATCGCAGAAAAAACACTGGAGGGATTTTGATGAAATTTGGTATGATGATAGCTAGTTATCCGGGTCAACATATAGGATACTTTTTACTGCGGGAAAATATAAAATTTTTGAGAAAAAATTCAAAAATTGCAACGTAAGAGTATACTAACTAAAAAATCTAAGTATTTTGTTTTGATCACCTAAACGCGGGCGGGGCCGCTTGTAGTGCTAGTTAAAATATATATTTAGTTCAAACTTAAAACGAACTCAACATTATAATCTGATGAAAATTATTAAAACCCAAATAATTATACTAATGATTAAATTAGCTAACAGTTATAATGCAGAAAAGCCTCATTGTGTTTTATCCCATACTAATATGCTGATATGTGGTCAAGTAAAATGCCATAATTGTTATATCTGGTTAGCGTTTAAATTACTGTTTTATTCTCTATAAACAATTAGTTAAAATTAAAATATTAAATTCCTTGTATTCGGTCATCTTTAATTATCCCACTGCTGGGCATGGGTATCCCCTTAATATGACCCCCTCGCATCACAGGCCATAGCCCACCACGCTGGCCAAGTGCGGGTTGGCGGACTTCGCATGTCTTTCGAAAATTTGCTAAGTTATCTATACTAATATTATAAAGAGGTAAAGTTTGTGAGTTTGTGACGTTGTAGGGGGTAATCTCTGGATCTACTGAACCGATTTAGATGAAAGGCAAAAAGATACTTAAAAGGATACTTTTTACCCCGGAAATCATCCCTTAAGGGAGCGAAAATGGGGATAAGAGTTTGTATGGAGAATCAAGCTAGGGGCGAACCCCAGCGAAGCGAGGGTGAGTCGCTAGTTTTAAAAATGCAGGTTTCCTCATAATGTTTTCTATCACCGCAAGGCAAGTGATAATTATGTTGAAAATTATTCGCACATGAAAATATCAGAGGTGCGAGACCCGACTACTGCTCTTTAAATATTATCATTATAAAATTATGTGAATATTTTTAAATGTGAATGTGTAAAGAAGTACATAGATATAATATCTTGGCTAACATACGAGTATAGGACACTTTTTATTCTGGTAGGATAATAGCTTATAGTAGTCTTAAGCGGTCTCGTAACATTGTATTCAGCCCTTTTTTTAACGTCCCACTGCTGGGCACGGGCCTCCCTTCAATACGAGGGGGATCAGGCCATAGTCCACCACGCTGGCCAAGTCCGGGTTGGCGGACTTCACATGTCTTTCGAAAACTTACTACGTTCTCTCAGACATGCAGGTTTCCTCACGATGTTTTACTTCACCGTAAGGCAAGTGGTAATCATGTTAGAAATGATTCTATCGTTATTTCTTCGGTATTTGAACCCGCTTCGCTCGGTTTCCCAAGCGAGCGCGTTACCACTGCCTTGTAACATTATAATACACAAAAATAATCTACCTTTAAACAATTCTTGACCAACTTCAAAAAGGGGGTAGTTTTTTTAGACTATTTTAATTTTTTTATATTTTGATTTATTAAATTTATTATATTTTTTATGAACGTTTTATCATGAAAATTTTTCTTCAAGATCTAGTACATTTTGCGAAATGAAATTCTACAGTAAGAATATATAACATATGAATATAACACTAAATTACATATATGTTTTGCAAAAGGGCCATAATATATATTTTTTTATTATTTACAGCTAGTTGCAAGTGTTACTAATTAGGTCATAACATAAAATGCCACTTTCAGAAACTGGTTTACTTAGTGGAAAAATATGAACTGCACTGTAAATTTTTTTAACCTTTTTATTTATATACCAATCATACCTATACATATAATAAAATTGTAACTAAGCGGAATCTGCCCATTAAATATTTTTTGGAAAATCTTATTGAAATAAACATTATTATCGATACAGAGGACGAATCTATAGTTTTTAGAACTTTTATCTGTCTGTCTGTTACTGCATCACAGAAAAGCCACTGGAGGGATTTTGATGAAATTCGGTATGATGATAGCTGGTTATCCGGGTCAACATATATACTTTTTACCGCGGGAAAATGTCTCATTTCTGAGAAAAAATACAAAAACTACAATGTAAGAGTATACTATGGTATATGGTATGGTATCATTGGGCTTGTTTCCGCAACTCGACTTCTGCGCGCCTATTTTGCGTGAAGAGTATACTAATATGTAAAACCTAACAATTTGGTTCTTGGTCATGTAAACGCGGGCGGAGCCGCGGGCAATGCTAGTATAATGTATAGTCTATCTACTCCATACTAACCGTTAAAACGTTCCTAGGAACGAACTAGAGCAAAGCAAGGGTGAGTCGCTGGTATAATATAAACTTGTTAAAACTTCTGGTTTCATTAGCGAAAGCTCCTAAGCTTTATGGCATATCATAGTGTCGGTTTCACCGTGCGTATTTAAGCTGCCAAGCGTATGTTGCGTAAGATCATTTAATAGGCTTTTAAGTGTTAATTCACATAGTATAAATTAAATAAGCAAAATTGACATTGCCAAATCCATACTAATATTATAAATGGAAAGTGTGTTTGTTTCTTTTTTTGTCTTTGTTTCACGTAGAAACGGCTTGGTGGACTGGCGGGATTTTTTGTGTGAAATAGTTGGAGGGTTGGAGAGTGACATAGGCTACTTTTTACAGCAGGAGAATATCTCATTCCCACGGGAAAACACGTTATAATAAAATCCAAAAAAAAATTTATGATCAGAATTACTTGAAACTTGGTATTAATGATATTTAATACAATTAAATAAAGATGTGTTTTAGCATTTTTCGAAATTCATCCCATAAAGGGGTAAAATAGGGGATGAAAGTTTGTATGGAACCTACCTTTTTAATTTTTTTTGTAGTTTTAGCGCGAGCAAAGCCGCGGATTTTGCTAAATAAAACTTGATAAGATTTTCTCAAACTTACGCGAATATTTGAAATTTTAATGTAAAACTATCGATTTTGATATATCGCGTATTTATTTTGATTTTTGGTTCACGGCATTTCGGATGTCTTACAGCGCACATGATCACGGGAGAGACTTTTAGACGTCTCAAAGTTCATGACATAGTTATTAGAGACAGCACCTACCCCCAAAATTATACAATGCCAGCATTTAAATATAAATCTATCATATTAAGCTTTTTTCTTTTGCATTTTTGCACGGATTTCAAATTTGCACATGCACAAAATAACACATTCGTGTACATTTTTTTACCACAATAGTAACAACAGAAAAAATATTTTACAGCCGAACCGAGTATTTTTTCCTTATTGATCGGTTAAATAATTATGGGAAATAATCATTAATCCACGAGACTGTTTTTCGCCCTTTTAATTAAATAAGTAATAGCAATAAATTAATAATCTATACTTATATTATAAAGAGGTAAAGTTTGTGAGTTTGTGACGTTGTAGGGGGTAATCTCTGGAGGTACTGAACCGATGTAGATGAAATTTGGTAAGAAGATAGTTTGAGACCCTGGGAAGGACATATAATATTTTTTATCCTGGAAATCATGCCTTAAGGGGGTGAAAATGGGAAAAAAATTTATATTGGGAAGCAAGCTAGGGACTAATCCGAGCGAAGCGAGGGTGAGTTGCTAGTCTATATATAAATAGATAAAAGCAAAACACTTCAGTATCTTTTCCTGCCATGTTTCTCACCTGATTTTCTTTATAAATAGAGGTAAATTCTATTCATATATAATTTCCTAAACTTTCAATAATGATTATGATTTTTACGTATTTCTACCACTATGCGAACTTGTTACTATAATATATGTAAAGCTAGCATTTATAAATATCCTACATTAGAGACTCACTCTCGCTTCGCTTCAGATTCATCCCTAGACAAAAACAAATCTATCCCACGGGAACCGTACATTTTCCGGAATCAAAAGTAACCTATATGCTATTCCAGACTATAATTTATCTCTGTGCCAAATCTCATCTAAATCCATTCAGCCATTGTGACGTGAAAAAATAACAAACATCCATCCATCCTCACAAACTTTCACATTTATAATATTAGTATGAATTTATTTTTAAAATATCATCATAGATAGAATGTATACTTCCACTGAGCACATAGAAGCTTTTTCTAATGTACTTAAAGCTCATGGCTTTGGGTACTTTAACACAAAAGCTGTCTCTTAGCTTTGCCTTTGACATGTAAGAAATAAAATCATATTTTCTCGGTAATATATCCTAATGTCTCTTTCGGCTATAGCAGTCGTGATCCTTCACATCTGAAAAGACGAAACAAATGAAACGTATCGTAAATGCCCAGTAGGCCAAGGCAAATATTTTTATACCACACTATCATACTTGCTATCCAGTGAATATGGACTGTAACTCTGTTTTAACGGTTAATATGGAATCGATAGATAATATACTACTAGCAGAACCCGCGGCTTCGCTCACGCTTAAACTACAAAAAAACCTCTAAAATGGCAGATTTCGTACAAACTTTTATCCGCTATTTTACCCCTTTATGAGATGAATTTCTAAAAATGATAAAACACGTATTTAATTAATATTATATTGAAGAGCATTTATACAAAGTTTCAAGTAATTCTGATCATAAATATTTTTTTGGATTGTATTATAACGTGTTTTCCCATGGGAAAGAGATAATCTACCGCGGTAAAAAGTAGCCTATGTCATTCTCCAGCTGTCCAACTATCTCCACACAAAAAATCACGCCAATCTGCTTAGCCGTTTCGACGTGAAAGAAAGACAAACAAACAAACACACTTTCACATTTATAATATTAGTATAGATATGATATAAATCCTAAAGCCTTCGTCAATAAACGAACTATCTAATGCAAAAATAATTTTTCAAATCGAATAAGTAGTTCCTGAGATTAGCGCGTTCAAACAAACAAACTCTGCCTCTTTATAATATTAATATAGATTGACGCTACTATTATTATAGCTCAGTATTTGCTTGAATCCAAAATAAATATATTTTAACGATTAATCTGAAACGATTGAAGCAAAACACGTCCAAATTCAACACCACACTGATTTTGTAATTTTAGATTGCTCGCAAAAAATAAAAACCTTTCAATGCAATCGCGCTGTGAAATATTGTACAGTTGAGGTTGTATATAGAAACTTATTTTCGTCTAATTGCTCTAAATTTGTGAGAAATATATTATTCAATAAAACACCCATTTTGTGCAAAAGCAATGTGTCTCCTTGAACGTATCTTGAACTTTGCAGTACTAATGATTCGACGAATTGAAGATTGGCTCAGTTTGTTAACCTACTTGCTGTGCCTGTGCCCCATACAAACTTTCATCCCCATTTTCACCTTTTAAGGGATGATTTTCGGAATAAAAAGTATCCTATGTCCTTCCCAGAGTCTTAAACTATCTTCTTACCGAATTTCATCTAAGCCTATCTGTTGAGTAGATCCAGAGATTACCCCCTACAACGTCACAAACTCACAAACATTACCTCTTTACAATATTAGTATTGATGTATAGTGTATCAATTACCCGGTATCCATTACACAAGCCTCGTAGCTTACCATGGAACTAGATGGTGCTGTGTGTTAATGACCCAACATATTTATTATTATTATTATTATTAGTATATAGTATTGACTTCAAAATGACATGAAGAGTATGCCCCCACCCCTAATGGCAGGTATTTTTTTTTTCATTAGGCCTATTTTTTTACTAGATATCTTTCAGATATTTTGGCCTTACTAAGAAAAAGAGTCTAATTCATATTTATAAGTCGTTTTTCTAAGTGTCTCAGAATTTTTGCCATACTTTGAAATTAACTACATTTTAATTGATTTCAAAAATGAAGAAGTTCTCATTTTTTTTGTATAGAAAATTAAGTTTTTAGTATAACAAAGTATTAGCCACCTGCTTTCGGGGCACTATTCATTTTTATATGGAAAAGCTTCATCAAAAAAGCTCAAATATATAAACTACTAACGTTTTCCTGCGGCTCCGCCCGCATAGTACATTAATCACCAACATATCATATACTAAAACCTTCTCCGAAACACGCTGCATCTTATGGTATGAGTATTATTTTTTTAGTAGTAGTAGTTTTTAGTAGTAGTAGTTCAGTAATTATCGCAGTATAACCGAACAAAAAAACCGGCTCTCCATTTATTAGTATAGATATTATTACACAATGTCTTAACATACAAAATTGCCGTGAATCAGAGGAAAAGTTTGAGATTATCCCACTATCAAATTAATAATATAGCTTAGCATTGGTTGTGGAACGCTAGTTTTAAATGCTCTATTTATAAAGCGATGCCATTTCGGTTTCTTGAAGTGACTTCATCGGCTGGCGATTCGTTAACTTCCTTTTAACATTTTATTTGGAACTCTTTGATGGGATCTATTATATTTTGTTGCTATTATAAAAACGCTTTCAAGTTGACTTTGAAATTTCTGTGTCGATGAATTATAGTTGTATTTCTAATCACCCTCGCTTCGCTCACGTTCGTCCCTAGGTTGATTCCCGATACAAACTTTCATCCCCGTTTTCACCCTCTAAAGGGATAATTTCCGGGATAAAAAGTATTCTATGTCCTTTCCAGGGTCTCAAACTATCTTCTTACCAAATTTCATCTTAATGGTCCAGTAGATCCAGAGATTACCCCCTACAACATTACAAACTCACAATTCACAAACTTTATTTTTTTATAATATTAGTAACCCTATTTAACGTCCCTGCTGGGTAATAGGTTTGTGAATACAAGGTGATTAGGTCATAGTCCACGCGGGCCTAGTGTCTGTCTAGACTTCACATGTATATTAAGAAACACCTAGGTTCTCTCAGATATGCAAGTTTCCTCATAATATATTTGCTCTACCGTAATATGAAAATCTAATAAGTTTTACCACCCAGTTTTAACCCGAATCACTTGGTTTCCCAAACAAGTAAGTCACCGATGGGCCACATCTGCTATCATTTCCATGTTTAAAAGCATCTAAACAGAAAAACGCGGACAAACCCGTAAATAGTACTTGTTTATATTTAAAAACATTCAATTCCACTTAACTTTAATAAAGTAATTTAATAGGACCAAGTCTTTGACGTAATTTGAGACTGTTTAATTTACTCAAAAGACGTTTTCTTGGTCTTTTCATTAGCGACAATTTAATTATACAAGTGGAATTCTAAAACTACACACTATTTTAATAAGTACCTGGACAAAAACCCTTCGCTCGGTGTTCTAAAGTTATAAACATTTCATTTTTATTCAGAAAAAACACCAATATAGATATACTTGAAAATCGAAATCTTATCTAAACACAAAATTTGATTCAAATCACTAGAGTCGTTTCTGAGATACATGAAATAAGTTCGTCCGTATTATATGTACATATATTAATATTATGAATGTAAAAGTTCGTGAGTATGTACGGATGTTTGTTACTCTTTCACGCCAGAACGGCTGAACGGATCTGGATGAAATTTTGCACAGAGATAAATTATAGTCTGGAATAACACATAGACTACTTACTACACATAATTTTTATCCCGGAAAAATTTAAGTTACCGTGGGATAGGTTTGTTTTTGTTTTCCTAGAGACGAACCCGAGTGAAAGTGAGCTGGTATTTTACATATAATATACAAGAATTGCTCGTTTAATATTTTAAGATATTTTAATATTATATATGAAAAAATCTTGTTAGCTAAAGCAATGTAAATAGCAGCTGCGCTGCTTAAGAACTAGGCTATATACATATGAGATATAAGCTTTTCGATATATAGTAATAATTATTTTTTCGCGGTTTCACCCGCGTCTTTTTATTATCCGATTACGGCGAAACCCAAAGGAGGGTTATGTATTTGACCTGTATAATATATACATATGTATGTCCGATCCTATGTTCCCTCGTAATTACTGAACGGCTTAACCGATTTTAATGATTCTTATGTCGTTATTTTAATGAAGTACTCTGCTCTCTGAGATTGTAGTGTATGTAATATGAATTAACGTGTAAATCTGCTTTAATAAATATACGCAAAAAAAAATTCACTAACACACATTCACACTTCCATGTTAGTATATCTTCGCAATATCTTACAGTGGGAAGAAAAAACTACTGAATATGATGATGATGATGTGATGTTCTCCTGACCGATTCTGGCCAGTCTCATTGAGACTAGCCGACTGCGCAGGAGATATTATAGTGCACAAGTGTACGCGCAGACACAACGTGCACTCTCTATTCCTGTCACTCTCATACTCTGGTGAGACGACTACTGAACATATTATCTGGATAAAAAGTAGCTTATTGCTCTGTTAAGTAAACTATGTAAATATCTAACTAGCATTATATAAGTAAACTAGCGACTCACCCTTGCTCCGCTCGGCTTTGTCCCTTGGTTTTAACGTTTAGTGTAGATTTCTCAGAGATGAGATATTTTCCCGCAGTAAAAAGTATCCTATAAGTTGACCAGATAACCAGCTATCATCATACCAAACATCAAAATTTGTGCAGTGGTTTTCTCGTGATACGTTCCTAAACAGACATACAGGCAGACTCTATACGTTCCCAAACAGACATACAGGAAAATTCAAAAACTATAGATTCGGCCTCTGTATCTATAATAAGGACTATTATAATAAGATTTTCCTAAAAATAATTAATGTACAGATTCGACTCAGTTACAATTTCGTTATATGTATAGATAGTGTAATAATTTATGCAACTTTCATCAAAATATGGAATTCCAGTAATAAAAGTGACTTAAGTTTACTTATTATTGCAGTAGAATTAGTATACTTTTTTTATTTTTAATAATTAATCTTTTTATTATTAAAATATAACTGGAGCGGAACAAGAAGACATAACACTGTAAAGCCCTTGAAACTTGAAATCGAAGATGATACTTTAGTATTATTAAATTTAACACATAAATATGTACATTGGCTCTGAGCGTATGTACTCGTATGTATTTGTATGTATTCAGCCCTTTTTAACGTCCCACTGCTGGGCACGGGCCTTCCTTCAATATGAAAGGGATCAGGTCATAGTCCACCACGCTGGCTAACTGCTAGGTTCCCTCAAACCTTGCTAGGTTCCCTCAGACATGCAGGTTTCCTCAAGATATTTTCGTTCACCGTAAGACAAACGTTAATCACGTTCAAAATAATTTGCATATAGAAATGGCAGAGGTGCGATACCCGGGCTTTGAACCCGCTTTACTCGGTTTCCTAAACGAGCGCGTTACCACTGGTCTACCACTGCCGGTGGCTTTGACCGTGTAAGTGTTATATTATTATGATAACTCCACATTTCCTTCCTCTGTAAATAAATATTGAGACACAGTTTCAAACGTTGGTAAATATTTGTATGAAACACAAGTACGTTTAGAAATCAAACACGAAGTCTCTTAGCAAAAGAATTACAAAAATAATAAAGACATTTAGCTTTTTCTTTTGTACGAAATAAATAACATTACAGTTGAAGCGATTTCATATTATAACTATAATAACAAAATAATATCACGTACTGGGTTTTGAGCGAATGGGCACAACGCCAGACATACCTACGTCTAGACCGCCAGTTAATAATAACTATTTTATTATTCACGCGTCTGTCTTAGATACAAATATTTTGGTAAATTGTACCTTTTACCGCGGTTTCGTATGAATATTAGAAAGTTAATTTTTAAGTAAACGACCTAATCCATACTAATATTATAAATTTGAAAGTGTGTTTGTTTGTTTGTTTGTCCTTCTTTCACGTTGAAACGGAGTGACGGATTGGCGTGATTTTTTGTGTCGAGATAGTTGTAGGGCTGGAGAGTCACATAGGCGACTTTTTCTCGCGGAAGATCATCTCATTCCCACGGGAAAACACGTTATAATAAAACCCGAAAAAATATTTATGAACAGAATTACTTGAAACTTGGTATTAATGCTCTTCAATATAATTAAATAAATACGAGTTTTAGCATTTTTTTTAAATTCATCCCATAAGAGGGTAAAATAGGGGATGAAGGTTTGTATGAAACCTACCTTTTTAGTGTTTTTTATAGTTTTAGCGTGAGCGAAGCCTCGGGTTCTACTAATATTTTGATAAATTGTACCTTTTACCGCGATTTCGCATGCATATTAGAAAGTTAATTTTTAAGTAATGCAGTTAGTATTAATAAATGAGAATGTTTGTATGTAAGCTTTAGTTTTTGGCTAGACTGATTTGGATGAAGTTTAAAAAATACTACTTTAAAACGAGTTCAGAATAAAAAAAAATTTTTAATGTTTAAAATGGATGAAGATATCACATAATCTGTACTAAAAAGCTCAATATTAAGAACTTTCTCATTTTTGGAGTCGGTTAAAATAACCTATGTCACTCCTCACTGTGGACTTTAGTAAATGTACGTATTATAATTATGTAATTAAAATACCATTTTTAATCGACTCCCAAAAAGGTTCTATTTCGTCTGTATGTGTTTTTTTTTATGTTTATTCATCGATTTCTCGGAGACTGCTCGACCGATTCTGTTACTTTAAACACTGTTGTATGGTAGGTCCCGAAGTACCTAGTCCCATGTAATTTTTTTGCTATAGAAAAACCATGAAATTTTAAGTATGCTAACTGATTTAATTAGACTTTTTTACTAACTTCTAATTGTCATATCGACTTGAAACTTTCTGCGTAGTGCCTTAAGCTTTATGACAGACATTTAGAATTTAAAATTGGGTTTAGAAAAAATAATTGCGGGACAAACTAAATAATAAATGATAGAAAAGTCAAAGCTATAGAATTTGGAAACCTATTCAGTTATTCAAGTTTTACTTGAATCTCTAAAAAGGCAGCTAAAAATAATTTATTTAATCATTTTAGTGGATTTTTGAAAATTTGTAATAAAATACCTTTATTCTTTAAAAATTTCACGTGTAGGCGTCTAAGTACTTCTTATATTAAAGATCACAGACTCGTTTCTCGCGTGGGTAAATCTATATTATAATAAAACAGTAGAGGTCGAATGTCTGTACATAGCAAAAAAATGCTAAAAACCGAGTCAGGGGGATGTAAGAAGACAAATAGAACGAATCCAGTTTTTTTTTAATTTTTTGTTTCTCTGTCTGTTCGTCTGTTTGTACGGGCTAATCTCCGAATCTATTGGACCGACTCAAATGAAGTTTTGCATGGTGGTACCTTATATCCATGGGCAACATATTAGATACTTTTTATCCCGGAAAATTAAATAGTTGCCGTGGGATAGATAAAAAACTATAATGACTTATACAGCTTAGTACACAACAACTTATGCACCTAATTTAGAAAAATTTAACATTCTGATACCTTATTTTGCCGGTTAAACAACAGGTTACTTTTCATTCCGGAAAAATGAACGGTTCCCGTGGGAACTAATAGATCTCTATATATAAATCATTGTACATTTTTTCAGTACCTTTTTTTCTGTTTGTCAACCGATAATCTTTAATCTATGGAAATAATTGTTTTTTTTTTTATATTATTTGGTAAATTCTATTTACATGTGTTTTCGTCCTTATACCACTGGACCAAAACTGATATTAACAGCTCAAAGTTCGCACTTTGTTCCACTTTGCTTAAGACGATAATATTTTTCATTACAATACATAATGACATTTATTCTTTAAAAATGAGAACGTTTTATTAGCATAGTTATCATATTTTTACATCTTTTAATTTAAAATATTGGTATTTATTATAATGAATTAAAATAAATGAATTAAAGAGGCAATAATAATGTGTTAAATAATAATTATTTATTAATTTGATTTATATAAATACGATGGCATTGATGGCAACATTCTTTTTTTTGATTATTAAAAATGTATGTGACACAACTGTCATATTGACAGGATGTGAGTGCGAGTCATGGATGACAAATAGAAGTGCGAGTAACGGTCCGGTGTGTTATTTCATTATTGTCTAATCTGTGCTCAACTGTCACGTTTTGAAGCCACTAGCAAGAGAATTGAATTGAATTCATTATTGTAAATTCAAATTATTTAAATACATTAATAAACGAATGTAACTACTGGGTATTTCATTTTAAGCGTTATGCTAATATTTTAAAATCGTAAATATTTTATAATAGTATAATTCGCGTAATTTTAATTTAAAACTTCAAAAGATTCAAATTTTAATTTTCTTCAAGAAATTTTCTTAGCTTTCAGTATTGACATGCAAAACTTTGAAAGTTCAAGTTAGAACATTGATTGGAAATACTTTTGCTGTAAGTTTTTGTTAGGGCATGAATAGAGTAGTTATGTGGAGGATTATTTCGACGACACGTTTGGCTCAGTTTTTAGTGAGCCTACTTACTGTGCCAGCGGTCGCGGGTTCGAGACCCGCTGGGGGCATTCATTTGTGTGATGAGCACGAATGTTTGTACTCCAGTCATAGGTATTTATATTTATAATATGTATGTATGTAAAGTTATATATGGGACGTGTATCAACTATCCGGTATCCATAACACAGGCTTCGTAGCTTACCATGGAACTAGATGGTGCTGTGATTTAATGTCCCAAAATATTTATTTATATTTAACACGTATTTACGCTCTACAACTAAGGGGGTAGTTCATTAAGTTACACAATAAATGGCGTCTTGCGCCAGCACGAATATTATTTCCTTCACCCAAGACAAGTGGTAATCATGTTGGAAATGATTCACACATGAAATTATTAGACGTGCGAGACCCGGGATTTGAACCCGCTTCATTCGGTTATCCAAGCGAGCGCGTTACCACTGGGCTATCACTACCGTTCACTCCATGTAATAGTTAATCTATATACTTAATTTTAATCAAAATCCGTTAAGTTTTTTTCAGTATGAAGGAGTAAAATACAAACATACATACAAATTTTTGCATCTATAATAGTTAATACTTTCTTAGATTTACGCGAATATTTGACATTTTAAATAAAACTATCTTTTCGGATTTTTTCGCGGATTTATTTGGAGACTCAGTCTCTCCCGTGACCATGAATGCTGTAAAGCATTCGAAACGTCGGGAGCCAAAAATTCAAATAAATCCGCGAAAAAATCCGAAAAGATAGTTATATTTGAAATATCTATAATAGTTGTATGACTTACATATTTCCATGAACAAAATTGCATCTTTCATTCTATATTGTTATGTTTATGGAATTTAACAAAAAACTTACAACTTTCAAACACTTTTACGAGCGAAACTTAAAAAGCTTTCGTGGCATTTGCGTAAGCGTTTATAAACAAAAATGCAATAAATAAATATAAGATCGTGTCCATAACGTTGTAAGTATAGTATTTGCAATAATATCAAAAAACGTAGATAAATTGATTTTCTATGTGTTAAATGTTTGTACTCCAGTTATGGATGTTTTTATTTATAATATATATGTATTTAAAGTTATATATGTAAAGTTATATATGTGTAGTGTATCATATATACTTTTTTTACTAAATTTAGTTACAATTTATTAGGAAACACTAATTCTCAACAATTTCTTATTTCTTTGCTCCAGGTCAAAAATTACGGTTCGCATCCACCCATGTCAACTCACCTCCAACCAATCCTCTCTTTTGTTTTTTTTTTTTTATTTTGTTTATTTTTAATTGTATTTTTGTTATTTACTAGCGACTCACCCTCGCTCTGCTCGACTTTGTCCTTAGTTACGTTTTAACGTTTAGTATAGATTTCTCTTTCTTTAAAAGTATCCTATATATTGACCCGGATTTCATCAAAATCTGTCCAGTGGTTTTCTCATAATGAGTTGCCAGACAGACAGACAGACCAAAATTCTAAAAAGTATAGATTCAACTGTTTCAATAAGATTTCCAAAAAATATTTAATGTATGCCGCCTGCTGTGCATCATCTATTGTTTATATCTTCTTTTTGTATATTTATATGTGGTGTACAATAAAGCATCTATCTATCTATCTATGTACAGATTTGACTTAATAAGAATTTTATTATATGTATTCCCCAAGCTAAGCAGAGGAAATAGCCTGTTTTATATCATAATAATATTGTCAGTGACCATGAAAGTTTAGTTTAGACTTATGCATGTATTAAAGTTTAATTTTGAGTGCAAAAAGTGTAATCTTTCAAACAAATCTGGGAATAGGAAATGTAGGGATTTCAATCCCGCGGAAAATTTGTAGGATTAGTTGTAATCCCGCGGATTATCTTTCCAGGAGATTCCGTAGCGGATTTAATAGAAAATTCAAATTTTGCTATTTATGATATTTACAAATTACAGTATGATCCCAGACGATTGGACCACTTTTACTTATGTCTACCGATTTACCTACGCTTCGCTCGAGTGCTTCCAATATATATCTTAATGTCCAATACTTAACCTAAGCCAAAAACCTTTCTTATCTTGGTCTTTTAACGTTTTCTCCACTCCATAATTTTTTTATGCTCAGAAAAAGGAATAATATAGAGTGTCAAGGAACTAAATATGAAGCCAAACGATAATAGTTTACAATTTATTTATTTTATAAAAATAAAAACAGACTTCCAGGCACTAAAATGTAAAAAATAACTAAACGGGGGTTTTCATTTAGAATAGATACCTAATCAGATATTTTCGAAATCGTAGAACTAATACATATATAAAATTTTCCTTATTGTTTAAAGAAAGTAAACGATCTGGATAGCAAAATCGAGAGTAGCTTAAACAGCAAATCATGCTACTATTTTTGACTGTAACATTTTAGCGGACTCCATCTATATACGTAGTTTTTTAGTCTGAGTCGCTGTTATAGCGAAAAATTAAACGAAATGAAATCTCACTATAACTGTGAAGAATTAAATTAAATATCATTATAAAGTACTACAATATAAAATAACAAGTCTCTAACATAAGAAAATTTAATATTTTAGATCTATTTTATATTTTTTCTTTAGTATCACGCCCTCACATCCATGCGTTGAAGTGGCACTCTACACTCAGCGAAAAAAACTTAATGGGTGTACAGAACGTGATATTTACTTAGTGTGCTTGGTCACTATTGTGATAGCGATACATTACAGTTGAAAGCTATGGTAGTTTTTACCCGACTGCGAGGAAAGGGTTATGTTTAGCGCCTATCTTTGTATGTTTGTTTGTTTGTAATATTCTTTATTCTCTCATATCTTCCAAACCACTCGATGGATTTCTTTAATTAAGGTGTCGTTAGATTCGTCTCATTATTCCAAGTATTCTTAGATAGGTGACATAAAAAATGGGGGTCTGCTAGATTGTTTAAGGTGACTTTTTTTTTATCTTCTTTTGCTGCAATATGGGTATCGAATTAAGGGCTCATAACAAAAAGATATAACATCCCTATATTACTTAAAATAATAATAATTAAAACCACATTTATAGCTTCACTAGTTCGCTCAGTGCTCGAAATCTATACATATTATAAAATTGTAACTAAGCCGAATCTGTACATTAAATATTTTTTGGTGAATCTTATTGAAATAGACATTATTATCGATACAGAGGCCGAATCTATAGTTTTTAGAATTTTTGTCTGTCTGTCTGTCTGTCTGTCTGTTAACGCATCGCAAAAAACCACTGGAGGGATTTTGATGAAATTTGGTATGATGGTAGCTGATTATCCGGGTCAACATATAGGATACTTTTTACCGCGGGAAAATATCTCATTTCTAAAAAAAAAATACAAAAACTGCATTGTAAGAGTATACTAATTTGAAAAACCTAAGAATTTGGTTTTTGGTCACCTGAACGCGGGCGGAGCCGCAGGCAATGCTAGTTTAACTATAATCATATTGAAATGAAATATAACTTTAGGCGAATATTTGACATCCTTCCTAATATTATAAATGTGAAAGTTTGTGAGAATGGCTGGATGTATGGATGTTTGTTACTCTTTTATGCAAAAACTACTTAATGGATTTTAATTAAACTTTACAATAGTATAGCTCATACATCAGAATAATACATAGGCTGCTTTTTATCCCGGAAAAATGTTCGGTACCCGTGGGATAGATTTGACTTTGTTTTTCTAGAAGCAAACCCGAGCGAAGCCACAGTGACCAGCTAGTTTTTAATAGCCACTGTCTTTTCAATTAATTTTGCTTTCGGTTCTCGACGTTTTGAATGCATTATAGCAATCATGGTCTCGGGAGAGACTCTTCCTCAAGCAAATGTCACATGTAAGACAGTATAAATTATTGGAAAAACAGTGCAGTAAAACCAGCGATTCCTGCATAAGAACGTATTTAAAGAACCGTAGTATTAAAGGAATACTAAATTTAAGTTTTACTAATGAACGCCTTTGTAAATGTTGACTTACCAAAAGAATTTTCGTGGTTTAACCGCATATTGTTAAATTTAACAAGCAAAATAAATAAACTTTTGTTGTTACTTCGAAATAATGATGTTTGTGTGTACATACTAGCAACTCACCCTCGCTCCGCTTGGGTTCCCCTTGTTACATTTCAACGTTTAGTATAGATTTCTCAGATATGAGATATTTATCGCAGTAAAAAGTATCCTATATGTTGACCCAGGTAACCAGCTACCATTATACCAAATTTTATCAAAATCTGTTCAATGGTTTTCTCGTGATGATGTCACAGACAGACAGACAGACAGACATACGACAGGCAGAGAAAAATTCTAAAAACTATAGATTAGGCCTCTGTATCGACAATAATGACTATTTCAATAAGATTTTCCAACAAAATATTTAATGTACCGATTTGCCTCAGAATTTTATTATAAGTACTAGCGGCTCACCGTCGCTTCGCTCAAGTTCGCCTCTAGAAAAACAAAAACAAATTTATCCCACGGGAACCATACATTTTTCTGGGAAAAAAGTAGTCTGTGTTATTCTGATGTATGAGCTATATTATTTTAAAGTTTCATCAAAATCCATTCAATAGTTTTTGGGTGAAAGAGTAATAAGCATACATCCATACATACATTCTTACAAACTTTCACGTTTATAATATTAGTAGTGTATATAGATAATACACTAGTGTAGTTATATATAGGTAATAATAGACTAATGTTGATCCAGTGCTCGAAATTAGACCATAATCATTATCGAAAATTTAAGAATTTACCTATAACAGGTTTTTTTAAATGTGATAGTTTGTTTGTATGTGTGTATGTTTGTTACTACTTCATACTAAAACGGTTGGACAGGTTTGCATGTAATTTAGTACACAAATAGACTATAACCTAGAGTAACACATAACTACAGATAGGTACCTAGAGACGCACCCGAGCGAAGCAAGAGTAAGTCAATAGTTTTCTTAAAAAATTATACCTCAATAATGACCTTATACAATATCGAGATTAAATTTTAAATGTAAATTTAATTAATTTAATAATCATTTTGAAGACATTGTATCATTTTAATTAAAAATTAATTATAATTTAACTTGTGTTAAAATAGCTTCTAATTTGAACGTACATTTATGTACATAACTATTTCGCTTTTGTCTTTATAGACACTGTATTTAGCTATGCTATATATAATACATAATTGCATGATAATTGAATAAATAGATTGCTTTCCCATACAAATTTAATCCCCTTAAAGGATAATTTCCGGAATGAAAGCTATCTTATATCATTTTCAGGGTTTCAAACTATCTTTTTACCAAATTTCATCTAAATCGGTTTAGTAGTTTCGGAGCTTATTCGGTACAAAGAAATAAAAGAAAAAAATCTTTACTCTTTATAATATTAAGTACAGATATACTATACTATACAAACTATATAAAACTGTCTGTCTGTAAAAACTCTTAATTTAAGTGGACACAGTGACTCAGCTTTATACCTGTAGGGATAATTTGTAGCTCGTTACTGAAAGAGAAAAATAAAATAATAAGGAGTAGATTCATTACTTACTAGGACCCTTGATTCAAAAGTAGTAACTATACGTCCCTAGGTGCTTAACAAGTCTATACATAGTGTATAAATAAATAAATAATATAGGCAGTGGTAGCCCAGTGGTAACGCGCTCGCTTGGGAAACCGAGTGCAGCGGGTTCAAATCCCGGGTCTCGCACCTCTGATATTCTCATGTGCGAATCATTTCTAACATGATTACCACTTGCCTTACGGTGAAGGAAAACATCGTGAGGAAACCTGCATGTCTGAGAAAACCTTGCAAGTTTTCGAAAGACATGTGAAGTCCGCCAATCCGCACTTGGCCAGCGTGGTGGACTATGGCCTGATCCCCCTCGTATGAAGGGAGGCCCGTGCCCAGCAGTGGGACGTTAAAAGGGCTGAATACAAATAAATAAATATATTGGGACATTAACACACAGCACCATCTAGTTCCATGGTAAGCTACGAGGCTTGTGTTATAGATATCAGATAGTTGATACACTACACACACATATTATAAATATAAAACACGCATGACTGGAGTACAAACATTCGTGCTCATCACACAAATGAATGCCCGGCGGGACTCGAACCCGCGACCGCTGGCACAGCAAGTAGGTTCACTACAAACTGAGCCAAACGTGTCGTCAAGCCAGGTTATAGTCTATCTGTGTACGAAATTTCATCCAAATCCGTCCAGCAACTTTAACGCGAAGGTGAAATAAACATAGAAACATTCAAACTTGCACATTCATATTAGTAGCCCAATTTTTTACAATTTATTATATTAACCTAAAATTCTAGAACATAAAATTTAAATATTTTTAGCTATAGGCGTAATAATACACGACATGTTTCTTAAAAACCATAGATTCGATTTCCATTTAGGACAAATTATTTACCCCAGAATTTAATACGTCAAATTTAGTTTTTGTCAAAATTGAATAACTCATTGCAAATTTTTTTGTAATTTGTTACGTCATTTTCGAAACAAGAAAAAGTTTCATCGCAAAATCGGTTAAAAGCTAAAAGTTAGCTATCAAATGCCTCATCTCCTGTAAACTTCGATCGGAAAGTCCTTGAACGTTTAATGTTTTTTAACTTCTTCAGACGACCTACTTAAGTTTAGGGTCCCCACTCAATAAAAACGAGTGTCTGTGAGTATTTTATATCTGCCTCTTAATATTAGCACCAGGGCGACAGAGCTTCGCTCGGCGTTTTTTTATAACATCGTGTTTTTTTTTCGAAAAAACATAAGAATTCTGTTTTTTAAGAAAAGATATCTACTATATAATATATAGATAAACGTACAAAAAAACGAAATTTTAAAATTTTAAGTATGTACTTGATCCAAATCGTTAGAAATAAATTTATATACAAGAATTGCTTATCTATACATATAATAAAATTCTAACCGAGTCGAATCTGTACATTAAATATTTTTTGGATAATCTTATTGAAATAGTTATTATTTTTGATACAGATTACAGAGGCCGAATCTATAGTTTTTAGAATATTTGTCTGTCTGTCTGGAAGCGCATCACGAGAAAACCACTGGACAGATTTTGATGAAATTTGGTATAATAGTAGCTGGTTATCCAGGTCAACATATAGAATACTTTTGACAGCGGGAAAATATCTCATCTCTGAGAAATCCATACAAAGCGTTAAAACCTCATAAATTATTAAGATTATAAGATTTTTATTTTGTTTCAGATAATCGAAAACTTCAAATCACTAAACAACAAGTTCCAAGAAGAATACTAGTTCAAGAAATCTGAACTTCAAGTTTTTTATTGAAAGTCCATTGCTGTATATGACGTGAAGTGGCGTGCAGCGTGGTAGGTTCCGTATGTTGGATTGATGAGGTCGTTGCGGATGCCGGCGAGAGGCCCACCTGGCCGGCAGGTCAATGACATCGCCGGCGGTCTTCGTGTGTTTGGCACTGGGTGAGTGACTAAGTCTATATTTCATCTAGGGGATTCACCAGAAATTTGTTTTGTTATACGTAATAATTGCAGATACACCATTGATATAAAAAAACATAGATACAAATTTCTTAACAAATATCTCTTCAAAAAGTGTCGTCGATATGTGACGTAAAGTCAAATCAAAGAATAAAATTCTAAAGTTCTAATAGTCTCAACACAAATTCGAACTTACGCACACGATATTTAACCAAAATTAAAACCAATGCTTTGTTTAATATCGCAAAGTGCATTCACTTTGCGATATTAAACGGAACATTGGGTTTTAATTTTGTCATCCGAAAAGCAATGTACCAAAAAGATTTAATTTCGAATTATGCACTGATCAATCAAATTTTTACTCAGTTTTTGTTTTTTCATCTCAATTTTTCAAACTTATATTCAAATTTGCTACACAGATCGTTTACTTTCTACAAAGAATAAGGAAAATCTTATACAAACATTTATTTACAGCAATGAATATTCTATTATTTGTGTTCTGTTTTAAGCACTATATATAATTTTAAATCGTTATTGTATGGCTTCATATTTAGTTCTATAACGCTCTGTCCTTATTATTCCCAAGTCTGAGATATAGACGAACAGTTGTCTACATACTAATATCAAAATTTAAACGCTTCAAGCTCATTTGACGACACGTTTGGCTCAGTTTGTAGTGACCCTACTTGCTGTGCCAGCGGTCGCAGGTTCGAGTCCCGCTGGGGGCATTCATTTGTATGATGAGCACGAATGTTTGTGCTCTAGTCATGGGTATTATATTTATAATATGTATGTATTTAAAGTTATATATGTATAGTGTATAAACTACCTGGTATCCATAACACAAGTCTCGTAGCTTACCATGGAACTAGACGGTGCTGTGTGTTAATGTCCCAACATATTTATTTATTATTTATACCTCGCAAGTAAGTTGTGGAACCATAATCTATGTAAGGTTTCCCTCGAGCGCTGCAATACGGGATTCTTCACAAGTCGCAGGTTTCAAAAATCGTCGTCATAGTGTACTTTACTTTAAAAAAAACTTAAAGATATAGTGTTAATTATATACATTTGTATTCTAACGTAGCGACTCACCCTCGCTCCGTTTGGGTTCATTCCTAGCATAGATTTCTCAGAGACGAAATATTTTCCCGCAGTAAGAAGTATCTTATATGTTGATCCGGATAACCAGCTATCATTATACCAAATTTCATCAAAATCCCTCCAGTGGTTTTTCCGTGATGCGGTCACAGACAGGCAGACAGACAAAAATTCTAAAAACTATAGAGCCTCTGTATTGACACAGATCATATAATACTATACAAGGTATCGATAATCATGTCTATTAGATCAATATTAGAGCAATAAGATTTAAAAAAAATTTTACAGATTCGACTCACTTAGTTTTTTATGTGCACATTTTTTATTTGTTCGAGTATGAAATTTTGTAAAATAATATTTTTTTTGACTGTAGAAATATAGAAATTAATGTTTAAGCTGTATGATTTAGTTTGTATTATAAATGGGAAATCCTATGGGACTCACAGCTTGTCACATAATATTTATTAGGTCTTCTGTTAGTCTAAGCTACACTTACAGAATATACAAACATACAGACTTTTCAAGTTGTATTGATATAAGCACTACAAGGTTATTGGACACTCAGCAAATAAACACGCGGTATGTTACTAAGATGCTTATGGCAATATTTAATTTACGTATCAACCCATCCATGTATTTGTAGAGTGGTATCATTGAAGAGGCGAAAGAAGTGTTGAGGTTCGGTTTCCACTTAAAATGCTCTCTACATTATTATTATAAATGGGAAAGTTTGTATGTATGTGAAACGGCTGAACGGATTTTGATGAAATTTCAGCCACACATACATACATTCACGCATACTAATAATAGTATGGGCTATGAGCTCATCAGCTAGTAAAACTAGTTTCATACACTAAAACCCTACGGAACCATTCCTGTCTTAATGGGGCACCGTAAGTTTGCTTACACACCCCATGACGCCTTGAAAGCTGATCAGCCGAGGCAGACCACAACAACCAAGGGGGTTTTGTCCCATAGTCCACTCTGCTATCAGAGAACAACAAGGAGCAATCCACATGGTACAATGCCCACCGAGATGAGCCGCCAGTATATCTCTTGGCTTCACGCCCGGCTGGATTGCCAGACGCTACTGAGCAACAGCAGTAACACACATAGACAGCAAAATGATCTATGACCTAGAGTAAATATATAGGCTACTGTTTATAGGGACGCACTCGAGCAAAACGGGGGTAAGTCACTAACTAGTTTTACTTATGTAATGCCAGCCATTGGTGGCTTTTTTTTCGTTAAATAAGCATTTTCGTGAACTGACCGTTTAATCTTTATAAGGGTAATTAAACTTTTAAAACGGTTGCACATTTATTTTATCGCCTAATCATTCTGAATGCTTGACAGAAGGACGTAAATAAAGATTAAAAGAATTACACTACTTTTTTAAAGAGGAAAACTTTGTATTTTTGTGTGTTTGTAACGAATAAACTCAAAAACTACTGGACCGATTTATATGAAGTTTGGTAAGAAAAAAGTTTGAAATCCTGGAAAGGACATGAGATATTTTTTATTCCGGAAGTGATCCCTTAAATGGATGAAAATGGGGATGATAGTTTGTGTGGCAAATCAACCGAGAGACGAACCAGAGCGTGAGTCGCTAGTATACATATAAATTGGCAAAGACAAACAACTCAGTAGTTTTGTACAAACAAACATACATACATACATACACAACAAGCAATATTTCAAAAGTAGTATACACGAGTAGACAAGACTTAATCATCCAAAAAACAACAACTTAACAACGACATCTATCAATCACTGATATCATCAGGATTCCCCGTATTATTTGGTATTCGCTTCACAACTCATTTATTTTATCGATTTTTGTATCATGATATGTACATATATAATCGAAAACAGATTATCTTCGAAACATTTTATTATTTTTTCTTGTTTGAAGATTAAAGTCAAGCAATGGCTTGGAAAAATATGCCTAAAACAAACTGATTTTAATTTTACTTTGGCATAGTACATTCTATTAAGAATACATATATATTATCTATACTAATATTATAACGAGGCAGAGTTTGTTTGTTTGAACGTGCAAATCTCAGGAACTACTCATCCGATTTGAAAAATTCTTTTTGCATTAGATAGCCCGTTTATTGAGGAAGGCTATATATATATATATATATATATATATATTATATATATCTATATATATATATATATATATTATATATATATATATATATATATATATATATATATATATATATATATATAATATATAGTCTATCTATTCCATACTAACCGCTCAAAACCTAGGGACGACCCCGAGCGAAGCGAGGGTGACTCGCTAGTAAGCTATATATTACAAACTAGAATTCAGTATATATTACATATATACTATCTAAATTCTACGTTGAATTGAAGACAATTAGTCACTACGATCTCGCTACTTAGGTAAGCGATTTGGTGTGAAACTATTAATTCTCATAACTGATTTCAAAGTGGCAAATCTCACTGAGAATTCACGAGATATTATCACTAAAATAGGTGCACTTACCAATAACCTGGTAAGATTTTAGCCGCAGAATCTCTCTGACTTCAATCTATTGCCGTTACTTTCCTCATAAACCCAATATATCATTTATCCCGACCCGAGACTCGAATCCTGAACCTCGTAATCTACAGCCGTACTAGCTGGTCACTTGACCCTCTAATCAAAAATTACTATTATAAATATGAAAATTTGTATGTGTGTATGTGTACGTATTTTGTCACTTTTTCAAGCTAAAACGGCTGGACTAATTTTAATGAGAACACAGATAGACTATATATTGGAGTTACACATATACTCGTAGTACTTTAAGACATATCTATACATATAATAAAATTGTAACTAAGCCAAATCTGTACATTTAAATATTTTTTGGAAAATCTTATTGAAATAAACATTATTATCGATACAGAGGCCGAATCTATAGTTTTTAGAATTTTTGTCCGTCTGTCTGTCTGTTACCGCATCACAGAAACAAAAAAAAGAAAAACCCCTGGAGGGATTTTGATGAAATTTGGTATAGTGATAGCTGGTTATTCGGGTCAACATAAAGGATACTTTTTACCGCGGGAATATATCTCATTTCTGAGAAAAATACAAAAACTGCATTGTAAGAGTATACTAATTAATATGTAAAACCTAAGAATTTGGTTTTTGGTCATCTGGACATATTTGAGCGAAGCGAAGCTAAATCAGTATTGGATAAAGCCACATTAAAAAATAATAAAAAATCAATTACACACAACCCACAGTCAATCAGCCCGTTTGATTGCGATGAGCCGATAATCTCAATGCCAATCACTTGGGATCAGTAAGCTCGTTACGCTATTTAATATTACATTTTAAAGCCAACGTTAATTTATAGATGGAATAATGTTTATGTTAATATTTAATATGTAAAATATTGACATTTAAATTTTGTTATAGCAACAGTTTGTAGTGAATCGGTGATGCGATCCTTTTAATTTGTTAGCAGGTTCGAACCTCGGGTGTCGCAGTTATAATACATTAAATTAAATAAATAAATATAAATATATTGGGACATTAACACATGACCATCTAGTCCCATGGTATGAAATACATGCATATTATAAATATAAACACCCATGACTGGAGTACAAACATTTGTGCTCATCACACAAATGAATGTCCCCAGCGGGACTCAAACCCGCGATATCTGGCAGAGCAATTAGTGTCACTACAAAATGAACCAAACGTGTCGTCATACTCGTATAATTGAAATGTAATATTTGTTTTATCATTGAGAATGGAAAATTTTAATACAATTTGTGTTCGTCTTAAAACTTATTACGATACTAAAAGTACTGCGATTGTCTGTGTCTCAGTCACGTAAGGTTTTGTATATAATAACTAAGAGATTGGGAAGCGTAATCTATTTTATATTTACATTTCATCTCTTGCTTTACTATGAATCCAGCGTCTCCTAGGAAATTGATGGCGTAAACGCTATCCAAGGCACTGTACACAATTTTATAAGATCTACTAGCGACTCACCCTCGTTTTGCTCGGGTTCATTCCTAGGTTGCTTTCCCATACAAACTTTCATCCCCTTAAGAGTTGATTTCCGGGATAAAAAGTATCCTATGTCCTTCCTAAAATCTCAAACTATCTTCATACTAAATTTCATCTAAATCGGGCCAGTAGTTTGGGAGCCTATTCATTACAAACAAACAAACGAAAAATCAAATCTTTTCTCTTTATAGTTAGTATTAGTATAGACTAGCGAATCGCCCTCACTTTGCTTCTTTCAATTGAAATAACTTTTTTATTTATGTACTGATTGAAATAAAACAAATACTATATTATATTATGTGAAGCTTACTACAATTTATTAGTGAAAAGCGCACCCCAATCGGTTAAGTCGTTTCTGAGATTAGATTATTGCGCACAAATGCACAGACAAACGTACAAAAAATCTGAAAATCATTGTTTAGGTTCTATTGCGTTAATAAAGATCTCCAATAATAGTTTTTCTCAAATATCTTCCATGTACAGACAGCGAACAGTTACACTTTTATTATATATATATATATATATATATATATATATATATATATATATATATATATATATATAGATTTATGCAACTAGTGTATTGACACGCACGTCTCAATACCTTCCCTTTTATGTTATTAAAATCGTTCGCTTGTTTTTATTCATAATTCTCTTTCGCTAACTTTATTAGTTACTTTTAGTTTTTGAACTCAAAATTTTTGAGTATTTCTTATCCTTTTATACGTGTTTGAGTGTGTGCAAGCGTGCGTACGTGTATGCGTGTGCGTGTGTGTGTCTTTGTGTCAATGAGTATTTGTATATGTGTGGTTGTGTATATACTCCTATGTGTATGTGCACGCAATCACACAAATCTTTTTTGTCTATTGTTGTGTGGTAGGCTTTGTGTACAGTTTAATAAACAACACAAGTTTGTGCTATATTTTTGTTCCTGATGCTGATTACCTTTTATCCCGGTGTCTTCCAAAATAGACGGTTTAAACGATAAAATGAATAAAAATCCATATTGCGATGTAAGAAGCGGTATTGATTTGCTTACGAGTGCTTACTGGATATTCATTTACTATCAATTTATATATATATATATATATATATATATATATATATATATATATATATATATATATATATATATATATATGTTACCAGACATGTTTTTTAGTCTTCGTGAAAGATATAATGATCAAAAATGTAAAATATGCTAGTTTTAAATACAGCAGAAGGGAGTTCGTTTTTCCAATTAGTTTTTAATTTAAACGGAAATTTAATTTCAAAAATATGTCAAAGCATTGTGTAATTAGGCAAGGATGCTAAGAATATTTTTTCCCATACATTGAATCAAACTTTTCGATATATATTTACAGAATTTTCCTAGAGCAAGCAGAGAGTTCGAAGTAACGTGTTTCGTTGTAGTTATCAATAGTGTATCTACATAATATTATGTAATTTAAAGTACCCATATCCATACTAATATTACAAATGTGAAAGTTTGTGGAGAGAGATGGATGTTTGTTACGTTTTCACGTTAGAATGGCTGAACGAATCTTCATGAAGTTTTGCACAGAGGTAGAGTATAGTGTGGAATAACACATAAGTTACTTTTTATTCCGGAAAATAGAACGATTCCCGTGGGATAGATTTGTTTTGTCTAGGAACGAACTAAACTAGTCTATATATGTAAGCCTAAACGAACTAGTCTATTTAATTTGTTTTAATTATTAGGAGTATCGAAGTACATATTACTATAACTACCCAGAAAATAAGCAGTATTATAATTTGTCTCCCGAAGATGTCTACAACAACCAAGGGCTAACCCATGGTTCACTCTGCTATCAGAGAAGTATCAGGAGTAACCCCCATGGTACACCATCCTAGAGCCATACCTAGAGCGGGACTTGAACCCGTGACCTAGCGTAAAAATATACAGCTGAGCATTAAATAAATTAAACACAACCGGTATTGGTAACCACAATTAACCACAAATTAAGTTAATAATTTAGGTACACACTAAAGAAAATATTTCATACACTAGCGACTCACCCTCGCTTCCCTCGGGCTCGTACCTAGCTTGCTTCCCAATACAAACTCTCATCCCCATTTTCAACCCTTTAAGGAATGATTTCCGGGATAAAAAGTATCCTATGTCCTTCCCAGGGTCTCAGACTATCTTCATACCAAATTTAATCTAAATCGGTTCAGTAAATCCAGAGATTACCCCCTAAAACGTCACAAACTCACAAACTTTACCTCTTTATAATATTAGTATAGATTTTCCGCTATTTGTTTAAGCCGTATTAGATATCCTGTAACGTACCGTTAAGTCAATATGTCGGCGCATTGAGTCGAAATTTAACAAGGTTTAATTGACAGTTTAATTACTAACTATCTGCTAACAACGGCTTTGTTATAAATAAAATATTAGGGCATTAACACACAGAATCATCTAGTTCCATGGTAAGCTACGAACTTGTGTTATGGATACCAGATAATTGATATATTATATATATTTATACATATTATATATAAACACCCATGACTGGAGTACAAACATTCGTGCTCATCACACAAATGAATGCCCCAGCAGCACTCGAACCCGCGACCGCTGGCAGAGCAAGTATGGTCACTACAAACTGATGCAAATTATAGATTTATTTGATTAAAAATGAATTTATTTAAAAATCATAGATTTGATTTTGACTTCGATTATTTGTGTGAGAGATTCATGTATAGGTAACTCACTCCATTTGTATTTTCTGCTAGTTTTTGCCCGTGGTTTCGCCAGAAAAGCTGAATGGACCTGGATGAAATTCAGCACAAAAGAAAGATTATAGTCTGGAATAGCATATAAGTTACTCTCTATCCGGGAAAAACGCACAGTTCCAGTGGGATAGATATGTTTTTCACTAGGGACGAAATCAAGCGTAGCGAGGGTGAGCCCCTTGTTTTATTCTAAACTAGCGGATCACACTCGCTACGCTCGGGTTCGCCTCTAGAAAGACATAAACAAATCTATCCCTCGGGAACCATATATTTTTACGGGATATAAAATAGCGTGTGTGCTATTCCAGACTATAATCTATATCTGTGCCAACTGTCATCCAGATCCGTTCAGCAGTTCTGGCGTGATTGAGTAACAAACATACCTCCATACATACATTCTTACACACTTTCGCGCTTATAATATTAATAGGATTGTACATTAAAATAATATTTTTTTCATAATTTAAGTAACTTACTTTTGATATTTTTGTCAAAAATTAATTTTAACAGGCCGCCATACATTACATTTTTATCCTCTTTCAAAGTAACGAAATTAATATAGAGTTAGGAGTGCGTAAAAGGGTCGAGTATTTTTGAAACTCATCGCGGGAAAAACATCAAGACAGAGGTGTGTTTTATAACGAAGTTTATTCGTACGTCCGTTATTGTATGAAATTTATGTGGAATATATTTAATTTACATAACTAACACGTAAAGTTCATTTTAATTAAATAGAACTTTGTTCTTTCTTTCTTGTTTATACTCAATCTGAGTTTTGACAATTTGTCGATTCACTGCTACTTATCTGTTGGGAACCCATAATTTTTGCTATTTTTTGCTATCCTCCCAATGGATCTTTGATCAGGCATCTCAAGATTGCCTACACTGAGTGCGTATTATTACGCCACGCCGGCCGGTCTACCGAGGCAGACCACATAAACCATGGGGTTGCTCCCACGGTCCACTTTGCTATCAAAGAAGTACCAGGAGCAACCCGCATGGTATACTTCGTGCCTCTCATGTGCGACCTTGGTTTTACGATCGGCTGCATTGTTGGACGCCAAACTAAAGATACGAGCATATCAAATCGATCAAAAAAGTACCTATAAATACACAATCAGCGACAAAAAATGTCCTCACTGAATGACAATTTGAGACCGCAATATTTGAGCGCGCTTTTATTTTTGTTTTTGGAAACAACTTTAAGCATCGCGTTTAAAGTTCAATTTACATTGTTGTATATTTATTTCAACTAGAATAATTACCTAAAAACAATTGGTGACAGTTTTAAGAGAACTTTTGCATGATATTGTGTATCTAGTAATTTTTGATCGATGGCTGGATATCTATACATATTTATGATAAAATTGTAACCAAGCCGAATCTGTACATTAGATATTTTTTGGAAAATCTTATTGAAATAAGCAGAATCTATAGTTTTTAGAGTTTTTGTCTGTCTGTCTGTTACCGCATCACAGAAAAACCACTGAAGGGATTTTGATGAAATTTGGTATGGTGATAGGTGGTTATCCGGGTCAACATATAGGATACTTTTTACCGCGGGAAAATATCTCATTTCTGAGAAAAAATACAAAATCTGCAAGGTAAGAGTATCCTAATATGTAAAACCTAAGAATTTCGTTTGTGGTCATCTAAACGCGGGCGGAGCCGCGGGCAATGCTAGTCATAAATAAAATACAAAAAGTATTAAAGTTTATAAAAACAAATCAAATAAAACAATAAGTTAAATATTAGCATAAGTTGTATTGCATACAGCTCCATCTTGCCCATTACATTTATATCCTAAACGTATATTAATAAATGTCTTGGCATTCATCCAAAGCAGATGGCACTTTATATAAGAAGAAAGGGTTGTTTGTCAACAAACCTTTATTTTAGATATTTCAGATATCTAATGATTTGTTTACTGGAAAATATTTTCTAAAAATTGTTATCTAAGAGTAAACTTAATTGTAACTAAGGCGCATAGATCTTAGTATGTAAATAATCACGTCGTTGCTGACTTAACAATAACAGGGCGTATAGACCCTTTCAGTATGATGGGATAAAGTAAATAAATAAATATATATGGTGGGACATTAAAACACAGCACCATCTAGCTCTATGGTAAGCTACGAGACTTGTGTTATGGACACCAGAGAGTTGATACACTACTCATAATATGTAACTTTAAATCTGGAGTATAAACAATCATGGAGTATAAACATTCGTGCTCATCACACAAATAAATGCCCCTAATTGGACTCGAACCCGTGACCGCTGGCACACAAGTAGGGTCACCACAAATGAGCCAAACGACGTAACAAACATACACACATACAACATTCGCATATACAATAGTAGTGTGAATACTCTCGCCGAGCATCGAACCTTAGTCCTCGAATGCAGCAGACAGATCCAAATAGGTCACATCATTAAAATAAAGATGCGGAGATAACTAAAAAAACATTTATAAGCAAAAATTAAATCCAGACAGCGAAGTATTTGCAAAAGTAACCTTTTACATTATGCATAATTGAAAACATAACAAGCTTTACACCGCTTTGGAACAAGCACTTGTTAAGAGAATAGGTACAAGTTGCTAGTATCTTTGTTTTGTCTGTTTTTGTATGAGATTGGCTACCCTACCTTCTTTCAGGAGCTAACGTAGTCTAAGGATCGAAGTATGTTGATCCTTCGCACTTCTGGTTACCGAAAGAATATTTGTTTGGATGTTTTACTAAATATAATATACAGATTATCGCATATGTGCTATCTATAATTTTCTTTAAAAAAACGACTTCCAGGCACTAAAATGTAAAAAATAACTGAACGGAGGTTTTCGTTTAGAATAGATACCTAATCAGATATTTTCGAAGTCAGTGCCAGACAATATTTTAAGATATGAATATCTAATAGGTAAATATGTATTTTACGTATCGAAATACATTAGATTTGCTTTGCATCGGCTGGCATCGGTTTGTCCAATATTTTGTCCACTTGTTACAAAAACAAAGTTTTTATTGAAAGCCGTATGGGGAACCTGGCGGTATTATATTCATTACGACAATCATTAGTGAATGACAATTACCATGATTTGAAATAAAAAAATAAAAGGTAAGATACATAACAAGAAATTAACACCTCCAGGTAAAATTCTAAGGAATTAATTAAATTTCTAAGAAATCTATTGTTAACTGTAACGCCGGCGTGTTCGCGGTCGTTGAGGGATTAGTAAAATATATGAACAAAAAAGATATTATACTATTTTAGTGAAAGGACCCTTTAGCCATATTTTATAAAGCAACAATTGTGCAATATTTTTGATAATATAATGTTATGTTCAATACGATTTTTTCTATCCCGTAACCAGATGACCGAAGAATAACCTTACTTCGGATCTTAGTCTAACAGAAATATTTGAAATTCTACAAAAGCCAAATATGTTTAAGATAATTTCCCTAGAGATAGTTTAAAGAACTAACTTTTGACAAATATTTATTACTTTACCAACATGTGAATATTTTGATTTATATATTCATAGATAATATTATTATACAGTTTTAGTATGTGTTGGATGAGATTGCGTATTCACTGTATTTATGGGTGCTAGGATATAAACAAATATTTATTATATTGATTTTTAGTTACAAATAGAGAAGTCCAGTAGTAACCGGCATGGTACACCACCCTTCGAAATGGGTCTCCTCCCAGTGCGTTTCTTGGTTTTACGCTTGGCTGGATTACCGGACGCTAATGTGGCAACCACGACGAGGTGGATGCACATTGGACTCACAAATACATAGCCAAAATGCTATATAACGTAAGAACTACCACTAAACAATATTGCCATAACACCGCCTTTAATTGACAATATTCACAGACTAAAGATTGATTTTTTTCTTCATCAAGAATTCAACTTCCGGTTGAAAAGAATCTAATCACCGCCTTTTATTAGTTTTTAAAAGCTTTGTCGGTCTCTATAGTTGCTTAGAATTTGTAAACGTCTTGACGGATTTTAATAGGATCATATTTATTATAAGAGTTTGAATAAAGATTAAAATATTATTTATTGCAAACAACAAGGCTATATAATTACGGAAAAACATTACTTAGGTCTTGTTTATGGTCTTATCTATAAATTGACGATCTCTTCCAAGAAACCTTTGAACAAAAAAAAACTATGAGAAAGGAAAGGGGTGTATGTCGGAGGCCAGTGCACACTGCTGGGCATGAGCCTCCTTTTATCATATACTAGCAGCACACCCTTGCTTCGCTCGGGTTTGTCGCTAGGTACATTTTGAATAGATATACATAGTTATTAGCCAGCGTTAGCCATATGTATATATTTTTTAATAATATTGACAAATATTGACATTAATATTTATACGATACTAACGTCACTCAATTCTTTGTCTTCTCGGAACCTCTCCACTAACACTTAAACTTTATGGTATGGTATTAAAGATCAAATTGACTTTTAAGTATTATTACGAATCTTTTGTATGGGAATATAGAAAAGTGTTGTTTTTAGACTTTTTCAGGCATTTTTTTAAATTTTTCTCTCCGTAAGAACCATTCTCGTACTTCAAGGAATATTCTAAAGAAAGAATTAGCGAAATCGCTTTAGCTACTCTCGAGATTTGCGTTTACCAACACATTCAGCGATTCATTTTTATATTATAGATTTATAAAGGGGGATCAGACCATAGTCTACCACGCTGCCAAGTGCACATCAATGTATTATAAAAAAAATTAAAGACTTGTCTTATCTCGTCTTCTAAAAGAGCGTATTACAAGTAAATTATAATACACATATTATATCCATCATTTGAATACAGACTGCAAAATTATGAAGTACTTAAAGCTACACCCGCGGGAGCGTTGGGTTTTGACATACGAAATTCAAATATGACATTATCATCCACATGTAAATTTTCATGAATAAAACTATGTTACTTTAGATGATATTTATGGTGTTTTAGCGTGGCTGATTTATACTGCCTTTGCATGAACTAGTCGGTTCGATTTCTGCTATAGGTACTTTAGCACTTGTGCATAAAAGATGATGAAGAAATGATTAGTTAAGCTGATCTACTTTAAATGATTTAATCCTTATTTTTTTTTAATTTAAATGAAACTATCTCTATGGTTTTTGATTTAGATTTTGGTTACCGACGTTTCGAATGCTTCACAGCAATCGAGGTCACGGGGGAGATTAAGGCTTTAGACGTTTCAAAACTCAATATACAGTTATTACAGACAGTATCTACTCACAAAATTTATATAATAATTTGGAAGAAATAGACCGCCGCCATCGAATGAGGCATCGAAGTACCTCGCAATATTTGTTAATTTTAATTTTAAAATTAATTTCCTTTTTCAACATTGGTATTTCAGTTTTTTTTTAATCTGTGTAAAACTTATTTTTATGTAAATAGCAATTATTATATAATAATAATATATAAAATTTTATATACAATTACGAGTTTGAGAATTCATGTTTAGTCAGTGAGTGATGTTTTGCCTATACTTATGTATGTATTAATAAATTATGCAACATTTTATATTACTTTCAATAGATTTCGTAATAAAAAATGGTATCTTAGAGTTTTAATCTATACTAACATTAGAAAGGGGAAAGATTATTTTGTTTGTTTGTTTGTACCGAATAAGCTCCAAAACTAATGGGCCGATTTAGATGAAATTTGGTAAAAAGGTAGTTTAAGACCTTAAGAAGAACGTAAGTTAGTTTTCATCCTGGAAATCATCCTTTAAGGAGGTGAAGATGGGGATGAAAGTTTGTATGGGGAATCAACCCAGGGAAGAGGCCGAGCGAAGCGAGGGAGAGTCGCTAGTTTTCAATAAATTTGAAATACACGAGATGAGTAAAAAAGATAAAATATACAGATTCGACGGGCATTAAGTAACAGCCGACACTCGCTTTATATCTTCCTTTCTTTAGTCCTGTAACCAATTATCATTATTTATTCACTATTATTGGAAAAGATGAAAATAAAATTCGCCAACTTGATTGGAGGAATGGAATTTTAATAATTAAGAGTTCAACGAATGCCTCGGAAAAAATATAAAGCTAAAGCATTAATTTCTTGTTATAAACTAAAGAATTTATTAAATAGGTACTAGTTTGAGTTCGCGGTTTCTACGGTGTTGTATCATCATCATCATTCTTACATAAAAAAACATAAAACCATATATATATATATATATATATATATATATATATATATATATCCTACATGCAAACAAACATAATATGTATATATTCTCCATAATAGCCAAATCGGAACATCCAACTCAAATGGGAATAGAACGCGTAACATAATTCCAAAGAAAAACCATTAGTCTATGTCGTTTTTTTCAAAAGTTAATAAGAAGTCACAATCAAAGAAGGGCGCTATAGAATGTGAATGAAAGCTGTCCCGACGGAGGTAGCCTGGGGCAGCTAATTTATTCATCGTAGCCGTAGACATGCCATGTGTCGACTTACATATTTAGTATTATTTTCGAAAAATCTAATATATAAATATCTCCTTGTCACGGTGTTTGTGGTCGCACTCCTCCGAAACGGCTCGACCGATTTTAATGACTTTTTTGTATATTTGGTAGGTATGAGAATAAGTTGTAAAGTATTTTACACCCTCCTACCCCCACCACCCTTTTTTTAATTGTGATTTTAGTACTTTGGTATGAATAATATTATATAAATAATATAGATATGTTAAATATATACGATACAGTTTTAAAGAAATTTTATTCCTTAAAGAGTTAAAATGGGTTATATTTGTATACTAAATTCATTTTATTTAGAATTGAAACTTGAAATATGGCTTTGGCAGTATTAACTTTTACCATGAAAATATATAAAATACAAGCATTATTGTTACCGCCTTCAATCGTAACTCACAAAGTAGTTTTACGTCTCTTTTATATTCATTACACTGACTGTGAAACGGTTATTAAAATTTCAAATCAGTTTAATTAGAAAGCTAGAGTTAAAGCTGTAATTTAGAGTTTGGGAAGTTATAGTTAAAGATATCCAAATATCGATATAGTATTTATACTAATATTATAAAGATGTAAAGTTTGTGTGTTTGTGAGTTTGTGACGTTGTAGAGGGTAATCTCTGGATGTACTAAACCGATTTAGTTGAAATTTGGTTTGAAGATAGTGTAAGACCCTGGGAAGGACATAAAATACTTTTAGTCCCAGAAATCATCCCTTAAGGGGGTGAAAAGGAGGATGAAAGTTTGTATGGGGAATCAAGCTAGGGACGAACCTGAGCGAAGCGAGAGTGAGTGGCTAGTCGTTCTATAAAGCTCTGTTATCTGCTTATTGGCCTAGTGGCTAGCAAGTTGCAAATCTGGAGGTCCTAGGTTCGAATCCCGGATAAAGCTGAGATTATTGAGATGAACCGCTAGACAGATTTTGATGAAATTTAGTATGTTGATAGCTGGTTATCCCAGTGAACATTTAGGATACTTTTTACTGCGGGAAAATATCTCATATCTGAGAAATCTTTACTAACCATTAAAACGTACCAAGGAACGAACCCGAGTGGAGCGAGGGTGAGTCGCTAGTTTAGTCTGTAAAATTTAAAATACTTACCAAATTCACATCGATACATGTCCCATCACTATGGTAGATGGAGCTCGTCCCGCGGGACTCAGCCCGGTCGCGCTGATGTATTCATTGCGAAAATGCCTCGCTTAATACCAACGTTAACAGTCCTGAAAAATCACTTGAAGAATGTAATGATACATCATTCTGCTTACTCGGCTTGGTTTTGACCTGAGATTTTGTTGTTATTTCGACTCCACTGAACTGATTTGGGTGGGTCTTTGTGTACATGTACGTCTGAAAAAGGATTTTAGAAGTTTGAGACCTATGTTATTGTCGCGTAATGGAGAGTGTGTAACGCCATTACATCAAAACAATAATTAAAAAGATACGTCTGGAGCATGCTTTATGCATCCTAAGACAGTTGTCAAAACATTTCGAGAGAGGCGTAGAAATTACTTGACTTTAGACAAGAACAGTTAATTATAAATTGTCGTGTGTAAGAGTGAGAGAGGAACTAAATCTTCGAAATGACTAGAAAGGTTTTGAATTTTCGAATACTAGAATGTTCTTTGTTTATGTGACTCACAAAATCAATCTTTTCAATCAAGAGTAATAAAACATCGATAGTGCAAAAGACGTGCTTTAATTTCCGAACCCCGAATTCATAGAACGTAACATTATGTATGTATATGTAGACCAATAACTCCTAAAGAGTCTAAACTAATAATAATAATTTGTTTGTATGTTCGTTTGCTGTATGAAATAGTGTGAAATTTCTTTCACTAACAGAAAACTACACTATCCATGATTAATACGTATAGTACTTATGCAATAGCCAAAGCCTTAGTGCTTTATTTACCACACGTTCGTCTATATCCATGCTAATGTATAGAACCGAAATATCTATCTCTTTATTTGAACGTGCTTAGCTCTAAAACTACCAGTCTATTCAAATTTTTTTTTTTTCATTTTACATTCTATTTATTGACAAAGGCTACTGTAATATAATATGCTTCGACCTTTAAGAGCGAAGAGAGAGACTACGCGAACCAAGCTGCGCGCAAATGCTAGTTTAGGTGAGAGTGACTCTCGCTTCGCTCTGATACATTCCTAAGCTAAAACGTTTTAAGAACGTAAAAAAACAAATATTCAAGCAAAAAATCTTTTTTTAGAACCTTTGCAGGCATACAGGATAACTCGCCAGAGTTTCATCACAGTGGGAACAATGGCTATGGAGCGTATAGATAACAAACATACGAACTTTTATTTTTAAAAACATTTAAAATAAACGAAAAGGTATAAAAAAAACTTGAAAATGAAATAAATAAATTTAAAGACGTGAATAGTATTAGTAAGACAACGAGAGCTCCCTTCTCACGTCTAGTTGGATAATTTTATAAAACAAGATGATCCAAGTAATTTAATACAACGCGTCGCTAAAGCTTAGTAAAAATAGCAAATTTTCCTTTTTCTATGTAGCTTGATGAAAATTACATTTATAAAGCCTTTTTAAATTAAAATTGCTACTATATGAGAAAGTTTGTATATGAGTGTATGTATGTTTGTTGCTCCTTCACATTGAAATGTCTGAACGAATTTGGCAGTACTCAGACTAAAACCTGGACTAACAAATAGATTACTTTTAGGCACTTGGAGACACCTCTTAATGAAATGAGGGTATGATGTTAGCTTAATTAATTATAATATACTAGCGACTCACCGTCGCTTCGCTCGGGTTCGTCCCTAGCTTAATTCCCCATACAAACTTTTATCTTCATTTTCACCCCCTTAAGGGATGATTTCTGGGGTAACATGGTATCCCATGTCCTTCCCAGGATCTCAAACTATCTTCTTACGAAAATTCATCTAAATCGGTTCAGTAGATCCAGAGATTACCTCCTACAACGTCACAAACTCACAAACTTTACCTCTTTATAATATTAGTATAGATAAGTGAAGTTATTCGTTTTGCTTTAAATATTAACGTGCCTCATGAATTATTTACTTTATTGAATCAATTTAAACTTTTGCCATCTTAAATATACTTTACCAAAAGCTATGAAAAACTTAATTTTGTTTTAATTTAGAGGTAATTTTTCCCTAAACTTCTTAAATATAGTCACACAGAAAAAAAAATTTAAGATAATTTGCGGGTAGTTGTTTAACTGGAGAGTTAAGGAATCACGTGTAAAATGAGGGAAGGGCTTTTGAAATTAAAGACAAATGGTTATATAATATATTGCTCTGCCCTATAAATGATAAGAGACTGTAGGCGTCGGGACGTGACGACCCCACCGCCCGCTGGTGGGATAATCTAGTGACAGAGATTATTCCACCAGTGCAATCAGTCAACCAAAACTGTGGTAGTGCCATGCTAGTTACCTTCGGGTAGCAGCTGAATGGGCCGGCATGTCCCGTAAAGCACCACTCTCTCACAGAAGTCCGGCGTAAAGTGGCAGCTATGCTGTCGCGTTTCGTTTGGTAAGTGAGAGTCCCGGGAGGCCCACTCCCCGCCCCTCCCCTACACCACTTAATACATGATAGTGCGAAATTCGGTCAGACTACCCCAGGAGGGTACCACCAGTGCACATCGCGGTGGAGAATCCCTCTCTGGGCATCCATGTTCAGCTCATACACTACCTGAGCGTGGGTGCCCAGGCTGCCCTCCGAATTCTGGGGGGGGCAATTTTGCGCTCTCGGCTTCTGCTCGGGGCAAACGGAGCAGGCCACATAAGGCTACCCCTCTCACGCTTGCTGTGGACTTCTGCAACATAAGGGGGCTAAATTCCAACTTGAACGCCGTCCACTACCACCTTGAGACGGCGAAGCCGGCCTTGCTCTTCCTTACTGAGACGCAGATATCGTCCCCGGCTGACACCTCTTTCCTCTCTTGCCCGGGATATAATTTGGAGCATTCCTTTGTACCGCGGGCTGGAGTGTGCGTGTACGTCAGGGAAGACATCTGCTGTCGTCGCCTCGGCAGCCTTGAAGGGCGGGACCTATCCATCCTCTGGCTACGTGTAGACTGCGACGATCATCCGCGAATCTACGCGTGCCTGTATAGGTCTCATAGCGGCAATGCCGAAACTGAACGACTCATTGAGCACATTCAAATGGCTACAGATTCCGTGCTCCAGCAGATCCCCTCCGCAGAGATCGTGATTCTCGGCGACTTTAACGCCCATCATACAGAATGGCTTAGATCACGTACTACCGATCATGCGGGGAGATCTGTTCACGATTTCGCATTGGCATATGATCTGACACAACTGGTTACCTCGCCAACGCGAATCCCTGATGTGGAAGATCATACACCTTCCCTGTTGGACCTTCTGTTGACCTCTCATCCGGACGGCTACCTAGTCTCCGTCGATCCCCTCTTGGTTCGTCGGACCACTGTCTTGTCCGGAGTACAGTGCCAGTTACGCGCTCAACACGGCCTCGCTTTGCGGGCTGTCGCCGTGTATGGCATTACAGGTCAGCGGATTGGGACGGGATGCGGTCATTCTTTGCGTCCTACCCATGGGAGCAAATTTGCTTCTCGCTAGATGATCCAGACGTCGTTGCTGACTCTGTCACCGATGTGGTACTTCAGGGTATGGAACTATTTATTCCGTTCTCTGCAGTGCCCATCGGAGGCAAATCCCAGCCTTGGTTTGGTCATTCCTGCAAGACGGCATCTCGCCGAAAGCTGGAATGCTACCAAGCCTGGGCTGGCGCATCGGCGTCTAGTGATGTAAATACGAGCGCCTTTAAAAAGGAGTATAACTTTGCGTCCAGGTCCTTCAAAAAGAGTATCGCTAATGCGAAGTCGAAGCACATCGGCAGAATTGGCAAAAGATTAGGGCGTCTCCCTTCAGGAACACGTGCGTTTTGGTCTCTCTCCAAAGCTGTTTTAGGGAATTTCTGTAAGCCTTCTTTTCCACCTCTGCACACGGAGAATGACTCGCTGGCTCATACCGCGAAGGAGAAAGCCGAACTACTGGGCACTCTCTTCGCGTCCAATTCGACTCTGAATGACCAAGGAAACTTACCACCGACAATCCCGCGTTGTGATACTACCATGCCGGAAATTCAGTTCCGGCAAAGTGCAGTTCGGAAAGCACTTCTTTCCTTGGACATTCATAAGTCGAGTGGGCCCGATGGCATCCCTCCGGTCGTGTTGAAGACATGTGCTCCGGAGTTGGCACCGGTCTTAACGCGTCTTTTCCGGTACTCTTATTCACTAGGCGTAGTCCCGAAATCCTGGAAGGCCACTTTAGTGCACCCGATCCCTAAAAAGGGCAACCGCTCGGATCCGTCCAATTACAGGCCTATAGCCATTACCTCCTTGTTCTCTAAGATAATGGAATCCATTATTAACTGCCAGCTCCTGCGGTACCTAGAAGAGCACCGGCTGATCAGCGACCGCCAGTACGGCTTCCGTCGAGGCCGCTCAGCCGGTGATCTTCTAGTTTACTTGACACATAGATGGGCAGAAGCAGTTGAGACCAAGGGGGAGGCGCTTGCAGCCAGTCTGGATATAGCGAAGGCCTTTGATCGGGTATGGCACAAAGCGCTTCTTTCGAAGCTACCTTCCTATGGGCTCCCAGAGAAATTTTGCAACTGGATCACCAGCTTTTTGGCAGATCGGAGCATCAAGGTCGTTGTCGACGGTGCTTGCTCTGATCCTAAATATGTCAATGCTGGTGTTCCACAAGGCTGCGTACTGTCACCTACTCTGTTTCTTCTGCATATCAATGACATGTTGCAAATCAGCAACATTCATTGCTATGCAGACGATAGCACTGTGGATGCCCTGTACACTGGCCGCGCTAATATTTCTCGGGAATTCGTCGACGAGAGCCGGAACAAACTTGTGTCTGAAGTCGAATCTTTGTTAACCAAAGTCTCGGCTTGGGGTCGACTAAACTTAGTCCAATTTAACCCCAAAAAGACACAAGTTTGCGCGTTAACCGCTAAAAAGTCGCCGTTTATCGTAGCTCCTCAATTTGAGGACACTCCTCTGTCTCCCACAGCCAGTATCGGAATACTTGGCGTCGACATCTCGAGCAACGTCCAGTTCCGTGATCAATTGGAAGGTAAGGCCAAACTGGCCTCAAAGAAGCTTGGTGTGCTCAGCAAGGCGAGACAGTACTTCACGTCGCGTCAGCGTCTTATTCTTTATAAGGCGCAAATTCGGCCCCACATGGAGTACTGTTCTCATCTTTGGGCGGGAGCTCCCCAGTACCAGCTACTTCCATTTGACCGCATTCAACGTAGGGCGGCTCGAGTTATCGACGATCAAGCTCTCTCCGATCGGCTTGATCCATTAGCTCTGCGTAGAGATGTTGGATCACTTTGCATCTTCTACCGCATTTATCACGGGGAGTGTTCCGAGGAATTGTTCGGACTGATCCCGGCTGCTGTATTTCACCATCGGACATCGCGCCAAAATAGTAAATTCCATCCACACCACCTCGATGTCCAGCGTTCCACAACAGTGCGATTTTTAAGGCATTTTCTGCCTCGCACAACCACCCTGTGGAACCAGCTATCGCCGGCGGTCTTTCCGAACCGCTACGACCTGGCCACCTTCAAGAAGAGAGCGTATACTTTCCTTAAAGGCCGGCAACGCATCTGCAAGCCCTGCGGTGTCGCAGATGTCCATGGGCGGCGGTGATCACTTTCCATCAGGTGAGCCTCCTGCCCGTTTGCCCCCTTAGTCCCATAAAAAAAAAAAAAAAAAGAGATTAAACAGACTGATACAAAGCCGTCAAAACTATAAAACTTTAAAATTATTTTATAAGTAGTTATTTCCACCATCAAAAGTGTATTTTTTTTTTCTTGAAAGGTTTTATTTTCTAGAGGCCTACAACCAACTCTGGCGTATATGATGAAATGCATGATGATTAATTCCTTATATATAATGTATATATATATATATATATATATATATATATATATATATATATACATTATATATGCATATTTTTACCGGAATTTTGAACGATCGATAATATCTATATCGATAGGATCTAACAATAGCCTAAAATATCTTTGAAGCATAATTAAATGCATCTCGATGGTATTTAAAATAGCAATTGTTGAGTTTCTTGCCGGCTCTTCTCAGCAGAACTGCTTCCCGAGCCGGTGGTAGCTTCCTCACGGACTGACTACACTGACGCTCTTTAAATTAACGATTTAAAAGTACTTGTAATAAGTCTAATTTTATGAAGCTTAATTCGTTTCGTTTGATTAAGAAAAAATCAAACAATTATAACGTAGATATCGTGTAACATACATGCACATAGGTGTACACACGGGCAGTGGTAGTCCAGTGATAATGCGCTCGCTTGGGAAACCGAGTTAAGCGAGTTCAAATTCCGGGTCTCGCACCTCTGATATTTTTATGTGCGAATTATTTCGAACATGATTACCACTTGTCTTAACGATGAAGGAAAACATCATGAGGAAACCTGCATGTCTGAGAGAACCTAGCAAATTTTCAAAAGACAGACAGAAGACATGTGAAGTCCGCGAAAACGCACTTCGCCAGCGTGATGGACCTGATCCCCCTACTGCAGGGAGGTCCGTGCCCAGCAGTGGGACATTAAAAAGGGCCTTATACATACATACATACACACAAAAAAACACACCTAAATTGATTGCTCCTTTTTCGAAGTCATTCAAACCATTTATCTAGATTTAGTGCTAATTAAAAATACTAAGGATCCTAACATCATTCTTCTGAAGGAAATGGGGAGGTAAAAGATCACTGATTGACGTTACGAAGATGAATGTATTCTATAGAGATTTTACTTTGATTGATACACGGGAGTGTTGAGTAGCATTTAATTTCCTTTTGCCCTAAAAAGCGTCTGTTATTTAAGTATTAAAATTATCTTTTCTTTTATGTTGGGACAAATTATGTTGGGATATCAATACACAGCACCATTTAGTCCCATGGTAAGCTACGAGGCTTATGTTATGGATACCAGATAGTTGATACACTACATATATATTACTTTAAATACATACTAAAAATATAAATGCACATGACTGGAGTACAAACATTCGTGCTCATCACAAATGAAAGCTTCCAGCGGGACTCGAACTCGTGACCACTGGCACTGTAAAAACTTTTAAAATTTTATTTTACTTACAAAGACATTTCACTAGCTTTCGTTGTGAAAATCTATTAAAGTGAGAAAATAAATGTATTTTACTCTAGCCTGGCATCCTAGACATCTTTGGAAAGCGTGATTTATTTTCATTTTCACTATAAATAATAATGAATAAATATGTTGGGCATCAACACACAGCACCATCTAGTTCCATGGTAAGCGACGAGGCTTGTGTTATAAATACCAGATAGTTGATACACTACACATAATAATATAACTTTAAATACATACATATTATAATTTAAACAGAAAACACCTATTACTGGAGTATCAACATTCTTGCTCATCACGCAAATGAATGCCCCCAGCGGGACTCGAACCCACGACCGATGGCATAGCAAGTAGGGTTACTACACACTGAGCCAAACGTGTCGTACATAGTTCTAAATTATAGAACCAAAAGACTGTAAAGGGCATTTTTTCACTATTAAGCATACTACATACTCGTATACTTTCTTAGGTTCACCCTAAACTTATGTTAAACTAACTTTTCGACTGATTTCTAAATTATAAATCCCACAAATATTATGAATTCGAAAGTTCGGATGGATGGATGTTTGTTACTCAATCATACCAAAACGGCTGAACGAAATTGAATGAAATTTGGCACAGAGATAGATTATAGTCTGGAATAGCTCATAAGTTACTTTTTATATCTTAAAATATACGGTTTCCGTGGGATATCCATACTTACCATTAAAACGTACCTCGTAGCATTTTATTATAAAAAATAAAATAATTATAAAAAAAAAAATAAACAATACTTATATAAATATTGTTCAATTTTAAAATAACCAGAAAAACAAAACATACACCAAGTGCAACTATCGACAGAAAAATGCTTATAACAACTCTGTTGGTACTTTTACGCACATGGCTGTTTTTTGCATAACTGGGTCCAATTAAACAGTAGATTTTTACTGTAACACTTGACACATCACCCCTTACATTAAAAAACATCGTATAAAGCCTAAGCAAAACGAACATATCACTTGTATATAACATAATCTATCTATAAATAAAGAAATACATACATATATATTCAAAGAAAATAAAGCAGTCATTTTGTTAATTTATTCATCGCACGCTTTACCGCGTAGAGCGCGAGTTAATTTGTGTCGTAGCTCGAAGGAGATGGAAGGAATTTAAGAACGGTATATATATTACATGGTTAAATTAGAAGTACTGAAACGCACTTGTAATTTGGTAGGTTATCGTTGTAGGGAGAAGTTCCCTTAATAGATCACTTCAGAAGGTTTAGTGACGAATGCTTATCAATGCAAATCAAGACGAAATTCGGTTCTAGTTATTCAAATGTAAGAAATGGAAAAATAATATGTTTTGTTTGTTTATAACCGGTTAACTCTAAAACTTTTATCCGGTTTTAATAATTCTTTCGCTATTAAAAAGCTATGTTATCTTTTTTTAGACCTTTTTAACATCCCTCTGTTGGGCATAGGCTTCCATTCAATATGAGGGGGATCAGGTCATAGTCCACCACGCTGGCCAAGTGCGGGTCGAACTTCACATGTCTTTCGAAAACTTGCGAGGTTCTCTCAGACATACAGGATTCATTTATTCACCGTAAGACAAGTGGTAATCATGTTGGGAATGATTCGCATATAAAAATATCAAAGATGCGAGATCCGGGATTTGAACCCACTTCGCATGGTTTTTCAAGCGAGTGCATTACCACTGGGCACCACTGGCTCTATGTACATTATTTAAAAGTATTATATTACAATAAAAATGAATATACTCAAATATCACCAAAAATTATGATAAAATTACAACAAGGTCAAAATTCCAAGTATTTTGGGGTCAAAAATTAGAAATATTTAATTCTAAAACAATTTATTAACTCGTTATTTTAGGTAAAGAATAATATGTATTATTTTATACTAAGCTACACTGTGGCTTATAAAATTGGCTTATAAAATTATACTAATAACCGACTAAATAGATAGAACTCATTAAAGGTGTATTATATCCGGTGTAAAAACGGAAACGCTTATGACTTTATTATAGCATTTTCACATCCTCCGTGTAATGGATGGATAAAGTTAAAAATTATCTCTTTAACTTATAATAATAAAGATTCTTTATTTCCTTAAATAAATAATATAATTTTTTTTTAAAACATGATAAAAAACTTATTGCTCATACAAATATTAGAATTAATTTAGTTTAAATTTTTTTTTTTTTATAATTTTTAATTTATAAATAAAATTCAGAAAAAAACAAACTATAAGGTATAAAACGGTAATTGTTTAGAAAAGTTATTATGAAAATAAGTCTTTATTTACGCAATTAAAAAAATATCCTAAAATCCGACTCGCGCTTCACCACTTTTCATGAATAGACACAAATTTTAAAACTTTAACCTGAACACGTAGCGCGTACGAGCAGTCATCCTTGATATTTAAATTATCGAGGTTTGCGGTTAGTGCTTTGACGTCGGCAACTATAAAGCAGCTACACAAACTGAAACAAACATTTATAATATGTAACAAGTGAATTGAAAAATACTATTTTTCTCTAACTATACGTATACATATTTCGAGATAGATTTTTAAGCTTTCGAATTATTTTTGGTTATTGGATACAGAATAAAAAAAAACTGCTTTAATCTAAGTCACACACTTAATATAAAAAAAAATATCCGTAGAGAAGGAGATATATATATAATATATATATATATATATATATATATATATATATATATATATAATATATATGTGTGTGTGTGTGTGTGTGTGTGTGTGTGTGTGTGTGCGTGTGCGTGTGCGTGTGCGTGTGCGTGTGCGTGTGCGTGTGTGTGGATATATGGACAGACACTTCTAAAGTACTTGTTTTTAGTAATGGATTTTTATTTCATTAGTTCAAAAGACGTGCAAGAGTACCTTTTCCCCTCTGTGTGACAACCGATTTCCTTTTTTTTTTGTTTAGTAGTTTTAGTGTTTAATCTTTTTTTTTGGGAACAGTTTTTTTTATATAAATAGGCAAAGACCTTTATCTAATTTATTGCTACATTTTCATACAGCAAAAAATCAAAGTAATGCACGGCATAATCGAATAGGTCAAATTTTCCTGAACTCTGTATGAAATATCTCAAATTTAAGCGCGAGATTATATAAAACCTTTAAAAGTTTGTAAAACATACAATAAATCACGACAAAATAAAACCAAAAAAATATGTATAAAAATATTTTACAGAATATATTGATATTAAAATTGTAAATATTTTTTGCTACCCACTTAGGACCTTTCGCGTCAAACTTCGTGTATATGAATAATGTTTTTTTTTTAAAAAATCGCAGAAAGTTATCTTTTAAAATTTACATAACCTTTTCAATTCAAAAATTTCGTTAGATAATATATTTTTCTCCACTTTTGTTGAAAAAATCCTTTCATTTTGATATCGTGAAGGATCCTTTTGTGATATCGCGACGTTTCGTCCATCGGACGTAATTTATTGTATACCCCATTTATTATTTTCACGGTCAAACTTAGTTTTGTCAAGAAAAGTAGCAAAAATTTTTTGTTATTGTTGGAAAAGGTCGTTTTTGTCACATCATGTCATCCTTAGAAAACACTAAGGAAAAGCTTATGTTGCTGATATTTTAAAGTATTTGGCGAACTAGCAATTGACCACTTTTTTTGTTTTTAAAGTTAATATGCAATTTAAAATCTTTAAAACAAAGAGAAATGCTTGACATTTTATTATGAACTAACATTGTTTTACTGCGCTCGCAAATTTTCTTCATATTATAAAATAAAAAAAAAAAATACTAAGCGACTTGCACTGTCGCGTTTTTTATTAAATAAAAACCAAAGTCGATTGTGACTCACTCTACTAATAATATCTTTAGAGGGAAAATATCCAATTCCTGTATATTTACATTTAAAAAAAACAATCAATTTTATGATGTTTTAAAATTTATAATATCATGAGTTGTCATTTAGAGCACCTAGTTCTAAGTTCATATAAAAATATAAATTCACTTATCATTTTTAAGACTACAAATATTACCTGCAACTGATAAGCGTGTAAAAAATTCTAAATAAAAAAAAGGGCCTGCCTTCAATACGAGTGGGATCAGGTCATACTCCACCACGCTGGCCAAGTGCCGGTTGGTGGACTTCCCATGTCTTTTGAAAGCTTGCTAGGTTCTCCTAGACATGCAGGTTTCCCCACGATATATTCTGACTTAACTATAAATAATAATTTAAAAAATATTTTCTCTTGTTACAGTTTACTCCGCATTTGGTGTGCCATCAGAACAAGTAGCTGATCATAAATGGCTTAAACGCATGCGCACAATGGAACAAAACAAACTTCAAACCGATTTAATGGAATCACGGACCAATGTATATAATCCTAGGGTAGAAACTAAACTTAAATATGAAACTAGTAGTTACTTAGAACATAGATCTGAAGTCAGAAAATTTGATGACATTTACACAGAAGACGATAAAGACGAAGTTTTTGGAAGGAATTTAAATATACATAAATACATAGATAATAGCAATAAGAATAGACATAAGAATTTTCTAAATTTTTTACCTAAACAAAGGGCGAAGAGAGCTATCGAACCAGACAAAAGATGTACTGAATTCTATTATAACCCACTCAAGTCGTATATACAGCATCCTCATGAAGAGGGTAGCAAAAATAACTACTATTATAGTGACTTGGATTGTGTTACAGTGATATCAGGTAAGTTTTATTTAAAAATGCAAAGTACAAAGAGATTTTTAGCAAAAATAATAAATAAAGTAGTTTCAAATACATCCTCAGCTTATATTTGATGAAAATCTGCATTCGTACTCGAATGGGTAAATGGTTTTTCAAATGTTCTGGTAAAAGTGGGCTACAAACAAAAAATCCTATGAAATTGGTCTATCGGTTGGGAAGCTGCGAGGACTATTTTTATGCGTTTTTTTTATTAGAAAGCTTATGGATTAATGGATAGGTCTTTAGAAATTATTAGTGAGATTTAGAGATTTTAGTAAGCAGCCCTTGACATGCCTATTTGGATGACCTTCACTCAAATATTTCAACAGGACAATATTTTGTATTACACATAAATATAATAACTATAGTTTTAAAAGTTAGTTTTTGATGGAATATAATGTAGCGACTCGCTTAAACTAATCATTGTAAACCTATTATGATATTAATATATAATTTATTTTATTTATTTATGTACCAGAAAAAAAAACATACAAGTTAAAACAGATACCATGTGTACAAAGGATGACTTATCTCTTTAAGAGATCTCTACCAGAAAACCTCAAGCGTGAGAAAATATAAAAATAATAATGCGGTGCGGTATAGGTACAAACTACTGCATCACGAGAAAACCACTGGACAGATTTTGATGAAATTTGGTATGATGATAGCTGGTTATCTGGGTCAACATATAGGATACTTTTTACCGCGGGAAAATATCTCATTTCTGAGAAAATACAAAAACTGTACTGTAAGAGTATACTAATATGTAAAACCTAAGAATTTTGTTTTTGGTCATCAAAACGCGGGCGGAGCCGCGGGCATTGCTAGTTTAAAATAAATTTAAATTTCAAATTTCAATTAGTCGAGCAAATAAAGCAAATATCATATTAAAAATCCCTACTTTTACTTCGTTTTAATGATAAATATCAAGAAATATCAAGTATTTTTGTCCTTCTTCCAAATAGCTTCTAAACTAATTCAAACTTAAAGTCAAAGGCAACCTTAAACTCAAATAAACTTAAACTCAAACTCAAATTTAAATTAACAGTAGTGGTAACTGTAAGAATTTGGTCTCATGCCGTATCATTGCTAACATAACTAAATATTCTAAAATTTACACAAAATACGTTCAACTAAATATTTAATTAGGGCCCGTGTACACGACAACTTTATAACGCGCGATGGACGTACTCGTACGTTCAACACCTGTTTGACGCACAGTAAAAGAGCTGCCGACATACGCTTGTCGCGCGTTTGTATCTATATTGATTTTTTTTTTATTTATCAGCGCAGCATAGATGCAGACAACAATAATTATACACACGTATAGGCATAGCACTTTAAATGAAATACCCAATTATCACATTCTTTATTAATGTATTTAAATAATGTAAATTTACAACAATGAAATAACACACCGGACCGTTACTCGCACTTCTATTTGTCATCCATGACTCGCACTCACATCCTGTCAATATGACAGTTGTGTCACATACATTTTTAATAAAAAAAAATGTTGCCATCAATGCCATCGCATTTATATAAATCAAATTAATAAATAATTATTATTTAACACATTATTATTGCCTCTTTAATTCATTTATTTTAATTCATTATAATAAATACAGATATTTTAAATTAAACGATGTAAAATTATGTTGACTATGCTAACACATGTGTTGGCGCTTTTATGAAACGCGGTGTGCCTAGACCCTTGTAAGCTCATCTGGGCAAAATACACGCAAATTTCGCTCAACAAACGCGCGTTGCCGGCACTTTTCTAAAACGTCATGTGTATAAGCCCTTATAATTTGGATTTCTTTCGATAGATTGGCGAAGTATTTTATGTATAGCAAATGAAAATGAAAGTTTCACTAATAATAAGTTTTTATTTACAGGTAGTGAAGGAACAGTGATCGAACTCACATTTGTTGATAGATTTCATGTGGAGTATCACCCACAATGCAGCTATGATTATCTCGAAGTAAGTTTTAAATTCACTAATAAACCAGCATGTCGATGTCTGTATAAACGTATAGCTTACAACCCGGTGGGTGGTGTATTTTTCATTATTTCTTAGCATAGTGCACAGGTGGAGTTAGAAAGTTATGAATTTAATCAGAGATTTCTAAGTGAGATCAAAATTTAATCATCTCTTCTGGTAGACGAAGAAAAAGGAATATTATTAATCAAACCGAAAGCGAATCGAATGTATTTCAAGTATCACTAATGAGTGTTCTCGATGGCAAAATATGAAAAAAATGTTATTTAATTTGCTATCTTTTATTTGAAAAAATATCTTTGTTTTGTCAAGTATTAAGTAATTGAAATCACATATAATAAAATCCTGAGTCGAATCTGTGCATTAAATTTTTTTGGAAAACCTTATTGAAATAGTCATTATTATCAATACAGAGGCCGAATCTATAGTTTTTAGATTTTTTGTCTGTCTGTCTGTCTGGGGAAGCATGACGAGAAAAGTACTGGACAGATTTCAATGAAATATGGTGTGATGATAGCTGGTTATCCGGGTTAACATATAGGATATTTTTTATTGCGGGAAAATATCTCATCTCTGAGAAATCTATACTAAACATTAAAACTTAACTAGGGACGAACCCGAGTGGTGAGTCGCTAGTTTCACAATATTATTCTGAATAATGAGATAGAAACCAATGCCAATTTATTTAAAAATTCATACCAAAATTTTATAACAGTATTTCCGTAACCCTTATCGCCAATATATTGTCGTATATATTCTTTTTACAATATAATAAAATTATAAACTATCTCATTGCCCTACTGAATACGTTAGTCAACTCACTACTTGCAGATAGTTTATAATCTTATTATATTGTAAAAAATATATATACGACAACATATTGGACCTTAGGTTATATATCATAAGGTTGTGATGGGTTCGAATCCCGAGTAAAGTGGAAACCCGTGTCTAAAATATTATCTAAAATCATTAGGCCTGTAACCGAATAATTATTATTTTATCATCTTGCTCTCCCATCAAAGTTATAGAGTGAAAAAAATAAAAAAATAACCATTAATTATCCAGAGCCACATTGACCAATATCACTCTTAAAAATAGCTTAGCCAACCAAACAAAAAAAATAAGGCAGCATTACTACAAATATTCTTTTAACAATTTACTTTTGATGTATAGAATATAATTTACAATATGAAAAACGTTTATACAAAATAATAATATAAGAATAAAAATACCATCGAGCGTGTCTCCATAAGGCAAGGTATTTAGATATCGGCATTACCCTTTGAATTGCAATACTTATACGTTGAGCAAAATAGCTGTCAGCTGGGGTCACCAGTTAGTCTTAGGCTGAGACGCGTTGAGATATCAATGAGAAAAAATTTGAAAGAAGACTTCCGGTTCTTCCGGACTTAATGTAATACTTTCTTAGATTTACGCGAACATTTGACATTTTAAATAAAATAAATTATAATTAAACTAATTAAAATTATAAAAATTTTTAAAGTTAAGATATTGCAAGATACTTTGGTGCCATTTTTCAATTTTTTGTATTCATTTTGTTATTTGTGGGTAGACTGTCTATAACAACTATATATAATACCTTCGAGCGATCTAACACCTCAGTCTCTCCCGTGACCATGATTGCTGTAAAGCATTTGAAACGTCTGGAACCAAAAATCAAAATAAATTCGCGAAAAACTCAGAAATTATATTTTTATTCAAAATGACTTAATGTAATTTAAATTACTATCCATCAGATTCGAGATGGCTCAAGAGGTTATGCCAAATTACTGGCCAAAGTATGTGGAGAAGCCTTTCCTCGTCAGATCACCACATCAGGACCTTATGCTTGGCTGAAGTTCCATTCTGATGACACCATTGAATACGAAGGATTCCAGATCAACTACAAATTTATACAAACCAGTAGAAGTTGTAAGTTTTAATAAACTTTTACGTTTATACTTTGATACTTATATTTTACTAAAAAACTGTATAGATATTTTCTATCATAAGTGAAAGAGATTCCTAATAAGCTGAATTTTCGTTTCGAGTAGGCACCTAACATTTTTCTTTATAGATAGTGATGTCTAATATAAGCCAAGCCTCCTGTGGTGTCAAGGTGTCAGTACTTATTATATGGTATCGAAGATACAAAAATACTTATAATATTCTAGTTCTAAGTCTTTTTAAAATATAGTTTATACTTAATACGTTAGTTTTAGTAACTATTAAATTATTAATATGCTCTGTTTGACGACACGTTTGGCTCAGTGTGTATTAACCCTACTTGCTATGCCAGCGGTTGCGGGTTCGAAACCCGCTGGGGGCATTCATTTGTGTGATGAGCACGAATGTTTGTACTCTAGTCTTGGGTGTTTATATTTATAATATGTATGTATTTAAAGTTTATTAATATGCTCATAATTTCTCCAGAACAATATTTTTGTATATTTCAACGTCAGTGTTTCTGATTTTCAAGTCATAATGATATTATGTATGGAAATTTTGTTAAAGTTTTGTGATAGTTTGGGGTAATGCTAAGTTTCGGTTTTCAAAAGTTGGATACATCTTTTATGACACTAGGTATACGTATCTATATTAATATTATAAAGAGGTAGAGTTTGTTTGTTTGGTTGAACGCGCTAATCTCAGGAACTATTAATCCGATTTGAAAAATTATTTTTGCTTTAAATATCTGGTTTATTGAGGAAAGCGATAGACTATATATCATCCCGGGAAAATGTCTGGCTTCCGTGGGATAGATTTGTTTTTGTCTAGGGACGAATCCAAAGCAAAGCGAGGGTGAGCCACTAGTGTAAAATATCACAATTACAATCTCATTCATATAAACAAATAAATATTCCTTGTTTTTTTAATAAATTCCAAATATTTAATTACGATTTTATTTTTTTTTCCAATTTTTTTCTTGTTTATTATAAAGCAATACGTACCAGCACTTTTGGATTTACATAGCAAAAAAAAAGTGTTTGAAATTCAGTCAAAAAATCCTTGTTTTTTTCTTTACAGATAAAGTACCAGAAGCCTGTTACAAAGAATTTTTAGATGTATCTCACGGTTTGATAGACTCGGATTCGATTCCAGATGGATGCAAAACGGGAACTATAGATATGCTTTGGAAGATCCAAGTACCCCCTGTTAATAAGGTATAGTTATATTATAATCTTATAAATATAGAGTAATACTAGCAAAATTTATTCCATAAAAGCCACAAACTCACGGTGTTTATGGCTTATATGGGATAAATTTTGCTCCTGAATCCTGCATATTCAAGATAACCTATTCGGTTCTCGAAAGACATGTGGTCCACTCCCTTACCTCCACCTCCTCTTGGCTAACGTGGTGGAATATGACCTGATCGCATTGGAAGGAGGCCCGTGCCTAACAATGGGACCTTAAAAAAAGGCTAAATACTAGAAAAATATCTGAATTCGATTTCATTTAGACAAAATATCTGATTTTACTATCTGAAATATTTATTTAGAATGTTACATTTTCTAAATGTTGACTGAATAAGCTAATAGTTATTTCAATATATCAACAAATATCAATAGATACGATAAGTTTGCTTTAGTAACATTTGTATATATTATGTATTTTGCTTCAGATTTATCTCAACTTCACGCAGTATACTTTAGCGAAGCCTAACGAGTGCGAGGAAAATTTTGTTCAAGTATTCGGAAACAAATTGGAGTATGACGCCAGGTGACTATTTAATATACAAATTGAAATGACCTAGTTAAAAATTGAGGTTTAAATTAAGAGAATAACAAACAAGTTTGATATTTTTAATATAAAATAACGCTATTGCTAAGTAAATTTCTTCAGAACAAAATTATAGTTTATTCGTATTATTTATACCTCTATTTTTTATCTATACAAATATATTACTGCTGATTGGGTGACATAATGAAATATATATGTATATAGCCTATATAAAACTTTTGCTTCATGCAGGTATCGAACCTGCGACCTCCAGCACAATAAGTAAAGCTGATAATAATCACACAAAATCACTGAAGTTAATTAATATTATCCATACTTAATATTACAAATGTGAAATTAACTCTTGTTTGTCTGTCACCTTTTACGCTTAAAAGCTCTGAACAGATTTTGATGAAATTTGGCAATGATATAGATTGCATAATTTAAACGGACATTGGTTACCTTAAATCCCCGCTATGCTTACCATGCGAATGAATTGAAAACTTCCACATTCATAATTTCTTTTCAAAAATCACTAAATACAAATAATTGGAAAAATCACCAAAGTATAATTTCGACATCTGTAAAACATTATATCTATAATAAATTAACCTTTCAGGCTTGCTTTTTACTGTGGGTCAGTAGCAAACCCTGTAACAACAAAGGACAGTGACGCGAACGATCCAGATAGCCAAATCAACATAATGTATGTTCGTTTGTACGCAACAGTAAGCCCAACAATAAAAGCTAACTTCACTGCGTATAGGACTGTAGACCCTAGTAAAGATGGTAAGTTATAGTTGGTACTAATAAAAACTTAACAAAAAAACAGACTTCCAGGCATTATAATGTAAAAAACTTGTAATATTTAAATATTTTTGGAGTCAGTATTTTATATTCCTTATTGAGAAATGATTAATTCCCCATACAAACTTTCATCCCTCTGTTCATCCCCTTAAGGGATGATTTCCGGGATAAAAACTATCCATATTACATTGTTGTATTCAGGTTTGAAGGATAAGGTAGCCAGAGCAATTACAGGCAAGAGGCAAACCATCTTGGTCCTCACAGTGAAAACGCTGCATATTTGTTACATAAAACCTAAGTGCATGAACCGTAGGTGTTATGGGCGGCAGGTACCGCTTCCCATCAGGTCTGCTTGCTTATCACTGATCACCATAAAAAAAGTCTATGCGTTAGTCCAGATCATAATCTATCGGTGTACTAAAATTTATCAAAATCCGTCCAACTATTTCAGAGTGACAAAATAACAAACATCGGACACGCACGGAAGTTTAGTATGGTTTAAAATACTCAGAGTAGCTTACGTTGTTGGTTAAGTTATTAATACATATAATAAAATTGTAACTAAGTCGAATCTGTACATTAAATATTTTTTGGAAAATCTAATTGAAATAGACATTTTTATCGATACAGAGTCCGAATCTATAGTTTTTAGAATTTTTGTCTGTCTGTCTGTCTGCTACCGCATCACGAGAAAACCACTGGACAGTTTTTGATGAAATTTGGTATGATGATAACTGGTTATCCGGGTCAACATATAGGATACTTTTTACCGCGGGAAAATATATCATTTCTGAGAAAAAATACAAAAACTGCACTATAAGAGTATACTAATGTGTAAAACCTAAGAATTTGGTTTTTGGTCATCTGAACGCGGGCGGAGCCGCGGGCAATGCTAGTTAAATAATAATTCTTTTACATATAGATAAATGCAAAGAAGGAGAGTTTGACTGTGAAGACAATACATGTATCGACGAAGTCCTGAGATGCGATCACTATGCCAATTGCCGACTAAAAGCTGATGAAGAAAAAGAAATATGTGATGTAAGTTAACAATGTACATAACCATTTATATTATAAAAACATTCTTTTACATTCGTCACTGACAGAGTTTTACTTTAAAAATATATCGTATAGGACTTTGTCAGGCTTTCAGTTGGGCAGAAGCCATTTTATTTCTCCCAAGCTCAGGAATCCCCACGTAAAACTCCCTTATGCAATGATTATTTATTACCCATCCAAGAACGCTTCTAAAATAACGACTGTAAATATTATTTTAGTAATACGCCATATATTACTAAAAATGTAGGTAAACAATTTCTATTATGTATCAAGAAAATATTTGTAGTTCCTCTGAAAATAACCGTTTGATAAAATTGACCTCCAATATTTAATCACTATTATAAGTGATTTGAAAGCAAACCTGTAAAGAACACAACTATAAAAAGATAAAAGAAGAAGAAAACACACCTTAAAAGACTACTTATACTAACCATTAATTTATTTTACGAGACGGATTGTTAAAATGAAAATTTTATCTGTTTTTCCTTATCATATTTCCCCACAATTGATCCCATTAAGGTGTCAAAAAACAAGCAATTCATTTTCATATATTTATTAGCATGATCATATTTACAAATAGTATTTTTGAAGTTATATTTCTTTTGGCATATTTGGAAAAAATATGAGAGTAAAATTTTTACAATGCGCGCGCACACCGACAGCCAAAAAGCGACATGATGAAGTTAGCTGCATTCCTTGTACAAACAGAGAGTTGTGACATACGGGATGAAATCTTTAGCTATTTTTGTTCTGTTACGCCAAAAAAGTATAACTTCTTACGTGCGTACATAAGTACACACACACGTTTTCTTTTACAGCTAGTGACGGAATCAATGTTCAGTCAGACACACATTAAAGTGATCTTGATCATCTTCTGCCTCATCCTCTCAGGCATGAGCTTTGTCTTCTTCTTCAAATGCATAAGGAAGTTGTACCAAGATCATAAAATTATAAAGGTAAATATTATAATTTATTTTATATCGTTCGTCATTATCATCGTATATAGACAATATGCAAATATTTAAGTATTATTATATATTTACGAATAAATATTCACGATTAGTATAATTTATAATTTAGATACAAGTCACAGGTTTTATGGATAAATTATTATTTTGTCATTCACAATCTTTTGTCGACACTTTTTGTGATATTTGCTTGGGTGTGGTTGAATTTAGTTTTTTTTTGTTGATATAACACTAAATTTGCTTTTTTTAAGATGTGGGTAGTAGGTAGGTATCAGCATAAACCTTGGATTTAAAAAAAAATTCTCACGAATAAAGTCCAATGGCATCGCATCTTATGGTTTGGCGGATTTTAGAAGTCTACCCTCAGTTTGTTGGAGTTTTTACCTTGATGGTTATTTTTTTAAATAAAACTGTCTTTTTGTTTTTTTTCGCACATTTATTTTTGGTTCCCAGCATTTTAAATGCTTTACAGCAATCATGGTCACGAGACAGACTAATGTAAGACATCTCAAACATCATTATATAGTTGTTACAGCAACACCTACCTAAAACAAAGTAGGTAGTTCTTTTTAAAGTACGATGTTTTATCGCGTAAATATAAGAAAGTATAATTGATAGTATATATTAGCTATGAGCTTTCAAATATATCTTTGGGATTTTGAAGCGTAACAAAAACTTAATTTAACGATTAAAGATAGAACAAATAGCAAGAACATTTAGAAACTAGAACAGGAAAGCTATAGGTAAGGCAAATAATAGCAAGTATTATTGAGAGTAGGATTTGGGCAGGGTAGGTTTGAGGAGGAAGATAATTCCCACGCGGGACGTTATTTGAGTTGACAGCTGCCGACAACTTTGTATTTCTCTACTACGCACCAATATTAAACGGAGAATAAGGAAAAGATTAAGAACACAAAATTGTTTACATCTTATGTATAATAGTAATTTTTTTTGCGTGTCTATACATATAATAAAATTTTGAGTGGAATCTTTAAGTTGAAATTTTTTTTTATAAAATGTTATTGAAATAGTTATTATTATCGATACAGAGGGCAAATCTATCGTTTTTAGGATTTTTGTCTGTCTGTCTGTTTGTGATCACATCACGAGGAAACCACTGGACAGATTTTGATGAAATTTTGTATGACGATAGCTGGGTATCCGGGTCAACATATAGGATACTTCTTATTGCGAAAAAATATCTTATCTCTGAGAAATCTATACTAAACGTTAAAACCTAGGTATTAATTATATTAAATAAATACGGAAAATATTGTGTTTTGTGACTCGTGTGACTTCACTCCACTTTGCGTTGTGCCAGATATTTGCGAATAGTATTGCTTAATAAAGCGCTGGTATCGCATAATCGCTACGTGTTTAAATCAATCATAATAAATCTGATAAAGTAACCAAATTGTAGCCATTGTACACTATCTAATGTGCAAAAGAAAATAAAATAAAAATAGTGAGCGTTGAAATTTTTATTTAAAAAAATATATGTAAAATCTTGATTAATTAGTTAATAACTTTGGTAATTTCAATAATTCTTAATAAATTCGTTTATTAAGTCGTAAAAGAAGTAACAATAAATGTATCAAAAGTTTGTAAATGTGTGTATGTTTGTTACTTCTTCGCGCTGAAACGTCTGGTCGGATTTGGATGAAGTATAATTTAATTTAGTTTTCGTTTTGACGTTTAGTATAGATTTCTCAAAGATGAGATCTTCCTGCTGTAGAAGGAATATACAGCTATCATCATACCAAATTTCATCAAAATCCATTAGTGTTCTCGTGATGCGTTCGCAGACAGACAGACAGGTAAAAATTCTAAAAACTATAGGTTCGACCTCTGTATCTATAATAATGTCTATTTCAATAAGATTTTCCAAAAAACATAAATGTACAGATTCGACTCACTTAGAATTTTATTATACATATTTATAGATAAACGGTGACATACTAGAATACTGTTAATAGAAACATTTGCCAAAATATTCCCTACCTGTATATAACATTATAAATTCAAAAGGCACCAAGGGACGCACCCGAGCGTCTTTGGTAGCTTATGATAATAACACTAATGCCTATCATTAAGTATCCAGATGCTTTTTAATATATTTAAGTGGTGTAATCAATTATACGTCTCCATTGTTTGTTATGACCTTGGAGAATTTTTGACTTGAGTTTCCTTAATTTCTCGTGAGGAATATCCAAATGAGTATTATTATTGTCCCTAAACACCTACTTTATTCAACTAATACTAGATTGACTCGAATATTTAACATTTTAAATAGAACTCGTCGTAGTAAAGAAGAAACGTCGGGAACCAAAAATCGAATTTACTTTATTCATTTATTTGTTCATTCATTCGTTCATTCGCTCACTCATTCGTTTGTTAATTAATTAATTTATTCTTGTACCACAAAAATATACTTATAATAAATCAGTTATTATGTATATTGTATACAAAAGATGGTTTATCTCTTTAAAAGATTTTTCCCAGCAACCATTAAGCATGAGAAAAAATTAAATAAATAATGAGGTACGGTGAAGGTACCAATTACAAACATAAAAACATATATACATTATACATACATTTGTATATACGTTACGTTACGTTATCGCGTTGTTGCTTTGCTTGCCACGACAAAAGTCTCAGGTTCGATTTGTGTAAGGCCACCTTCCGTTATAGTCCATTCGCAAGATATTAATATTAAAGGAATCAGAAGTATTTACTTTCTTACTGAAGCTTATTTATTTCTTTCTTTTTCTTTTCCACCTCTGGCAATGGTTCGGCTTAATAAAAAAGTAATCTATACTAATATTATAAAGAGGTAAAGTTTGTGAGTTTGTGACGTTGTAGGGGGGTAATCTCTGGATCTACTGAACCGATTTAGATGAAATTTGGTAAGAATATAGTTTGAGACCCTATAAAGGACATCGGGATTTTTATCCCGGAAATCATCACTTAGGGGGGTGAAAATAGGGATGAAACTTAGTATAGGGAATCAAGTTAGGGACGAACCCGAGCAAAGCGAGAGTGAATCGCTAGTATATATTCTTTAGGTTCGGGAGGGCAGTATTACTCAGGGTTAAGATTAGTGTAGCTTTGTATTACAGGAAGAATATTTAAAATAAAAAAGTTAATTACCCTAAGACATTATATCCTAGGTACATACAAACAAACAATTTTTATCTTTATAGAATAAAATACAGTATACCATCAAAAACATAACATGTAAAAAAATTCAAGTCTCTCAACGTAGTTCTTCTACGGCAATAAATTTGAGATTTAATGTAAAACCAAGTCGGTTAATTTATTCAATACTATGTATGGAAGCATCTATCCAACAACTTTGTAATAAATTAGAAATAATAACAACATTTTAAAGTGACCGTATCAATATTAAATATCTTTATTTCTTTTATAAATAAAATGACTTGGCCATCGCACAGGGCAATAAAATCTACAAATAACAAAATTTACCTAATACTAGCATTCTGAGCGCATTATTTGTGTATGTTTGTGTATACATAAATCTTATCCGCTAGCGATCAATTAGAACTATTTATAATAGATTATTCTTATGGGATCATGTTTTCGTTCGATGGCCAAGTCAAGATCATATTATGTGATTAAATTAAATTTATTGTTTTTAGGAACACATACGTCAATCATGTGAAGATCGTTTGGATACTATGGTAGCTAGTCGCCTCACGCTCGACGCAAAAAGACTCCAACGTGACAGCGAACCCCGAGCCAGCCTGGATCGAGATAACCAAACCAATGAGATGTTTAAGCAACAAAGGAAATTATCTCAGCAAAAAATACGGGTAAGAAATAGATAAGGATTTTAGAACGTTCACCAATTCTAATGTATAGGGAAAAAAATCATCAAATGAACAGGAAATCGAAGGTTTTACATTGTAGGAGTTCACTATACAGTATACACCTTTTGCCTTCACCATGAAATAGATCCATATATATATATATATATATATATATATATATATATATATATATATATATATATATATATATAGTTATATATATATATATATATATATATATATATATATATATATATATATATATATATATATATATAATCATTGTATCGTCATCCAGATTTCACAAAATTGCAAAGACTCATATTGATAAGATTCTAAGATAACATAGTTGCAAATTAAACTAAAAAAATACCACAGAAATCGACCAAGTTCGTGTAGGATTTATGCATCTTAGTATTTAAAGACCCTTTTATCTTAATTTAAAACCTTAATGGGTGATACTTAATTAGTTTTGAACACTTATTCGCGGAAGTTTAAAACACATTTGTTGTGTTAGATTTAAACACAAGCATTGACCGTGACTCCCCGCATAATTGTATTTTTGTACATATAATTGTTAAAGCATCCTCCAAAGATAGTCTATAGCCTTTCTAAATACAAAATGTTAAGTATTTTTCAAATTGGACTGGTAACTCCAGAGAATAGAGTGTACTAACAAACAAACTCTTACTAACATATAAGTATTAAATGTGTGTTTGATATTTTATCATGCCAAAACAGCTTGACTTTGGTTAAAATTTACTTCACAAAAATAGATTAAAACCTGGGGTAACACATAGACCACTGTTAGGCAACTAGGAAGGTACTCGAGCGAACCAAGGCTAAGTCGCTAGTACTAAGACACTATACTGGTAATCTATAAAAACCTCAACTGGCCATAAAAAATATACATTTCTTTAAAACTAAAACATAGTACAATAAGAACAGATGGCGTCGGGTTAGCAATAAGATTTCTTTGGGGTCCGGAACCTTAAAAACCAGTTGAGTCCGTAAAACTACTACGCATTACATTATACGACGGAGTGCGCAAATTCAATTTCCGCATAAGCTAAACATTTCTTACCATACACATGTACATATGTCAGATTGGTAATAAAAAGAAGCGGGAGGAATAAACAGGGTTTTTTTATTTATATATGTAACTAGCTATGAGAATGATACGTGTTTTGAAACGTCAAGTGATGCACTTTTACTTTTATTATGAACTAGCGACTCATCGTCATTTCGCTCGGGTTCGTCCCTAGATACATTTTAATTTTTTTGACCGGAACCCTAGTTCTTTTACTGAAATAAAAGTAGCCGAAGTTACTCCTTATAACAACAACTACCTGCCAGTGAAAGTCCCGTCAAAATCGGCCCAGCCGTTTCGGAGATTAGCCGAAACAAACAGATAGACAGACAATTTTTTTAAAAATTGTCTTTTTCTTATAAGTACCGTATATAATTCCATAATATGCATTCAGTAAAAAGCTGTTATTTTGACATTACAAAGAAACACCTCAATTTTATTTATCTGTATAGACTAAGAGGCTTACCGTCGCTTCGCTCAAGTGTGTCCATAGGCAAGTACATATAGAGTTGCTACAGTTTAATAGTACTTTTAAAGGGGGATAATTTCGTGATACTTTATTTTCATGTTACTCTATTGGTCCACGCGGTACGTCTCTACAGCTCCCAGTCGGCATGATTTTTACCGAGATCTTCAACAATCATCATCATAATATTTCAGCTAATTTTCATAAATCCTTAATTAATTACACACCTCTAACTTCCTCATGAATCACTCCGCCCATTGGTGAAAACCATATGAAAACATGTTCGGTTTATATTGAGCTTATAGCGTTCAGACAGACAGACAGACAGACAGATAGACAAACGCGACGGGGGGACTTTCTTGTATAATATATAACGACGACACGTTTGGCTCAGTTTGTAGTGACCCTACTTGCTGTGCCAGCGGTCGCGGGTACGAATTACCCTGGGAGCGTTCATTTGTGTGATGAGCACTTATGTTTGTACTCCAATCATGGGTGTTTATATTTATGTTATGTACGTATTTAAAGTTATATATGCGTAGTGTATCAACTACTATCTGGTATCCATAGCACAAGCCTCGTAGCTTCCCATGGAACTAGATGGTGCTGTGTGCTAATATCCGAACATAAAAAAACAATAATATGTAGTGATGCGAAAATTTGTATGTATGTGTGTTTGTTACTCCTTCACTCTGAAACGGCTGGACAGATTTGGATGAAATTTAGTACACAGAGTATGACCTGGACTAACACATAATATGTAGGTTCTATTATGTACCTAAATTTGCACCTAAACGAAGTAGGAATAAGTCACTAGTTTAAAATAAATTTCATCTAATACTATAAAGAGGTAAAGTTTGTGATATTGTGAGTTTGTGACGTTGTAGGGGCTAATCTCTAGATCTACTAAACCGATTTAGATGAAATTTGGTAAAAAGATAGTTTGAGACTCTGGGAAGGACATAGGACACTTTTTATCCCGAAAATGATTCCTTAAGGGGGTGAAAATGGGGATGAAATTTGTATGGGGAAGCAAGCTAAGCTCTTGTCAAATATAATAAAACTAAATAAAATTCGAATTAAACAGTGCTATAAATATAAAAAATCTTGGTATTATTGAGATTGATTAAGCTGTGAAAGCGATGTTATATGCTTATTGTTCCCAAGACACTAATATATTATTTTACACTGTACAAAGTAATTTATATCTCTTCCCAGAATTCAGTTAAGTCAGTAATCATTTTTGACCGACTTCAAAAGAGGGAATCGAGTATTTTTTGTGTGTATGTGTATTTTTTGCTATATCTTCACCAAATACGAACTGCATAATTCCCGTAATTTTCTATACCTACACATAATAAAATTCTAACTGAGTCAAATCTGTACATTAAATATATTTTTGGAAAATCTTATTGAAATAATCTTTATTATCGATACAGAGACCTAACCTATAGTTTTTAGATTTTTTGTCTGTCTGTCTGTCTGGGAATGCATCACAAGAAAATCACTGGACATATTTTGATGAAATTTGGTATAATGATAGCTGATTATCCGGATTCACATATAGGATACTTTTTACTGCGGGAAAATATCTCATCTCTGGAGTAATTTAAAGGTTAGGTTTTTTATAGGTTAGTATAGGACTAACTGTTAAAACGTATGAACCCGAGCGCAGCGAGGATGAGTCGCTAGTTCCATATAAATCTATATATAAATAGGCAAATTTAAAACAGTTCATCTCTTCTGTTTGTCAACCGATTTTCTGTTTTTTTTTTTGTTTAGGTAATAGCTATCAACGAGCTTTAATGTTATCAATAATGATATGGTTATTTTTCGACCATTAAGCGAATACTAATCTAAAGAACAAGTCTTATTTTAAAATTGATTTTACACCTTTTTAGGTAAAAAGTAATAAAACAAAACTTCATCTATTTCAGCCAACAAGTATCGACTCCGATTTTATCCAAGAAACCCATCTCGATCTTGACGACGAACCATGGCGACGTGACGTGAACTCCGTCCCAGACTCAGAAGATGTTAGAATAGAACGTAATGGAAGAACAAGAAAAAGTGATTTAAGTAAGAAAGAAGAATCAATGAGGACGAAAACTGAGAGTGTGGAGAAAAAACAGATTAGGGATGTGTCTGTTGGAGCTCCAGATACGAAGGAATCTGGTTGCCAGACAAGGGAGAGTTTGTTCCAAACGGATCCAGCCATTAGTTCAGATGGTAAGTAGTGAGTTACTTGTTTTACCATAGATAAACATAATGCCATAAGATGTTATTATACAATCTTTGAAGAATAGATATCTGAAAAAAAAATTAGAATGACATATTATGATTCTATGACGTCGCGTTTTGACACGATTTATTTAAAGTATCTAATTTCTTTATTTGTACAAAAAAAGTTACTAAATATTTAGATATTTATGCCATTAAATCTAGGTATTTTAGAAGTTAGATATAATTATACCTAGCGTTATGGATTACGTACACTTTTTTGCAACGAATGACGGTACTTTTGGCACAAATTGTAGTGATCCTATTTGCTGTGTAAGGGGCATTCATTTGTATGATGAACACGAATGTTTGTTCTCCAGTCATGGTTATTTATATTTATAATATGTATACCAACGTTTCGAATGCTTTACAGCAGTCATGGTTACGGGAGAGACTAAGGTTTTAGACGTCTCAAAGGTTGTTATATAATTGTTGCAGACAGTAAAAAAACGAAAAGATTTAGTTTTATTTACAATAAACAACAAAAATATTAAAAATTATACATCGCAAGAGAAACTAACTGTCAATAAAGATAAAATTCTAACAACGTAGAGTACATAAAATCCACATAACAGTATACATGGTAAAAACACTCTTGCAATTTAGAAAATTAGCAGAAAATTCTCATTTAGCGTCCATACACTTCATAACTGTTGTGTTATCAAGAGAACCTCATGGCTTCTATCTGTGGCATTTACTTTCATCCCACGGGAATACTTTACCGGGATAAAAAATATATGAGTATTTTGGTTCCCGATGTTTTGAGTCTCTCCTGTGACCATGATTGCGTAAAGCATTCGAAACGTCGGAAAACAAAAAACAAAATAAAAATGCGAAAATATCCTAAAAAATATCTTTATTAAAAATGGTAAACTTTTGCATCCTTCCAATAAAGTATTATATGAGTCCCATGAGATACTGGAGGATGTCAGCTATGACATAATATATGCCAAGTTGAAACGATGAATCCCCATAAACTATCAATCTGTAGCTCTTATTAAATAATTATCTTGATAGAAATATTGTAAATTATAATTTTACTGTACAAAAACGATAACGAGCTAATATTAGTCCCGCTGAGTTTCTTTCACCAGTCCTTCTCAGTTCTGAGGCTTCTTCTTTCCGAACTAGTAGTAAACTCATGATGTTCAGTAAAAAATTCTAATAATTTAATGCTGAATGAAATATTTTGAATTTTGAATAAATATAGGAATGACATCATTTTTTGCGGCCAATGTCAAATATATATCGTTCATAAGCAAAACCACAGATAGATTGTTGGGATCCACACTATGTCTGGTCAACAGTTTAATAATAGTTAAGTAACAAACATCCATACAATCTATCACATCCATACTAATATTATAAATGCGAAAGTAACTCTGTCTATCTGTCAGTTACTTTCACGCTTAATCTGCTGAACCGATTTAGATGAAATTTGGTATAGAGATAGCTTAGCCCTGGGAAGGACATAGTATAGTTTTTATCGTCGAAATCATCCCTTAAAGAGGCGAAAATGGGGCTGGAAGTTTGTATGGAGAATCAATCATTTCTCAAGTAAGAGATATAAAACCCATCACACCTATGTGTATTAAGTCTATCTATTCCATACTAAACGTCAAAACGTATCTCGCTAGTTCTTAATACATATATAAGGTGCAATGTAATAGGTTATATTTGAAGAACAAAAAAATCATCCAACAAATCATTTAATTGATAGCTGTATTATTTAATACTTGCAACATTTTCCGTTATTTTTTATTTTAAAATGTCAAGAACTACTTTAAATTTTAACTTTTTGGGATCAAGAAATGAATAATGATAAATAAAATCTCTTCAAGAGCTCTCGACTATACAGGGAGATACGAAATAGAAATGTTTATTTTCACTGCAGTATTATTATAAAGCTGTATTATAACTATGATTTTCATATAAAAGAATAACAGCTGCATATATTTCTTCTAATAAATTTTAAAGTAAAATCTTTCTCGTTGTGGTTATATAGCTTTGTTTTAAACTAGTTTTTGCTTGTGACTACGTTCATGTGGTTGATGTGTATCGAAAAAAAATATCCTATAAGGAAGCGATCTAAATAGAAGCGAACGAGTAGATGAACATTATAGTATTATGCTGTCGGAGACAGAGATATGTATGGAATGTTTTTTTTTTTGGTTTGGAAGAAGCAAATTTTTTAAAGACAAAAATAAGCACCTGAAATCGGTCATTTTGATTTTATATAATATCTATTATATATGTTACTAGCATTGCCCGCGGCTCCGCCCGCAATCAGATGACCAAAAACCAAACTCTTAGTTTTACATATTAGTATACTCTTACAATGCAGTTTCGTATTTTTTCTCAGAAATGAGATATTTTAAAAATATGGTAAAAAGTATCCTATATGTTGACCCGAATAACCAGCTATCATCATACCAAATTTTATCAAAATCTGTCCAGTGGTTTTCTCGTGATGCGGTAACATACAGACAGACAGACAGACAAAAATTCTAAAAACTATAGATTCGGATTCTGTACCGATAATAATGTCTATTTCAATTAGATTTTCCAAAAAATATTTAATGTACAGATTCGACTTAGTTACAATTTTATTATATGTATAGATGACACTCGCATTATCAGGGCGAATCTAACGACATATGACTCATCACAATTGCTTACACCGTTTAGTAATTACGAGAAAACAGGATCGAGCACATACATACATCTAACATACAAGTATGTGTTTACATAACCCTCCTTTGGGCTTTACTCTTGAATGAATGAGTGAATGAACTAAACTATGATTTTAATGTTAAGTTATTCAATAATAATTATTTTTTAATATTACAATATTTATTCTTAAAAATCGATTTTTGGTTCAAGAACGTATTTTGAAACCGTATGCATTTATTCGTGTATCGTTTCATGCCGGGTATTGTTAGGAAATTCCCATAAAACCATTTGAAACAAACCGGAATTCGTCAAGTAAATTGTTCGAATAGAGGATTTTTGTATTTTATTTTAATTTTGTTCTTTCAATTTGGCAGATAAATCGATACAAACAAATAATATACCTTTCAAATTTACCGAAGTATACAGCTTTTAGAATGGACAGATAAGAATGAATAAAAAAAATTCCAAATCGGTTCAGACGTTTTCGAGTAATCGATGAACATACATTAAAAAAAAAGATTCCGACGAATGGAGGACCCCCTCCTTTTTGGAAGTCGGTTAATGAATTCTAATTTTGAGAGTTAACTCTGAGAATAAATTCGAAATTTGGTATGACCATAGTTGGTTACCCGGGTCAACATATAGAATACTTTTTACTGCGGGAAAATTACTCATCTCTGAGAAATCTATACTAAGCGTTAAAACTTAAAACGTAATTTACCAAAGACAAGAGAACGCTTACGACTTTAGAAGGGCGGTAAGTATGGCTGGAATAAAAAAGTTACAAGCTCGATAGCGACTATCGAATGAAAATAAACATAGGCGTTGAATGCGATTACAGTGAAATCGATAACTTTATCTATAGCTCGAGGGAAATTCACATTCCAGGAGTAATGTTTCTTTTATTTTTTGTTTAGAAATATACTTATTTTGTTTAGTTTCCTTTTTCACATAGTTAATATAATAATAGTTTGACGACACGTTTGGCTTAGTTTGTAGTGACTTAGTACTTGCTGCGCTAGCGGTCGCGGGTTCGTGTCCCGCTGGGGACATTCATTTGTGTGACGAGCACGAATGTTTGCACTCCAATCTTGAGTGTTTTGTTTTTATTATATGTATGTATTTAAAGTTATATATGTGTAGTGTATCAACTATCTGGTATCCATACACAAGCCTCGTAGCTTACCATGGAACTAGATGGTGCTGTGTGTTAATGTCCGAACATAAAAAAACAATAATATGTAGTGATGCGATATATATATATATATATATATATATATATATATAATATATATATATATATATATATATATATATATATATATATATATATGCGCGTATAACCGATTTCAAAAAAAAAGTATGTACTAAATTTAGCTATTTTTTTATTGTGATAAGCAACATATGAGCATGTATTTGCTATATGTCCAATGATTTAAAAAAAATATGAACCTCAAAAAGCAACGTACAATTTTGCAAAAAAACCAACTCTTTGGGTGGAAAATTATTTTATTTTATAGTTATTTTTAAATTGATGTAATATTTTTTAGTTATTAGAAAATTATTCTAAAGATATATGTAACACTTATTATACAATAAAAGTCAAACGAATACTCTCAAAGCTTATTTAATTATATACCTCATAGATATGTACGAGTATATTGTACACTAGCGACTCACCCTTGCTTTGCTCGGGTTTGTCCCTAGCTTGATTCCCCATGCAAAGTTTCATCCCAATTTTCACCCCCTTAAGGGATGATTTCCGGAATAAAAAGTATCCTATATCCTTTGCAGAGTCTCAAACTATCTTCTTACCAAATTTCATCTAAATCGCTTCAGTAGATCTAGAGATTACCCCCTACAACGTCACAAACTCACAAACTTTACGTCTTTATAATATTAGTATGGATATATATATCAAAGTATATATCCACAACCAAACTATACACGATCATGGCTGATGTAATGTAAAGACTTAGTTTTCTGTCTTTAAAATAAACAGTAAAAGTAGTAAAGTACAGAGACCCAACTGAAAAAAATAGTTATTTTTTTTAAAGTTCGCGACAAACAAAAAGAAACAAATATAAGTATAGTTTTTTTTATTGCTGTGCAATATTTAAACATTATATAAACAAATGGAATTAAAATCGATTAAGCCTTTAAGGTAATAAAATGCTAAAGAAGTACACATACATACATACACACACTCAAACATACAAACACTCAAAACACAAATAGAAAAAAAAATCTATTTTACCGCTAGAAAAATAAAAGTATATTTAAAACAGCATAAAGCATATACTACGGCTATATACTTTTACGACCAGTGCGAAGATATAATAAAATTCGCCTGACGATTCTCCCTCTTTATCTCGAGGGAAACCCGTTGAGTTACCAAGAGATTTGTTTTATCAATTTTATTGGAGTTTTTGTCTTTCCAAATAATATGAAAACATTCCCATTTCTTTAATACTATTTCTTATATAGTTTTGTATTTTGTATCTAACTCAATATATCAAAAATGTGAACTTTATATACTCAGATATTGGTTTACTGTACAAATAATGTGATAAGTCAAGTTCTCGAGCTTTGTGAAATAAAACAGATAGACAAACAAAATTTTAATTGCTAGTACTAAACATGGAAGGTGACTTCTTCCAGATCAGTCACCAACTATAAGATAGTCATTCTATTTGACCATTTATTTTGCATATTATTTTGCATAATTTTCAGTAATAACATAACATCGATCTCTTCATTTCTCGATGTCCTAGTGAGAATTTCTACAATATTTCAAGCTTTATATATCCAAAAGCCAAAGTTCCGATTTACTTGTTATTTCATACAACGATATATGCACATATGTATTTACCATGTTTAGCACTTTTGAGAATTCCCGATATTTCGGTACTGTTACAAGCCATATGTGCCGAACCCATGGTCACGGGTACTGATGACTTTGCTTGAATGATGACCTCAGTATGAATATCTATTTTTAACAGGTCAATAACTTATCTCCACCGTATTTTCTTTATTCTACACGATATTGGTGAAATAATCTGTGCCCAACTGGCACGCCTAAAAGCCAAATAACAAAGAATTGAATTACATCACAATAATATTATCAGTGACCATGAAAATTTAAAGACCCATTTATTATATATCAAAAAAAAATTAATATTAATTCATTCATTTATTGGGTCTACCAGCGATTTCACATAATTAATATTTCTTAAACTATTTACAATTTACAGTACATGGATATGTAAAATCATTTAAAAGTAAACACTACATGTTAATTTCGCTTATTATTACTTAATAAATCTAAAAGTGAATTAAAAACAGATATCAACCAAAACCATTTATTTTCATTCAAAATTTATTCTTTTCCTTCATACGCTTAATGAGCAAGCTTACCACCCGTTTCACTGAACTTAAATTTTACATAAGTATAGATAGCACTGCGTTTAACACCTTACTTGTTTCTAAAAATATTATAAAACCAATTATTTCTTGAACTTATCGCCTTCATTTAATTGTTTTATTTTAAACTAGCGACTCACCCACGTTTCGCTCGGGTTCGTCCCTAGCTTGATTCCCAATAAAAACTTTCATCTCCATTTTCACCCCCTTGTGAGATGATTTCCGAGAAAAAAGTATCCTATGTCCTTCCCAGGGTCTCAAACTATCTTCTTACCAAATTTCATCTAAATCGGTTCAGTAGATCCAGAGATTACCCCCTACAACGTCACAACCTCACAATTCACAAACTTTACCTCTTTATAATATTAGTATAGACTAATGCAGAACCCGCCGACATAGCAAGCGACCGGCTAGTTATAATTTCTGATAATAATTCTCATTTAGATTTCACAATTCACATTCAACGAATTTTTGAATTGCATCAGTAGTTTCAGAGATTACCCTCTACATACAAACTTACAAACTTTACCTCTTTTTAGGGTTCCGTACCCGAAAGGTGCCAACGGAACCCTAAGCCTCCTCTGTCCGTTCGTCCGTCGGTCAGAGGGATGTATCTCATACACCGTAATAGCTACAGAGTTAAGATTTTCACAGAGTGTGTATTTCTATTGCCGCTATAACAACAAATAATAAAAAACCAAAATGGCGAATTTCAAAAAAGGCTGCCGTGTCAATTAAAAAAAAATGACTATGGTACGAAACCATTCGTTTGCGAGTCCGACTCGCACTTGACCGATTTTTAATATTAGTGTAGAATTGTAGATAACGTAATATAAATCACTGTCCGAATCTTAACGCGATAATTTCTACAATATTTAAAATATTTACTGATAAAATTCCGAAAGCTCATACCAAGGATTTAATTTACCGATGCATTTTAATCTGCTACGTACCATGAATATTATAGTAAAAATACCCACAAATTTATTTTTTGAGGTCGAAACTCAAAAAAGCTCCATTTATTTTCAATTTTTTCCATTTTTATTCATAAGCTTAATGATTCAGCTAACTCTCGTTCCAGCCTTCCAACGTACCATATCTGACTCGAATAATTCACCGAGTTTAAATTTAACCGAATTCTACCACACTCCGAATTGTAATAAAATGTTTAAAACGATAGTTTTATCCTTGAAATTCATCAAAAAATATTATATGAAAAGGAAATTTGAATCGATATATCTAATTAATTGTCCACCAGTCTTCTTTGAAATCCCACTGCTGGGCATAGGCATCGCATTCGATTGGAAGTTTGATCAGGCCATAGTCCACCGTGGCTTTGGCGGGCTTCGTGTGACTTTAGAAATCTAGTTAGGTTCTTACAGACTGGTTTATCCATATTTTTCTTCACATGACCCTACTTGCTGTGCCAGCGGTCGCGGGTTCGAGTCCCGCTGGGGGCATTCATTTGTGTGATGAGCACGAATGTTTGTACTCCAGTCATGGGTGTTTATTTATATTAATAATATGTATGTATTTAAAGTCATATATGTGTAGTGTATCAACTATCTGGTATCCATAACACAAGCCTCGTAGCTTACCATGGAACTAGATGGTGCTGTGTGCCCAACATATTTATTTATTTATTTTATTTATTTACTGTAAGACAAGCACTTCATGTCACAAATGAAAATATCAGGAATTTGAACCCGCATCACTTGGTTGTCTAAGCGAGTGTTACCACACAACTTCTTTAAAATAAATATATATATATTTAAATGATTATATATTACTTAATTGAAAGTAATTAAATTAGATCCATCGTCATTAGATGGGCTTTAAAAAATATTGCCAAATATACTATAAATGATGTTTGTACAGAAACATCGCGTATCGAAAGCCTACGAGTATTTTGTGCGCATCGTTAAAATTAATAACATTTTATTATCAATGAATACGCGTAATTAGAATTTATTGATTTATTTTGAATGGGTTAGAGCCCTGTTAAGTACGCTTTCAAAGAAATTGTATCAAAAGGGTAATTTTAAGGGTGGTTTTAATAGAGATTTTAAACAAAAATTGACCCAAATTAAATAAATTATTCAAATATTTATTAGATACTTCATATTTTACTACAGACTTACTGTCTCTGCGTTGGGTTGCCTTGGTTCCTTTTGTAATTATAATATTATATCAGGTACATTGTACAGTACCACCTTTAGGTATTTTATTGCTAACCTCAGTTGACGACACGTTTGGCTCAGTCTATAGTGACCGTACTTGCTGTGCCAGCGGTCGCGGGTTCGAGTCCCACTGGGGGCATTCATTTATGTGATGAGCACGAATGTGTGTACTCCAGTCATGGGTGTTTATATTTATAATATGTATCTATTTAAAGATATATATTTGTAATATGCTAGTCGCCTATACTGCTGACAGGAGGTTCGTTTTTCGCCCAAAGAACATTACATTACACACATTACATTACCATTCAGCAGTGGAGTGCAACATTGTTGCCAAAATTCCATGCAGGCATAACTTGTACAGTAATAATTAAGTGAGCATTTGTGTTTGTAATTAAATATATACTTTCTTTTCTTTTAAACGAAGTATTTTAACGTTTTAAATATGCACAAAAATATCCTGTGTTACTCCAGATCAGATATTGTCTATATCTAGACATATAATAAAACTCTGTCCGTCTGTTATCGCATCACGAGAAAACCACTGGACAGATTTAGATGAAATTTGGTATGATGATAGCTGGTTATCCGGGTCAACATATAAGATACTTTTTACTGCGGAAAAATATCTCATCTCTCATTAATATATACTATTCGTTAAAACGTAATATATATCTTTATGAATAATATTTCCCTATAAAATTCATCCAAATCCGTCCAGCCGTTACAACGTGAAGGACTAACAAACATACAAATTTTCGCAATTGTAATGATCCAATACGTGAGAAAGTAAAAAAAATAACTAATAACTTTCTTCTATTTTAGGATCAGGAACAACAAATAGCAGAGGTTTTTCGACTTTTGGTTATTCTGGAGCTACTATAGTAAGACCGTCGCCACCACAAACCAACACTTCTCAAATAACGATAGAGTTGTTGAGGCAAGCCACAGAGCAGGAAGATAAACCACGTAAGTACTCTCAAACGAGCTTTTTTTATTTTTTAACATTGATAATTCATAGCATTTGTACAACAAGTGGTTATGTGGCAATTTACTGGCTAGAAAAGCCAGTAGTACCCACTAAACATAACAAAGAAAGTTAAAGGATCTCTGACGCATTCAACGGGTCCCTGACTGCTGGCTTGCCGAGGCAGATGGACAGAATTTCTGCCACGGTCTATTCTGCTATCAGTAGCTATCTGCAATCTACAAATACGCGACCAATAGAAGACTATTACTTCGACCAAAATGTAATTCAGTATCAAACAGACATTGGTCTCGTGACAATTATCGGTTGATGGTTGTAGTAGCCTTGTTAAATATTATCTTCTTTAGTTGAACGGGACCCTAATTCTTATTCTAAAATAAAAAAAGCCTAAGATACTTCTTATAACATCAGCTATCTGCCAGTGAAAGTCCCGTCAAAATCAGTCCAGCTGATTCGTAAATTAGCCAGAACAAACAGACAGACAGATAGACAAAAAAAATTAAAATTGTGTTTTTCTTATATAAGTACCGTATATAATTTTATATGCATTTATTGAAAAGCTGTTATTTTGTAATTACAAACAGACAATTCAATTTTATTTATCTGTATAGATGTATAGATATACTAACGACGTACCTTCAGGTCATAGTCTAAATAAAGTTCATCTAAATTTGTGTAGCAATCTAAATCTTTCGTATTTATAATAAGTACCTACTGGTTCAGGTTGGAATTTAGGATTTAATATATGTTTTATTCAGCTTTAACGTACTTTTTTATGAGCTATGCTATATTCATATCAAAAATATTACAACAACGGGAAGCTAACTGGTAATTGACATCCAACGCACGATACAAAGGGGTGCGGGTTTGAATCACGCTGCGTTCAGAATTTTTTATATGAAATTTACATATTTTGGAATTCTTTCACGCCGATATCTGTTCTTGTCACGTCCAGCGAAATTGACCCATATTGTTTAAGGAACGGCTGTTAGTAATACTATCTCTTGAGCGCTACTTTACTTGAAGAGCTTATATGGTTTTTTTATAGATTTGAAGAATTTGTCGTAATTTGTTGTTTGTGTAATATTTATATGCAACATAATCCATGTATACGTATATACAAATGATATGAAGGACCGAACTAACTTTTTTATCTATCTGTTTATCAAATCTCCAAGAGGGATAAAACTATTTAAAATGAATTATTACAAGAGTATCCGAGAACAGGTAGAAGGAAGACTTTACGCAGTAACTGGTATAAGAGTTGATCACTTTTTGTAAAACTTATACTGCCGGATAGAGGGCTAAAAGTAACCCAGAGAAAGAGACAGGATGCTATGATAATTTTATGATTTTATAGCTTAGCTTTACTTTACAGATAATAAATCTAAATCTATGTACACATAATATAACAAAAGTGTAACTGATCGCTGTTTGTACATGGAAGATATTTGAGAAAAACTATTATTGGAGATGTCTTCATTAACGCAATAGAACCCAAAACAATGATTTTTAGAAATTTTGTCTGTTTGTCTGTGCGTTTGTGTGCCCTAATCTCAGAAACCACTTAACCGATTTGGGTACGGTTTTCACTAATCTATTATGATAAGCTTCACTGAACATTTAGTATTTATATTGTTTTATTATAATCGGTTCATAAATAAAAAAAGTTATGTTAATTTAAAGAATTATCTAAATCTATACATATACTAAAATTGTAACTAAGCCGAATCTGTACATTAAATATTTTTTTGAAAATCTTATTGAAATAGACATTATTATCGATGCAGAGGCCGAATCTACAGTTTTTAGAATTTTTGTCTGTCTGTCTTTCTGTCTGTCTGTCTGTCTGTTACCGCATCACGGAAAAACCACTGGAGGGATTTTGATGAAATTGGGTATGATGGTAGCTGGTTATCTGGGTCAACATATAGGATACTTTTTACCGCGGAAAAATGTCTCATTTCTAAGAAAAAATACAAAAACTGCAATGTAAGAGTATACTAATATGTAAAACCTAAGAATTTGATTTTTGGTCATCTGAACACGGGCGGATAATTGATACACTACACATATAACTTTAAATACATACATATTATAAATATAGACTTCCATGACTGGAGTACAAACATTCGTGCTCATCACACAAATGAATGCCCCAAGCGGGACTTGAACCCGCAACCGCTGGCGCAGCAAGTAGGGTCACTACAAACTGAGCCAAACGTGTCGTCATTAATATCAGTATTAATATCACTATACAGTATATATTACACAAAGTTTCAAGAAAAGAAAAGCTCTTAATCTGCAACCTTCGCTCTCTAATCATCACGAGATAAAAATTAATATAGCTTCGATATAAAACAACTAAAAGCTTAAACCACTTAAATACTTCTATTTTCTTTAAAGATAACATCTTTGCCGTTCTTTGCTATTTGGAAAAATTAACCACCAAGAAAGAAGAGTTTTTGTGATTTTGTGAATGAAACTAGAAATACTAAGTTACTTTCCCTTCGGTTTACAAGACTTTACGTACTAGAATAAAAAAGTGTATTACTGACTCTATTCGACTTGTAAGCTATATGTATGTTAGAAAATAAAGAGGTCGAGTCCTTGTTTACAGAGGTAAAAGATGAATATAATATTGGTGAAAAATACTTTAAATCATATAATCATAATTCATATGAAAAGGTTGCCTGGAAGACATCGCTCACTTAGCGACAAGGCTGCCTGATATGACTTGACTTACTTGACTTATGTTCCTATGTCCTCTAGGTGAGGCAGAAGGTGTCAGTTTTGCTTTTTAATACTTTTACAATAATTAAAAAAATCTTAATAACCTTTTTGTCCTACAGAAAAGAAGTTTCCCGACCGACGTCCGATGAGTACAGAAACCACTCGATCAGCACCTGACGTTATCATCGTTTCCAAGCCGATTCGCTGAGGATGACCTTCGGGGCCCCCTCCTTGGGCCCCGACTCCCCCCTACCAGGCCCCTCGTGAACCTAGAACCTGCCCAGAAGGTTCCTATCAACCACAAAACTGTTGTGATTTATCCAAAAGTGTATCATTTGATAGCTGTGAAGGCTATTACAGCCAACACTTTGACGAAGGGCCAAAACTTATATATGACTATTGTCTCAAAAGTGATTTTAAAGCGAAAACACTGCCAAGAAATATAGGTTCAAGTGTAGATTTTAGGATTTATCCTCAAAGAAGTGTTTGTTTTTATGGTGTGGATGATTCTCCGTGTAGAAGTAAGAGATTTATAGTTAAAGCGGATATTGAGCCGCCTAGATAACGAAAATGTCACTAATAACACCTAGTCAAAAGGGCTTGTCTGTACATTGAAATATTATGTTATAGTATAAGTAAAAGGTAATGGGTTTCGATTTTGTATAGCTTTATTGGATTTTTCTTTGTGTTTTGAGTGTAAATAAAAGAATAAATTGTATTGCTATATCTAAAAAACAGCTATCATTTTCAGCAATTACTTTAAAATAACTGAAAATAATAAGATGTGTTCATTGAATAATATTATATAAAATAACGTTTTACAAAACTAATCGAAAACCTACTACTATACATTATATAATTAAGAGAATGTTTTAAAAAACTTAAATGATATTGGGGTTGCCCACTAAATAAATCAATTTTTAGCCATAATTTTATAGTTTACTTAATATTAATTTCAAATTAGTTTCCTAATAATATAATTCAAATAATTATTATAAATAAGTCAATTTTGAACTGGCAACCCTAAAGAATTGTGAAACAAAATAATATTTTACAGTGTACGAAATCGCAGGCAAATACTAGTCTTAAGATATTAAGATGCTTTTTTCATATTTTTTCAAAACTAGATATAAGTTTTAGTCATTTTTGCAATTTTTCTGAGTATTATATATTAAATTGATTTTAAATCAACATTAAAGTCTTCCATGACATTTTTAAAAGGTGTTATAAATATCAAAAAAAAAATTAAAACCGTTTATTATATATTATTATTAATACTTTTGTTATAATAAAAAAAATGAAAATTTGAATATATTATGACAACTCTCAAAAGGAAAATATCAAGATGAAAAAATAACTAGCAAACCTTAAATCTCAACAAGGCTGCAACAATTTGTATTAAACTTTAACTAACAAAATGTCAATCATAATATCTTTCTGTCAAAAATATTTCCATTGGTTCAAACGATTTCTACGCAAAAAACAAAAGTACTGCTCTGTGAATCGGAGGTTAAAAAATATATTAATATTTGTAACCATTGATATATAAAAACATAGATACATATTTCCTAACAAATATCTATCTCTTCACAAAGTGTCGTCGACATGTGACGTTAGGTCAAATCAAAGAATAAAATTCAAAAATCGATAGGTCTAATTGCAGTCTAAACGCAAATTAGAACTTACACACACCACTTAAAGTACTTTTTTAAACGAAACTACATATTTTTTTTGTCTTCCGAAAAGCAATGAATAAAAGAGATTTGAAAAAAGCGCACAATTTCGAATTGTGCACTTCTTTTTGAGGGCACTTTTGAGACGCTAATTTTGTATCTTGAGTTTTTATATATCAATGTATCTGTACATTTAAAACTGTCGAAACAGCTGTTATTGTTTTAGTTTATAAGCCTACAGTAACTGTGGGGTAAATAAAAGATTTTTTTTGTAATTTTAGATAAATAAACATATTTTTTTTTAATTTGAAGAGAGAAGCCAAAGAAAGTTTTATAAAGCACGCTCGAATGGCTAAAAGCTACTGTTCACATATGACGAGTATGTCAGTTTATTTATCTCAGTTAAGACGTCTTTTCGTGGACCTGTCCAGGACTAATAGCTTTCTAATAAAAAAATATTATCAGTTTGAAAAAAAAGTATTTGTTCCACCTTTACTTACACTTTTTCAGTTATTTAAAAAGTAAATATTTTCAAACCTAATAAACTTCTAACACTACCTGCTAAACCTATGGACTTTGTATTCAGCCCTTTTTAACGTCCCACTACTGGACACGGGCCTCCCTGCAATACCAGGCCAGGCCAGGGGATCAGGCCATAATCCACTACGCTGAGCACGAGTGGGCGGACTTCGCATGTCTTTCGAAAACTTTCTACATTCTGTATTTACCGTAAAATAAGTCATGTTGGATAAATAATTGGCGTCAATTGGAAATCATTCACGCATCAAAATATCAGACGAACACGGGATTTGAACCCGTTTCACTCGCTTACCCAAACGAGCCTGTTACCACTGGGCTACCACTGCCTTAACTTTGCCAAACTATGGACTTTACATACTAAGAAAGTCGTTGGTCTGTCTGGGATCATGCATCTGACTGGCATTTTCATCTAAGCAAGAGGTTCGGTTTCGATTTCTTTAAGAAATCAATGTGTATTGTTTATTCATGTTTCTGATATACTTATTACGTGTTCAAAACATAGACCATTTTATACCATGCAGGTTGTACGCATTTTTGCTATCTATGGTATTAATAATAGCCCAGAGACTTCTAGTACCATACAATAGTCATTTAATAACACATTTCTATAACTGGAATATTATGAGATGCCAAATTATTTGGTTTCACAACAAAGCTGTACAATATTTTTTATTCACATTGAAAATAAACGAACCCGACATTGTTTTTCCAAACAAATGCCACTATAATTGCTCGGTTCAAACAATTTCTGAATTTCCAAGGGAGCTTGAAGTTTGAACAAATGAATATTTCTCTTTGAAAACTTTTGCACATCAGAAGTAATAAAGATAACGATACAGTAAATGAAAAATTAGTATATAAACACAGTAGCTACGTATTGATTTATATTTGAAATCCTTGAAACATACACTAAACAAACATACACAAAAATCTCTGTAATATTGATATACTAGTAAGTTACCCTTGCTTCACTTGGGTGCGTTTTTCACGTTCCTAGGTTAAAGGTTTCATCCTATTTCACCGTAAAAAAAGTAACAAACATACACACATACAAGTTTTCGCCTTTATCACAGTACAAATATTTGTCTCAGACGGGATTCAAACCAGAGACCAGAGGCATACCAATAAGATAACGTCGTACCTCCAAATTACCTAAAGAGTGCGGACGGTACAATGTACCACGTATATTCGCTTCAAATCCACAAATCAAATTAGTAACAAACAGTTGCACTCGCAGTTATATTCATTCTTGACTTCAAATAACTTTAAAACCTTCATTTCCGCAATTATAAAGTTTCAAGATAACCAAATTTCACAATAATAGTGACAGAAACTTCAGTCCCTATCTTTATTGCTACTGATACTTCACCAAAACTTTTTAAATTTTGAAAGCTCTTGATACTCGCTGATTATGTTTCTATTAGTTTTCATTAATTTATAACAAGATTCTTTTTCTTTACTTTGTCCATATTTTGGTAAGCTTTTTACCTTTTGACAACTTCCAAGAGAGGTCTCAGCATTTGTATCTAAAATAGCAAATGCTGGCAATAATTCAAAATATAATTGCCATGAAAGTTCAAGAAAAGGGTAAAAAATGGATTGTAAAATATAAGAAAGCTCTGATATTTAAATTTATTGATTATTTCGTTATTAATAATGATGAGTATTTTATCAAATTTTTTTAGACAGTACATCCTCTGAGGATGAAAAGTAAGGGATGATATGAAAGTTAGGAGGGAGCAATAAATTAAATAAACCACACGAACAGACCTTCGGGGAAACACTAGTAACTTATCACTCGTACATTTATTTTTTATATATCAAGGGATTTACGAACAGATGGAAAAATTGAAGTGATTAATATTTTTCTCTAACAGAATAAGGAGGTCGACGAAAAATCATAAAATTTTGTGAATTATATAAAATTTTATTAAGTTTTATTTGTATTTTGTAACTCATTTTCATAGCAATAATTAATTTCATTGTACATAGTGTGGATATAGAAACTAATTTATACTTATTGTTAAATTTGTAATTAATTTAATAATAAATCTAAGTCGTTTCCTATGATGAATTTTATTTTAACGTCACATCCCTATTTAGATTCTACGGTATAGTTCAAATATTGGAAAAAAACATATTTTAGAATAATAATATGTGTAATTAATAAATGTATGGATTCAGCCCTTTTTAACGTCCACCTGCTGGGCACGGGTCCCCTTTCAATACGAGGGGGATCAGGCCATAGTCTATCACGCTGGCCAAGTGTTGGCGGACTTCACATGTCTTTCGAAAACTTGCTAGTTTCTCTCAGACATGCAGGTTTCCTCACGATCTTTTCCTTCACCGTAAGACAAGTGGTGATAGTGTTGAAAATGATTCGCACATTAAATTATTATCAGAGGTGCGAGACCTGGATTTCAACCCGCTTCACTTGGTTTCACAAGCGAGCGCGTTACCACTAGGCTACCATATTCCGTTTTGAAATTAATCTATTCAAACATCATTTATGTTGGACGATGATATTGACATCGTCTGTTTGTAAAGTCTAATTTCAAAACGGCATAGTTAGGAATTTAATAAGAGTGTGTATGTTGTATCAGAAAGCCCCTGTGCACCTGACACTCTATTTCCTAGCATACGTACTTCTGTGACACGACATATCGATTCTAGGAGATATGACAGGCAGACTTACATGCTCTATTATGAAGAGGAGTATAATATGTAACTCAAAGTAACTCTATATGTTCTCGACAAAAACATATAAAACTCGTTTGTCTCATGCCATGTCTCTTAATTCGAACGAAGGCTTTATAACATATTACTAAAATACGGAAGTCCTACCGGATACCGGATGAGACCCGGAAGTGACACCTCATGGTAATACTAAAACCACCTTTTATCAATGGAATCACAGTTCCATGAGTGTATGCAAGCCCATAAAAGGTTTCTATAATTATAATTAATTATTTATATTACATAAAAAAATTATAGATATTATTCGCAGATATTTATTTATTTATTTATTTATTATTTTTTTGAACTCTCCCCAATGATGATTGCTGTAAAGCATTCTCAATGTCTTTCAATCCGAATATTATATAGTTTTAATTAAAATGTTATTCAGTCACGCCAGAACCACTAAACGGATCTGGATGAAATTTGGCAGAGATAGATTATAGTCTGGAATAGCACATAGGCTACTTTTTATTCTAGAAAAGTGTACGATTCCCGTGGGATATATTTGTTTTTGTGAAAATATATATATAATTATATAATTAAGAATATTTTATATAATAACTATCGACTCACCCTTCCTACATTGATTCTCTATACAAACTTGCATCCCCATTTTCAGCCCCTTAAGAGATGATTTTCAGGATAAAAACTATCCTATATCCTTCCCAGGGTCTCAAACTATCTTATTATCAAATTTCAACCAAACCAGTTCAGTAGTTTCGGAGCCTATTCGGTACAAACAAACAAACAAAAAAAAAATCTTTCCTCTTTATAATATTAGTATACATAGATTAGAATATTAGCCTTTAAGTAAAATGATTGAAATCGAATTAATAAAATATTCTTTCACAAAATCCATAAAAGCACATACAATTACGGTACTAAACGATAATATAATAATTTAATTAACTTGACCGATGTTAGTCTAATTTATATTATTCATATTATAATTATAGCCTATTATTAGATTTCATATCTAATTCATGATTAGAAATTAACTTTCTATGTATACTAGCTATGCATATTTACATCTATCTATACATATAATAAAAATCTGACTGAGTCGAATCTGTACATTTATTAATTAATTATTTTTTGGAAAATCGTATTGAAATAGTCATTATTATCGATACAGAGGCGGAATCTATAGTTTTAGAATTTTTGTCCGTCTGTCTATCTGGGAACGCATCACGAGAAAACCACTGGACAGATTTTCATGAAATTTCGTATGATGATAGCTGGGTATCCGGGTCAACATATAGGATACTTTTTAATGCGTGATAATATGTCGTCTCTGAGAAATCTATACTAAAGGTTAAAACAAATCCGAGCGAAGCGAGAGTGAGTCACTAGATGAAGTATATAAAGGCTATTATGTCAAAGCTACACATATATTATTTTACAAAATGTATTTGTCGAGAAGGGAAAACTTGTCTATTTTTACCCGACTGCGGCGAACACCCAAAGGAAGGTTATGTGTTTGACCTGTATTTACGAGTATTAATTACATAATACTATGTTTCTTCGTTAAGTAAATAAAAATTGCAATTTTCATTTTGTTAATTGTGGGTAGGCTGTCTGTAACAACTATACCTTCAAGACATGTAACACCTCAGTCTCTCCCGTGACCATGGATGTTGTAAAGCATTCAAAACGTCGGGAACCCAAAATCAAAACTAATTCCGCGAAATAATCCGAAAAGATAGTTTTATTTAAAAATGTCAAACATTCGCGTAAATCTAAGAAAGTATTAAATAAAAATATTATTGGCTCATGGTTATAACCAAGACCCATATAACCTAACTCCATACATGGGTCAAATAAGCTTTACATAAATTTCCTTCGATCTTTGCATCTAAGAGCACAGGTCAACTAAAATTTAGTAAGAATGTTTTTTATTAGATTTGACACTTTCAGATACGTCGGGTAACGAAGTTGGTCAATATTTTCCCCCACAGCCATTTTCGAGAGATAATTCGAGAATAAAACTACATTTTGCTATGACTTCACGTAAATATATTTTTTTCGTTATCCAAATAAAGGATCCTACTAATATCATAAATGTGAAAGTTTGTGAGGATGGATGGATGTTTGTTACTTTCTCACGTCAGAACGGCTGAACGGATCTGGATGCAATTTGGCACAGAGATAGATTATAGTCTGGAATAGCACATAGGTAACTTTTTATCTTGGAAAAATGTACGGTTCTCGTGGGATAGATTTGTTTTTGTCTAGGAAGGTACCCGAAGCAAAGCAAGGGTCAGTCGTTAGTAGGTCATATAAATAAATATAATAATGTCCTCCTGACTGATTTCAGAATCTGTAAATTTAATATTTTTTCGAAAATGTAATTGAAACAGACATTATTATCGATACAGAGGCCAAATCTATAGTGTTTTAAATTTTTATCTATCTGTCTGGAAACGCATCACGAGAAAATCACTGGACAAATTTTGATGAAATTTGATATGATTATAGCTGATTATCCTGGTCAACATATAGGATACTTTTTACTGCTAGAAAATATCCCATCTCTGAGAAATCTATACTAACCGTTAAAACGTACCAAGGGACGAAGCTGAGCAGAGCAAGGGTGAGTCGCTAGTTAATATATAAATACTTAGGTATATGTAAAATTATAGATACTGTCACATACTAGAAGCTTTTTAGAATACATTTTAAGTCCAAAACTTTTATATATACGCTACATTTTAAGACATCGTAAACTAAGAGTGAATCCAGCAAGCGTATTAAACTATAAAATTGAGTACCGAGAAAATGAACAGCATCACTTCTGCTGCTACTAGAGAAGGAAAGCTAAAACTATGTTTGAACTTAACTAAATTACATTAAATTATAACTTTCTTCATATTAATTTGTAATGTTTTGAAATATTATTTCTATTCCGACGACACGTTTGGCTCAGTTTGTAGTAACCCTACTTGCTGTGCCAGCGGTCGCGGGTTCGAATCCCGCTGGGGGCATACATTTGTGTGATAATCACGAAAGTTTGCACTCCAGTCATGGAAGTTTATATTTATAATATGTATGTATTTAAAATTATATATGTGTAGTGTATCAACTATCTGGTATCAATAACACAAGCCTCGTAGCTTACCATGAAACTAGATGGTGCTGTGTGTTAATGACCCAACGTATTCATTCATTCCTAAATTTAAAGCTGCAACAGAAATTATGATTTATAAAAGTCTGATTTCCTTAGTCGATACAGTTAATTAAATATTGCAATTATTATATAGATACTTTAGTTATACTGTTATATATTAAGCAATATGTACTGTATTTTCAAGAAATAAATAGGTAAATTAAAAAAGACACTATAATATCATCGACGTACTCAACAAGCCATTTCGACTATATATTAACGTAATAACCATACTAATAAAACCGGAAGCTAAAACGAGTTTCAGTTTTTGTATGATTCATACTAATTTCATTAATTATTTATTTATTTTTTTTACTTCAAACGGAAATCGATCCTGTAAACAATAAGAAGCCAAACACCATCACTGTATCTGGAATGGATATTATGGAATTCATTACCGTCTCACGTGTTTCCCTCTTCCTATAATCCTGGGTCGTTTAAACGGAGCGTGAAAAAGCACATTTGCAGGCCGACGAGGTGAGGTTGATCGGAATCGAGATCAGGTCCCGGAACCGATGGATCTCATTCTGGATTCCACTGTCGCTTACCATCAGGCGTCATGGAGTCTTCTTGTCGAGCGACAATAAAAAAAAATCTAAGTGTATTCATTCATTTATTCGTTCATTATTGAAATTTCTACCACATTTAACAATTGCCCCATGAATGAAGTAATAATTTACCATACCATACGTTTTTTCTCGATTGTTAGAAAACAAAACATCATAATCTGCATGTAAATCCGCGATCGCGGGCTTTTGTTCGCCTCTATTGAGCTTCGGAATTGTGAACGTATTCTGTTTTTTGCTATTTTTATTTTCAAGCTTAGTTTTGATATTAAAATCTTTGAATATATGACTTGGTCTTAGAACAATACTTTTATCTATGGGAAATTGAAACGGACTCTTTACATTGAATATCTATATAAAAACTAGCGACTCACCCTCGCTCCGCTCGGATTCGTCCCTGGGGTGGGGTCTGGGAGGACCACCCTTATCCTTATCACTTAGGGGTATGGAAAATAGATAGTAGCTGATTCTCAGACCTGCTGAATACGTATATAAAATTTGGTAAAAATCGGTGAAGCCGTTTCGGAGGAGTACGGTAACAAACATTGTGACATGGAAATTTTATATATAAGATGATATGCTGTTCGATTGGTAAACGTATCACGTGAGAACAGCTGGACGTATTAGTATGTTTTTCAAATAATTAAGAATAGTTTGAGTACCTTGTAGGGAAAAAATTAGAAAAGTTACCCGGAAAATTAGGAAAATTGGAAGAGAAACTGGTGATACTTTTTTCTATAGAATTTGATGACCTATAAATTCACAATCTGGGGTATCTGGCCCCATAGTTCACCACGCTGGTCTAAATATCTTAGAAGTTACTCTCAGACATGCAGGTTTCTTCGCAACGTTTTGCTTCATCGTAAGACAAGTGATAATCAATTTGAAAATAATTCGCACACGAAAATGTCAGAGGTACGAAACCCGGGATTCAAACTCACTTCACTCTGTTTTCCAAGACAGCACGTTACCACTGGGCAACCACTGCCTGCCTGTATTATAATATTGAGATGAACATAAATTTACATGTAAACAATCACTTAACTTACAATTACACGACATATGAATGTCCCAACATATTTTTTATATATTAATTACCAGCCCACAAAATTGTCCCAAATCAATCTGAAATAAAAATTACAACTCCATTGTTTAACAGTCGGTTAAATAACCGCAGCTTTTAAATGTACTTGATTTTCCTTTTTGAGTTTTGGAAATTGAAAAGGTGTTGTAGAGAACAATGGGAAGGATTTTTGTTTTCCGTTTTTAAAGCTGGCTTTGTTATGTATTGGTATCTGAATCAGCGTAAAATACTAGATAGTACTACTATAGTGGTCATATTTCAAGAGCTTTTCAATTCTTTTATAAAATAAGTTTATTAAACAAAGATTAAACTTAGTGTAGTTCGGTAGAGGTGGACATTTTTATTATTTCCGAACTATGTATGTATATTATTCAGCCCTTTTTAACGTCCCACTGCTGGGCACGGGCCTCCCCTTCTTCAGTACGAGGCGGACCTGGCCATAGACCACCACGCTAGCCACGTGCGGGTTGGCGGACTTCACATGTCTTTCGAGAACTTGCTAGATTCACTCAGACATGCAGGTTACCTCACGATGTTTTCTTTCACTGTTAAGATAGCAATAATAAAAAAGAAAATTATAATTCTACTAGTTTTAACCCATGTCTCCACTCGCGTTGTACATATTATGTTGATAGGAAAGTAGTATATTTCTTTTATTTCGTATACAGCTATAAAATATTCCTGCGACCAGATTTGCCTGACCAGATTGCCTGCGAATTTGATCATTGCATGATGAGTTCACCACTGAAGTTGTAATACTGCAGAATCTCTTTAAGAGAGCCCTACTTAATCTTTACATATAATAAAATTCTGAGTCGAATCTGAATATTAAATATTTTTTGGAAAATCTTATTGAAATAGTCATTATTATCGATACAGATGCCGAATCTAGAGTTCTTGGAATTTTTGTCTGTCTATCTGGAATATAGGATCTGATATATGATACTTTTTACTGAGGGAAAATAACTCATCTCTGAGAAATCTATACTAAACGTTAAAACGTAACACCAATAACCCATAAATTAGCGTATATATAATCCGAGTTATAAGCTATTTTCATTCCCAATTTCGCTTAAACCTATTGAGCAAGTTACAGCGAAAAGAAGTAACAAACATCCACACTCTCACAAACTTACATTTATTATACAGCGTCTCGCTCGTGCTTCGCTCGGGTGCGTCTCGACGAAAGGTGAAATTCTTTCCGCATTATAATAAAAATATGATATGATAAGAGTAGCATAAACATTTAGATTATTGAAATTCAAAGAGACCGTGAACTCTTCATGATAGGTTTTAAAAATGTATAGAATAACCGCGTGTAATACCGCATGACAGAAGTAGTAAAAAAAAAACTTTTTAAATCTTTATAAAGTATGATTACTAAAATCCCTGAAGTCAAGATGTAGAAAGCTTACTTAAATTTTATTCGCACGTTCCGTTTCCAGACTCCATAATTCATCTCGGATTTGAAATATTCGTGCATAAGCGTATTAGGAGCGTATTGCTATAGCTATACCTTTCTTCATATTGCGGCGAAATTTTACTATTCAAGTAACCTGTGTGTTAACTGATTCCTTCTATATCTTCTTTTTTTTTAACCCCCGACGCAAAAAGAGGGGTGTTGCAAGTTTGACGGCGATGTTGTTTGGGTGCGTGTGTCTGTCTGTGGCATCGTAGCTCTCAAACGGATGGACCGATTTCGATGCGGTTTTTTTCATTTGAAAGACGGTTTCCTTACGGTGGTTCTTAGCTATGTTTGGTTAATATCGGTCCAGCAGTGTAAGAGTATCAGCTCTTTACCAAAATGATGTAAGGCATTTTGGCGTATGACTACTCGATTAAGTGCTTCACGCGTGCCAGTGTAACCGTTAAATGATAATTAATTTGCGTAAGGTTTTTTTTTTTTAATTTTTAATTTATTTTAAATAAATAACGCTACTTGTCGTATTATAATGTCAAATATTTGCGTAAATCCAAGAGCATTACGTTATCAGTTAACAAATTCTGACAGTAACTTTACTGTCAAAATCTGTCAGTAAGTTTACTGTCAGTCTGTCAACCTCTGATTACCTAATAATTTCTTTTTACGCAAATATTTGACAATTTAAATAAAACTATTTTTTCGCGGTGTTATTTTATTTTTTTCTTGCAAAGCGCGTTTCGAATGCACTGTTACAGCGATTTTAAAATTGTGGGGTATTTCGATGACATTTCGCTATTTCTCTCTACCATGATTTTTGTGGATAGACACCGTTTGTAAAAATTATGACTTTTGAGAGAAAAATCTTATTGTTAGTAACCATGATGTCCGTAATCATCTATGTTATAAAACATTTAACACGTTGAAAATTTAAAACGTAAAATAAAACCACAAAAATAGTTTTATTTAAAAGACCGTCCGATCCCAAGATGCTATCTATATCCTTGTTAAATTTTATCAAAATCTGTTCAGCGGTTTAAGCGTTAAAATGTAACAGACATGGTTACTTTCACATTTACATTATTATAAGAAGAAGTTACTGTGCCGCCATACATTGTCGATGAGTCATCAAAATCATCATTTAAGACTCGAATCCATTTGACATATCACCAGTCTTTGATATGTGAAAGAAGAACTAACAAACAATTATAGATTTTTAAATAATTAAATATGTTGAAACAACACACAGCGCGATTTATTTATTTTTTATGGATGTGAGGCTTTTTTTATGGATACTAGATAGTTGATACACTACACATATATAGCTTTAAATACATACACATTATAAATATAAACACCCATGACTGGAGTATAAGCATTCGTGTTCATAACACAAATGAATGCCCTCAGCGGGACTCGAATTCGTGGCCACTGGCACAGTAGGGTCAATACAAACAGCCATACGTGTCGTCAAATTTTTGTTTTTATAATATTATTTCTAGTATTTGCTTCGTCCTAACTACTGCATTTAGGTCGTTTTGAGTTACGGCCACAAGCACGTAATATCGTTGCTTCGTATAGAACCAATATAGAACCGGAAACTCAACACTTACTTTGGATTTACGAATGCAATTTGGTCATTTAAATATTGACCTATATTTTAATTAAAACTGAATAATAATTTCTTAGATTTACGCGAATATTTGAGACGTCATTAATCTATACATATAATAAAATTGTAACTAAGTCGTAGTGTAAGTTGTAACTGAGTTTTATAAGCACAGAGTATATACAAATATGAGTTTTTTTTATTTTTTTTTTAGAATTACCAACAAAAGTTACAATAATAAATTATTAGAGCTGTTATATATATATATATATATATATATATATATATATATATATATATATATATATATATATATATATATATATATATATATATATATATATATATATATATATATATATATATATATATATATATATATATATATAATTAAAAATGACCCTGTATATATATATATATATATATATATATATATATATATATATATATATATATATATATATATATATATATATATATATATATATATATATATATATTCATTACTATAGAAACATGATGATTGCACTTATTTACAGTCATGTCGTGAGTCATGATGATTACACTTACTTACAGTTTATGTTTATTTTACATCTTAAGTTACACCTATTTACAATAATGGAAATAACTAAATTACATTAAGTTATAACTTTTTACATATTAATTTGTAATGTTTTAAAATATTATTTCTATTTTGACGTCACATTTGGCTCACCGTAGCGACCCTACTTGCTGTGCCAACGGTCGCGGGTTCAAGTCCCGCTGGAGGCTTTCATCTGTGCGATGAGCACGAACATTTGCTCTCCAGTCATGGGTGTTTATATTTATATATGTATTATCACAACACAAGCCTCGTAGCTTATTATGGAACTATGTGGTGTTGTGTCTTAATGTCCCAACATATTTTATTTCTTGAAATTACAAAAAAAATCTTTAGGCGCAAAACAAGCCAGCTCTCTTGTCATCAGTAGAAGTGATAAGACGTGATTTTATGTGTAATATAACTCCCAACTCCTTAAAACTATTCCCAACTCCTTAAATTGCATGTTGGGTATTGACTCCCTAATAGCACAATGCATTCAAATAGAAACATTCATATGAACCAACAGCTCTAGTATAAATTACTAAATGTTAACGAGATTTCGCTCGTTTCGACTCATTTGACTTACATTTCACAGAGCTTCATTTAATAGGACCAGTACTTATAATACCAAAGTAAGATAATGGAACGACTTCAACGCCGTACAGTTTGCGTGATCGACTGTAATCCCCTATACTCGAGTTCAGTATAGTATTTCCTAGGGTTGCTACCTGCATTGTAATCTATACAGATAAATAAAATTGAATTGTCTGTTTGTAATGTCAAAATAACAGTTTTTTACTAAATGTATATGGAATTATGAACTGTACTTATAAGAACACAATTTTGAAAATATTTGTTTGTCTGTCTGCCTGTTTGTTTCAGCTAATCTCTGAGATGACTGGACTGATTTTGACAGGGTTTTCACTGGCAGATAGCTTCTGAGAGATGTTACTTCGCATCATAAGGAGCCTCATGCTCTTTGTCAAATTATTATTATGATAACAGTTTCAACAATACTATTATATAAATAATACTATATATATATATATATATATATATATATATATATATATATATATATATATATATATAATACAGTTTCAACAATAATAGTTTCTTTTATATTTTAAATGAATATTTTACTTTTTACATAAAGCTATGTTTTCTGAATGTTTCGTGGTTCTATTTTACTTTTTTGTTACCTCGCGGGAGGACTGGTACGACCGTGTCGCCTATGTTTGCTGTATAGCACTCAAAATATCGGGAATCAAAAAGTAAAACCCACAAAAAATCCAAAAAATAGATTTATCGTAAAATTATTCAGACCTATAACCCGTACATTAAATATTTATTGGAAAATCTTATAGAAATAGTCTCTATTATCGATACAGAGGCCGAATCTATACTTTTTAGAATCTTTGTCTATCTGTCTGTCTATCTGGGACAGCATCATGAGAAACCCACTGGACAGATTTTGACGAAAATTGGTTTTATGATAGCTGGTTATCCGTCTGAACATATAAGATCCTTTGTACTGCGGGAAAATATCTAACCTCTGAGAAATCTATACTAAACTAGATAAAACGTAACTAGGAATGAACCCGAGCAGAACGAGGGTGAATCGCTAGTAAAATTTAAAACCATAATTAAAAATGGTTTATGAAGTGTAAAATTTGATATAGTGGCAACCCTATTCACAGGTGTTAATGGGTATTGGAAGTGTTTACTCCTATTGCTCTGCAGTCTTAATCAATGACCTATTTAGAAGATGATAGTTTTATTCCAATACAGTTAGACATTAAATGAAAATCTGTGTATTTTTTTACGTAAAATGTCGCTTGGTATTGTATTATATATTGTGTTTTACATCAAACTGACGTTTGACTCAGTTTGCTATGCCGGTGGTCGCGGGTTCGAGTCTCGCTGGGGGCATTCATTTCTGTAATGAGCGAATGTTTGTACTCCAATCATGGATTTATATTTATAATATGTACGTATTTAAAGTTATACATGTGTAGTGTATCAACTATCTGGTATCCATAACACAAGCCTCGTAGCTTACCATGGAACTAGATGGTGCTGTGTTAATGTCACAACATATTTATTAATAAAAAAAGAGGCGGCTTTATTGCTAAAACATAATTATATTCATTTCAACACTGTAACTTCATTCTCTTCATATATTCTACCATACATTACTCCACACAAGTGACGAATGACAATAGTTCACTTGAATCTTGACATTGCTTTGTCTTGAATCTGAGTTTCATCTTACGTACATAAACAATTTATTGTATTATAGTCATTATTGACATTGTTATATGAGTCAAAATCGGGTACACCTAAAATGTTTTGATTCAACTTAATTTTGAAGTTTTATCAAGATAAGTGTACACAATTTTAGACTTTATGTTTGAGGGATATAGTTTATTTTTCCATAGCGTTTTTGTAAGAAGTGAGACAATTTTATGGCTGTGTCTCTAGAAGGGTCATTTTTTATGGTTTTTCGCGTTATGTGGTTGAAGTCAAAAACAACTTGGTGATTACAAGTATTATAGCTTCTTATTTTTATATCATAGTTTCTTTCCCTCGTGTTCTTCCGTGTGTAGCTCTAACTCGAGTTTTCTTTTTTAAAATCGGATTTTTCTCTATTACTTGGTAAAGTAACAAGAGTATTGCTTTATTAAAAGTAATTTTGATAGTAATATAATAAAAAATGTCGTAAAATATCGCTGTTTACAGTGAATTATAAAATTGCCCTCCTGATCGATTTCGGCCACGATGGCCAAGCTCACTGATAATAGTGGAAGACCAGGGTTTACCATCCAAACTCCCGAAGAAAATTGGCAACTCCTTTACTTAAAAGAATAAAAATAGAACAAGTTTTACATTGAACCCAGAACCTCCGGATGTGGATCTTTGGACCCATTATAGAGTGCTTAAGACCTGAGTAATAAAATACTCTGCTACCATATTTATCCTCTCTCCCACTTCTCTTTCTTCTACGTCTTTCCCTCTCCCTATTCATCCTTTTTCTTCTCCCATTTCCCTTCTTTTCTCCGTAAATCCATTTCATCACACAATCAAATGGTACGTATCAAACGTACGTAGACTTTTGCGGGTAGGAAATTTGAAAGTAATGAAAAAAATCTCAAATAAAAAATGCAGTCGCATCCAGAAAAATAAAAGTTTCCCACATTCTAGACTAGTTTGCTTCAAAGACGAGTATTTCATTGTTTCCGCATGGCGCGAGCGCTCAGAGCAGCGGCGTGACCGAAACAAAAGTTTTGTTTTAAGATCATCTAGGTCGTCATTCTGGCATTTCAGGCATTCCATTTTTTTTGTAATAAAAGGATTGTATTTTTCTTTTAGTATTATTAATCTTTATATATAGTGCAGTGGTTAAATGGAATGGCAAATTGCGTTGGGGGTCGTAGATTCGGTTTGTAACCAGGTAATTTAAATATGCTTGGTGGAAAATCTGAACTGTGCATCTTTAATAAGCTCACCAACATTTAATTTAAAAATAAAAGCTTTTAAAAGTCTATTGAAACATGAAATAAGTAATTGAATGCACGCGCTCTTTATTTATACAATGGCAAAAAAGTTTTCTTCTATCAAAAACTTAAAAAATATATTGTGATATATTTTTTCATACAACTTTAATATTTGAATTGTTACACATACATCTTTCAAACGAAAACGATCAACTTAAAATGACCGAGTTGATGCAATAATGGAAAGGAACTATGATTGCCTTCTTTCTACCTTTTACGTGAAATAGTTTGCTGTTAGTGGTTAATTTATTTATCTTTTAATATCTGTATATAAATATTATAAATGTGAAAGTTTGTAAGTATAAATGTTTGTTACACTTTCACACCAGTACGGCTGAACTGATCTGGATTAAATTTGGCACAGAGATAGATTATAGTCTGGAATAACACACAGGCTACTTTTTATCCTAGAAAAATGTACGGTTCCCTTGGGAGAGGTTTGTTTTTGTTTTTCTAGTAGCGAATCTAAGCGAAGAAAGGATGAGCCGCTAGTATAGTATATGTTAATTAATATATTTATTCCAAACTAGTACAATTATCTTTACCTAATATATAACTTTTCACCAGAAATCAAACCAGGTATTATATAAGAAACAAGTAATCTATTAAGTCTCGTATTACAAAAGCCTACCTACTGAATAAGATGTTGCAACTGTAAAAATTTTACAATGGAACAAAAAATCCATGCCAATGCTTTTAGCAAATTGATTAAAAAGAAAAGAACTCCATTATCGAAAAACATCGACTCATTTAAGTACAAAATCTGAATAGAGTAAGCTAAAAACATACTATAATGAGTTTCGTATTTATATTGAATTTAATTCAAGAGTAAAAGATGGTCACTACATACAATTTTCTCTTTATTACAGTTAGGTTCTAGTCGATTTCGGTTACAGCATCCAATCTCACTGAGACTAACCAAGTCTGTAAGACATAGAAAGATATAGAATTACACGTGTATGTACAAACACAAGTGTACTATCTATTCCTTTAACACTCAAATTGCAATGACATGACCACTCGACACGATCGGTCAGAGATAAGACCCTGGACAGATTGTTCCCAGCTCCATTTAGTATTCTGTGACATAAAACCTAAACTCGAACCCATTACACCTTAGTATGTAAAGATAAATAATAAATATATAAATATGTTGGGACGTTTACACAGCGCCATCTAGTTCCATGGTGAGCTACGAGGCTTGTGTTATGGATACCAGATAGTTGATACACTACATATACATAATATGTAACTTTAAATACATACATATTTATTATAAATATAAACACCCATGACTGGAGTACAAACATTCCTACTCATCACACAAATGAATGCCCCCAGCGGAACTCAAACTCACGACCGCTGGAACTGCAAGTAGGGTTACTACAAACTGAGCCAAACGTGTCGTCATCATCATCATCGTCGATGAGAGAATTCAAAAACCCGCCTAAAGGCGTCTTGACCAATATCGAATGTTTGAAGGATGAAAACACTCAGTGATAGCCCAGCGGTAACGCGCTCGCTTGGGTAACGGTGAAGGCTGAAACGCGTTCAAATCCCGGGTCTCGCACCTCTGATATTCTCAAGTGCTTATCACTTCCTACATGATTACCACTTGTCTTATGATGAAAAAAAACATCGTGAAGTAACCTGTATGTCTGAGAAAACTTAGCAAGTTTTCGAAAGACATGTGAAGTCCGCCAACCCGCATTTGGCCAGCGTGGTGGACTATAATCTAATCCCCCACGTATTGAAGGGCGGCCCATGCCCAGCAGTGGGACGTTAAAAAATGGTGAATACATTATCCTGTTTTTGGTAGTGGTAGCCCAGTGGTAAAGCGCTGGATTGAGAAACCAAGGGAAGCGGATTCAAATCCCGGATCTCGCACAAATCATGCGTAAATCTGCCTGTCTGAGAGAATTATTCGTATTGAAGGTAGGTCCATGCCTAGCAGTGGGACATTATAATCTCAATACAATCTTATTTTCATATAATAATAAATATACAGATAAATAAAATTGAAGTGTCTGTTTGTAATGTAATGCATATGAAATTATATACGTTACTTTTAAGAAAAACACAATTTATTTTCTGTCTGTCTGTTTGTTCCGGATAATCTCTGAAATGGCTGGACTGATTTTGACGGGACTTTGACTGGAAGATAGCTAATGTTATAGGGAGTAACTTAGGCTACTTTTATTTTAGAAAAAGAATTGTTGTTGTTATAAAACACAAAATAAAATAACTTGACTGCGAAAAACAAAGCGAAGACTCTGAGACATACATACATAAAACATAAAACTAATTTTTCGAAAGAACACGATTTTATAAAAAAAACTTCTAGCGACGCTCGGTCGCCCATGTACCTACTAGTACATTAAGTTAGTATAAAAAATGAATTTCTTCAACAAACACTTATCATGTGGAAGCTATACTTAATATTATAAAGAGGCAGAGTTTGTTTGTTTGACCGCGCTAATCTCAGGAACTACTAATCCGATTTGAAAATTTTTTTTTGCAATAGACAGCCCGTTTATTAAGGAAGGCTATAGGCTATATAACGTCATGCTACTACCCAAGGGAGCGGAGCAGTAATCATAAATATCAACGTATCGGGCAGACCTACATTATTGTAAAACTGATGTTTATAATACGTTTAAGTGCTTTAAGCTCAGAACCTTGGTCAAATACTCATCTATAAAGGGTAGGTGTATGAAACAGGCATATAAAAAATGTATAATCAAATTTAACACCGGTGAAATCGCGGGGCACAGCTAGTTTAAAATAAAAAGCTTGTTCTTACGTGGATCAAAAGGACTGTGGTATCAAAAATATCTCATGGTTTTTAAGCCCAGCGGTGCATAGAAATAGTGTTACTGTGTTGTCGATTTTCTGCTGACTTTTAGATCTTGTATGCGCGTTTCTATGGCAAGGAGCTAAAAGTTTTTATAAGGAAGCTCTCTACATAAATATAATATGTTTACTGTTTACATATATATATATATATATATATATATATATATATATATATATATATATATATATATATATATATATATATATATATATATATATATAAGTTACATATGAATGTATATAAAAGCGAAATACTTACTATACGATGCTACAAATTTGAAAGGATATTATTCCGAGATATCCGGCTAAATAGGATTTTTGGAAATTCAATTCAATTTTGGTATGATAATCCAATATTTTTTACTAGAGACAAATTATAAAAGATTTGAATATAGAAAACTCTCTAAAATATTTGAAGATTTTCATTCTTTATTTATACAAATCAAAAAAGTACTCGATACACAATTAGCGTCAAAAAAATGTGCTCACCGAATGAGCTCATTAGGATATTTAATTTTTTTTGTGAAAAAAACTTTGCGCATTGCATTTAAGAATCGATTTACAATGTTGTATATTTATTTCAACTAGAATAATTACCTAAACACAATTGGTGACAGTTTTAAGAGAACTTTTGCATGGCACTGTGTGTCTAGTACTTTTTTGATCAATGAATAATCGGCTGTATATTGTACTAGCATTTCCCGCGGCTCCGCCCGCGTTCAGGTATACTCTTACAATGCAGTTTTTGTATTTTTTCTCAGAAATGAGATATTTTCCTGCGGTAAAAAGTATCCTATATGTTGACCCGGATAACCAGCTATCATCATACCAAATTTCATCAAAATCTGTCTAGTAGTTTTCTCGTGATGCGGTAACAGACAGACAGACAGACAGACAGACGGACAGACAGACAGACAGACAGACAAAATTCTAAAAAACTATATATTCGGACTCTGTATCGATAATAATGTCTATTTCAATTAGATTTTCCAAAAAATATTTAATGTACAGATTGGACTTAGTTACAATTTAATTATATGTATAGATATGGCATAAAGAACAATTCAAATCAGACGCTTAGTTCCATATAATAACAATTATTCAAACAAACTCTTAAGCTATAAGCTATAGTAAAAATATAGGTATAGAGTAGTAAATTATTAAAGGCCAAGTGATGTCTGAAGCAGGAGTAAGTCAATTAAAATAATTATAAATTAAAAATTTAAAAAACCCCCAACGCAAATTAATTGTCATTTAACGATTACACTGGCACGCGTGAAGCACTAAATCGAGTAATCATACGCCAAAATGCCTTACATTATTTTGGAAAAGAGTTGATACTCTTACACTGCTGGACCGATATTAACCAAACATAGCTAAAAACCACCGCAAGGAAACTGGCTTTTAAATGAAAAAAACCGCATCGAAATCGATCCATCCGTTTGAGAGCTACGATGCCACAGACAGACAAACATCGACGTCAAACTTAAACACCCGTCTCTGCGTCGGGGGTTAAAAAATACATTTTACCAAGAAATACGCCTATAATAGGTAAGCAAATAACTGATGGTATGTACACTATCAGCCGACAGTCGACACAATAGCAACTCGATTAATGAAATAATTATATTGTAAGAGAATTCTTGTACAGAATCAAAGATTGCTTTTGATATACGATATTACGTTGATTCTTTTTGTCTTTATTTTTACTAGCGACATACCCTCGCTTCTCTCGGGTGCGTTCCTTGGTACGTTTTAATCGAGTTAGAGACTAATTCGTTCATGGTTTTAATTTATAACTAGCGGCTCACCCTCGCTTCGCTCGGGTTCGTCGCTAGGTACGTTTTAAATAGAGATAAATAGTTATTAGCCAACGCTAGCCATATAATTTTTTTTCGTTAATTTTTCTGATGTTTTAACACTTATTATCCTATTCCGGACTAAGGGAAATCCAAAAATTCAAATATCATAAAAATTGGTCCAGCCGTTCTTGAGTTTTATGTCACGTCACACGGGAACGCAATCGAACGGGATAAAAAGTCCCATGTCCGTCTCCTGGTTCTAAGCTACTTCCCCACCAATTTTCAGCCAAATCGATTCAGCCGTTGTTGAGTTATAAATAGTGTAACTAACACGACTTTCTTTTATATATATAGAGATAACATATTCGATTAAACATTTTATTTAATAATAATATTTATCGTTGATTTTTTAAAAACCACTCGACCTATTTCGATAAAATTTATATGGGACCACTTGGGAAGTATACGCTTTGAAACAAAAAAAAAAGTTTCCAAATCGGTTCAGGCGTCTTCGAGTAATCGGTGAACATACATAAAAAAAGATTCCGACGAATTGAGAATCTCCTCCTTTTTGGAAGTCGGTATAAAATATATATTTATATTGTAGTATTTACCACTTATACTATCAAACTTCCAATCTGATTGCACTACCTTAATTTCCTGAGGATTCGTATAAACTATAAATATAAACTTAAATTAAAGTAACATAATAATTATAATACAAAATTAATTCTACTAATATAGCCTCAAATTGTATTTTTAATAACCTTAGAACATAACTGCTCCGAACTATACTATACTAGCGACTCACCCTTACTTCGCTCGAGTTCGTTCCTAGCTTGCTTCCCAATACAAACTTTCATCCTCATTTTTACCCCTTTAAGGGATGATTACCGGGATAAAAAGTACTTTGTGTCCTTCCTAGGATTTCAAACTATCTTCTTACCAAATTTCATCTAAATCAGTTCGGTAGATTCAGAGATTACGCCCTACAACATCACAAACCCACAGACTCACAAACTCACAAACTTTATCCCTTTATAATATTAGTACATACTCGTAAATAGATAAGTTATTCTCTGAAATCAAACGCGGACGTTAAAATAACAGTCAAGTTTTATGACGAAGTATGGAAGCTGTTTTCTAACTTAAGCTCTCTGAGGCAAGCCACATCGCATAAATTTTACTTATCGTGTAGTGTATTCCATTCATCGTATAATTTAGTATACCTGTGTCAGGATCGCTTGGTATGTATAAGGCGGTTACAATTTATTGCAAATGAAATGGTACAAGTCAGTTTTTAGGCCCAGAGCATGAAGGATAAATAGATTAGAATTGTATGAAGCGCTTTTTGCACTAGTGATATCCTCTGACTTCGTTCAGTCATAAGGACTAAGGTATATATCTACACCTGGTTATACCCGTTCCTTTCATAATAGTTTAGGTCCTAGAGTGTCATTAAGAGATAAGTTTAAAGAAATAAATATATTGTCTGTTGCTTCTCAGTACGTGTACGGAAATGTTATGTATGTCCGTAAAAATATACACGAATATCCCAAGAAGTGTGACATGGCTAACATTAATACTAGGAGCAAACACAAACACGCTTGTAATTCCTATGACTCGTCTACACAGAGTCAGTAATTCTTTTTATGGACAATGTATACGCTTATACAACAGGATCCCAAAAAATGTTCAAAACGCTTCTATCGCCAAATTCAAAAAAATGTTAAAGAACGTTTGTGTGCTAAAGGCTATTATACAATAAATGATTTTATAGAAGATGGCACACCTTGGGAATGAAATGATCGCCTCCAGGCTACTTCAACTTGATAGAAATATTGTAAATTATAATTTTACTTAAAAAACGATAACGAGTTTAATAAGTCTCGCTGATTTTCTTTCGCCAGTTCTTCTCAGGTCTGAGGCTTCTTCTTTCCGAACTGGTAGTAGACTCATGATGTTCAGTAAAGAATTGTAATAATGTAATGCTGAATAAAATATTTTGAATTTTGAATAAACTTTAAATATATTTAATTGTACTGAAGACCATTAACACCAAGTTTAAAGTAATTCTGATCATAAATATTTTTTTGGGTTGTATTATAACGTGTTTTCCCATGGAAATTAGATAATCTTCCGCGGCTAAAAGTAGCCTATGTCACTCTCCAGCCCTTCAACTATCTCCACACAAAAAATCACGCCGATCCCTCGTTCCGTTTCCACGTAAAAGAAGGACAAACAAACAAACGAACAAACACACTTTCACATTTATAATAATAGTATGGATATGGATTATTGTGTAATATATATGTATTTAAAGTTATATATATGTAGTGTATCAACTATCTGGTATTCACAACACAAGCCTCTTAGCTTACTATGGAACTAGATGGTGCTGTGTGTTAATGTCCCAACATATATTAATATTTATCTGTAAACAACATCTATCAAGTCATCTACATAGTTACTAATAAAAACACCTATCCCAAAAACTAATATTTATTTTATCGTATAGTGCCAGAATAACGCACATGAAGTGGAAATGCCAGAATTTCCTATCACATGCATTCGATCTGAATCGCTGCAGAGGCAAAAACCCCAGACCTATCATCACATGTTAAACAAATATAAACTTTATTCCCATATATTAGTGTATATTTTCCTTAAATCTATCGATTTCGCAAAGGAAATGAAATCAGGTTTCGTAGGTAAATACTAATAGTGATAAACTTAAGTTGGAGGAATAGTTCAGACAATATTTCAGTACTTTCATCTCCTATGTTTGTCTTTTTTTGTTTAGTAGCTATAGCTATAGCTTTAGTGTTATCTATAAAAAATGTTGGAAACAGTTAGTTTTTATTATATACTAGCACTGCCCGCGGCTCCGCCAGCGTTCAGATGACCAAAAAACAAATTCTTAGGTTTTACATATTAGTATACTCTTACATTGCAGTTTTTGTATTTTTTCTCAGAAATGAGAAAGGAGGAGGGTTGATAAAGGCCATTTTTCGCCCATCAGCCGCTCGATTTGAAATTTATTTTATTTAATAGTATATCTCATGGCAAGTGTAGAAAACAATTATTTTTAATGAAACTTCTTTAATTAATGGGATAAATAAAACAAATAATTATAAGGTTATTATGAACATTTATTAATATAACCATTGCTACTGTACATTCTAACACAAAAAATGAGTTGTAAATGCAAGATTACAATGAAAAAGGTTTATTTTTACTATTATTGCAATATTTGAAATATGAAAAATAATCAATAATCAGAAATAATTAGAAAGTTTCAGGCACATTGAGCATGTATGTTTTTTTAGTTTTCCTTATTGGTTTCTTCATCTGAATCACTACTGGACCATCCTTCAGCGGCAGCGTCTTGTAGTGTATAGGCATATTCATCTCTTGGTTTCTTGATTTCGGTTGAATTGTGGCGCCAATAACCTAAAAACCATAATACAGAGGCAACATGTGCGCAACACCCTACGACTCTTGCACCCACTTTACATTGACAGTACCATTGAATGTTTGTGATGTTGCTTTTATCTGTTTTTATCCAAACATTATAGTTTTTGGAACTTGTGTGCCGTGATCGTAACTGTACTCTAACAACAGAATCATTTTTACGATGTATGTAAAAAGAATAAAAACCTTCTTCATTTAAATGCTCTTGAGTGTACGATTGGCTTTGTTTAAGTTGATATATGCCAAGTGTTAATTGTCGCAACTCATCCCAAGTTAGACGTGGAAAATCTTGAAGATCTCTATCAGTTAGCTTGGTCCAGATTGCTTTTTTTCTGGCCCATCCTTTTTCTTCGATTATCTGCTGTAAGTGGTTTGGGTTTTTAGCCAAATCAAGCATTCGTTGAGCGATTATTTCATCATCTTCAGTGTTTTTAATTCTTGTAGGATGAAATGCGTTGAGGATAGCACATACAATTCGCACGTAGTCGCCAATATAAGGTATTTGCGTGTTTGGCATTACTTTATCTAATGCTCTCCAGTTTTTCAACTGCCCGTTAACAGCTTCAACGACCCATCTAACTTTGGTTACAAGACGCGTCATGTTAGCCTCCTCTGTTGAAAACTGTTGCTGCTTGTTTAGAAATCTAGGCATTTCAGGTACGAGGCCCATTTCTTCCAGGAGTTCCAAACAATCACGAAAGCCTCTATCAACAATTATTACATCATTTTGCTTCAGCCACTCTGTGATATTGTGTGCATCTTTTTTTAAAACATGTGTGAATATGTTCGCATCATTGTTCTTTGAATCAGCCAAATAAGGTCCAAAGACGTCAAGAATGTAACCTGAAGTAGTGACTAACATCATAGGTTTAACCAAAGGTCTTCCTTTGTGTAATGAAAAAGATCGTCTCTGAAAGGAATAATTCGCGCTCTTCTGTATATAAATGTACGTGCCATCAGCGACAAGTATCGTTGCATCATCGTTATCGTCGGGAATAAATAATCTTTTTGCTAAAGGTCTCGTATATTTCTCAATAACTTGTGTTCTCGTTACGTGTTTCGTTCCAAGGTGTAATGGCACAAAGTTCTCAATCAAAGCCCGGCGTACACTTTGAACAGCAGATGATATTAATCTTTTTTTCTTATTGAATAATGTGGATAGTATACCATTAGAGACACCACTTCTAAGTTTTACAAGTAATACTGCCAAGCAAGTACGAGATGACCTTGTTTTCGAGGAACGAATTTTGGGCCTTATTTGTTCAAAAATGTAATTAAAATCAGACATGGTTATGCCCATGAGAGTATAATAATCAGACTCGGAAAGCTGTCCTGGTGTGTCAAAATCAAGGCCTTTTTTCTTTGCTACTTCTCTAATATTGTTTAAAAGACTTTTATATCTTTTTCACACATTAATGTATTCTCACTTACAGGGCGTAAAACTTGCAAAGCCAATTCACTGAATATCAATCCGGTAATATGAGTTTTACAACATCTTTTTCCCGAAGAAATATATATTCCAGTTTCGATAAATGCTTGAGTTCGAGCTGCTTTCGGTACAGTCATGAGGTAGCTTTTACGTTTACATATTATACAGCACGTATTAGAGTTGTGACAACGAGGTATTGATAAATATATATTTGGTCTCTTCGAGGTGTCGTCGGCAGTACTTGTTGAAGCATGAACTCTTGTTGTCACTATGGAAGATGAAATAGGAATATTTTGAGCTCGAACCACACGGAATGCGTATGATCTGCATTTCGAACACAACTTAGAACCACTCTGTAGATCACAATTTTTAGAATTTCTAAGTATCGATAAGATTTTTCTATTAGAACAGGTACGAAAAGCACTATTTGTTTTTTGCCACGTTTTACAACAATCACACTGTCTTCCAGGCATTATTATCTATTAAGTTTTACAACAAACAATCGCAACAACAACCGCAGAACACTATTTCGATAGCACACTACGTAAATACTTTTTGAGCGCAATATAAATCACGTATGAACTTGTTCTCGCAACGCACTGAATACTTTCGCGCGTAATATATTTTTTTCTTATTGTGTGAAGCGCACAATGAACCAAAATAAAATAGTACTCATTTACAAGCTCATAAAGAGTAGTATCAATGTGAGTCAAAGTTTTTGTGGTTCATGGAGCGCTTCATTATAAAATTATAATTTAAAGATAAAAAAAACGACAAAAATATACAAAAAAGGCGAAACACCCTGTTTTTGAACAATGATATCTGTAACTTAGTATAATATTTATCACTTAAATGATTATGAATTAAAAAATATATGTCTTCAACTATACATAAATATATAAAAATAGCCGGAAATCGAAACTTTTTTTTTGAGATTGTGATGGGCGGAAAATGGCCCATATCAACCCTCCTCCTTTTGCCCGCGATAAAAAGTATCCTATATGTTGATCCGGATAACCAGCTATCATCATATCAAATTTTATCAAAATCCCTAACTCCCATTAAATATTTTTTGGAAAATCTTATTGAAATAAACATTATTATCGATACAGCGGCCGAATCTATAGTTCTTAGAATTTTTGTCTGTCTGTCTGTTACCGCATCACGGAAAAAACACCGGAGGGATTTTAATGAAATTTGGTATGATGATAGCTGGTTATCCGGGTCAACATATAGGATACTTTTTTCTGCGGGAAAATATCTCATCTCTGAAAAATCGATACTAAACGTTAAAACGTAAATAGATACGAACCCGAGCGAAACGAGGGTGAGTCACTAGTTATTAAAATGTATGTAGATAGGAAAAGATATAACAGTTTAGTACTTTTTGTCCTCTGTGTGTCAACCGATTTAGATCACGGAATACTATTAAATAAAACTATCTTTTCGGATTATTTCGCGGATTTATTTTGATTTTTGGTTCCCGACGTTTCGAATGCTTTACAGCATCCGTGGTCACGGGAGAGACTGAGGTGTTACATGTCTTGAATGTATAGTTGTTACAGACAGCCTACCCACAATTAACAAAATGAAAGTTGCACCAATTACATTACAATATTTTTTAACTTTAAACATTTTTATAATTTTATAATTTTAATTATAATTGAATATGGAAAATTATTTATTTAATTTTTGCTATTATTTTTACAATTATTACAATTTTAAAAATATTAATTAGTAATCTATATTTAGTGTTGCCATTATTATATTTATAACCATAAAGAAAAATATAAAATAGTATTAATTATTTAAGCCATATAATTGTTCTATGTGTAATTTAAAAAATTAAAATTAATTAAGGATAATAATTTTAATTTAGTTTGCTATTATTTAAAAACAATTTACTAAGCAACACTATTAATATATACTTTACCAAAGGAAAAATGAAAAATATTAATCTGATAAGCTGTCATTTTGATCTACACAGTATGAACTTACTACATCTGCCTGTCTGTTATGTTTATATTTATTATTTGATTTTATTATATTAATAACAGGATCCCATGACGATGGTAGTACCCAGCCATCTTCCCTATTGAAATTAGGATGTTTTTTAATTTCTATAGCTTCTCGAATCATTCTAGGGCGATATCGGTTTTCTTCTTCAATTAAAACTTACTTCAAGCCGTCAAAGAAAATTAGTCAGTTCTTACCACCTGTCAAGTGCTACATCCCTCTACAAGATGCAGGAGTTTACAAGCTTGATTGTGATTGTGGGCTCTCTTACATTGGACAAACAAAGCGATCCATTAGAACCCGGGTCAAAGAACACGTAGCTGATGTGAAGCACCGTCGCAATACAACATCTGCTGCCTGCAAACATAGCCAGGACCACCCAAGCCATTATATTCGTTTCGATAGACCTCAAATCCTGGCGAAAGAAAACCGATATCGCCCTAGAATGATTCGAGAAGCTATAGAAATTAAAAAACATCCAAATTTCAATAGGGAAGATGGCTGGGTACTACCATCGTCATGGGATCCTGTTATTAATATAATAAAATATAATAATAAATATAAACATAACAGACAGGCAGATGTAGTAAGTTCATACTGTGTAGATCAAAATGACAGCTTATCTGATTAATATTTTTCATTTTTCATTTGTAAAAGTATATATTAATAGTGTTGCTTAGTAATTTGTTTTTAAATAATAGCAAACTAAATTAAAATTATTATCCTTAATTAATTTTAACTTTTTAAATTACACATAGAACAATTATATGGCTTAAATAATTAATACTATATTTTATATTTTTCTTTATGGTTATAAATATAATAATGGCAACACTAAATATAGATTACTAATTAATATTTTTTAAAATTGTAATAATTATAAAAATAATAGCAAAAATTAAATAAATAATATTCCATATTCAATTATAATTAAAATTATAAAATTATAAAAATGTTTAAAGTTAAAAATATTGTAATATAATTGGTGCAACTTTCATTTTGGTAATTGTGGGTAGGCTGTCTGTAACAACTATACATTCAAGACATGTAACACCTCAGTCTCTCCCGTGACCATGGATGCTGTAAAGCATTCGAAACGTCGGGAGCCAAAAATCAAAATAAATCCGCGAAATAATCCGAAAAGATAGTTTTATTTAATAATGTCAAACATTCGCGTAAATCTAAGAAAATATCACGGAATACTAGTTCGTATGAATCATCGATTTAATTTTTGCGTCAATAAACATACACACAAGAATAAAAAAACATACTTGAAATCAGAGACTCCTCTTTCTTTGAAGTCGGTCCGCGTTTCCCTTTGCGTTATTTATTTATGTATAATTGCTCCACTCCCTAAGATCGTTTTGTTAAGTAGCCCATCCATCAACAAATCGGACTACTTCTACTGTGAAAGTTTGTATATGTATGTATGTGTTGTTATTACTTCTTTACACTGAAACGGCTGTACCAATTTGGGTCAAATTAAGGACATATATAACTACTAGGTAAATTCCCTATACAAACCTTTAACCCCATTTTCACCTCCTTAAGGGTTGATTTCCGGGATAAAAAGTCTAAAAAGCCTAGTATCTTACCATGGAACTAGTTGGTACTGTACGTAAATGCCCCAACATATTTATTATATTCCAAAACCGTTTCAGGACACCTATTAAGATGTAAAAACTTTTAAGTTATTGCGCAAACAAAACAAGAATTGGTTCAGTGGAACAATTAGCGCTGGGAACGACACTCGCGACACTACGACACTTGTATAATTAGACGGCGGTAGAGTGACTATGGTTGCTGTGAGAAGTGTATTTACTATAGACTTATTAACTGCTTGTTCAATCGATATGAAACTTTGCTTTATTTTTAATTCGAGTTTTTGAAAAGGGTTTCTAAATTTGGTTTTCGTTGGTTGTTAATTGATAGTCAGCTAAACAATAAATTTAGAATGATATTTTTATACGTTAAGTCATAATGGCTATTGTAGAACGATATCCTATTTATGGGCCTATCTCGTATTTGTATGTAGATGATAAATTGTAATGAAGTAAAAAAATTAAATATTCTTTGAAAACATCATGTCAACAGTTTGGAAAGTTATAAATACTACTAAAATCATCAATCACTTTCTATAACTTTATCTAACCCAAAAAATATTTTTAATCAGAAAACGTAAGTCAATACTTCGTGGCAGATGAAACTACAAACCAATAATTTTACTTTTTACTCTATTATCTATGCATATAAAAAAAATGTAACTAAGCCGAATCTGTACATTAAATGGTTTTTGGAAAATCTAATTGAAATAGACATTTTTATCGATACAGAGGCTGAATCTATAGTTTTTAGAATTTTTGTCTGTCTGTCTATCTGAGACCGCATGACGGAAAACCCACTGGAGGGATTTTGATGAAATTTGATATGATAATAGCTGGTTATACTTTTTACTACGGGAAAATACCTCATCTCTGTGAAATATATACTAAACGTTGAAACGTAAGTAGGAGTCGCTAGTTAAGTATAAAATATTTTCATTTAATCAATTTACTAAGTACACAAAGCCATGGTCACATCAACGGAGTAGCAAATGCGCTGAGGCAGACTTAAGCATGAATTAGAGCCGTTTCATTTGCACATGTATTGTGCGATACTCTCGAGAACTATCCGATTAAATCTGCGATTCACCGCGTCTTTGAGGTAAGAAGATATTTCATTATATTACTTATGTAGTTACACTTTGAAATTTCTCTTTGACATTGCAACAGGGCCACAGTTATATGTCCGTTAGGTTTAAACCAACTTAATAAGTAAGGAGAATCATTTTAATGTTGAGTGTATTTTTGTATGTTTTTTTGTATAGACTATACGATATATTTGCCGATATAATTATATATGCGATATAATTTTCGAGAAAATATTCCACTTCTTAGGACAGACGAGGACTTTTTTGCGTTCCAGTGCAGGGAGTATGCCAGACGTCAACGCGAATGCCAAGTACGGATTGGCAGACTTCACATGTCTTACGAAAAATAGGCAGTCTAGTTCGTGCAGGTTTCCTCATGATGTTTTCCAGCACCATAAGGCAAGTGATAATGTTGAAATGGATTTGCACATGAATATATGATGGGATTTGAACTCGCTTCACTTGGTTTTTCAATCAAATGCATTACCACTGAGCTACCACTGCGCAGACGATTATTCAAAAATGTATGTTACAGTCCCGTATTGGTTCCTTTACACTTCGTTGTACAAAAATAAAACTAATATAAGAGGTCTACCTCTTATATATAAGCAGTAGAGCAAAATGTTCAATTTTAATACATTTTAATGGTTAAATAAGCAGATTTTGCTGATATTTTTGGATAATTGCATTAATTAACAAGCTTCAGGATAATTTATTAGTGGGATTATTATGAAAATTAATCCCTTTATAGCTGACACGTTAACCATTTTGACATTAATAAATAAAATCGGACTACTATTGGCATAATAATGTTTTTTACTCTTCCACGCTGAAATGGCTGAACAGATTTGGAGGAAATACACATATAGACTACTAGCGATTCATCCTCGCTTCGCTCGGGTACATCCCTAAGTTGATTCCCCATACAAACTTTCATTCCAATTTTCATCCTCTTTAGGGATGATTTCCGGAATAATAAATATCCTATGTCCTTTCCAGGATCTCAAACTATCTACTATAACAAAAATAACACTATAATTGTTTCTGGACTGATGTATCTATATTTTGACTCGCAACAGGAAGTCTTACTACCGGTTACTCAACAACTATTTCCAGTAGTAAAACTATTAAAAATATTATATTTATTGTCGCGGTCATTTAAATTTTAACTTTATTTAATTCTCGGACGACTATTTATAGCTATAACACGATAGGTAAAACGCAATTATTTTGGCAATATACTTGTAAATTATAACCTAACCATCCTAAAAACCTCTCTTTCCATTCGTGAAAACCTTATGAAAATCCGTACAGCACTTTCTGAAATTAGCCCGAATTACAACAAAATCAATACGATGGGGGACTTAACGTTACTTGTTCACTAGTAACTTACTCTCGCTTCGCTCGGGTGCATCCCTTGGTAAGTACACGTAGCGCTGCTACAGTTTGATAGGAAGATCTTTTTAAGAGAAATAACTTTATAGTACATTGTTTTCATATAACATTATTAGTTTACTACTACTAATAAAGCTCCTATCGGCATGATTCTTTCCGACATCTTCAACAATATTCGACATATATCAGCTAATTTACACAAAACCTTAATGAATTATACACTTAACCCTTCCTCATGAATCACTCCTTCTATTGGTGAAAACCGTATGAAAATCCGTTCAGTAGTTTTTGAGTTTATCGCGTTCAGACAGACATACTCAGCAGGGGACTTAATTGTAGTGATGTTATTTTCAATATGTAATAGAGATAATTTGCACTCAGTTTTGCATGAAACCTCATGTTTGCAGAACACCTAAAATTTTTAATTAAAACTATCTTTACGGATTATTTCACGGATTTATTTTGATTTTTGGTTCCTGACGTTTCGAATGCTTTACAGCATCCATGGTCACGGGAGAGACTGAGGTGATACATGTCTTGAAGGTATAGTTGTTACAGACAGCCTACCAACAAAACAACTATACCTTCAAGACATGTAACACCTCAGTCTCTCCCGTGACCATGGATGCTGTAAAGCATTCGAAACGTCGGGAACCAAAAATCAAAATAAATTCGCGAAAAAATCCGAAAAGATAGTTTTATTTAAAAATGTCAAACATTCGCGTAAATCTAAGAAAGTATTACCTAAAATTTTATTGTTATAGTGTTTCGAAGATGTCTTAAAACTTATTTTATAATTACATGATATTCTACTTAATATTTAAAGCTGTTTAGTTAAGCTTGAGGCATTACAGAAGCGTAGATCTTGTTCAAAGTTTTGAATCTCCGAGTTTTTAAATAATATATTAAATCTACATCGTAAGTAACATAGAGCGAAAGAGTTTTTTTTTTTGGTAAATTGAACGCGGGCGAAGCCGCGGGTTCTGCTAGTGTTATGTATAGATTTAACTTAATCAATTTCTAAAAACGAACATATTTAACTGTGATTAATAACCAAAGCAAGTTTAATTAGTGTTCCCCGGTTTCGTTAGTAATTGGATGTGAGCCAGCCGTCAGTTGGCCCTGAATTATTCACTATGATACCAAAATGGTAAAATATTAGATTTACATGGCTGAGATCGTCTAATTCGAAAGTGATAGCTTTATTCATACTGTGAAGTAAAAATTTACATTATCTATACATACAAACAACATCGATGTGTCTGTTTGTAATGTAAAAATAACAGCTTTTTACTAAATGCGTATGAATTTATATAGGTACGATACTTGTAAGAAAAACGGAACTTTTAAAATGCTTGTCTGTTTGTTTGTTTCGGCCAATCTTCGAAACGGCTGAACTGATTTTGACGAGACTTTCACTGGCAGATATCTAACATTACAAGGAGTAATTTAGGCTAATTTTATTTTATATCCACTCAAAATCAAAACGTATCTAGGGACGCACCCGAGCGAAGTGACGGTAAGTCGCTAGTCTATACTTATACTAATATTATAAAGAGGTAAATTTTGTGAGTTTGTGAGGTTGTAGGGGGTAATGTCTGGATCTACTGAACCGATTTAGATGAAAATTGGTAAGAAGATAGTTTGAGACCCTAGGAAGGACATAGGATATTTTTTATTCCGGAAATCATCCCTTATGGGGGTGAAAAAGATAAATGGGACGAACCCGAGCGAAGCAAGAATGAGTCTCCAATAAAAAACAAAGTGTCTTGATTTTAATACATACATTTATCTCGTCAAACTCTCGTCGTCTGATCTCGTCAAAATTGTTAAAGGCAATTTTCTTCAATCCCTTATACTTATATTTATTATTCATTAATGAGAATCCATTTAAAATCGATTCTACCGGTTGGAAGATTACCGAATACAAACAAAGAAAGTGAAAATAGGCATAATTATTTAACCATCGTTTGAGATTCGCAGTAAATATAAACTCAGTTACTTATGGGAAGAGTTTTAAGTCTTATTTATTAGAAAAAGGTGGTATGTATGTATGTATTCAGCCCTTTTTAACGTCCCACTGCTGGGACTGCCTCTCTTCTATACGAGGGGAATTAGGATATAGTCCACCACGCTGGCCAAGTACAGGCGGACTTCACATGTCTTTGGAAAACTTGCTAGGTCCTCTCAGACATGCAGGTTTCCTCACGATTTTTTCCTTCACCGTAAGGCAAGTGGTAATCATGTTGGAAATGATTCAATAGTATAGAAATTTTAATACTTTAGTATCAATGTAGGGATAATAGTTTTCAAGTTTTACCTACAGTATTTATACATAGATGCACTAACTAAGCCCAGCCCGACACAATGGGAGAACCTCGATTTATGTTTAGTGAGCGCATACTACGATAGCAAGCAAGAGTCGTTGAAATACTTGTATATTTGCATATATTTTGTTTAGGGTTCCACAAAATATTATATAAGTTTGTTTTTTGTTTACATTTCTATTTATTCTAGAACTACTTTGTAATTATCAACCGACTTCAAAAAGGAGGAGGTTCTCAATTCGACTGTATGTTTTTTTTTATTTCGATTTCAAAATCATTTAAGAGAATTTAAGTTTCCTATAAATTGACGTTCACCTTTAAAAATAGAATAAGAAATCAATTGATATTTTGATTGATTTAGCTAGCAATAGCATCATTTAAACATATTTAATTAGCCTTTAATAGGAATTCATGTACATGCATTGTTATATTTGTACTTATTATAATTTTTTAATGAGTTTCAGGGATAATGAAATATGTAATATAAATAAGATACTTTTTATATTACAATAGCGATACACCCTCGCTTCGCTCGGGCTCGTCCCTAGGTTGATTCCCCATACAAACTTTCATCCCCATTTTCACCCCTTTAAAGGATGATTTCCGGGATAAAAAGTATCCTATATCCTTCCCAGGGTCTCAAACTATCTTCTTATCAAATTTCATCTAAACCGGTTCCATAGATCCAGAGATTAGGTACCTCTTACAACGTCAAAAACTCACAAACTCACAATCTCACAAACTTTACCTCTTTATAATATTAGTATAGATTAGCTTCCTATTATTTATTAAGCCTTCATTGTTGATACTAAAAAACATATTACTATATATATACACAGTTTTAACTTAAAATCTTACACACACAAGGCACGCTGACCAATAAACTGGGAAATCAAATGTATATATCCGCCCGCGTTCAGATGACCAAAAACCAAATTCTTAGGTTTTACATATTAGTATACTCTTACAATGCAGTTTTTGTACTTTTTCTCAGAAATGAGATATTTTCTCACGGTAAAAAGTATCCTATATGTTGACCCGGAATACCAGCTATCATCACCAAATTTCATCAAAATCCCTCCAATGGTTTTTCCGTGATGCGGCAACAGACAGACAAAAATTCTAAAAACTATAATTTCGGCCTCTGTATCGATAATTATGTCCATTTCAATAAGATTTTCCAAAAAATATTTAATGTACAGATTCGGCTTAGTTACAATTTTATTATATGTATAGAAATACGGCATAAAATAACATGAATGTTTTGTACAAAAAGCGACTCGTAAAACGGTTTTTACTGAGATTCCTTTGCGTTATAAATACAAGTGGTGAGAATTTCCCAAAGGAACTCGGTATGGAGATACAAATATAGGAACGAAGCTCTCACTATAAATTTATATTTGTTCAAAATAGTGATTTTACTACAACTTGTTACTACTTTGTACACAGACGATATATGAAGATGCTTTTCTCATAACTCAAAACTAAAGCCATAATGAATATATGTATATGGACCAATGTCTGAAACCTATACATAATATAATAAAATTCTGTTTCGAATTAAATATTTTTTGCAAAATCTTATTGAAGTAGTCATTATTATCGATATATTGGCTGAATCTATAGTTTTTTTTTAATTTTCGTCTGTCTGTCTGTTTGGAAACACATCACAAGAAAACTACTGGACAGATTTTGATAAAATTTGATATGATCTCTGAGAAATCTATAGTAGCCGTCAAATATATATATAATAATCAAATGTTTAAAAAAATTGAAAAAGAATAACTCACGACTTTACGTATTTCTATTATTATATTTTAATTTGTGTTTGTGTGCATTCAATATTTTAATTTGTTTGAAAATTTAGTTGTAGCTTTTGTGAAACATTAAAAAAAAATTGAATTGTATTCAGCCCTTTTTAACGTCCCACTTCTAGGCACGGACCTCCCTTCAGTACGAGGGGAATCAGGCCATAGTCCACCACGCTGGTCAAGTCCGGGTTGGCGGACTTCACATGTCTTTCGAAAACTTGCTAAGTTCTCTCAGACATACAGGTTTCCTCAAGATGTTTTCCTTCACCGTATGGCAAGTGGTAATCATGTTAGAAATAATTCGCACATGAAAATATCAGAGATGCGAGACCCGGGATTCGAACCCGCTTAACTCGGTTTCCCAAGCGAGCACGTTACCACTAGGCCAAAACTGCCTTCTGTACATATATACAAGAACAATAATAGACGGCATTAACATCGAGTTTTCAATCAGCGTAAATCACGATAAAGAGACCACAGTACATTCACTAGAAGGATCACAAAAGCTAAGGGATGCTGCGAATCTCTTATACTATACAAAGTAATTACCCTACTCGTATTTTAAGTTTTTAGTTAAAAATTAAAATATATCTGTCTGATACCAAATTATGCAAAATTAGATAAATTCTTGGTTTAATGGTTAGGCTATATGTCTGTAGTTCTGAAAGTTCTGAATTCGAGTACTGAGTAGGGCAATTTTTTGGTTACGCTTAACAAATCCTGTAGCCTGGAGTTCGAAAGTTGGTCGTATAATACCCCCGTGCAGCGGATGCTGTCGATCCTGCGATAATATCTCACCAGCCCTGTCGCATTCTCCCACTGGAATTTGATAGTGACGGAAATAACGAGTTCTTGTTGTATTTTCACGCATACTTTGCTCTATAATATCAACCGCGTAGACGCCTAGTCTCAGCAAGATTGACCGCCGTGGCTAAAGTTGCTTAGGATTTAAATACTAATATTTAAGGAATTATTATAAATCTAGCGACTCACCCTCGCTTCGCTCGGGTTCGTGCTAGGTACGTTTTATTTTTTTTTGAGCAGAACCCTAATTCTTTTTCTAAAATAAAAGTAGCCTATGTTACTCCCTATAACATCAGCTATCTTCCAATGAAAGTCCCATCAAAATCAGTCCAGCCGTTTCAGAGATTATCTGGAATAAACAGACAGACAGACAAAAAAATTAAAAATTGTGTTTTTCTTATAAGTACCGTATATATATATATATATATATATATATATATATATATATATATATATATATATATATATATATATATATATATATATATATATATATATACCATATGCATTTAGTTAAACGCTGTCATTTTGACATTACAAACAGACACTTCAATTTTATTCATTTGTATAGATTAAAATAAACTAATATTGATGCCAAAGAAAAAAAAATTACGTCAGACATTTTCTTTTACTAATCTGTGTTCTAATTCAAATTAAAGTAACATATTACGATTCAAAATCTTAAAAAAAAAGTTACGTAATTAAAGTTTACTTAAGTTTTAAGATAAAAGACGAACACACAAGATACCATATAATATATTAGGGATCACAAAAGATAAGGGATGCTGCGAATCTCCTAAACTAATATGTAATTACACTGCCCCGTGTGGCGATAGATACGTCCCTACAGACATTTTACATTATCAGAACTCTATTAGCTGTTAAAGTTACGCTAGTTGTACACCGAGTACTGAGATTCTTTATTTATATGAACTAACCGTCCGTTATTTTTACCCTACCGGCTTTTCTTTCATACGTAATTCCTACCCCTATGTTACCCCTTTGGGGGTTGAATTGCCAAGTATCCCTTCTTAGAGGATACCTTTTGTCTATAAGGATCAACTTATATCAAGTTTATTGTGTATACTATGTAAGATTTCGTAATTAATCAGGGTGTTATTTCTCTTTAGCACAGCACAGGGGCTTAAGATTTATTATCGTTTGTATGTATATAATTATGTTAATAAATAATTTCTTATTTATATACAGACTAGCGATTCATCATCCTCGCTCCTCTCGGGTTCGTCCCTAGCTTGATTCCCCATACAAACTTTCATCCCCATTTTTACCCCTTTACTTAAGGGATGATTTCCAGGATAAAAAGTATCCTGCGTCCTTCCCAAGGTCTCAAACTATCTTCATACCAAATTTCATCTAAATCCGTTCAGTAGATCCAGAAATTACCCCCTACAACGTCACAAACTCACAAACTCACAAACTCACAATTCACAAGCTTTGCCTCTTTATAATATAAGAATAGAAGTATAGATATAATTGTTTGATTAAAACAAAAAAATAGGTTTGCTATCGCACTAAAGGATATCTATTTCCAAAGGAAACGCCTTCAAAACATCGTACCTTCAAGATTTATAGCCGACCGTAATTACCTTACACCATTCATGATAATCTTGATTCGTTTTCTAAGTAAAAGATAAAGTCTTAAATATTCATCTTATTTACTTAAATAAGTTATACCAGAGCTTTGGTTAATCGGACTACTATTATAAATGCGAATTTTTGTATGTGCGTTAGTAACTTTCTCACGCTAAAACGGCTAAACAGATTTGGATGAAATTTAATACACAAATAGACTGTGACCTTCCTTTTTTTTTTTGAGAAAAGCATAATTTTACGCATACGCCGTGCAAAGGCGCTCGCTTGGTCGAATGAAGCGGGTTCAAATCCCGAGTCTCGCATCTCTATTAACTATATATTATTTTCATGTGTGAATCATTATCAATATGATTGATCACCTACTTGCTAGTACGGTGTAGAAAAATAACATTCAGAAACCTGTATATCTAAGAGAACCTTGAAAGTTTTCGAAAGATATGTAATATCTACCACGCACTTGGCAGCGTGGTGGATTGAATCGTTTTGTACCATATGCCATTTTCTTTGGACCTCAAGTTAAAATACTCTTTCCAAGCATCTAAACATTTTTCTTTTATAAAATAAAAGCAGTCTGTATAGAAAGGTAACTGTTATATCTCCATCAGTGCAGGCCTGTTTGGCAAACTGATCGAACTTCTCGTCATAGAGTATGTAACCCTTTTTACTTCTCGTTATACTATGACTTACAAGATGGCATAGTATAAATAATCTTGTAAATAAAAAAATAAAATAATAATAATAAAACATATATATATATATATATATATATATATATATATATATATATATATTAAACTAAAAAATATATAATAAAAATAGATAAATATATACATAGAATACGTAAAACTAAACTAAAATCAAAGATGTGTAAAAAGAAAACAAGTGAATATAGTTTGTAATCTTTATTGTAAAACCATGTCTGAATAAAGGCTTATATTATTATTATTATACTATGCCTGAACCCCTTTTAGTAAAGGGAGGCCCATCCCCAGCAGTGGGACGTTAAAAAAGATCTGAATACGATTGATCATCCTATTTTGATTATCCTTTGTTATATTATCCGAAAAAGCTATAGAAAAAACATAAAATATTTGTGTAAACAGGAGGGTGAAACATCCGCACAGCAATCACATACAACGATTCAAACTGCATTAGTTTTTTATGGCTTCCGTTGTACGTATAAAAAACAAACTAATAAACAATAGTTCTATGGAATGTTATTCTATAACAAAATTTCATTTTTACGGTTTTTCATTTTGCGCAACGGTACAACGCATATCGCTTATATTTTGTTAAAAAATATATTTAAAACGGAAATCCATATCCATGCAGGTATTATTTATCTATACATATAATAAAACTCTAACTGAATCGAATCTGTATCTATACATATAATAAAATTCTAACTAAGCCGAATCTGTATCTAATATAGTCTAAAAACTATAATCTATAGTTTTAAGAATTTTTGTCTGTCTGTCTGTCTGTTACCGCGTCACGGAAAAACCACTAGAGGGATTTTGATGAAATTTGGTATGGTGATAGCTGATTATCCGGGTCAACATATAGAGACTTTTTACCGCGTAAAAATATCTCATTTCTGAGAAAAAATATAAAAACTGCAATGTAAGATTATATTAATATGTAAAATCTAAGAATTTGGTTTTTGGTCATCTGAACGCAGACGGAGCTGCGAGCAATGCTAGTATAATTTGTTTTTTGGAAAATCTTATTGAAGTAGTCATTGTTATCTATACAGAGGCAGAATATATCGTTTTTATAATTTTTGTATTCAGCCCTCTTTAATGCCCCACTGCTGGGACTAGGTCTCCCTTCAATACGACGGGAATCAAGCCATAGATTGAACCCATCACTCGGTCTTGCAAGCAAGCGCGTTACCACTGGGCTACCACTGCCTGTAAATTAACTATTATTATATTCAAATTATATTTAAGTAAAAAAGTACCTAATGTTTTAATAGTAATAATGTTTATAGTACACAGAGAAGTTGCATGTTTTTTTTTTAAAGCTTACTGAAAATTGTTGAGAAAAATTAAAAAAAAATTAACAATTGATTTTTAACGTAATTTTACAAAGAAAGTGGTTTTTATATGTAAATTCAAACGCCAGTGACGTCATTATATCGCTTTAGTAACGCCACCGCATGGCGAAATGATAGAACACACGTTTACGTTGTCAAAATAAAAAAAAGTTGTAATTGCATAATCCATACTAATATATAAATGCGAAAGGAACTCTGTCTGTCTGTCTGTATGTCTATCTGTCTGTCTGTTACCTTTTCACGCTTTATCCGCTGAACCGATTTAGACAAAATTTGGTATGGAGATAGTTTGGGATCCTGGGAAGAACAAAGGATAGTTTGTATCCCGGAAATCATCCCTTAAGGGGGTGAAATATGGATGAAAGTTTGTATGGGGGATCAATCCAGGGACAAACCCGAGCGAAGCGAGGTTGAGTCGCTATTACAGGATAAAGTTTTGAAATTATTTAATTGACGTTTGACCATTTTTTTATGACACATGGTTACAAAAGTATAGTATGATTGGCTCACAGCCTCGACGTATATAGTGACGTCACAAGCAATCACAAGTCGTTCCATTTCGTTCAAAAATTTAATAATTTTTTATTAATAATAACTAAAAAAATTGAATTTTTAATAACAAAAAAACTTAAGTTCAAAGTACAGGAGTATCAAGTCTACATATGCCTACAAAAGTTAACTTATACAACTTTTGCACAATAGTGGCCCCATTACACTAAATAATATTGTAATTTCCCATAATGTATTTATTTTAATTTTAAACAAAACTTAGACGAGCACTTCACATCTACATTAGCTACGAATTCACAAATCGAACCCACAACCATCTAACAAAAGATCAGTTACGTACCCACTACGGCCACATTACCATCGAAGATTAATAATAAAAACAATCTCTGCTACGAACAGCCAATAAAGTATTGAAATTTGCCTTCTAATATTCTTTTATTACTTTTAGGAAATAAATACATTTGGTTCTTTCATAATATTTTAGACTAGATTATATTTGCATATTTGAATATTGCATATGCATTCCATTTCTACTCGATATTGCATATTTTTGTAATATTTAATGAAGATACATATTTTTTGTCTATTGTTGAAGCGTCTGCTTTATGTAAAACACTTTATTTTTTGTGCTTTTCAATTGCACTAGCGACTCGCTTCGCTGGCGTTCGTCCCTCCTTACTTTTGACGTTTAGTATAGATTTCTCAGAGACGAGATATTTTTCCCCAGTAAAAAGTATCCTATATGTTGACCCGGATAACCAGTTATCATCATACAAAATTTCATCAAAATCCCTCCAGTGGTTTTCCCGTGATGCGGTAACAGACAGCCAGACAAAAATTCTAAAAACTATAGATTCAGCCTCTGTATCGATAATAAGGACTATTTCGATAATATTTAAAAAAAAAATTAAATATCCAGATTCGACTCAGAATTTTATTATATGTATAGATTTTAAATTGGACCAAAAAGAATTCGGTATGAGCTTAATGAATTTCGAGACTACGACGTATTCAGCCCTTTTTAACGTCCCATTGCTAAGCACGGGTATCCCTTTAATATGAGGGAGATCAAACCATAGTCTACCACGCTGGTCAATTGACGGACTTCACATGTCTTTCAAAACTTGCTAGGATCTCTCAGATACGCAGGTTTCCTCACGATATTTACCTTCACCGTAAGATACGTGATAATCATGTAGGAAATGATTCGCTCATGAAATTATTAGAGGTGTGAGATCCAGGATTTGAACCCACTTCACTTCGCTTTCCCTAGCGAGCGCGTCACCATCGAATTACCATTGCCTTATTAGTATTATAGTAATAATATAATATAACAGTGTATGTATTTTGAAATTTACCCCATATTCTATCTTTAATGCAGCTTACTTACTAAATCTGAACAATATAAAAAAGTAAACTATACAAAATAAAAGCGTCATCTGAATCCTTTCAGTTATTTTCAATAGAACAAAAATAAAAACATTTGATTTAACATTCTCAACACTCATCAAATAAATTTTCAACGAACAAATGCTTATGCGATACTCAATTATAAAGATAAACACAAAACAAATTGGAGCAAACCTACAATACAAAGTCGTTCCAACATGATCACCTATTTTTCTTCCATTTTCTTCATGACGGTGTTTCATCTGCATTGTTTTAATAGCGTCTAATGGAAAATTAAATATATTATACGCTCGTTTGTCGTAATTTACTGTAATATGGTATGAAATTATTGCTGTAATAACAGACTTAGCTTAGTGGTAATACTGCTTCTTACGTTATAAAATGTCACTTATAATAAACTAGCATTGCCCGCGGATCCGCCCGCATTCAGATGACCAAAAACCAAATTCTTAGGTTTTACATATTAGTATACTCTTATATTGCAGTTTTTGTATTTTTTCTCAGAAATGAGATATTTTCCCGCGGTAAAAAGTATCCTATATGTTGACCCGGATAATCAGCTATCACCATACCAAATTTCATCAAAATCCCTCCAGTAGTTTTTCCGTGATGCGGTAACAGACAGACAGACAATAATTCTAAAAACTATAGTTTTAGCCTCTGTATCGATAATAATATTTATTTCAATAAGATTTTCCAAAAAATATTTAATGTAGAGATTCGGCTTAGTTACAATTTTATATGTATAGATGATAAGTTTGTAAAGTGTTTACTTGGAAAGGAAAGTGAGGCAAATTCAAGTATGGGTCTCACTATTTTGAAATTTTCATTTGGAAATAATTTTCAATAGGATTACTTGGTTATATTCATATATGGTCAAGGATTACATAATGAGGAAACCTTCATGTCTGAGAGTTTATTTTAGTCCTCCACGTGTGGCTAAGGCCAACAAACATGGTATAAGTATCATGTTTGTAGACAAACGCATTTAGCTAACATGGTGATCACCATCATATTGATGGGAAATCGTAGTGGCAAGTTAAAAGTGCTGGATTATTCTTGTTCTCTATTGCTGGCAATCTTAAAATTAATTTGAACAAGTGATTTAAAAAGTATTTGTTGAATAAACAAAGAAGATAGATGTTCTAAAAAATGTGAATATAAATAGCCAGTACCCTTTTCGCCAATTGATGTTGAAAATTTAGTTCATTTTTTAACTGAATATACAAAACTGATTCCAGAAACTACTTTAAAAGCTACTCCAACTCAGGAAGTAGTATTTTTTTTTAAACTTTTATATCTTGGATTATTTATGAAAAAAAAACACGAAATTTGCTTTAAAATTAACGAAGACATTTCTTAACTTAAAATAAACACCCTAACTTCCATTTTTTGAAGTCGGTCAAGCAGAAATAGGAAATACAACTGTCATAATAACCATGAAAAGAGAAATGGGAAAACTCATGACTCCTAGCGTGTATACCATACCAATCATGGCTTTTTCTATATCTTAATGGAGTACCACTTTTCACCCTCTTGCCTTCACTATATGACAAAAGTAGAAGATATTTATGTCAGCTATTAATAACTCCTTGTGATGAAATAAAGATAAGACGAATATCATGTGTACAGGTTTTAGACGTAGTTCCCTTTTAAGACTGTCGTCCACTAAAGATGAACTATAGTTGTTGCATGAAAACTTAAAATATTTGGTAATTTGGAGGTTTTTGGTAAAAGTTACGGATAAGCTTTTTAGAGTAAAAAATTGGAAAACTTGGCCGGAAATTCAAAAATATTTTATTAAGTTTTTTTGTATGAACTCAACCATCACAGAAAGATTATTGAAAATGACAACGTCAAGACAAATCTTATCTATTTTATAATATTAGTATTATGATATACATACATATAGGTGTGCTGCAATGTAATAAACTCTATATAGCTTTAGCCTTTTCCGAAAGTTCCAAATATTCACAGGATCATTGTTGTAAAAAAAACTAATCGTCTATCACAAATATTAATTCACCGAAAGATTTTTTATTACAGAATTATTTACATTTAAATGTCAATTCTATTGATATTAAATATATATTTTAATATATATTTAAATATATATTTTAATATATATTTAATATCAATAGAATTGACATATATATATATATATATATATATATATATATATATATATATATGTATGTATTTAATCTTTATACAATATATGTGTGAAAATCTTAGAAATAAAGATTTGCTTTTAAAATAGAAGAAAAAAACTTTCTATTGTAAAGTACAATGACTATTGGTCCTTTGAATCATGGTCACGAAACGTCGGGAACCAAAAATCTAAATAAATCTGCGAAATAATTCGAAAAGATAGTTTTATTTAAAATGTCAAATATTCGCGGAAATCTGAGAAAGTATTACAGCCAATATTTTAAATATTATCAATTTAATATTAACATCGACCGGTTCGATGCGAAGATAATAGCAGAGATTAGCTACAAAAAATATTTACTTCAATCAGAATTCGAACCTACTACCAGAGAATAGTGATAGTTGCAGCGATACTATAATTTATTTGGAAGTTTAGTTTTACAATTGGATGAGATATATTGAGCTATAAACGGTATGATACATTGTGTATTCATGGTGTAACGCCTTGGATATTAGCCAAGGAACGCACAAATCAATAAATGATAATATGGAAACTTAGCATGTTTGAGGAAAATGACGCTTACGTGACAGGGTTTTGGCGACCGGAGTTTGGACGATCATTTTCTGTGATATTCATTCTTCTGCAAATCCTTTCTAACTATACATAAATAGGTAATGACCAAACACTTCAGTACTTTTTTTCCTCTGTTTGTCGACCATTTTTTTTGTTTAGAATCTATTGGCGAGCTTTAGTTGTACATATATATATATATATATATATATATATATATATATATATATATATATACATATACATATTATAAAATTCTGAGTCGAATCTGTACATGAAATATTTTTTTAGAAAATCTAGTTTTAAGAATTTTTGTCTGTCTGTCTGTCTGTCTGTCTGAGAACGCGTCACGAGAAACTCACTGGATAGATTTTGATGAAATTTGGTATGATGATAGCTGGTCAACATATAGGATACTTTTTACTTCGGGAAAATATCTCATCTCTGACAAATCTATACTAACCATAAAACGTAGTTACGAACCAATCGGAACGAGAATGAGTCGCTAGTTTTTTTTATAAAAATAGGTAAATTCTACTTATATAATGTTTCAAATTTTCAATAATGATTATGGGAACTAGGAAACAAACAAAGCATATGCGGGTCGCCATTTTGGTGACAATGCCTTGTAGTATAATATAATGACTAAATAGATAAAGGCATTTAAAAACTTACTTAACAAAACTATTAATCTGGCTCACTGATAAACAACGCACCGAAACCGTTGTCTTTAGAAGCTTACAATTCTGCAAAAGATTTCCTTATACAAAAGAAATGAGGACTAAGATAATTTATAGTATGTAGTAAGCGTCGTGTGGTAAAGAGCTAAAATCGAATTCATTAAGTTTGAGTATAAAATGGATAAAGATTTTTTTTTTAAATCACACCTGTAGTTTCAGAGTTTAATAGGTACGTGAAAAACAAACATACTCTTTATACTTAATATTACAAAGAAGTAAAGTTTGTGAGTTTATGACGTCGTAGGGGGTAATCTCTGGATCTACTGAACCGATTTAGATATGGTAAGAAGATAGTTTGAGACCCTGGGAAAGACATAGGATACTTTTTATTTTGGAAATCATCCCTTAAGGGGGTGAAAATGGGAATGAAGTTTGTATGGGAAAGCAAGCTACAGACGAACCCGAGCGAAGCGAGGGTGAGTCGCTAGCTTATACATATAATAAAATTGTAACTAAGCCGAATCTATACATTAAATATTTTTTAGAACATCTTATTGAAATAGACATTATTATCTATATATTATAGACAAAAAGTTACAATTTTATTATATGTATAGATTAAACTTTTATTTATTTGTCAATGAGAAATCTTATCATTCTAACTGCTTATATAATAATAGATTTTTTACGCAGTCAGTACTTTAATATTCCTTTTCAATTGACAAAACTTGTCCAACTCTGATATTTTTCGTGGAACTAAACTTTCCCATAGCCGATACCATAAATAAGGTAAATTACAAAACGATAGCGCAATAAGCATCTATTAAAGCTTCTTTTTTCAATAAAATATACCCCATAACCAGTGTTTAGATTTATAGCGGTTGACAAAAACCGACTGCCTGTTACACCGTATTCGAAAAATATCTATAGAAATCAATAAAATTAAATTGTCTGTTTGTAATGTCAAAATAACAGCTTTTATTTACTAAATGCATATAAAAGTAAATACTGTACTATAAAGATTTAATTTTTTTTATTTTTGTCTGTTTGTTCCGACTAATCTCCGAAACGGCTAAATCGATTTTGACGAAATTTTCACCGGCAGATAGTTGCTAATATAAGGAGTAACTTAGACTACTTTTATTTTAGAAAAATAATAATAATTAGGGTTCCGCGCAAAAAATTTAAAGCCTAAATAGGTAAGTCGCCAGTATGAGATTAAAAAATCTACATAATATACCAATATATAACGCTGAGGAGTTTGCTTTTTTGTTTGTATGAATGCCCGAATCACTAGTTGTATCAATCCACTTTGAAAATTTACATTTTGCATTTTTTATTCTATTTATGTGAACAGAGAGAAAAAAAAATGAAATTGCAAGATATTTCGGTGCCATTTCTCTTTTTTGCCAAATCTATACATACAATAAAATTCTAACTGAATCGAATCTGAACAATTAATATTTTTGGGAAAATCTTATTGAAATAATCATTACTATCGATATAGAGGCCGAATCTATAGTTTTTAAATTTTTTGTCTATCTGTCTGTCTTTCTGGGAACGCATCACGAGAAAACCATTGGACCAATTTGGATTAAATTTAGTATGATGATAGCTGGTTATCCGGGTCAACATTTAGGATAATTTTAACTGTGGGGAAAGATCTCATCTCTGAGAAATCTATACTAAACGTTAAAACGTACCTAGGAACGAATCCGAGCGGAACGAGAGTGAGTCGCTAGTTAGATACTGTATAATTTTATAAGTAGACGACACTATCTGTAATTACTATGACTTTTGAGACCAAGTATGCTGAAAATTCTAAAATAATTTCCCAAATAAAACCACGAAAAACCTCGAAACAACATTTGCCTTTAAATAGTAGTGTGAAAAAAATAAAACGTAAGTTCGGTGTAACAACTTTCTCTATACCACAACTTTAAAGTATAGCTATCTGTTATATAAGGAAGCAAATCAACTGCGTAGTGACGTGCTGTTTTGAAAGTTTTCTTACCTATAAATTAGTAGGGGAAGTCCCCCATCTTATTTAATACTAGCGACTTAGCCCCGGTTTGCTCGAGTGCGTCCCTAGGTACGTTTAAATTTTTTGAGCGGAACCCCAATTCTTTTTCTGAAATAAAAGTAGACTAAATTAGTCCTTATAACATCAGCTATATGACAGTGAAAGTCCCGTCAAAATCAGTTCAGATTTTTCGGAGATTAGCCGGAACAAACAGAGAGACAAAAGTTTTAAGAAATATGTTTTTCTTATAAGTACCGTATACCGTATATAATTGCATATTCATATACTAAAAACTTGTTATTTTAACATTACAAACGGACACTTCAATTTTATTTATCTGTATAGATATATTTTTATAAAAAGCTTTTTCTTGCAAATTATAATAAATATTTAGGTATGTCTACAATGTAATAAATGCGAAAGTTTATTTGTTTGTTGGTTTAGTCTTCTTCTAAGCGACAAGGGATTCACAACTTGGCATGTCTCTTATTGCTCGATTGCTCCAAAAGGAAAGTCATGGGTTTCACCTGTACATACAATATACGCACATACATAGTAGCAGTATGTAGTGGTAATACTTACCACTTCTCTTGAATTCGTTTAAGAATGAGCTATTATAGAACAATAGTTTCTTAGATTTACGCAAATATTTGTAATTTTAAATGAAACTATCTTTTCTGATTTTTTCGCGGATTTATTTTGATTTTTGGTTCCCGACGATTCGTATGCTTTACAGCAATCATGGTCACTGGAAAAACTAAAGTTTTAGAGATCACAAAGGTCATTCTATAGTTGTTACAGACTGTCAGTCAGTTCAGCTTCAGAGTCTCCCGTGACCATAATTGCTGTAAAGCATTCGAAACGTCGGGAACCGAAAATCAAAATGAATCCGCGAAAAAATTCAAAAGGATAGTTTTATTTAAAACATCAAATATTTGTTTAAAAAGAGATACTATAGAGTTTTTTAATGCTTACACTCACTATTTAACTTCCCAGTGTATTTTTCAGAGCTTTTGTTATTTCTGAAGCAAACTACATATATTAAAAGGAACGAAGATGATAGCTTCCGATCAAACAGCGCTACTATTTCGAATTCAGACATTGTATTAACAAAATTAAAACATTTTACTTCGTCGAGTGGTCGATTTTTTTTTGTTAATAAAAAAAAAGAAAATTGATAGACAAACAGAGGAATATTGAACTATTTCATCTTTGCCTATTTATACATATATACTAATACTAAACTGCCTCGGCGGTGTAGTGGCTAGCATGTACGGCTGCACACCCGGAGGTCCTGGGTTGGAGTTCCGGGTTGGACCAAGTTTAGTTATTGAGTCTTTCTGTATAGCCTCAGTAACAGCCTGGAGTTGGGAAGTTGGCGGTGTTTCACCCCCGTGCCTCGGAGAGCACGTAAAGCCGTCGATCCTGCGCCTTAACTCTTACTGGTCGTGTCGAGCAGTCGTCCCACCGGAGTATGAGAATCACAGGAATAGAGAGTGCACTTGTGTCTGGGCGTACACTTGTGCACTATAATATCTCCTGCGCAGTTGGCTAGTCTCAATGAGATTGACCGCCGTAGCCGGAATCAGTCAGGAGAACATCATCATCATCATCGTACATATATATGTACTAGCATTTCTCACGGCTCCGCCCGCGTTCAGATGACCAAAAACGAAATTTTTAGGTTTTACATATTAGTATACTCTTACATTGCAGTTTTTGTATTTTTTCTAAGAAATGAGATATTTCCCCGCGGTAAAAAGTATCCTATATGTTGACCCGGATAACCACCTATTACCATACCAAATTTCAGGAAAATCCCTTCAGTGGTTTTTCTGTGATGCGGTAACAGACAGACAGACAAACAAAGATTCTAAAAACTATAGATTCGGCCTCTGTATCGATAATAATGTCTATTTCAATAAGATTTCCCAAAAAATATTTAATGTACAGATTCGGCTTAGTTACACTTTTATTATATTTATAGATATATAACTAAAGCGTGTCGTTAGTTACTTACATTTATGAAATTACTTAGGGAAATAGAGCGCACTCTAAAGGCTTCCTTTAAATGGCTTTGTTATGATATAACCAATGCATAAAAGCTATTTCGAAGAGTGCAGATAATAAATTCAATGGCTTTTCTTGAACTATTCGACCATAAAATTTCTACTTAACCCCCGGTTTATATGTTTTGATGGAAATTACGAGGAAGTGAAGTTACTCTAAATTCTAATTACCCGGTATATAGAGAAGCTTTCGGAGTGAAATTAATTCTACAATGAGAACACCTGCTTTGAAATATCTTTAGCCAATTCTGGGTTTTCGTAACATACTTCCATAGATAGATACACAAAAATATTAAAATTTGCTATTAATACTAAAATTCTATTATATTTTTAAAACCGAACCGGAAACCGAGTGAAGCGGGTTCAAATCCCGGGTCTCGCACCTCTGATATTTTCATGTGCGAATCATTTCTAACATGATTACCACTTGCCTTACGGTGAAGGAAAACATCGTGAGGAAACCTGCGTGTCTGGGAGAACCTAACGGGTTTTTAAACTTGGCGTGGTGGACTATGGCCTGATACCCGTCATATGAAGGGGCGCCCACTCCACAGCTGTTCGACGTTAAAAAGAGTTAAGTTTATACATATTTATTTACTTATTTATGTTTTGATAACACTGTTCCGTTTCCGTCTTACCAAAGCTTGTCTGGTAGAGATTACTTTTAGAAATAACACATTTGCATGCCTAATGTACTTTCTCAAACAACAGCTGCACTTATTTTTATTATCTTTATTTATTATCTTTATTATCTTTAGTATGCAAATAAAAAAAATAAGATAAATTCTAATGAAATTCTTTGAAACGTTATAACGTTGAGAAATAACAAACACACGCACTCACTCACTAAGAAACTTTAACATTTGTACTCGTAAGTCCTTAAGCTTACATGGTCACTGATAATATTTTTATGACGTGATATTTACAATTTTTTCACTTACTTTTATGAGTTTCCGATATTATACACTGTTACAAGCGCCATGGTGTACCCTTGACACGATAAAATCCTGTTTTACATGGTAAACATATTTATCTATACTATTACCAATATTATAAAGTGGCAGAGTTTGTTTGTTTGAACGCGCTAATCTCAGGAACTACTGATCCGATTTGAAAAATTCTTTTTGCGTTAAATAGTCCGTTTATTGAGGAAGCTATACATATATCATATAATATATAGTCTATCTATTCCATACTAACCTGACGTACCTGAGCGAAGCGAGGGTGAGTCGCTAGACATTTTTAAAATTAGTGTTATAAGGATTGAACGAAAAAAGGATTGGATGGAAAGGATATATGGTATCGTTATTTTCTACCAAAGTATAACCAATTTAGAAGCGTACGACCTACTTGGTAAGTACCGAGTAATTGTAAGCCAGTTATAAAGTTATTTATATGTGTTCACAATACAAACTAAGTTAAGTAGGGGAAGGAGTGGACCAGCCGGGCGCGAAGCCAAGAAACGCACAGGGAGGTGGCCCGCTTTGGTGGGCGGTGGGAGGTGGCCCTCTTTCGTGGGTGGTGTGCCTTGCAGATTGCTCCTGGTACTTCTCTGATAGCAGATTGGACCTTGGCGCAGCCCCATGGTTGTTGTGGTCTGCTTCGGTAGACCTGCCGTCGGGGCGTCGTAGTTGAATGCGTAAGCGATCCTGTGATACTCCATTGGGCGGGGGAAGGTTTTGTTGGGTTTTAGTGGGTAGTACTGGTTTTGCCGGTGAGTCCCACATCTCGTGCGTAAATGTATTTCTCAACGTTAAAAAAAAGGGAAGGAGTGGAAAAATGATGGAGATTAATGTTGCGATGCTCTACATTACTGATGCAACGCGTCACGTACGGTTACTGTTTTTTTTTATCAAAATTTAGTAAGACGATAACTACCCGATGAACCAGCTTCTTAACATTTTTGTGCTAGCCCTACATACATTATTACATATCTATACATATAATAAAATTGTAACCAAGCCGAATCTGTACATTAAATATTTTTTGGAAAATCTTATTGAAATAGACATTATTATCGATGCAGACGCCGAATCTATAGTTTTTAGAATTTTTGTCTATCTGTCTGTCTGTTACCGCATCACGGAAAACCCACTGGAGGGATTTTGATTAAATTTGGTATGATGATAGGTGGTTATCCAGGTCAACATATAGTATACTTTTTACCGCGGGAAAATGTCTCATTTCTGTGAAAAAATACAAAAACTGCAATATAAGAGTATACTAATATGTAAAGGCTAAGAATTTGGTTTTTGGTCATCTGAACGCGAGCGGAGCCGCGGGCAATGCTAGTATATTAATAAATGATGACAAGACGCTTCATGGCAAAACGATTTCCTTTTGTTTTTTTTTTTTGCTATTGACAAGCTTTGGTTTTATCTTTTTTTTATATAGAAAGTATACGTATGTTTTCCTCAAATTTTCAATTATAATGAATGGTCAAATTTCGACCACTGGGCGAACACTGATACATTTAAAGTGACTTGATTAAGTAAAATTACATTAAAACCTATAATTTAAAGCTAAAATTCATTTATAAAGGTGCATAAAGAGATTCCTGTCGAAGAAAACTTATTTTTTAAATGAGACTATAATCTTTTCACAACTTGAAACATTTTACTGCCTACTTTCAAAGTTGGTTACTTGAAAACTGCCTCCTTGTGATTGCACTTCTAAACATTTACAAACTTCTTATAATTAGTTAGAAAGTCATTTTACGCGTTCACGCAAAATAATTTAGAGGCGGCTAATCTTAAAGTTTCAAACTCGTATCAAGAAGTGCTAACTTTGAAAGGTTTTAATCGTTCCATTGAAATTATACATTCTTTACCGTCTCTTTAACGCTAGGAAATTTCCTCTGTAGGGTAACAATAAATAAATAATCATGTAGGACAGTCTGGTTGTTAAAATAATTTGTTAACAAATATCTCTCCAAAAGTTGTCGTCGACTTGTGACGTTAAGTCAGGATTAAAATTCAAAAACCGAAAGTTCTAATTGCCTAAACACAAATTCGAACTTACGCACACCACATAAAATAGTATTTTAAACAAAATAACGCGCGTTTTAATTTTGCCATCAATCTTTGTTTAATACAAATCGGTCCAGCCGTTGCATAGTGAAAGAGTAAACTGCGTGTAGTGTGAAAGAGTAAGCTATAATAATATCTCCTGCGCAATTCGCTAGTCTCAGTGGGAAGGATAGAGGAGTTTTTATCCCGGAAATCATCTCTTAAGGCGATGAAAATAGGGATGAAAATCTTTGTTTAATACAATTATCGGTCCAGCCGTATAAAACAAAGTTGGGAGTAAACTGCGGTAAAGCTGAAAGAACGGCTGGATAATATCTTCGACGATCGCTAATCTTAGTAGACTGGTTGTCTCATGATCGAAATCCAAATAGCAGATAACTTATTAAAAACATAGAAAAAATTTCCCTCAACGAAAATTGTCAAATAATTCCTTATACATAAAAACATGGCTAATAACAGTTTATATCTATTAAAAAGTAGCGCAGGGACACCGAGCGAAGCGAGGGTATGGTAATATTAAGATTAATTATATTAAAGAGCGACACCTTTTAAGGTTTATGACAATAAAGTTTAAAAGCCCGTCCGAGCATTTTGGTGGAAAGTAAGTCAAACAAGCAAGATAGGATATAAAAAAGTTTGGCGAGATATTTGCTCAAAAGGTCCCTTTGAATAGCTTGATAATATTATATATTTAACCGATTTGATCCCCACGGCGGCGAATCTCATGTGATGTTACTAGCCTATCTGCGCAGGAGATATTAGTAAAAAGTATTTGTGTAACACAACGCATTTTTTATTTTTTTTTTATTTTTTTTTTTTAACCTCAAAGTTAAGGGACAGTGACTAAACCGGAGAGTTTTCTGTAGGCTACAATTTTCGGCTAGTATACGTTTTGATCCGTATCTCTTATATTTGTAACACCCCGCAACTTCCCAACTTCAGGTACTATTATAAGTTGACAGGAAACTCAGTCTGTGTGAGTGTGTGACTGTCTGTGGCATCGTAGCTCTCAACGAGCTTCCGGACCGATTTCGATGAGTTTTTTTTATTTGAAAGCCAGTAGACTACCGAGGTTCGTAGCCTATTTTTGATTAATTATCGGTCCAGCAGTGTAAGAGATCAGCTCTAATAAAAAAAAAATATTTGTAGAGCATTTGGCGTATGATTTATAGCATCGATTAAATTCATTATTTAATACGTTTTTTTAAATATCTAATTTGCGTAGGGTTTTTTTTTTATTTTTAATTTAAGCCTGTTATATTGTGTTTTCCTATGAAAGTTTTTGATGTACTAAAGTTGGGAACACAATTAAACACCATTTATAACTCAAGAACGGCTGGACCGATCTTTGTGATTAATTGAGTTAAAATGTCAGTACTTTTCCTAGCAGAATAACGCATTACAGACATACAGACAAATATACAAAAAAATCAGTAACTTCAGTTTTGGAGTCTATATTCTGTATACGATAAGTAACAATCATTGTTTTTTAAATATTTCATTTAACCGAGCACTTACTTAGCTAGTTTTAGATAAATTAAAAGCGACACCTTTTATTTATGACAATAATTTAAAAGCCCGTCTCATCTAAAAACCGGTGAAAGTAGTCAAACATTAGCAGATAGTGGTTGTTTAAAGTACTCTTTCTTTACCTCCCTATACTTAGGCGCTGCCGTTGATGGGAACGAGTAGACTGGGTCGAATTAACTATGCTAGGGGCCCCCCCTAGACAAAGTATGCAATTGTCGTTTAATTTCTATCTCATAATTATTGTAAAAAGTATTTTTTTTTTTCGTAATTTTTTATTAGGTAGATTTTTTTTTTTTTTTTAGAAATCTTTAACTGTTGCATTTATCAGGCTATGGTGGAATTTTCTGAGCTACAATTTTTAGTACATTGTTTTAAATGTATCTCTTATTTTCCCCGACTCGTTGATACATTTTCTGTTATAAGTTTGCCGTCCATGCGTGGGGCCCCCAGCTGTGTGAGTGCGGGGCCCATGTGGCAGTCGTAGCTCTCAAAACTGCCTTATGGATAATTTCGATGAGTTTTTTTTATTTGAAAGCCAGTTCTTTGCGGTGGTTCGTAGCTATTTTTGATTATTGTCGGGGAAATGCAGTGTAAGCAGTATCAGCTCTTTTCCCCAGGTGGCATTTTGTGGGGATTCACTCGATTAAGAGCTTCACGCGTACCCACTAATCGTTAAATCCTTCCCCCCGACAATTAATTGCGTAGGAGAGTTTTTTTTTAATTTTTATTTAAGTCTGTTATATTACGGCGCACCGCGGCAGGTTTTCTGCCTAAACTAAAGGCAGACCACCAATGTTAATCCAACTGGGCTAAGTTATCCACAGTCAAATCTGAGTTAAAATCGGGTACCGGAGTACTTTTTCCATGTGAAACGCATACCGACTACAGACAAATACCTCCAATCAGTAACTTCAGTTTTGGAGTCTATATTCTGTATACGATAAGTAACAATCATTGTTTTTTAAATATTTCATTTAAATTTTTCACTTTCTTACTATTTTATTATATAGGTAAGAGCTTTTCTAAATGTGTATAAATCTGTCTCATCTAAAATTATGCGAGGTTATTATTACGATAGTGGCGGGAGATAGGGACGAGCGGCGCATCGCCATACCGACACTCTTTCTTCCCCGCGGCCCCCTACCTCGGCCCACCTCGGACTTAGATGGCTGCCGACACCCCACGCCAGACGCAGGACCAGTAGAGTGGCCCCGGCCGCCGAATTAACCGATGCTAGGGCTAGCCCCTAGGCAGCGCGATTCTCGGGGCCTTTCACCGCAAACGGCCGGAGACTTATAAACACATTTTTCGCTAATAACCTCCAAGATTAGGAGACGGCCCTCTGACGCCGCTCTACCCTCCTGGCATTTGGTCCTTATGGTGGAATTGCTCACCTACCACAAGCTTTAAATTAAAGTTTCACTCGAGATACATTTTCAGTGGTGTTCCATCCGCCACCCAGCCGATGCGGGACGCGTCGGTAGGCAGTCAGCCTAAACTGCCCGGAATGGATAATCCTGCCCTGCGAGTAGAGTGTTTGGACTAACACTCTATACTTTTGTATCGTCGCTATTATTATAAAACAATAAAGATTGTACTTCACACCCCATAAGGTGGACACATATTAAGAGGAACAGATGATGGTGTCAAGATGGACCTGAACACGATGTCTACTATTAGTAACAAAATTAACCAAAAGGTGGCGCTGATAATATCATAAATACAAAAACACCTAAATATCCAAGCGAAGCAAGGGGAACTCGCTAGTAAGCTTATATAAAACAATAACACATTCTATAGCTCTTATATCTCCTTTTCCGGGAAACTTTTTATCTCTATTGCGAATTTCAACATCTCAAATGACATTCTCTAAACCTTCCATACACCGTACGTCAGCGAGTTTATCTTCTAACTCAGCTCTCATGGTATGATTATTGTTTGAAATGGTAAACTTTTGTGATTACACACAGTGGTAATACGCTCACTTGGAAAATCAAGTGAAGAGGGTTCAAATCCCGGGTCTAGCACCTCTAACATCCTCAAGCATTAACATGGTCATCACTTGTCTTACGCTGAAGGAAAGCATCGTTAGGAAACCTGCGTATCTGAGAGAACTTAGCAAGTTTTCGAAAGACATGCTCAGTCCGCAACTTGCATTTGACCTCGTACTGAATGATCGTTAAAAAGGCTGGTTACACATACAAACATACTTTTTAAGGTTTTATATTTTATATAAGTTTTTATTAATGTGCTAAGCACATATCTTAAAATTTGATATTTAGATTATAAAAAATGAGTGCAGTGATAGCAGTATAAATAAATTATAAATTTGTAGGTAATAAGTAAATTTCTTATTACCGCTCCGCTTATCACGCGAGCTAAGCCGCGGGCGAAAACTAAGTGATAAATAAAATTAAATGAATATATTATAACCTCGAACCATATTCCCAACATTACAACGTCATACGACTTTGTTTCAACTAGAGTGGAAATCACTCTATCACAAAGAAAAAAGGCCAACACAATACAATATTTATTAGTCTAATAAACAACACGGGTAAGTAAAAATCCCGTTTTTACCATTTATTCTACGAACCCTTACTAATTGCTAAAAAAATATATTTGACTTGTTATTCTTTGGAAGTTTTTTTTTTCGTCATTAGCTCTATTGTTATATCAATCATCAACGAAACTAAATTGTAAATTATTTTGAGAAGCCTTAGTATAGGGTTATATTATTTACTAGCTACTCAAATTACGTTTTAACGCTTAGTAAAGATTTCTCAGAGAGAGATATTTTGCCGCAGTATAAAGTATCCTATATGTTGACCCGAATAACCAGCTATCATCATACCAAATTTCATCAAAATCTATCCAATAGTTTTCTCGTGATGCGTTCCCAGACAGACAGACAGACAGACAGACAGACAGACAGACAGACAGACAGACAGACAGACAGACAGGCAGACAGACAGACAGACAGACAGACAGACAGACAAACAAAAATTCTAAAAACTATAGATTCGGCCTCTGTATCGATAATAATTACTATTTCAATAAGATTTTCCAAAAAATATTTAATTTACAGATTTGACTCAGTTAGAATTTTATTATATGTATAGATTGCTACGTATACGAATTTTAAAGAAATTGTTATTATAATCAAAATATTTGTATTTACCTTCTATTTTATATGCGTAAATTTTTTACTTTATTTGAAGATACAAATTAAAGGACAATGCAACCTTTCTTATGGATCACTAGGATTTTTTTTTCACCAGTGATGAAAGTTACATCATAATTAGAAGGCTGTTTAAAAAGAAAACACCTCACTAATTTGTAACGAAATTTTTCAAGTTCGTTATTTTGAAAGTTATTTTTTTTAATTAGTTAGAATTAGTTATATATTTTTAAATTGTAAGATATTTGCCATTTCTCTTTTCTTTCAAATTAATGTATATTGTATAATTATGTGGGTCGTCGCCGTCTGCTAAAACTATATAATAACTTTTGACACGCCAAATATCTTCGCCAAATGACCTTACACTCTCCCTTGACCATATTTGCCGTAAAGGTTTCGAAACGTAGAGAACCTAAAATCTAAATATATCTGAAAAAAATATCAAATTAAATTAATTTAATATATCTATTATTTGCATAAATCTGAGGTACTCGTAGTATTAAATTTTTAATATTAAAAAAAAACTTATTTTAGAAATATCCACATTAATACAATCCCTAGAAAGAAGAGATTCTCGGAAGGCCGAAACGCAAATATCAACATAAATTCTCGGGAAAATTGGAAAAGATAGTTTTATTTAAAATACTAAAAAATTTACATGGCTATCTTTGCCTTTATACTGACAATATTAGAACGATTTAAACGAGCATACTGACTTGAGCGAGTAATAGCCAATAGACCAATCACTTCCTATCTTGGTCTCGTTAGCCTCAATCACCGTTGACTATTATCAATTGTGGGCACCACTCGGTCTATAACAGTGATGAAGATATAGTACGAGAGCCTACTACCGAAATTCGTACCTTTTAAGTTTTGCTTTTTTTAAGAAACTTAAAAAAATGTCTATGTTCAATTCGTGTTTATGTTCTTTTTAACACGCTGTAACGAAATCTTTGAACGCAATTTTTATCCACTTCAAATCGTCAGATTATCTTTAAAAGCACACTTATCAAAGAACGATCACAATACAATAATTCATTAAAAAAAAGCAGATAAAACTAATAAATAGAAAATACATAATGTTATTGTGGATAAAGCGCGGGATGCTCGATATCAGTTGTTATAAATATTCCATTAGTACGATTTCTAAAAGTAGAGACTTTTATACTAAAAATATTGTACAAAGCACTCCATGCCACACAAACACGCACGCACGCACGCACACACGCACGCACGCACGCACGCACGCACGCACGCACGCACGCACGCACGCACGCACGCACGCACGCACGTACGCACGCACGCACGCACGCACGCACGCACGCACGCACGCACGCACGCACGCACGCACGCACGCACGCACGCACGCACGCACGCACGCACGCACGCACGCACGCACGCACGCACGCACGCACGGATGCACACATAAGTATAAGATTTCCCAATTATAATATTAGTACGATAATATGAACACGTACATATGTACTGTATATGTATTGGTAACCAATATTAACGAAGGTGACTATATCTTTCCATTTACGTACAAGGGATACATCAGAAATCAATCTTGCCACCACAAATACTGATCAGATCTCCAGGTAAATGGTTATTAATGCAGCATCGACGAATTCGACGACACGTTTGGCTCAGTTTATAGTGCTTGAACCTACTTGCTGTGCCTGCGGTCACGGGTTCGAGTTCCGCTGGGGGCATACATTTGTGTGATGAGCACGAATGTTTTTACTCCAGTCATGGGTGTTTATATTTATAATATGTATGTATTTAAAGTTATATATGAAGACACAATTGTACAATCAATATATCACAAATTATATTATATTATCATTATAGGATATGAGAAATGTAAGAAAGGGTATCAAATCAGAAAATTATAGAGTTTTTGTTATCCCACATCAAAGGAACGTTTATACTTAAAATATGCTAGGTTTCATTTCAATTATTTCAATACGGGAAAGGTATTGGTTAGGCTTCTCATTTTACTTTAAATGCCTTGTTGGTCTAGTGACTTGTATATATTTCTTTCGAAAGTCCTGGGTTCGAGTAAAAGGTCGGATCAAAAACAGTTATTAATAAGATCAGAATATCTTAATTTTTTTACACAACACCCAACATATCTAATCTATCTAATCTATCTAATATATTTAAACGAGCAATTCTTGTATATATATTTCGGAAACGGCCCCAACAATTTTCATGAAATTTAGTATACAGGGGGTTTCGGGGACGATAAATCGATCTAGATTAGTTTTAAGTCTAGAAAAACGCATGTTTTCGAGTTTTCATGTGGTTTTGTTTCGCATTATTCCACGCAAAATATGGTCGGTAATTCGCACACTTGGACGTAAGCATCGTGGTCAAGCGGCCAAGGCACAAGTTAGACAACAACAGGTGTCTGGGTTCGTATCTCGATCGGATACAAAGTTTTTACTTTTGTTTTTTTTTGTACATATTTATTCAAATTTTTAGTTTGTTTTTTTTAATGTTTTTTCGCAGGTACTCACGGTATTATAATAATAGTTGTAATTATTTAAGGAATAAATGTGTGGGCGTGGGCAAAAGGAGCGTAGTTAGAATACGAATAGTATTTTATCTTGAAATATTAGACACTAATCTATTTTATCGATTTCATTCTTTCCAAAATACCTCTTTGGAAAGTAATAGGTAGAGGCAACTTACGTACTCGTAAACTTGTCAAGAAGACGTTAACTTGCTGTAGAATACATTGCATTGCCTTGAATGCCTTTTACAGTTGAATTTACTTATTTTCTAGGTTTCCCCCGGATTTTATAGACTTTTGTTAGATTCTAAACCTAATAAAATTAAATATTTTTTACTAGCACAAGTTACATTTACGTCTATACTAGCAACTTTCCCCCGGTTCTCTCGGATATTCATAGGTATCTTGCAACCAAAAAAATGTTGATACAAAAACATAAAAACACACAAACATTCACGTTAATTATAATAGTATTGTGATATTATAGGCTTCATTTCTCATATAAAAAAATGTTATTTAAAAAAAAATTAACAATTATAAAAATAGATAGTAAAAATAGAGAATAGATAGTCGATCCCTTACTATGTGAAGAACAAAAATAAATTCGAAATAAAAGTAACCTATATACGGTTCCAGACTATGATCTATCTTGGTGCCAAATTTTATCCAGAACCGTTCAGCCATTTTGGCGTGATTGAGTAACAAACATCCACCCAAACTTTCGCATTTATAATATTAATATAGAATAACATACAATATATGTAATATATAGGAACATATACATACATACATAATATGTTATTATCTTATTATATATCGTATTTCGAAAGTTCCGAGGTCGTTTGCCCGCTGACACAGCTCACACGTCTGCATTATATATTCATTTTACCATTCTATCAATATATAAATATTAATTATCAAATCTCTATTAATTTTCGGTCGTATTTTAACGGATAGTAAATAATTTATTGTAATCTGGAATTTACAATACCGAAATGCCGTTAAAAGCTTGAAATAAAGAAATTACCTTTAAATTAATATTAAATCGATTACGTAATACGGAATTATTGAGTCTTCTACGTCATCACTCTCAGTTAATTTATATGTAAAGTATTACGTTTAACATACAATAAGATATTTTAACCATACTTACATATAGAGATTTACATCTATAAGAGAATATTTCACATTTTAAATAAAACTAGAAACCGGTCATATGGGAAACATGGTCATGATCCCCGTGATCATGTTTGCTGTAAAGCATTCGAAACGTCGGAAACCAAGAACCAATCTAAAACCGCGAAAACATACGCAAAAATACATAAAAATTAAAAATCGGCATCGTCAAATCAAAATTCCTGAAGAAAGTACAACTGTAATATACAAATAACCCCATTTTTATTATTAACTAGTTTTGAGGATAGCTTATGTCCGATACCAGGATGCAATCCTATGTTTTTGCCAAATTTTATCGAAATCTGTCCAGCAGTGAAAGCGTGAAAAGGTAACAGACAGAGTTTCTTTCACATCTATTCGTAATATTATAAAGAGGCAGAGTTTGTTTGTTTGTTTATTTATTTGAATGCGCTAATCTTAGAATCTACTAATCTGATATAAAAAAAAATCTTTTTGCGTTAGATAACCCGTTTGTTGAGGAAGGCTATCATCATCATGTTACTGCCGAAGGAAGCGTAGCAGTTATCATAAATGTCAACAAATTGGGTAGAATGTCATACATTATAGTAAAACTATACATATATATACATAGATAGGGACGAACCCAAGCGAAGCGAGGTGGAATCGCTGTATAACATAAAGCCAAAAAGTTTTTTTACACGGGCGAAGCCCGGAGTACGGATTTGTAAATATTCACAGGTATTGAGTACAATTTCGGAATAGAGATCCATACTAATATTATAAATGTGAAAGTGTGTTTGTTTGTTTATCCTTCTTTCACGTCGAAACGGAGTGACGGATTGGCGTGATTTTTTGTGTGGAGATAGTTGGAGGACTGGAGAGTGACATGGGCTATTTTTTACCGCGGGAAATTATCTAATTCCCACGGGAAAACACGCTATAATACAATCCAAAAATATTTATGATCAGAATTACTTGAAACTTAGTATTAATGTTTTTAATAAAACTAAATAAATACGTGTTTTAGCATTTTTTTAAATTCATTCTATAAGGGGGTAAAATTGGTGATGAAAGTTTGTATGAAACTAACTTTTTAGAGATTTTTTTGTAGTATTAGCGCGAGCGAAGCCGCGGGTTCCGCTAGTAGTTTATATCCTAGATATAGGCTACTTTGTGTCGCCATTATAACTAATAATTGAAAATTATAAGTACTTGTGTAAGTACGCTTTATCCTCGTCACTACAATACGAGTACTATACGTTATAGATAACTATGTAAAGTTATAATAAAAAATAGTCCGCCAAACCGCACTTGGCCAGCGTGGTGGGCTATGGCCTGATCCCCCTCGTATTGAAAGGAGGCCCGTGTCCAGCAATGGAACTTTAAAAAGGGCTGAATAGATAGTTAGATAATAAAAAATAATATTATGTTATTATTTTTTCATCGTTCAATATCTTTTATGTAAGCTCCCAAAAATCAGATTTCAAAATACATATAAATGTAATGGTTTTAATGAAAATGGGAAAACTCAATAATAAAATCAACTTCGGAAATAACCAACCGTTTCGAGGCTCCTGAAATACAACTTTGGGGAAACACGTTTTATGTTTCTTAGCAAAATATTACTTACCTTACACTATTATTATCTACTAATACAGTAGGAAGTGTGTGTCTATTTGTAACAGGAAATGGAAGATGTAGAAAAACTATATGGATAATTTATACTCTTTTGTGAAAGTTACCTACATATGTACATAGTTTTTGTATCCTTATATAGAAATCCTTGTAGCCCCAAATCACGGGAACCTTATGTGTCCTAGGAACACATAAGGCACAATCCAAAAAATATTTAAAGTACAGATTTGGCTCAGTTAGAATTTTATTATATGTATAGATTATAAGTAAATCCAGAAAAAAGTGCTAGCTCAGAAAGATTTAAGCCCATACTCATATAAAGGTTATTACGAAAGTGATGATTTCATATGATTTGCGATCTCATTGCGCGATGGAGATAACTTGCTTTAGGGTGAAAGTTTCTGTTATTGCCACGTTGGGACGAAAAGATTACACCAAACTACGCTTTCTTGGTAAATGTGTGTTTTATATACATCTAATATTTTCTATCTATACATGTAATAAAATTGTAACTAAGCCGAATCTGTACATTAGATATTTTTTGGAAAATCTTATTGAAATAAACATTATTATCGATACTGTGGCCAAATCTATAGTTTTTAGAATTTTTGTCTGTCTGTCTGTCTGTCTGTCTGTCTGTCTGTTACCGCATCACAGAAAAACCACTGGAGGGACGTCATAGTAAATGTATGAAAATCATCATATAGATAGAATTTTAAATGGAAACTTTTTCGATTTTATTGTATGGGCATCAAAAATAATCAATATGTTTAGTTATATTATATAGCGGGTCCCAGCTGGATGCAATCTGCCAAATCTAGAGAAAACTGGCTCACTTTGGAGGAGGCCTTTACCTGCAAAGGGGTTCTTGCAGAAAAATTACCACAGATAGTTTTAAGTTAGAATTAAACATTTACAATATAAGTTATAATTAATCAGTCAGAACTAACGTTTAGAACACTAACACTAGATTTATTTTTTTTAATTTTTTTATTACTAACATAAGCATTTTGTAACATGTAATTCGGTAAGAAATATAGGCTTTTTTATTCATTTTTTATATTATATTTGTTTTTTTTTCAAAGAAAATAAATTAAGGTTTGTTTCCTTGTTATGTTTAGATATACTCGTATGTAGTTCGAACACGTCTACGCAATACCATATAAAGCGTTTGACGATTAAAGCAAATGCTTACGTACACTGTATGTATATATACAATCCCGTAGCCAATATATTTTCTAATTTCCGCGTCACAAATATAATTATCCCATCAAAATCAGCTTCGAAACGCTACCTTAAAAAGATTCAAATGAAACATGATTCAATATATAAATGCGAGAACCCAATATTTACTTACTGTAAAAGCAAATAGAACGGTGGTGTCATTGATAATACATCGCTAATTATTAAAACTACTAGCGACTCACCTTTGCTCCGCTCGCGTTCGTCCCTAGTTACGTTTTAAAGCTACCATACCAAATTTCATTGCGTTCTTAGACAGACAGACAGACAGACAGACAAAAATTCTAAAAACTATAAATTCCGCCTCTGTGTGACTATTTCAATAAGATTCTATAAAAAATACTCAATGTACAGATTCGACTCAGAATTCTATTATATGTATAGATTTTAATAAATTTATATCAATTAAAAAATATGTTTAATTCGGGTTTCTGAGATATTTGAAGGCAAAGACCGCAAGGAGGGAACGATGAAATTCATCATCATACGAGTAAGTTAGTTACATTCAAACAAAAGTTTCCCTGGTAGCCCAGTGATAACGAGCTCGTTTGGTAAACCAAGTCCGTGTTCAACACTCGTTTTATCATATAATACAGTATTAATAATTATTATACTTTATTTATTATTATGCACAAAGCTGCAAGTAAGAAGGCTGTGAACGCGACAGCTGTCAATCTTTTTTTTTAAGTTGCGTTTCATTACAGTACATACACACATATGTACCGTCTACAGGCCAAACACAAAACCATTTCTAAGATTTCGCCGCAGCCGGGTAAAAAACTGAATATTTAACCAAAAATCACACTATACAGGAATAATAATGGCATAAATCTACATAGCTCTAAAAATAAGCATAGATTTCATCCCTAAAAAACCCACAGTAAAAAAAATATAAATTGTGCGAAATAAATTAAATTATACCATAGTGTAAAAACTATTATGTAAATATCATAACTAAGCAACGTCGGGTCAACGTTTTGAATATCGTTAACGAGAAAACAAAGAATTCCCGCGGGACAGTAGATGGGACTTTGAAACACTTTATATGAATATTACTACTATATTGTGGCTAATGCATTAATTTCGATATTATGTTTCATGAAACATTGTGACTCTATCTCACTTTGCTCTGGTTGTCTGGTTTTTCGACTTGATACAAAAATATCAAATTTTCTCATATAATATGTTTATAATTATCATATTATAATTCAAAAGTCTGTGAAACAGCTCACTGCTCAACAAATTTGGTGAGATTTGAAATGGAGATACGAGGCTTATATCTTTTTTTTTTTGGGAAAAGCTTTTACATGCTTTTCCCAATAAAAAAATATATCGCGTGCCATCTGCATACATACAGGTGGTCATGTGGAACTCACCGGTTAGAAAAACCAATACTATCCTGTAAAACGCAAAGGAACCTCCCCCATCTTAGTGGTGCCGTGCAGGATCGATTACGCACTCAATGACGACGACCCAATGGTTAGCATACCGAGCATACCACAATAATGATAAGATTGCTCCTACGGTTCACTCATCTATCAGAAAAGTACCAGGAGACAACCTGCACGGTACACCGCCCATCGAGGTGGGCCACCTCCCAGTATCTATTGGCTTCGCGCTCGGCTGGCTTGCCGGTCTCTAAAGACCTGGTGTAGCTTATATCCTGGATAGATACATATACTTATTTTTATGGACAAACTGCTCCTATAATACTATAATAGATGTGTGTATGTGTATTTGTTACGCGGAAACGATTGGACGGATTTGGATGATATTCGGTACACCGATAGACTGTAACCTGGAGAACACATAGGATATATAGGAACGAAATAAGCATAATGCGCTTATATATACATATTTTTTGTGGAAAAGTACAGGAATTTAGTAATATACTGTTTGTACGTAAAAAAACTTATTCGATAAAACACATTGTGAATAAAACATTTCAATTTATCAAATTTTAAAATGTCATACTCGAGCGGAAAAACACCAATCCATATTCAGTATCGCGACAGTTATTTTCAGTCGGGTAAAGTTTAAAGTTTAAATTTTTCAATCCCACCGGAAGTGAAGATAGCAGTTGTTACAATCGAAGCCATTTAAAAACGTTGGATATGTCATTTTTTCGGCAACTTTTTTTATAATAGTTAAGTTAATTTAAATGAAATTTCAAATTCTGTAATGATATTTCAAAAAATAAAAAGTCATAAATAACTCCCGTTTAATAAGTTTCATATTTTAACCGAAACCAAAGAAACCAAAGTATTCCTTACCTTCTGAAATATGTAATAGTATGCATGAGGATAGTAAACAAAAAAATCACTTTAAACTTATGAGAACTTATCTCGCAGATACCAGATGATGCTGCAGAATCAGCTCAAGATCACCAGGTTCTTGCAATGTCATTAAAATACTGGGATACCAAGTATCGAATCGACCAGTTAGTTCTAAGACATGTTCTAAAGTTTAAACGATAAGGAGATACGAGAAGTTGTTCATATTAGTTTATCATCAAGAAAAAGTACATTCAAACGGTTGAGCACTTTTCCTGAATTATAAATAGCTAAGAATACTCGCGATTAAACCGCCTTAGAAATAAAATAACCAAATCAAAATCGGTTCATCCATTTGGGAGTTACGATGCGAAAGCAGACGCACAGATACACAGACACTCCTCGATTATATCTGGCATTAAATATGGCACTGGTGGACCAACAACAAAGAGACTTATGTTTTGGAAATTAGCAGACTACGATTTACGTTAAAATATTCCACATGAAACCGTTAGACGTAATTACAAAGTCCCTACTTCTAACGAGTGTAAACTTTGCATGCTGTTCTAAACTCCGAGCTCAGTTGTCTAGCTTGGTTTCAGAGCAAATGTTTGCTTTTTAAGTTCATTATTTAAAAAGGATATCATTAAATTTCATTTAATTAATAAAAGTTCTTAGAATATTATATTTTTACAGTATAAATCTACAGCAGAGATATATGTAGATAATCTAAATATTTATAAATAGGCAATGACAAAATAGTCAAATACCTTTTTCTTCTCTGTTTGTCGATGGATTTTCTTTTTTTTTTTTATTTGATTTTATTTATAATTTTTTTTTTTTGGAAATAGGTTCTTTTTTTAACCCCCGACCCAAAAAGACGGGGTGTTATAAGGTTGACGTATCTGTGCGTGTGTCTGTGAGTGGCATCGTAGCTCCCGAACGAATGAACCGATTTTGATTTGTGTTCTTAACTATGTTCGATGAAAATCGGTGGAAGACGGTCAATCTTATATATAACGGATAACGGTCGTTAGTTATCACTTGTTTAATATTAAAGGTAAATTCTTTACATACGTATGTATGTGTTTTCCTCAAATTTTCAATAATGATTGTGGTCGTATTTTGACCACTGTTATATTTGAGCGATTAATATTTTTATGCAACAAGTGTTCAAAGTTATCGGGATTTCCTGTAATTTAAATAAATTGGCATATACATTAAGTAAAAAGCTGCAAGAACGGAGAATAATTTATTTAACAGACATAAAGTAGCTTATACATATATAAATTAACAGCTTTGTGAACAGTTTTAGTCAACTTGACTATTAGTTTAAAGTAAATGCAAATCTACAGTCTTTACTGTACGGATTTTGCTTTGGCGGTCATAACAAAAATATGTTAACAGCCCCAACGTCTTTACATAGGATTCAAGTCTTAGAAACTTCTTCTAAATTAATTTCATTTTATAAGATGCTTAGATAATTCTTATAACAAAACTTATTTGGAAAATAGTAAATATTTCATCTTATATTGTCTAACTACTTACAAAGCAATATTAGAATGTACTCATATGTACATATAAATAGGCAAAGTAAAACCGAAATTTTTTTTAATACCTTTAAGAAAAAAAGTTTAATATCTTTTCTGCTGTGTTTGTCAACCGATTTTTTTTTTTATTTGCTTTGTAGCTATTGGCAAGCTTTAGTGTCATACAGATAGGTAAAGTCTATTCATTAAAGATTTCCTCAAATTTGCGAATATTTGGCATTTTAAATAAAATTATCTTTTCGGATTTTTTTTTTGCTGATTTATTTGGATTTTTGGCTCCCGACATTCCCGTGTATGTGAACATAATCGCTGTAAATTATTCAAAATGTCGGGAACCAAAAATCAAAATAAATCCGCGAAAAAAGTCGAAAAGATAGTTTTATTTAAAATACTTATGCGACTTCAAATTCAAAATATTTTATTCAGCATTAAATTATTACATTTTTTACTGAACGTCATGAGTCTACTACCAGTTCGGAAAGAAGAAGCCTTAGACCTGATAAGAACTGGCGAAAGAAACTCAGCGGGACCAATATTAACTTATCTTTTTTTTTTAAAGTAAAATTATAATTTACAATATTTCTATCAAGTTGAAGTAGCCTGGAGGCGATTTGATACCGATATCATAAGGTTCACTATTTTATCATTTTCTAACGCCTGTCCGTCTATTGGATTATAAGTGGTGACCTTAAGGTAATCGTGCATTGTGACGAGAACCAAAAGTGTGTGCCTTCTTCTTCACACTATACTAAAGGGCGATTTTACAACTAACTTCACACTGTAGCCAATTACGACTCACTTCATACTGTAGTCTAAATCTGTCACATCCTAAGAAAATTTTTCATTTTTCATAACGCTCCAAAATAAGTATAACTTCAATAATTAATTATTAATTTTAGCCACTCCTTATTTATAAGGGAACTCGAAACTTTACTAACTTTGAATCAAACTTAAATTGGCATTCATTAAATTATCTGTTCTCGAATCGACAACTTGTAAATTAATTAAATATTTAAATCCTATTATTTACTTCCTACGTATTTTGGTTGAGAAATTGGAATTATACTGCGTTATTTCAATTGCTAATATTTTCATTATTGTCCTAGAAACAATAACATTTTCTTAATTCTATTTATTTAATGTGCTAAATCCACAAAACTACCTACCTTGTATAACACACCTTGTACAATCTGGAGCAGGAGTTTCCAACCAGGGGGGCGTGCTCCCCTATGGGAGCGTAGAGAGAGTTTATTTCGTATTATTTATTTTGTAATTAAAATAAATAAAAATCGCTAAAATAATGTGTTTTATTATAATAAAAAATGAAAACTTGGGGGTTATAAAAATATTTTTTTATAATCCGGGGAGGCTCAACAGAAGAAAGTGAGGATGGGTTCGAGTCCGAGAGTTGTTAGATTTTTGTAAACAAATACTTAGTAGAAGCTCGATGTTGAGAAGTTCGTGTTACACTCCCAAGCTTCGGAAAACACGTAGTAGTCGCATGTATAGTATGGAGAGGTCAAGCTTACGTAAAAACTTGCTTACTATATCTTCTGCTATGTACCGACACTAAACAGCCAGTAGAAGTTAATACACGACCTAGCATTATCCCGTGGCTCCTCTCCATTGATAACAGACGTTGGTAATGACTGATTGCTGTAAAGCATTCGAAACGTCGGGGACCAAAAATCAAAATTAATCCGCGAAAAAATCTGAAAAGATAGTTTTAAACAAAATGTTATATATTTGCGTAAATCTAATAAAGTACTGTATATTTAGGAATTAGAATATACATAGGTAGTATATTTAGGAATCAGCAAATTCAATTGAAGTGGACCTTAAAACCAATTCAAATATTCCTGTGAACGAGCTTACAATGAGTAAATCTCGTTAGCTAGCAAATCTGTCGGACAGACTCCCTGAGTGAAAGCTAACCGTCAATAAAAGCCGCTTGTCAGGAACCCACTTTATTTGTTATAGAAGCACTGACGCCACAAAACCCATTAAATCGAACTTAGGTATTCTAACAAAATATACGAGTATTTATACATACGATAACGAGTATAATAAAATTCTAAGTCGAATCTGCAAATAATTTTTTTTTTAGAAAAATCTTATTGACATAGACATTATGTATACAGAGGCCGAATCTATAGTTTTTATAATTTTTGTCTGTCTGTCTGTCCGGGAACGCATCACGAAAAAACCGCAACAATATTGGCAACATACATGCAAATAAAATTCATTTAAAAATTTTATTTAAAAAAATTAAATTAATCCTAACATAAAACCAAAAACGTGTATAATAAAAGGCTTTTTTTTATTTTATCTTATTTTATCAAGTAAAAGTACTATGGTTGAATACATAATTAATTCAGGGATGGCTCTCTCACTTCACATTCAAAGCGCACTCGAGTTCGCACCGTCACGTTAATTGACTTCAACGCTTCACTTGACAACTTCTTCATTTGTTATAACTAGTTTACAACAGCTATTTCTTGTTAACCGACTTTGGCATGCAAAGTTATGATCATCTTTGCGAAGTTTTTTTTTATTTTGACGTTTAAATTGACTGTTTAGGTTTTTTCTCTTTTAAATAAGAAAAAATTAAAAAATAATAATAGATACGCATTTAATATATTAGTTAGGATATTTCTTTTTCTTCGTAGGCATAATTTAGTACACCTTTGAGCATATGCCTGATCAACTTTCTTCTACGCGACATCGGTACACGATGTTTTTTTTTGACATTAAAACACAGCGCCATCTAGTTCCATGGTAAGCCACAATTCTTGTGTTATAGATACCAGATAGTTTATACACTACACATGTATAGCTTTAAATTCATACATATTATAAATATAAACACCATGACTGGAGTACAAACATTCGTGCTCATCACACAAATGAATGCCCCCAGCGGGACTCGAACCCGCGACCGCTGGTACAATAAGTAGGGTCACTACAAACTGAGCCAAACGTGTCGTCAAATACCTATATAAAAGATTTTTTTTTATTTAACTAGCGACTTTCCCTCACTTCGCGCATTCATAGATGCTCTTTGTAGCTATAATTATTTTAAAATAATATACTACCGGCTAATTCTAAGTGACAATTAGTAACTTATATATAGGTACTTATTTATTTATATGACTCTAGGTTATAAGATATCTACATACTAAATTTCGTCTAAATTCATCTAGTTATTTCAGTGGGTTATAATAACACGCACGCACGCACACACGCAAACACGCTTGAAGTTAGCAAGATTTTCTCAAAGGAAACATTTCTTTATTTAAAAAAAAATAATAACTGCATTTTTTAAAAAAAAAACTTATCTGAACCGGGAATCGAACCAAATAAAAATGCAAAAAAGGACAGCATCACTATTTTATCGAATTAATCAATAGGGTCACACTACTTAATATGTATATACAAAATATATTTTTTTACAAATTATATAATATACAGCCTTCACATACGCACTTTTTTACATTTTAATATCAGGCATTGCGAATTCAATATGCTGATTTCAGTTCGCGTCTGTTTTTGTCACTTGACTGTGATGATAAATTGCTAGAGATCTGGTTATTTTTATATTTGACTATTTTCCGCCTAGAATTTAATATTTGTTCAAAAGTACCTTATTTTTATATAACAGAACCTAGCGACTCACCCTCGCTTCGTCCCTAGGTAAGTTTTTTTTTTGAGCAGAATCCTAACTAGTTTTCTAAAATAAAAGTAGCCTATGATACTCCTTATAACATCAGCTATCTCCCAGTGAAAGTCCCGTCAAAATCAGTCCAGCCGTTTCAGAGATTATCCGGAACAAACAGACAGACAGAAATTTAAAAAATTGTGTTCTTGTGCTAGTCGAATTCGCACACGAACATCGTACATATATCTATGTATGTAGTATATTAACTTCGATGATCGATTACGAACGTTGAACAAATGTTTCTTGTATTTTATTTTCAACCGACTTCAAAAAGGAGGAGGTTCTCAATTCGCCTGTATGTTTTTTTTTTTTTATGTTTGTTACCTCAGAACTCCGTCATTTATTAACCGATTTGGACAATTTTTGTTTTGTTTGAAAGGGTATACTTCCAGATTGGTCCCATTTAAATTTCAAAAAAAAATACCACCCCTAAGGGTGGAAAAATAGCTAATGATGAATTTAACCTACTTCTAATTGTCATATTGACTTGAAACTTTGCAAGTATTTCTATTTCCGTTGATAGTACAGTGGTTCGGTGTTGTTGACCTGATCTGATGGCAAGGCCAGAAGGTGGATAGGTGGAACTCTCCAACGGCTAATAGTAGATACTTTGACTTTGGGCTTATTTTCTTTGATTTGACAAGCCTAACACGTTAGAATCCTTACTTTGCTACTACTGTCTTCACTAAAAAGGGAAAAATAAAAACTTTTTAACAAAAAAATAAAAACCGACTTCAAACAAAAGCACTAAAAAGTAAAAAATAACTGATTGGTAGTTTTCATTTACTATACATACCTAATCAAATATTTTCGAAGTCGGTGTGCTTTGGCTAAGTAATTAAAGCCTACCTATTAAATACATACCTAATCAAATATTTTCGAAATCGGTCCCAGCCCATACAAAGCAAAGCACACCGACTTCGAAAATATTTGATTAGGTATGTATAGTAAATGAAAAATACCAATCAGTTATTTTTTACTTTTTAGTGCTTTTGTTTGAAGTCGGTTTTTATTTTTTTGTTAAAAAGTTTTTATTTTTATTTGCATTATTTGTTGTTATAGCGGCAATAGAAATACATACCCGGTGAAAATTTCAATTCTCTACCTATTACGGCTTATGAGTTACAGCCCCTCTGACAGACGGACAGCGGAGACATAGTAATAGGGTTCCGTTGGCACTCTTCGGGTACGGAACCCTTAAAAAGAAAATTGCTTGACGAATACAGGAGAAAGTGGTACTGAAGTGTTTCATTATTGCCTATTTATAGATATCTCACTAAAATATTCCACGTTTAAGAAAAATCAATGTTAGCTTGAGCCTATAATCTCATTTTCAAGTATACTAGAGAAGAAATAAACATTTAAGTGGCTGATACTAACTTTGCCCCAAACTAAGCACTCAGTAAGTACTTTTTAGTAAAAGTTATTGAAGCACGGCTTAATTATAGCCCATTTAAAGTGATTCTAATATTCAATCTCAGAATAAGGAATAATGTAGACAGAGTATTATAGGAATAAGCATGAAGCCAAAAAATATATTTTACAATGGTGTATTAAATGACAATTTGTATACTGAGTGATATGTTAATAAATAAAAATGGCTAATGAATTTTATTATATTAAAAAAAATATGACTATCTTTTTGGATTTTTTTACCAATTTATTTTGATTTTTAATTTCCGACGTTCCCGACCTCGAGACTTTAATCTCTCCCGTGACCATGATTGTTGTAAAGCATTCGAAACGTCGGGAACCAAAAATCAAAATAAATCCGCGAAATAATCCGAAAAGATTGTTTTATTTAAAACTAGTGTTGCCCGCGGCTCCGCCCGCGTTCAGATGACCAAAAACCCAAATTCTTAGGTTTTACATATTAGTATTGGTATTCTTAAATTGCAGTTTTTGTATTTTTCCCCAGAAATCAGACATTTTTGCGCAGTAAAAAGTATTCTATGCGTTGACCCGGATAATCAGCTATCACCATACCAAATTTCATCAAAATCCCTCCAGTGGCTTTTCTGTGATGCGGTAACAGACAGACAGACAGACAGACAAAATTTCTAAGAACTGTAAGTTCGGCCTCTGTATCAATAATAATGTTTATTTCAATAAGATTTTCCAAAAAATATCTAATGTACAGATTCGACTTAGTTACAATTTTATTATATGTATAGATGTCAAATATTCGCGTAAATCTAAGAAAGTATTAAATTGAATCCACTAATAATATTATGTTATCTGTCTTTCAAGGGGAAGGTAAACTAATGCTTAAAAATACTAAAGGATGTATGGTGTTTTTATTCATATTTTATTACCAAAAATTGTGTATCAACTTAACTTATACATATAAAAAAATTCCCTTATTCTTTAAAGAAAGAAAACGATGTGAATAGCAAAATCAAGAATAGTACCATAAACAGGAAATCACACTACTATTTTCGACTTTGGTTTTTATTATGGTGAGTTCTGTCTATATAATTCTTTGGTATGCGTCTTTAATATTATAAATGTAAATCTAATTAAAAACTTCATCATAAAGATAGGAATATTCTGACATAATTACAGTTTTTAAGGTTTCATATTTATATATAATACGATTTATGACTCAGTAATATTATGATATGGCTTCTAAGGGTCACACCACACTCAATAACTATTGCTTTTGCGATTTATTTGCTTTTCGTTAGATTTCGCTTTTTTACATTTGAAAATATAACAATATATTATGACCTCCAGGTAAATTTCTAAGAAATTTATTAAAATTCTAAGAAATCTATTGTTAACTGACACGCCGGCGCGGCGTGTCCGCGTTCGTGGAGGGATTAAAACATGTGCAATTCACACACAGTAGAAGTGAAACTTAAACAACAGTTACCATGGAAACAATTAGTCATAATAGCTTTTCTTTAATTTATGTACATTCATCCAACAGTAATAAATATTAATTTTTATAAGTAATAAGTTTAGCTTTTTTTATTAAGTTTAAAAATTATTTTACATTTTATTTAACATATATTACATAACATATTATTCAGTATTATTTTTCACTTCCCGTGTAATGGATCTCATTCTCTCATTCTCTCACCTGCTTAAACCTATATATTTATATGTTTGTCTCTTTCTAGTGTCGCATTTTCATTCTATCGAATGTCAAATCACAACGATTCTAAAGAAGTACCACTTCAAAAGCACACATTCGGATGTCAAGAGTGTTTTTAAAACTTTTTGTATTTGAAGTCGCTTGTAATAAACGTGTAAAAGTGTTATGTTTAAAACTTAAGCGATAATTATCCAATATACATACATATGAACTTACGGTGAGCCTCAATAATCTGTCTTTCTGTAATTTTCTTCCTTTTTTTCTAGAGATAGAATTTTGACAATAGCTTCATACAAATTCTGTCAAAATCGTCATATTAGTGAGAAATATAAAAAAAAAATTATTCGATCCCCCATCAATGAATCAAGATAATAAATTATCCAAAGGTGATCGATACTTTCTTTTAGTGAAAAAATTTAGCGAAATTAAAAATATACTTATGTATTAAGTATATATCAGTACATGTATGATGTTCTCCTGACCGATTCCGGCCACGGCGGCCAATCTCATTGAGACTAGCCAACTGCGCAGGAGATATTATAGTGCACAAGTGTACGCGCAGACACAAGTGCACTCTCTATTCCTGTCACTCTCATACTCCGGTGGGACGACTGCTCGACACGGCCGGTGAGAGTTAAGGCGCAGGACCGACGGCTTTACGTGCTCTCCGAGGCACGGGGGTGAAACACCGCCAACTCCCAACTCCGGGCTGTTACTGAGACTTACTATACAGAAAGACTCATCTTGACCCGACCCGACTCGAACCCAGGACCTCCGGGTGGGCAGCCGTACATGCTAGCCACTACACCACCGAGGCAGTTGGTGTAGTGATCAGTACATACAGAGAAATCAAAGGGGTTCGAAGTTTTTTTTTTAGTGGTAACGATAAAACTGATAAAAACCAATATTTATCTATTTATTTATTTTATAGCAGAATGTTGCCAATACCAGAAAGGATCCATCTTCTTTCATTTTAATTGCAATTGAAGCATAAATCAATCGCTAATACTAAGAGTGTTCGCTATATCCCTTATACAAATATTTTACGATACTATAATACTATTTGGGTAGCGACTAAATAATTACTGAAGAAATCCGAATAAATTCCGCTAGTGGCATAAAAATCAAAAGATTATTGCAGAACTTAAAAATAAAAAACCAAGAAAAAGTTAAAAACCGACTTCTTTACAAATATCTCGAAAACTTTGAGGCTATTGTAAACGTGTTCTGTATAAAAATTGTAGATTTTTAGTAGACCTACAACTTTTTTAGAAAATATTTTTCGATAGAACGTCACAGTAAGCCGGAAATTGAAAAAAAAACTATTTTTCAACGCTTTCCATCCCCCTCTGATTAGCTGGTGGTAGCTGGATATCGGGGCCATTTTATGAATTTTTGTCCCTTATATACCTGCTAACGTTTTAAAAACATAAAACTTCCGGTTTTAATAAAAAAAATTCGCTTCACGATGTAAAACGTGTTAAACTCAGTTATTTAAATCTTGTATTTACATTAGAACGATGAGATACTCAAACTATCTTTTCGGATTTGGTTGCGGCTTTTTAAATTTTTTTTTAATCTATTTTCATACATTATTTTTATGTATTCAGATTATGCCTAAGAGTTTCTGCTACCCCCCACTTCTGTGAGCGGTGTGCCACGTGGGTTGCTCCTGGTACTTCTTTAACAGCAGAGTGGACCGTGGAAGTGACCCCATGGTTGTTGTCGTCTGTTTCGGCAGACCTGTCGTCGGAGCGTCGTGGTTGATTGGGAGGTTCTGTTGGATTTTAGTGAGTAATACTGGCTCTTCTAGCCAATAATTCTCACATAACCACCTGCTGTGGTATGCCATAAATGCATTTCCCAACATTAAAAAAAGGGGTTATGGCATCAGTGGATAGCAAAGTTAAAAATAATAATTGTATACGCCCATGAATATGTAATATATTTTCCATGGCACTGGTATATAAATAGGAAATGACAAAACATTTCAGTACCTTTATTTCCTCTTTCCGTCAACCGATTTTTTTTTTCATGGCTATTGAGCTTAAGTGTCATAGAAACGGTTAGATTTATCTATTCATATAATATATTTTCCTCAAATTGAAAATTTGAGGGAATCATATATGAATAGATAAATATCTGGACATACTCGGATAATCTGGACATAATATGTATTCCAACCACTGGGCATATACTATTAAGTATAATTCCTACTCATCTATATAAATAAATATGAAATGCTGTTCGTTGGTAAGCATGTCATGGGCAAAAAATAAATTTTAAAATGTATATTATAATAACTTGGTCAGTTACTTTTTCACGCTTAAACCGCTGAACAGATTTCGGTAAAATTTGGCAAGGATATAGATTGCATCCTGCGGTCGGATAAAGGCTATCCTTAAACCACGTCCTGCTTATCACGCTAGCAAAGACGGGAGTAATATCTAGTTTAATACAATAAAAAGGATAGGAATTAGGGCAGTGTTTAGTTAACAGTAGATAAATAAATAAAACAGATATTTAACGTTTAGTATAAATTTCTCACAGTTGAGATATTTTCCCGCAGTAAAAATTATCTTATATGTTGACCCGGAAAGCCAGCTATCATTATACCCAATTTCATCAAAATCTGTACAATAGCTTTTTCATAATGCAATCACAGACAAACAGACTAAAATTCTAAAAACTATAGATTTGGCTTCTAAATATCGATAATAATGACTATTTCAATAAGATTTTCCGAAAAATATTTAATGTAGAGATTCGACTTAGAATTCTATTATACGAATATATATTCATATATGCTGCTTTTATGTTTCATAGATATTACTGTGTAACACTAATTTCTAACTAAATTCTCTAAATATAAGAATATTGTTTTAATTAAACAGCCATGTGTTTAATTCGTTAATCTCACGACACGAATTTAACTGGCAGAGTGCCAGGTACCTTAGCTTTTTGGGGTTGTTTGTTACGAGTAATGAATCCTAAATATCTACTTTTTATTTAAAAGGCTATAGTTACTGGTGGTACTTAAATATATAAATAAATATATTGGAACATTAACACACAACACCATCTGGCTCCATGGTAAGCTATGAAGCTTGTGTTATGTAAACTCTATGGGGTTTGATTATTTAAATGTCTAAATCGGAGTCTTTGGCGTATTTTTAAAACTTGTGCCTGGAAAAACTTGTCGCTCTTTGCGTCCGATCTCCCACTAATCATGTTGGAGTCGTTATTTAGAACTTTAAGAGTGTAAGCTATAAAGATTGCACTTGTGTCAATACACAGCAACACCATGCAAACGACCAATTTTAGTTCGATAGAAATCAGTTTATTTAGTTTGTAAGAAGCTCGCTTATCTTATTTATTAAATAGCTAATTTTTTGTACATTTTTCAAGTAATATTTTTGTTTAAAAGTAATACAGAACCTTTCGCTGGTAAAAAGATCACCTCTAACTAAATTTTTTCGTATGAAACGTCAGTAAAAACGCAGCCAAAATCCACTTAGCAGCATTTAATATGTGAAAATATCAGTACATGAATCTCCCTAAGAGGAAATTTAGCGTTTATTCAAACTGAGATATGTTTTATAAGTAATATAAATCGTGCTGACTTTTTAATTACATTGAAATTTGTAGTTATTCAGCCCTTTTTTAACCCCCGACGTAAAAACGACGGGGTGCCAGAAGTTTGACGCTTCTGTGTGTGTGTGTGTGTCTGTGGCATTGTAGTTCCCGGACGGATGAACCGATTTTGATTTTGTTTTTTCTTGTTTCAAAGGTGAATTAGTCGGGAGCGTTCTTAGCTATGTTTGATGAAAATCGTTCCAACATGGTCGGGGTTTTTTTAAATTTTCAATTTATACACTCCTCCACTAGTCCACGGTCCGCCTCTCAACGCGAAAGGGCTCAGGCCAAAGTCCACTACTGTGGCCAAGTGCATTGGCGGAGTTCACGAGTTTTCTTGAAAACTAGTTATATTTATGTATATTTCCGTACGATATTTTGCTTCGCCGTAAATGGTAATCAAATTGAAAAATGATTTGTACATGAAAACTCAAAGGTGCAACACCCGGGTTTTGAACCCACTTCACTTGGTTTTACAAGTGAGCGCGTTACCTTTTACTACGAGTACATTAATTATCTTATCGAATTTTTAACTTTATTTTGGTTCCCGGCGAATACTTAAAATTCAATTTGAACTTTAATACCATACTAGTGGAGAGGTTCCGGGAAGGCAAAACAATTGAGTGACGTTAGTATAGTATAAATATTAATGTCAATACTTATACGATGGTAACATTACTCAAAAACAAATCTATACAGATAAATCAAATTGAAGTGTTTGTTTGAAATGTCAAAATAACAGCCTTTTACTAAATGCATATATGGATGTATACACGATACATATGCCAAAACAACATTTTTTAAAATTTTTGTCTGTCTGTCTGTTTGTTCCGGCTAATCTCTGAAATGGCTAAACCGATTTTGACGGGACTTTCACTGGCAGATAGCTGATGTAATAAGGAGTAACTTAGGCTGCTTTCATTTAAAAAAAATAGGGTTCCCACGAAAAAAAAATTAAAACCAATGAAAAATTTAATAATACCCGATTCAAATAGGGAAGTTGTATACATAACCTAGGGACAAACCCTAGCGTAGCGAGGGTGAGTTGCTAGTCTATAATACATGCATATTATTGTACAGAAAAGCCGAGAAATTCAAAGATTTGTATTTCATACAAACCGTTAAAACGTACCTAGGAACGAACACAAGCGAAGCGAGGCTGAGTCGTTAGTAGCTAGTATTTACAAATGTTAATTAATTTCCATTGCAAAATTGCAAAGAACAAAAAAAATGTTTTCGCTCGCGTGATGATTTCGATACGATGCTACGTAATGAATTCCTTTGAGGCATGTCTGGGATTTTATAGTAATTAGTGTGATGAACATACATACAAATTTTAATTTAACTAAAGTCATAAAAATACGGTCATGCTCAGGCACGTTATTGAAATTCAAAATTTTCGATTCAATTCCCGAAAATAAATAAATTGGTCATGCTTTTGACTTGTATGGCGTAAGCGCAATGAATATTACGTTTTAAAATAAAAATACCTTTCTGGATCTTTGCGAAGTTATTGATTTTCGGTTCCCGACGTTTCGAATGCATTATAGCAATCATGGTCACAGGACAGTCTCTCCCAAAAAATAGTTTTATTTTAAAATGTCAAATATTCGCGTAGATCTAAGAAAGATTTCATGTTGCTTAAAAATCTTTAAAAAACAACTGTCGAATTTGTCTTTTGGTTTGGTTTTTCTCAGCCAAATCTCTTTCTGAGCCAGTGACAACCTTCTCACGGAGTTGCAATACTTACGGATACTTGGTGGAATATACTCGTAGTCATTAAACTATTGAAAACTATTAATTATTCCTGCAAAATTCAGATGCTTACCCATTTTTATAGCCTGTTTTTTCTGTACTGCCTAAATCATCTAAATCTAAATAAGGATAAAAATTATATTTTAACTTCAGAGGAAAACTTTACCATCGGTAAAATAATATAAACAAACAAATCCACTTCTTTTCTTCATACTTGTTAAAATTCCAATATAAATATTTACAACTTTCAAGATTTTATTAAAATACTAGCGACTAACCCTAGCTTCGCTCGGGTGGATCCCTAGGTACGATTTAATTTTTTTGAGTGGAATCCTAATTCTCTTTCTAAAATAGAAGCCAGTCAGTGAAAGTCCTGTCAAAATCTGTCTAACCATGTCGAAGACTATCCGGAACAAACAGACAGACAGACAAAAATTTTAAAAATTGTGTTTTTCTTATATGCACTATTACTTTTATACGCATTTAGTAAAAAGTCGTTATTTTTACATTACATACAGACACTTCAATTTTATTTATCTATATAGATAAACCATCCGCTCTTCGATCATGAGCGTTCCTTAATAATTGCAATAGACTAATATCGAATCCATGACTTATGAAGTGTTATAAGCGGGCCAAGTAGATCTTTTTATCCTCTCGTTATTTCTACGAGGACTTGACTCCAAAGTGCAATCATAACCGGAATATCAAGAAGTCAAGAGCTCTCGTTTGGTTAAGCATCCATAAATAATGTCGGGAACAGACGATGAAAAGATGTCTCAGTCGGAATAATTCACTTTTTGTCTTTATTTATACAGGCCAGTAATAGATGGGCGTTTTTATATTAATACTAGCGACTCACCCTTGCTCCGCTCGAGTTCGTCCCTAGTTACGTTTTCACGTTTAGTATACATTTCTCAGAGATGAGATATTTTGCCACAGTAAAAAGTATCCTATATGTTGACCCGGATAATCAGCTATCATCATATACCAAAGATAAAAATATGTCGAGTGGTTTCCTCATAATACGGTCACAGACAGACAGGCATACATTCTAAAAACTATAGATTTGGTCTCTGTATCGATAATAATGACTGCTTCAATAAGATTTTCAAAAAAATATTTAATGCACAGATTCGACTCAGAATTTCAATATGCGTATAGATTATTTGTTCAAAGTTATGTATAAATAGGAATATGCCTATATTTCATGGTAACATTGAATCGATCTAGTTAAAATATGACACCTCAATTGGCACGTTTAAAAGCCACATAAAAAAATTGACATTTAGACTAATTGGACTCTGAAAACTATTGCTTAATACTTTTATAAATAACGCAAAAGTACTAATAATGTGATTTTGGGTCCACATTCACCAACACAGTTCTATTATTTTTCATGAATTTGACTCAAATCTATACTTATAGCTGTTAACTTTGTAGCCACTGAAACTATAAATATAAATAAATAAATATGTTGGGACATTAACACACACCACCATCTAGTTCCATGGTAAGCTACGAGGCCTGTGTTATGGATACCAGATAGTTGATACACTACATATATATAATTTTAAATACATACATATTATAAATATAAACACCCATGACTGGAGTACAAACATTCGTGCTCATCACACAAATGAATGCCCCCAGCGGAACTCGAACCCGCGACCGCTGGCACAGCAAGCAGGGTTACTACATACTGAACCAAACGTGTCGTCACTATAAATAAGTATTATAATAATAATTTCCTTCTGACTCTAGCCTATCAGATCAGATCCCATCTGCTCAAGAAATATTCAACATTTCCACAATTTTGGGTTGTTACTTACAATTTTTCGACAGGACGAAAAACGTTATATAGGCTGTCTTACACCATATACAAGCTTTAGGAGCAGAGCAATACGTACATAAATAAATAGACCGATACACGCAGTTCTGTCTTTACCATAAGTGCACACCGAGCACGTGCCCGGGGCCCCCAGCCTTACGAGGGCCCCGAAAAGACAACATTTTCGTTTGCATGGAAAAGATGAAGCTCAATTTTTAGTTTATAATATACTACATTAGTACACTGTATATTAAATATTATGTTCTTTCGTCAACTATTTCAGTTTTTTTTTTCTAATTTTTGTAGTTTTACTTAAAAAAAATTAACATTCATATTTTTCACTATTCTAAATTACTGTGTGCCCAAGGGCCCGCGCACGACCTAAGACGACCCTGGATACACGGTTGGAGTCGGGGGTAAAAGCTAGTAGTATACAGTTATATTTCATCCCAAGACAACAATTAACAAATCGCCTGTTAGAATCATCTTTGACAAAGTAGCTTTAGTTTCAGAGGTAATGTACCGAGATTAATCATTCATTACCACACTCAAGGCACTGTTCGGTAATTTTAATTACTCTGACAAATCTTGTACATTTAATTAAAATTGATATCACGCGTAACGTAATCTTTACTTAATGTATTAATGTTATGACGAGCGTCGGTTCTCGAGTCGGAAGTGAAGGCGTAGACAATATATTTTACTACCGGAAGCTCTATTAAAATGAAAAGGATATAGCAATATCAATAAAATATATCTTTGATGACACGTTTGGCTCAGTTTGTAGTGGCCCTACTTGCTGTGCCAGCGGTTGCGGGTTCGAGTCCCGCTGGAGGCATTCGTTTGTGTGATGAGCATGAATGTTTGTACTCCAGTCATGGGTGTTTATATTTATAATATGTATGTATTTAAAGTTATATATGTGTAGTGTATCAACTATCTGGTATCCATAACACACGCCTCGTAGGTTGCCATGCAAGTAGATGGTGCTATGTGTTTTTGTCCCAACATATTTATATAGTAACTAACATTGCCCGCGGCTCCGCCCGCGTTCAGATGACCAAAAACCAAATTTTTAGGTTTTACATATTAGTATACTCTCAGTTTTTGTATTTTTTCTCAGAAATTAGTCATATTCCCGCAGTAAAAAGTATCCTATATTTGACCCGGATAACCAGCTATCACCATACCAAATTTCATCAAAATCCCTCCAATAGTTTTTTTGTGATGCGGTAACAGACAGACAAATTAATTATAATTATTAATTATTATTAATTATACTAATTCGTTCATGGTCATAATATTAGCTTTTTCAATATTTTTTCTTTATTATAATCCGTTGGCACCATTCGGGTACGGAACCCTATTACTATACCTCCGCTGTCCGTCCTCCCGTCCGTCCGTTCGTCTATCAGACGGCTGTATCTCATGAACCGTAATAAGTAGAGTTGAAATTTTTACAGAGTAATTTTTACAGAGAGATAAAAATAAATAAAAGTATAAATACAATATTTTTTTTAACGTTCGTAATTGATCATCGAAGGATATATACTACATACTCGTACATAGAGTAAAAGTCATATTAATAAAAAGTACATCTACGAAACCCTTCGTATGCGAAATCAACTCGCACTTGACAGATTTTATTTCTTTATTTTAGTCTATGTTATCCCTTAGTCTGAGCATAAGAATGATATATTATTATCCTTTTTGATTAATTATAGATTAAAAATTTCATTTCAATCCTGAATGTTATCTCATCTAAACTCTCATTTTTTTAATTAATACAAAATTACGAACCATTTTGCTTTTAATTGCTGTGATTACATTTGAAAACTTTTGTTGTAATAACACATTTTACGCTTAATAATAGAAAATTAAAACGGGTTTCCCATTTTAACTTATTCATTCTGAATAAATGTTACGAATTTCCTTTTGGACTCAAATTAAACAGAAAATATATTAAGATGCTATGTCTCAAAAGAAAAATTGTGAAGGGTCGGTTTGAATTGAAAGAGATTGGAAAGGGACAATTTTTGCCAAACATAAAAATGTATATAAACTGCCTGCTAATTACTAACCTTACTTTTCTATATATATAATAAAATTCTGAGTCGAATCTGTACATTAAATATTTTTTAGGAAAATCTTATTGAAATAGTCATTATTATCGATACAGAAGCCGAATCTATAGCTTTTAATTTTTTTTCTGTCTGTCTGTCTGGGAACACATCACGAGAAAACCACTGGACAGATTTTGAAGAAATTTGGTACGATAATAGCTGGTTATGCGATCCGGGTCAACAGATAGGTAATTTTCACTGCGAGAAATTATCTCATCTCTAAAAAAGTATATACTAACAGTAAATATGTAAATAGGGAAGAACAAGAGCGGAAAAAGGGTCAGTCGCTAATCTATACATATAATAAAATCGTAATTAAACCGAATCTGTACATTGAATATTTTTTGGTAAATGTTATTGAAATAGACATTATCGATGCAGAGGTCGAATCTATAGTGATTATAATTTTTGTCTGTCTGTCTGTTACCGCATCACAGAAAAACCACTGGAGGGGCTTTGATGAAATTTGGTATGGTGATAGCTGGTTATCCGGGTCAACATATAGAAAATATCTCATTTCTGAGAAAAAATACAAAAACTGCAATCTAAGAGTATACTAATAATGTAACACCTTAGAATTTGGTTTTTGGTCATCTGAACGCGGGCGGAACCGCGGGCAATGCTAGTTACTATATAAATACCTAGATTACATCACAGTGACACTTTGACATTTTTGTTAAAAAAATATCCTACTCTCTTGAAAGATTAATCAGCAAAGTTTTAAGGGTAGATGCTAATAAAAACTTTTTGTGATTATTGAAATATGCATAGGTATAATCCTAATAATATAAACAAACTAGCATTGCCCGCGGATTCGCTCGTGTTCAGATGACAAAAACCGAATTCTTAGGTTTTACAGATTAGTGTATACTAATCTTAGTGTATACTAATAAAAAACTGCAATGTAAGAGTATTCTTACATTGCAGTTTTTGCATTTTTTCTGAGAAATGAGGTAATTTCCTGCGGTAAAAAGTGATGTGATGTTCTCCTAGCCGATTCCGGCCACGGCGGCCAATCTCATTGAGACTAGCCAACTGCACAGGAGATATTATAGTGCACAAGTGTACGCGCAGACACAACGTGCACTCTCTATTCCTGTCACTCTCATACTCCGGTGGGACGACTGCTCGACACGACCAGTGAGAGTTAAGGCGCAGGACCGACGGCTTTACGTGCTCTCCGAGGCACGGGGGTGAAACACCGCCAACTTCCCAACTCCGGGCTGTTACTGAGACTTACTATACAGAAAGACTCAATAATTAAACTTGGCCCGACCTGGGACTCGAACCCAGGACCTCCGAGTGTGCAGCCGTACTTGCTAACCACTACACCACCGAGGCAGTTAAAAAGGTAAAAAGTATCCTATATATTGACCCGGATAACCAGCTATCACCATACCAAATTTCATCAAAATCTGTCCAGTGGTTTTTCTGTGATGCGGTAACAGATAGACAAAAATTCTAAAAACTATAGACTCGGCCTCTGTATCGATAATAAAGTTTATTTCAATTAGATTTTCCAAAAAATATTTAATGTACAGAATCGGCTTAGTTACAATTTTATTATATGTATAGATAGCGAGAACTGTTATTATAGCTTATATCACTTTCCGACTATCCAACTATCTGCTTGTTCTTCTTTCACGTCGAAACAGATTGACGGATTGGCATGATCTTTTGTGTGGAGATAGTTGGAAGGCTAGACAGTGACACAGGTCACTTTTTACCGCGGCAGATTATCTCATTCCCACGGGAAACACGTTATAATACAATCCAAAAAATATTTATGATCAGAATTACTTGAAACTTGGTATTAATGCTCTTCAATACAAATCAATAAATACTACGGAAATTCGTCCCATAAGGGGGTAAAATAGGGGATGAAATTTGTATGAAACCTAACTTTTTTAGCGCTATCGAATCCGCGTGTTCTGCCAGTATGTATGTATGTGTATATATATATATATATACACATACATACGTACTGGCAGATCTATATATATAGTCTAGTATATAGTCTATGTATTCCATACTAACCGTTAAAACGTATCTAGGGACGAACCAGCAACGCAAGAGTGAGTCGCTAGTAAGATATATTTTAAAGAAATAAAGGCATAATGTTACAAATAAAAGCCTTTTTACGATTTTAGGATTAAAAAGTGGGAAAGCGAATATATAGATCGGGAAGGTGGTAAGTAAGTGGGTAACAAATCGGCGCATTTGGCTCCATCGCGGGCCACGTTGTTCTAATAATGCCCAGTATTTGTCAAGTCACGTTACCTTTTGCTGTGATAGAAAACTGGATGAACTATACGGTAGAAAATTGTGAATCGAAAATTTTCAAATAGCAATGGCTTTTTCAATGACTCGTTTCAGCAGATCTTCATTTCAAACAGTTGGTAGCTTCTCTTTTAACATATACGAGTAAATGCAACGTTTTTATGTAAAGTAAATTAATTCAAACGCTCAGAAAAAATTTAAAGTTAAAAAATAAATGCTAATAATAATATAGTAAAATTTGTGCCTATTAAATGAGTCAATTTATGCAAAACAATATAGACTAACATTCTACTGGTATCGCTTGAAAAGTTAAAAAGTAGGTAATGAATAATCATTACCTTATAAAAGTTGCTACGATACTACCTGAAGGACAAACAAAAAGACTTTTCTTTTATGTCAAATTATTTTCTTTCAAAACTTGTGTCGGCTTGTTCGGACATCGAAAATGCTACGAGAAAATAATCCAAGCAAAACCGCGAGAAAATCCAAATAAATATTATGCATATATTTATTTACGGGCACCGTACATTTTTCCGGATAAAAAGTAGCTTATGTGTTATTCTAATCTATGAGCTATATTATTGTAAAGTTTCATTTAGTAGTTTTGGCGTGAAAGAGTAACAAATATCCATACATCTATACATCCAGACATCCATACATACATAAGGTAGAGTTTGTGAGTATGTGAATTGTAAGTTTGTGACGTTGTAGAGGGTAATCTCTGGATCTACTAAACTGATTTAGATGAAATTTGATAAGAATATAGTTTGAGACCCTGGGAAGGACATAGGTACATAGGATTTTTATCCCGGAAATCATCCGTTAAAGAGGTGAAAATGGGGATGAAAGTTTGTATGGGGAATCAACTTAGGGACGAACCCGAGCGAAGCGAGGGTGAGTCGCTAGTTTAATTATAAAAAGCGACTTCCGCTTTGTTTACGCGACGCACACGCACATAAACACTCACGCATACAAACTTAAGCATTTACTTATACGATATATTAACATAACTGAATACTTAAATCAAATACGAATACGTGGAACTAACTCCAGTATCTGTTTAGTTTTGTAGACTATTGTAAATCTTATCTTAAACTAGCAATTCTTGTATATTTACATAAAAAAATATTTTGTGTATTTCGAAAATGGCTCTACCGATTTGGATCAAATTTTGTATTTAGATAAGGTTTTGATTATTATCTTTGTCTTCTAAAAATTACCAATAGTTACGAAAAAATACCATATTACAAGAAATAACGCCGAGCAAAGATCGGTCGCACTATTGTTATTAAAAAAGCAACTATTCAGTTCCTCTACACTCTTCTCAGCAGACCTTACAATACTAATATTTATAAAATATGTAAATTCAAAATGGCTTGTAAATGTCTCTTTGGATAAAGTAAAGATGTCACATCTATTAAATCTTAATCTAGAATTCATTGAACGCGAACGCATTTTGTTAAACCCACCCACGGCAATCAGTCAGGACTGATGGAGCGAAACACTTTTGTTTGATTTTAGTCTAAAAGTGCTGTATAAGGGGACTTAAAAGGTTAAAAGAGTTGAAAATTGACGACACTTACGAATTATTTGGCTGATCATGTGGTACAGTGGTTTGTACGGTTGACAGTGTTCAGTATGACGCAGGTTCCCAATTTGTTTCCTTTTAAACCTTTTTCGCATATAACATATACAATATACACTATTGCATCTATATAAATAAAAATGAAATGCTGTTAGTTTGTGTATCGCTTGTGGATGGCTGTACCGACTTGGCTATTTTTTAAATGTTCGTGTGAGATTTTTTAGCAATAAAAATAGAAAAATTATCCGAAAAATAGCGAAATTCGCGATTTTTTCAATTTTTTACATTTTTACCCTTGTAAAACATAACTACCACTGGCTAAACCTTAAATCAAAACAATGTACTACAAAATTCTAAGTCTTAAAAAGGCCTACAGAAAAGTCTGCAATACTATATGTCTATCTCCTAAGGTACACTCGCAATAACTATTTTTATCTATATAAAACGTATCTAGGGACGCACCGGAGCGTGGCGTCGTTGGTAATGTACGAGTATAAAAGCAAAATAACACTAACTCACTGAATCATCACAAAATCTTAGACTTACTACCCCTAAAGGTGCAAAACAATGATTAGAAGTTAGTATAAAAATCTATTATTTTTAAACTACGGGCAGAGCCGCGGGCAAATGCTTATTTAATTTATACGCAAAAATGTAGGAATTTACGATTAAAAATTTAATTTTTGACGACACGTTTGGCTCTGTTTATAACTCTAATTGCTGTGCCAGCGATCGCGAGTTCGAGTCCCGCGGGGGGCATTCATTTGTATGATGAGCACAGATTTGTACTCCAATCATGGGTGCTTGTATTGATAATATGTATGTATTTAAAGTTATATATGTGTAGTGTATCAACTATCCGGTATCCATAACACAAGCCTCGTAGCTTACCATGGAACTAGATAGTGCTGTGTGTTAATGTCCCATCATATTTATTTATATATTTATCTATTTAAAAGTATATTTAAAAAAAATATATTTTAATTCGTCTATTCATTGAATATTTGGTTACACATAAGTCTTATTGAGTACATACATAGCGTTCACAAATTAAACAAGTTTTACTACGTCACAAATTCACTCAAAAACATACATACATGAAAAATATTATAATATTACAATATTTTACAAAAGAAACCCCTACGCCACCTATCTATTTAGTTATATCTATATAGAGATTGAATGTCAACGTATGTACATACATCCATATAAACGGTCTATTCACGGACTTTATGTGCACCAATATTTATGTAATGGCTTCTATGCACGAAACCGCTTTCTATGAGGAAACACTTCGTCCTATTTTTATTATATTAGAAAACAAATAAAGAAGAATACAGATTAATAATAATATCTTCTAATGCTATAAATACAATGGCTGTGAAAGTTGAACTATGCAATGATATGGAACATTGGAAATATATATATATATATATATATATATATATATATATATATATATATATATATATATATATATATATATATATATATAGACAGACAGAAAAATTAATTATAGGGAGTAGGTATATCCACTAAGAAAATATTTTTGGTTTAGGGGAAAACTAGAGTTTGTATGTAAATCCATTATTTTTAAAATTTCAGTTACCAAAATTGGAATTTACCATTCTATTGAAAATAAAGAACTGTTGAGAATCAAGGTTTTAGGCAACAGTGATAATCTGGGGGTAAAAAAGGGGATGATGTAAATTTTAGGGGCGGATTATTACATAAATAACGCAAGTGGATCTGGATTAACAATATATCTAAGATTCATCTCATTTTCATTTAAAGCTAGAATAGATATTAAAAAAATAAAAACTGATTTTTAGACACTTCAATGTATAAAATAACTAAAAGGTGGTTTTCATTTACTATAGTAAATACATTTACTATAGTAAATACAACTAGGGAGCTACTTCTAACTAGCTATCTTCCCAATACAAATTTTCATCCCCATTTTCACCCCTTTAAGTGATGATTTCTTGGATAAAAAGTGCCCTTTGTCCTACCCAGGGTCTCAAACTGTCTTGTTACCAAATTTCATCTAAATCGGTTTAGTAGATCTAGAGATTACACCCTACAACGTCACAAACTCACAAACTTTAGTTCTTTATAATATTAAGTTTAGAAAATGAAAAACTCTATGCCAAAGAAAATTTATGGAACTACCTATACAACTACAGTAAAGTAGCAACATTAATCAAACCGTTACCGAGAAATCGTCGAACATACATTGAAAAAATTAATACAGACGAACCTAGAAACTACTCCTTTTTGGAAGTCGGTTAAATAATAGAAAATCATATGAGTAGTACATACATAAGTAAGATCTTATCGAAACTAATATTTTCTTTTATCTCCCATAATTATTCTGAAGCAATGTACACTCGTTAGTGAATATTTCGGAATGCTGAGTCTCAATTCGTTGCTGTTGTTTGATTGAAACTTCACATTAAACAGAGTGCAAAATCCTTTGATTCATACTATCGTATACATATACCAGTATGTACAATAGGATCAATATCGCCTATTTGTGACTAAAGAGGGTTATGTGTTTGACCTGCATGTATGTATGTTTGCTTGTATGTACGTCCGAACCTATGTTCCGTTGTAATGTAACGACTTAACTGATTTCGATGAAATTTTCGCAGTTAGATAGATACATACATATCTCTTGAAAACGACAGCTTTATAATGTATAAAAATTTGAAAAGCCAAAATAGTGGCTTTTTCTTTTTGAAGTGAAACTTCTTTAGAATCGTTGTGATTTGAAACTCGATGAAACGGAAATGCGACACAAAAGGAGACAAACACATAAATATATAAATTTAAGCTGGCGAGAGAATGAGATAGAATACATTGCCATGGTAACCGTTGTTATTGTATATTTATGTCAAATAAAAGGTAAAATAAGTTTTAAACTTTGTAAAAATAAAATAAAATTAACCTTATAATTATCCTACTCCTGATACTCTATATTCATCTCATTCTCTCATAGGTTACTTTTATGAAGTTTCACTTCTACCATGTGTGAATTGCACACACGCACTTTTTTTTGTATACGATAATCTCGTTTTTTTTTCATAAATTCTAAAAGCCACGCGAGCATCGAACTCTAACTTACGAGTAGTATCGATCCATTGGAACAAGAGATGACATTTTACAAACGTTTATGAATATGAATAAAAAAGAAATTATAAGACATTATGATCCTCTAAAATAATACATCTTATAAAATTTTTGTTCGTAGCGATAGTAGAATATCATCTTATCTAAAGTCGCATTAGTCTTTAATGACATTTTACCAGACGTGCGAATTTTTACTAGAGATTCATACATTATTATTAGCGACTAGCCGCTCAGCCTCGTTTCGCTCGGGTTCGCCTCTACGAAGACAGAAACAACCATATCCCGCGGTAACCATACATTTTTCCCGCATAAATAATCTATGTGTTATTCCAGACTATAATCTATCTCTATGCCAAATTTCATCCAGATCCGTTCAGCCGTTCTGCCGTGAAAAAGTAACAAACATTCATCCATACTAACAAACTTTCATATTTATAATATTTAGAATTATAAATATATAGAAATATAGTCCCTAATTTTTTATCTAAAATTAAAGTAACCTAAGTTACACCTTATAACATCAGCTATCTGTCAGTAAACATCCCATCAAAATCAGTCAGCCGTTTCGAATATTATCCGGAACAAACAGACAGATACAAAAATTTCAAAAATTGAGTTTTTCTTTTAAGTGCCGTATATAATATCATATGCATTTAAAGCTTATTAAAAAGCTTTTATTTCGACGTTACAAAAAGATTAGATAGCCGAAATTCAAAGTTACTAGCAACTAACGTGCATTTGTAGGAGAGTTTGATTTAATTTTGAGAAATTGGCGCATGTTTGCCAGATTATCCTGCTTGTAGGACCTAATGAGAGCGGAAACTATAATATGTATATACGCGTATATGTAACTGGAAATCTAAAATCGTTTGCTTTTCCAATAGAGATTTGATCAAATCACCTCGATATTTTGGTTCAGTAATTTAACTTTGTTTTTAACTAGCCACTTTGTTCAGGACCATTTATTTTTTTAAATATCCCACAGGAGCTATCTCATCTTTTTCGATAGGCTGCGTGGGTAGCTTTTCGATCATGATTAGTTGAGATAATGAAGAATCGATATTAATAATAAAAATATTTTTAAAACCAGATGGCTTGAGGTATAATGAATCTTTCCTTAAAAAAAAAGAATTGTGTAGGGGTCTACTTTTAGATATTCAGACCTTTTTAACATCCGGGCACTGGACTCTACTCTCCACTGGGCACAGGCCTCCCTTCAATACGAGGGGCATCAGACCATAGTCCACCACCCTTTTTTTTTTTAACGTTGGGAAATGCATTTACGCACGAGGTGTGGGACTCACCGGCAAAGCCAGTACTACCCACTAAAACCCAACAAAGCCTTCCCGCGTCTTAATGGGGCGTCGCAGGATCGCTTACGCATTCAACTACGACGCCCCGACGGCAGGTCTGCCGAAGCAGACCACAACAACCACGGGGTTGCTCCAAGGTCCACTCTGCTATCAGAGAAGTACCAGGAGCAACCCGCATGGTACCCTCCGAAGAGGGCCACCTCCCACCGCCCACCGAAGTGGGCCACCTCCCTGTGCGTTTCTTAGCTTCGCGCCCTGCTGTATTGCCGGGCACTACTGAGCCCCCCCACCACGACAAGGTGTACGCACGTTGGGGAGGGTATAGTCCACCACCCTGGCCAAGTGCGGGTTGGTGGACTTCACATGTCTGTCGAAAACTTAGGTTCTCTCAGACATGCAGGTATCCTCACGATGTTTTCCTTCACCGTAAGACAAGTGGTAATCATGTTGGAAATGATTAACACATGAAAATATCAAACGTGCAAGACCCGGAATTTGAACCTACTTCACCTGGTTTCCAAAGCAACTTGTCACTGGGCTAACACTGTCTTACTTAATTTTAGATGTTAATCAAGAATCACTTTTAGCAAATCACATTATCATACGTCTTCCTAGTGATTATCTATACTAATATTATAAACAGCTAACATATGTGAGTTTGTGACGTTGTAGGGGGTAATCTCTGGATCTACTGAACCGATTTAAATGAAATTTAGTAAGAAGGTAGCTTGAGACCCTGGAAAGAACAGAATACTTTTATTCCGGAAATCATCCCTTAAGGAGGTGAAAATGTGGATGAAAATTTGTATGGGGAATCAACTTAGTTATATTACCTAAGCTGAACTATCAACAAATAGATAGACCCATAGAAAATCTGCAACATACGGTCAATGTGAAGACTTCCTCAAAATATAATTGAAGCTAACAATATGCAGGATCGAGAGCACCTGCGTCCGACCCTTTTATATGTAAACATAATACTATGAAAATGTATATTTGTTTATCAATATGAACCTTAGTTAGTTAAGGTATTATTTAAGAACTAGACCTATACTCGCTCCACTCGGGTCCCAATTTTTTTTTAAATATAGTAATATATAGGCAGCACCACCTTTTAGCAAACTTTGTTTAACTAACAATAGGCTTTATATTACACCAGATTATTATCTCTATATGTACAAAAATTCATCCAAATCCGTCCAGCCGTTTCAGCGTCAAGGAGTAACAAACATACGTACACATACAAACTTTTCTATCTATAATATTAGTGTGTAATAAAAAGTATAGATATAGATTTTAGTTCTTTCCTTTCAAATCTAAAGGTGCTGATAACTAACCTAATTTATCGTAAATTGTTTGCTTTCTATGCCAAGGTTAGGTTCTAATCCTGTGCAAAGTAATGTTACTAAAAAGGTTTTTCTTTTATGTTTCGAAATAATGCATAACACCTGTATATATACAATTAGTTATGTGGGACTTATGTGGATAGGTATAACAAAGCTATTGCGTTCAATAATGCAAGAGTTGAAACTAAAATTAAGTGAAAGAAAAAAAAATCTATTCATACTATTTTTTTTAATTCAATCCCTGAAGGGATAAAAAGAGGTTAAAAGTTATTGTGAAAATGCGTTATTTTTTAAAATATGTGGGCCTAGCCGAGGGCAAATGCTAGTAATATATAAATGTGAAGTATAAAAACCAGTAATAAATATTAATTTATTTTGCTCTTATTAACCAACTTCAAAAAAGGAAGTTAATCAATTCGACACGTATGCATATTACTCGGAATCGAAGTCGGTGCTTTCGAAAATATCTGATTAGGTATCTATAATGAATGAAGTTCAGTTATTTTTACGTTTTATTATTTTTTTTTTGGAGTCGGTTACATTTTTTTTTTAATTATGAATATACAAGCAAATGAAATATAGACATTGTATAACATATATATGTACTTTAAAGCTAATGGTGCGACTCCACCGGTTTCTTTTGACCAAACGACTAAACTTTGAGGTTACGCTATTAAAATTTACATATAACTTAAATCAAGAATATAAATCGCAGTGCAAGTGGCTAAGAGCTAGATTTCATTTAGGTACAAGAATTTTGGTACATAATATGATCATTTTAAATAAGATTTTATATAATCTACACTAATATTAAAATGATTGATGTTGATGACACGTTTGGCTCAGTTTGTTATGACCCTACTTGCTGTGTGCGGGTTCAAGTCCCGCTGGGGGCATTCACTTGTATGATGAGCACGAATGTTTGTACTCCAGTCATGGGTGTTTATATTTATAATATGTATGTATTTAAATTTGTATATGTTTAGTGTATCAACTATCTGGTATCCATAACACAAACCTATATATCCATATCACCTGCATACATACAGGTGGTTATGTTGGACTCGCCGGCTAGAAGAGCCAGTACTACCCACCAAACCGGGGAAGTGCAACACACATAGGTAGCATCCGAGCGAAGCAAGAAAAGAAAATCACTCGTAAATATGACGAATCTAACGACACATCTCAAGCTAAAATCCATCAAAACCTTCAAGCTACAAAACGTGCCAGAGAAATATATATACATATGTCCGCCAACCCGCACTCGGCTATCGTGGTGGACTATGGCCTGAACCCCCTCGTATTAGAGGAAGACCCGTGCCCAGCAGTGGGACATTAAAAAGGGCTGAATACATATACGAGTACATACATACACTCGAAAAACATAACCCTCCTTTTGGCGCAATCGAGTAATAAATAAAGCAATGTTCAAAGAATCCTAATAGAATATTGTAGCTCACTTAACGAAATAAATATTCACATAACCAATAAGCTATAACATTGTGACTCGTACGAAAAGAAAACTCGTATTTTTGCAAGCAGGCAAAATGGCATCTCCTCAGAATGAAAACTAACAAAGTTATAAAATGTTTTATTAACAACTAACTTTACAAAAGGCGATATTTCCGAATAGGAACTTCTTCTGAAAATCTTAAAACTAAAAGCTGACGGAAGCGAAGATATCCAATAAACTTTTAGAATTATTATCAGTTTAACTCCCGCGTATCAATCTATAGCTATGTATTATGAAATTGAAGTTTGTTTTTATATTCGCTCTTTTGTTTGTCTTTTTTTCCCCGACTTAAAAAAAGGAGGAGGTTCTCAATTCGTCGGAATCTTGTATGTTCACAGATTACTCGAAGGAGCCTGAACCGATTTAGATTTTTTTTGTTTCGAAGGGTATACCTTCCCAGGTTGTTCCATTTAAACTTTATCGATATCGGGATTTATGCAGTTTCATCTTCGATTATCGAAATTCGACCATAATCTTTATTAAAATCTAGCAAAACCCTCGGCTTCGCTCGCGCTATAACGACAAAAAAACTCTGTAAAAGTAGGTTTCATATAAACTTTTCGTCAACAGATACTAAATAAAAAAAGCGGATCGGATGAGAAACAGGAGAAAAATGTAGTGAACTGTTTGTGTTTTGTCTTTGCCTGTTTTTATAGTAAATAATTATTTAAATAAGATCTAATGTCACTTTCAACTTTTACTAATAAAACTAGCACTCACATATTTCATTATAAATTTTAATGTATCCATAATAAATGAAACAAAATATTAAAATTAAATTCTCTCTCATTGGGCACAATACTTTTATTATACTAGCGGATATGTTAGTTAGGCAGAAGCTGTCCTGCAAAACCCGCTGACAGGCTTAAAAATTTGGGATTGGGATATTATACAAAAAAAAATTAGAACCATCAGCATGTACCCGGTTATGACTAGCTAACATAATCTATGTACCACACGAGCCAAACTGTGGGTAAAATTAATTTTCACATGTCTCCTAACAGCATTTCTATCAAAAACTAAAAAACCTTGCAATAAATGTACTTACCAAAAATACAAACATTCGAACCCCCGACCTTATCAAAATAGGTTACACTGCAATAGCTTAAAATACTGAGTCTTCACAAATTTCCTTTACACCAACAATCTCAAACATATTGCATATAAGGAAAGATGAAGAATTTCCTATCAGCCCCCGACCGGCATCAGAATGCGTCGATCTGAGTGTCGTAACATACCCTGTACCCTTGCGACTAAGTAAATGAATCTAGGTACACTCGATAACGTATGTGACTTATGGAAATATTAATATATTATTTAAACGAATGTCTGTATGTATAAAATAAAATTAATTAATTAACCCATGACGACGCATGTGGCTCAGTTCGTAGTGACCCTACTTGCTGTGCTATCGGTCGCGGGTTCGAGTCCCGCTGAGTGCATTCATTTATGTGATGAGCACGAATGTTTGTGCTCCAGTCATGGGTGTTTATATTTATAATATGTATGTCCCAACATATTTTTTTTTATTTTATTTGTTTTTATTTAAAATCTCACAGCGCTATCAAGATGGTAGTGAAAAGTTAGCAGACTCAATCGAAATATGCGTGGGATTTGTAAGTTAATTGTTGCTAATTAGTGGCTAAAACCTTAACTTTGTTGCTAAATTTCGTTTCGCAAAGGAAAATTCACTGAAATCTTCACCATAAAGCAAGAATATAGTGGATTAATACGTCAAAATTTGTTTCCAATTTGTTGCTGAAATTTAAGAAGCAGTGTAAGAAAAATAGAAAAAGCTCTAGTAACGGCTAAGTAGTAGTAAAAAAATCCATGACATCGTCTTGCCTCATAAAATTAAAAAAAAACTATTTTTAAAAACTTTTAAAGATTTTTAATCCGTATTTTTAGGTGACTTAGAAAGTTCAAGTTTCAGAAAATTTTGATTATCCAAAAGATAGCTCATTTTTCAACCATTTTTTTTTTTTAAGTAACGTAAAAATTCTGAATGTTAAATTGTGATTATACAGGTTTTCTTAGAATTGATATCTCCACTGACTAAAGTAACCGTTAGTAAACTGCATTATTTTATTTTAGTTTCATTTCATTATTTTTTATTTCTCTTCTATCTTTATTTTATCTACTAGCGACTCACCCTCGCTTCGCTCAGGTTTGTCCCTAGGTTGATTACCCATACAAACTTTCATCCTCATTTTCACCCCTTTAAGGGATGATTTTCCGGGTAAAAATGTATCCTGTGTCGAGTCTCAAACAATCTTCTTATCAAATTTCATCTAAATAGGTTCAGTAGGTCCAGAGATTATCCCCTACAACGTCACAAACTCACAAACTTACCTCTTTATAATATTAGTATAGATATTCCTTCCTATCTTTAGAAATATTTTACAATAATTTGTATAAAAATTCTCGTGCCACTGTACTGAACTTAGTGATATGTAAGTAAATTACCCTATCGCTATCGAGCACAAAATAACCGCCTATCTCCAGAGGGCCTTAAATTTTCATGCAAATTTGTCCAGGCTTGGCACAAAAGCCGGATTTTAAGCTATTCGAGCATATTCTAAACGTAATCTATATATATAGTATCAAATATAGTAAACTCCCAACCAATGTTTTGCTAAAGTTCCATTTGAATTTACATATTTTAAAATAAAAAAATAAACTAGGTACCCTATATTGAGCTCATTTGATAATTTACACGATACCGTATCTCAAACATTCGTTAAATCATATTGTCTGTCAATCTGTTTATATCTGCTAGTAAGTTATTCGGGTAAAAGAAAAATGACTACTTTTTGATCGATAATAATATCAATAATAATAAAAAGGTGCTCAATGGGAGTATGTTATTTACCCGACTGCGATATTTAAAATATAAAAAAAACCTTTAATATTATAAAATTTAGTCTAAAATCTAGTGATTCAAATATCTCTCTAGTGATTCATGTATCATTTTATTTTATTAGGTACTAGCGACTCGCCCTCCTTCATTCGTCCCTAGATGACTCTTTAAATTGACATAACTTTTTTATTTATGAACCAATTGAAATAAAACAAATACTAAATATTAAGTGAAGCTTACCACACTACATTAGCACCCAAATCGGCTAAAACAAACGCACAAACAAACAGACTTACAGACAAACAGACAAAAATTCTAAAAATCATTGTTTTGGGTCTTAGAAAAATCTCAAAAAATAGTTTTGTTTAAAATGTTAAATATGGGCATAAATTTAAGAAAGTATTATATGAGTCATCTTATATGAATGATAATGCAACATTTTGGGTATCGAGTTAATCTGATGAAGGAGCCAGAGTGTGGATAGTAGCTATTAGTAAAAATTTCTAGTTTGAGCAGATTTGTTTCATTCTAATGACTCCAACACATAACATGTGCTTAAAATTATGTTTAAAACTAAAATATTCAATACTACCAATTTTTCCTTCCACTAAATTCCAAAGCACTTTCCAAACAAGATATGTATGGAATAATACGGTTTCCATACAAGATATGTATGGAAATTATCAATGGTGAAACACTGTCACGTTCATTTTAAACTTGTATTATAGGTCCAGTTATATATTTATATTCCACATCCCCATAAATTACTAGCAACTATAAACCGTAAGACATAAAACTGGTCATTATAGAGAGAGAGAAAACGCACCGCCGATTTTATCTCCCGCACCTGACATAAATAGCAACCTGCCGAATTTTGATATGGGTCCCATATTTTCCATAAAAAAAGACCCTAAAAGGGGTTACCCTATATATTAACATAACAATATTTGAAATTTCACCATAACAAATGTTATCGTGTCCATTGATGTAATATTTATTAAAATATAGATTTTCTTGTTTTTGTTGCATTTTTAAATTTCAATTTTTAAAACATTTTTTTTTTTTGAAATGTGTGAATAAAAAAACCTGTGAGAAATACTAAATAAATAAAATATGTTGGGACATTAACACACAGCGCCATCTAGTTCCATGGTAAGCTACGAGGCTTGTGTTATGGATACCAGATAGTTGATACACTACACATATATAGCTTTAAATACATACATATTATAAATATAAACACCCATGACTGGAGTATTCGTGCTCATCACACAAATGAATTCCCCCAGTGGGACTCGAACCCACGATCGCTAGCACAGCAAGTAGGGTCACTACAAACTGAGCCAAATGTGTCGTTAACCTAAAGTTGTCACAAAATCCACGCAATAAATAATATTGATAGAAGGCACAATAAGTTTTAGTTAGAAATTATAATATGTCCATTAATACTATAGTACTTGTAAGAGTACGAGTTAAGTAAAGTAGTTTAAAGAGAAAACTGCGAGTCTGACTCGCTCACCGAGGTTCCATAGCATGAAACATTAATATAGGCTTATAATCGATATTTTTTAATGTAACTACTTTATGGTTTTTCGAATTTTCCATTGACTTTTGCTATAAAACATGAATTCTTGCCAAATTTTATGATTACGAAGTCAACGGGTTGACGAACTTTGATTTTTCACAACTCCAAGGGATTGCAGACCTTTGTATTTCATATTAATTTCAACTTGATGCCTCCACGCATTCCTGAGAAAAAGAGTTTTGACAAACAAACAGACAGATAGACGGACAACAAATGATCCTATTAGAGTTCCTTTTTTCCATTTGAGGTACGGAACTCTAAAAACGTATTAACCACACCCATAAAGTAATTTTAACGGCCATTTTTAACTAACACGTCAGCCGTAACACAAAAATCCCGTAAGCAATAAAAGGTAAATAAATTGATAGTGTCACGATAGAGCTTTCAGTTTGATGGAATTAAGCTTAGTGGTGTCCTGTTATATGGACGATATGGATGATCCCTTTATGACATGAATTGTTTTTTTTTTATTATTTGCAAGAGATTATGTATTTGTTGACCACTAAAAATGATCTACATAATGCGTATTCTCTACATAAATCAACTACAAGAGCAGATCCGCAGGCATAGACTAGTTATTATTAGTTTGGGCGAAGCGAAAACGGGACGCTGTCCTTAAGTTACTTCGCTTTTTTTCTTTGTCTAATTGGCGACTTATCCTCGCTTCACTCAGCCCTACCCTAACAGTATCCTACATATTACTCCATATTATAATCTATCTGTATACCAAATTTCATCCAGATTCGTCCAGTCATTTCAGCGTGAAGTAACAAACATACACACATCTGAATACGCTCAAACTAAAGCTAATACTTCGCTCGCTTAGCTTAGGAATAAATAAACATACAATATTACTAATTAAAAAAACTATGTGTAAAGATGTTTTTTTTTTATTTCGTGAACAAAATAAGATATAATGACGACACGTTTGGCTCAGTTTGTAATGACCCTACTTACTGCGCCAGCGGTCGCGGGTTCGGGTCCCGCTGGGGGGCATTCATTTGTATGATGAGCACGAATGTTTGTACTCCAGTCATGGATGTTTATATTTATAATATGTATGTATTTAAAAAAAAAGTTATATATGTATAATGTATCGACTATCTGGTATCCATAACACAAGCCTCGTAGCTTACCATGGAACTAGATGGTGTTGTGTGTTAATGTCCTGACATATTTATTTATAATATATAAGAAATGTGTTATCGAAGCAGTATATTTTTTAGAAGAAAATGTTAACACCGATACAAGTACTAAACACGCTTGAATAAGTTTTATGACACGCGATATTAGCCGTGCTTTACGATGGCAACAAACTTGTTTTATTCATTTTTACTATTCACTGTAAAAATACACGAAAATATCAACATATTATTACTAGAAAAACATATGAATTAATTGTGTTATTATCATATTATCATATTAGAGGAATTAAAATCATTTTTTTTAAATCCATCAATTAAATAAATTAAATTTAGTTAAAAACAAGAAAAATTAATTTAATCTTAAGTTTATTTAAATAAAATTTCTTGATATATAGTAATATGCCATTGGGATATGTTTTGTTACGCGATGTCTTCTCAAGGTTTATTTTTATAGTAAAACTTCTTTAGAGGTAACTGAAGGATAAGTCAATACATTGGAAAAATGATTGCCGTGGAAGTTAGAGTCCAATCTATTATTAATATTTTTTTTTTAATATTATATTAAATTTTTACAATAATTATTATTTATAAAAATATATATTTATCATTAATAATTTTATAATAATTATCTATACTAATATTATGAAGAGGTAAAGTTTGTGAGTTTGTAAGTTTGTGAGTTTGTAGGGGGTAATCTCTGGATCTACTAAACCAATTTAGATGAAATTTGGTAACAAGATAATTTAAGACCCTGGGAAGGACATAGGATACTTTTTATCCCGGAAATATATACAAAAGCTTATTCAAGACCCATTTAGAAGTACTGGAAGTTTTCTCAGAAAATTTTAGATTACTATGTATTTTCAGATTTCATTATTTTTTCATATTCATGAAATAAAATATGAAGTTCAGATGTAATTTAATGCCTACCAAATAAAAATAAAATACGAGCGAATAATATATAAACAAAAATGATTTAAAATTATTAACTTTATTATTTCTTTGCAATTATGATATTTAAAGGTGTTATATTTATTAATTTCAAATTGATATCCTACTAATATTATAAATGTGAAAGTTTGTGAGGATTGATGGATGGATATTTGTTACTCTTTAAAGCCAGAACGGCTGATTTGGATGAAATTTGGTACAACGATAGATTATAGTCTGGAATAGCACATTTATACCGAAAAAAATGTATGGTTCAAGTGGTATAGATTTGTTTGAATTATTAATCGTAACAAACAGTAAGTCTTTCACAAAATATTAAAAACTTCAATGGTCTCTATAGTACCATCTTGTGCCAATTTTCATCAAAATTGTTCATCAGTGAAGCTGTTAAACTGTAACGAAAAGCGTCAATTTCATATGTAAATATTACCGTATATGTATTTATATAAAAACACCTTGGTCACCGAGCTTCGCTCGGCGTATTTTCGGAAAAGATATACCTAGAAATTGCATTTTAAAAAGAATAAAAAAATATCTATAGGTATATAAAAGAATATCTATAGGTATACATAGATTTTAAAGGCAAACCCTTTTCTTAAAACAAAATTTGTTCCAAATCGTTTTGAGGCATTTCCGAAATACATAGATTGTACTAGCGACTCTTTCTCGCTCCGCTCGGATTCGTCCCTTGGTACGTTTTAACGGTTAGTATAGATTTCCCAAAAATCAGATATTTTCCCGCAGTAAAAAGTATCATATACGTTGACCCGGATACCAAATTTCATCAAATTCTGTTTAGTGGCTTTCTAAACAATTCGCAATGCGTACCCTGACAAACAGACAGACAAAAATTCAAAAACTATAGATTCAGCCTCTGTATCGACAATAATAACTATTTCAATAAGATTTTCCAAAAAATATTTACTGTACATAATTATGTATACAAAAATTGCTCACTCAATATTATAAAAGATACGAATAAAATGAGAAGTATACGAGCATATTATAAATAAATATCAAGGCACTTTAGGCAGTGGACAACAGCAAAATAATAAGTCGTGTCATTGTACTCCATACTTCACGAGCAGGCTCTTGACGTAATAAATAGGCTTCGATAAGATATAGCGCTAGAACGTAAAGGTCGTTTGCCATTATGCTTAAATAGTTGGACATTTAAAAAAAAGACATATTTTGAGTTTGTTTTTGTTACATTATTGTTAAAATTTTTAAATATTATATATATATATATATAAATAAAATAATTTCTAGTTTTTATTTAATAGATTAAAAATAGTGAAAGATGTTCTAAATTGGATGTTTAATATATGACCTTTGCCTTCACCTATAGAGAAAAAAAACAATATTAATAATATTGTTATATTCTTTTTATTATAACTAATGCATATATAGTATACGGCAAATTTTATCTAATATTTGAAGAATCTGTCCTACAATAAATAAATAACAATCGTTTAAAAACCATTATATTAATTAAATTAGTTAAATCTGTATAACAAAACGTAATTATTTATCTGTAAACAAAGTTCCTTATAAAAAATATTATATAGAACAATAAAAAGTTGTACTTTACGCTCTACGTCTCCTTTAAGATGCCAAGAAGCTCCTTAGGATAATTCTGGTAATGGCCTCCATAAATATGTCCCAACCCTAAACGACCCACTATCAGTTAAAACTCCAGATTAAGCCGTTGTATTGTCGTCGTCACATTAATTGATCTTAGCATTTCCTAAAATAATTTGCTGAAGACAATGCGATGTGGCAATTATAAACAAAATATTTCTTTTTTTTATACATATCGTGTAGCTAATAAATAACTTGTGTTCTTCAAGTGTAGCTTTCATTAGTGGAAATTTTAACTCAGTAATTCAAACTAAGACCGCGTTTACACGGCATTGTCCTGCACGTTTTTTACAGTATACGTCTTAACGAATATATAGTGGCACATACATTGTACATAGAACCGTTCACACGTCTTTTGTACTGCAAAATCCTACACCATTTATACGTTTAAACGAATACTCACCGGACTTGTAAAGCAAATTGAATGAACTTTAACGTATCCGGCTTGCAGTGGCGCATAGTTTAGCTCTGTCTCAACGTGTCAGAACTGCGGATATTCGTTTTTACGCGAATGAAAACACTCGGCTGATTGAACGTTTAAAATCGAATACAAAAAAATCGCGCAGGACAATGCCGTGTGAACCCACCGTAAGTTTGTATTGTTTTTGAGTTTGACATTTATTTTGATGGACTCCGTCTCCGAAATCCGAATATATATATATATATATATATATATATATATATATATAAGTCTGAGACATTGATTTATAAAAACATAGATACACATTTCCTAATAAATATCTTTTCAAAAAATGGCGTCAACATGTGACGTTAAGTCGAAATAAAGAATAAATAATTCAAAAATCGAAATTTCTAATTGTCGAAACAAAAATTCGAACTTACACCACATAAAGTACTTTTTTAAACGAAACAAAGTGTTTTTTAAACACTTTTGAGACGCTAATTGTGTATCTTGAGTTTTTGTATAACAATTTATATTTATCTATACATATAATAAAATTGTAACTAAGCCGAATCTGTACATTAAATATTTTTTGGATAATCTTATTGAAATAAACATTATTATCGATATAGAGGCCGAATCTATAGCATGAAATTTGGTATGGTGATAGCTGGTTATCTGGGTCAACATACAGGATACTTTTTTATTTAATTGTCAGAGAGTTCAACGTAAATCTTGTAATGTACATATAGACATACTCTGTCCATGGACTGCATTGCAGAGTAAGCAGAGGGGGCTAGTGACATATCACATTGTTTTCTTCCTTCGCCTCCATATATTTGGAGGATATGTAGTGATAACGACACGATTCTTTAGTATATTGAATGTTTCTATATTGCATGAGCAGTGGTCAAAATACGAGTATCTATTTCTAAGTCGAAGGTCAAGGTCAAGACAATAAGAAAAAAAAACATTTTATATTGTTCTAAAATATGGTATACCGATTTCAAAATCCTTTACAATAATTACAACTCCTTTTTCGAAGTCGGTGAAAAACGTATAGTAAAGGCAGAAGTGAGCGGCGAGCGCTGGTCGCTTGTTTTTAATAAACATCTCACGATAGGTATATTATTAAAATTTGATAGTATATAAATATTCTAGCCATTTTCTAAATAAGAAATTTTATAACCCATATTTTGTGAATGTAAGATCAACGTTGCATAAACTGTCGTTAAATCAACCACAGACGAGAAAAATTTGGCACCGTCCTTTAAATTTTTCACCGAGCTCACTTTCTTAGCTATATAACATCTTTACTTATTAGAGCTTATGTATTATAACTAGTATTGCCCGCAGCTCCGCACGCGTTTAGATGACCAAAACCAAATTCTTAGGTTTTACATATACATATACTCTTACATTGCAGTTTTTGTATTTTTTCTCAGAAATGAGACTTTTTCCCGCGGTAAAAAGTATCCTATCTGTTGACCCGGATAACCAGCTATCACCATACCAAATTTCATCAAAATCTATCCAGTGGTTTTTCTGTGATGCGGTAACACAGACAGACAGACAGCCAGACAAAATTCTAAAAACTATAGATTCGACCTCTGTATCGATAATAATGTCTATTTTAATTAGATTTTCCAAAAAATATTTATTGTAAAAATTTGACTTACTTTCAATTTTATTATATGTATAGATTATGTCATTTCCTTTTTAAGTCTTCGGTCCATCGACAAATTATCTCTATATACTTAGTAAAATTATTCTATTATTAGAAAGAAAAGCAAATAATGGCAGTGGTAGCCCAGTGATAACGCGCTCGGTTGGAAAACCAAATGAAGCGAGTTCAAATCCAAAGTCTTGCACCTATGATATTTTCATGAGCGAATCATTTCCAACATGATTACCACTTGTCTTAACGGTGAAGGAAAACATCGTGCGGAAACCTGCATGTCTGAGAGAACCTAGCAAGTTTTCAAAAGACATGTGAAGTCAGCCAACTCGCACTTGGCCAGCGTGGTGGACTATGGCCTGATTCCCCTCGTACTGAAGAGAGGTCCACCCCCAGCAGTGGGACATTAAAAAGGGTTGAATACACACATACATACATACATACATACATACATGCATGCATACATGCATGCATGCATGCATTCATACATACATACACACATACATACATACACACATACACACACACACGCACGCACGCACGCACGCACGCACGCACGCACGCACGCACGCACGCACGCACGCACGCACGCACGCACGCACGCACGTTTAGTCTTTATTGCACACCAAAAAACAAAAAACCAAAAAAAATCACAAAGAAAAGATTATTTCCCAACAGTAACTTAATGACTGTAATATTTTGACAATTCTTGGAAAATAATCAACTTTTAACATATCGTAGTAGCTCTTATAAGTAATAACACATTACAATTTACAATTTAATAAAATGAATGTAGCAAAAAGCATTTGTTAACCCTAATTTTTAAATGGCAACTTCGTTTTTGCACCGAACACTTTTAAACGGCGAAGTCACGTGAAACTTAGTTTGGACGGGACTAAAGAAACCTTTTAAGGGTAATTTACAGCGCGTCTCCAAGAAAACATTTATGGCGGGACGTGACGCGATCAAAACTTCCGCCATCTTGATTTTTATGACATTTTGTTTTTTTTTTTCATTAACTTGATTTGATTGGATAAATGTATAGATATAAGTTGTTTTTAGTTCAAAGTTACACATCTCTTGTTATTTAAAAAATTTAGATTCAAGATTGTTACGCAAATAATACACACATTTAAATAGTGTTTTTTATTATAAAGTTGAAGTATAAACTACAGATGTAGAACGAGAAAGTCTCAAGAAACGTTTAGCGCTACACGCTGCTATTTAAAGCAGGAATAATGTTAAATCGTTGTTGACTAAATGGAAATAACACGCTAAGTAACACGCCGATGATGCTTTACACGTTTTAACAATTACTGACAGAAATATTAATTTGGAAATGTTCAGAATACATAGTATAAATTTATCCACTATAATTATAATAAATATTGTAAATACAAATGAAATTCTGTTCGTTGGTAAATCTATGAATTAGTAAAGGCTGTACCGATTTTGGTACTATTATTTTCGAAAATTCATTGAATTCTTAACGGAAAATTGAAACAATTGGGAAACAATGAAAGTACCTTTTCCTACATAATTTTTGTTTGAACAGGTCAACATTCATGTCGGGTCGGCTAGTCTATATAAATAAAAACGAATGTTGCTAAGTGCAAAACTCGAGAACGGCTCGACCAATTCAGCTATTTTTTTCGTATGTTCCTTAAGGTACACGGAAAGTTTTAATAAAGAGATAAAATCTATACAGATAAATAAAATTGAAGTGTCTGTTTATAATGTCAAAATAACAGCGTTTTACTAAATGCATATGAAATTATATACGGTACTTATAAGAAAAACACAATTTTTAAAATTTTTGTCTGTCTGTTTATTCCGGATAATTTCTGAAATGGCTGGACTAATTTTAAAGGGAGTTTTGCTGAAAGATAGCTGATTTTATAGGGAGTAACATAGGCTACTTTTATTTTAGAAAAACAATTAGGGCTCCGCTCAAAACTACTTAAAACGTATCTAGGGACGAACCCGAGCGCAGCGAGAGTGAGTCGCTAATTTTACATAATTTTGGAAATAAAACTTAATGGAGGTTCCCATCACAATAACAAAGAAATACATTTAAAAATAATATTTCATTTTCATTAAGTACATATGACAATTCATTATTAAAAAGCTTTCAGTACCTATTTCAATTTTAACATATTCAATTGTGTAATAATAACACGGCGGGCTAAAGTAATTATTGTTGTAAATTGAACGTGTAAAATTGTTTTCTACATATGTTTGTGTTTTGTTATGAATGTGTAATTTTGAACTACGCAACAATAGCCTGTATGTTTAGATTAAATTATATCTACCTGAAGGCTGAAGGTAAGAAGTAAAGATAATTGAACTGTAATTTCTGTTGAAATTATTATAGCGAGTTAGTTTCGCTTCGCTCGTTGGCGTCTCTTGACACGTTTTATCTATACATATAATAAAATTGTAACTAAGTCGAATCTGTACATTACATATTTTTTGGAAAATCTAATTGAATAAACATTATTATCGATACAAATTCCAAATCTATAGTTTTTAGAATTTTTGTCTGTCTGTCTATTACCGCATTACGAGAAAACCACTGGACAGATTTTGATGAAATTTGGTATGATGATAGCACTTTTTACCGCGGGAAAATATCTTATTTCTGAGAAAAAATACAAAAACTGCATTGTAAGAGTATACTAATATATAAAACCTAAGAATTTGGTTTTTGGTCATCTGAACGCGGGCGGAGCCGCGGGCAATGCTAATATAGTATTGTAGATAAAAATAGTTATAGTGAGTGTATTTTAGGTGACAGACGCGTGCTATCGCGGACTTTTCTGTAGGCCTTTTTAAGATGTACAGTTTTCTAGTATATTGTTTTGATGCGGATTCGAGTCCCGCTGGCATTCATTTGTGTGATGAGCACGAATGTTTCTACTCCAGTCATATGTGTTTATATTTATAATGTGTATGTATTTAAAATTAGATGTGTAGTGTATCAACTATCTGTTATCCATAACACAGGCCTCGTAGCTTACCATGGAACTAGATGGTGCTGTGTGTTAATGTTCCAACATATTTATATTATTTATCTATATTATTCTTAGTTATATCTATCTATGATGAAAATAAAACCTAAAATTTAAAGATAATTCAATTAAATATAGAAATTTATTGATTCTTTACATTTTCTTATATATTAGTAAAATAAATAATAAATCTAATCTATATAAATTTCATCACTTTCAAAATTTAACTTTTATTGGACATTTCACACTGGGTCGTTATCGTTACAAATATCGTAAAAGTTAGGTTTCAATCCTGCGGGATTTATTTTATTTCCTAAGATAAATAATAGCAGATGTCGAAATCCTAAATTTATGTTAGCTTTGTTCTAAATTTCATTGCGGTCGTCAAATTCGTGACATCATTTCCTTCTAACATTTGTATTCAGCTCTTTTTAACGTCCCACTGCTGGGCACGGGCCTCCCTTCAATACGAGGTGGATCGGGCCATAGTCCACCACGCTGGCCAAGTGCGGGTTGGCGGACTGAGCATGTATTTCGAATACTCTCTTCTCTCAGATATTCAGATTTCCTTATGAGATTTTCCCTACGAATAAATAATATTTATTCATAGAATTTTCCTTCACTGTAAAACGTATATATGTATGTGTGTGTGTATATGTATATATATATATATATATAAAATATATAATGCATATATACATACATCTTCTACTTACAAATCATCATCTCCCTGTCAATTTCCCAAATTACTTGGGATCGGCACAGTACGTTCATACTGCTTATTGGTTTTGATTAAACTTTTCCGACCGGCCGCCTGCCTGACATCAATCCTCTTTGGAAACGCTGTTGTTCGCCCACCATCGATCAAGGGACTCAAGGTTCGATGTCCCTAGATCTTTTAGTGGTCTTCTACGACAATTATTATTATAATTAAAATTGAATTTAGAATTAACATAATTAAGCTGGAATACATTCTACTAGCAAATAACTTATTATTATTATTGGTGCTTATGCTTTTTAATTGTTTTAATATCTTTATTTTTCAGATGAAATTCTCACACTTTATGATATTTTTAACATTGGAACTGCTTACACCGTTCTCTATATCAATAGAGCTACAAAAAAAGCCAATTTTCCGGTACTTAAAGCCGCAAACCGTTCAATCGTGCCAATGGTGTAATATGCGGCCTGAGAAAGTGGAAAGAGACCGTGTTTCAAGAATTTGGGATTTATTCGATTTACCAGGTTTTGCTGCTCAAGTTAAAAATAAAGAAATGGAAAAGCAAATTTTGGGTGAAATTATGGCTCAATTTGTTTAAATATTTTGAGCATTATCAAATTCTGTTTAGTAAATAAGTAAAAAATAAATGCCTTTGTAATTATTTATACAATATTTTAGTAAAGTTTGTTTTATTACACTCTAATTATTATGTTATCTGCATCGGTGGTCTAGTGGCTAGCACGTAAGGCTGCCGGAGGTTTTGGGTTTGAGTTCCGAGCCAAGTTTAATTATTATCATTTTCCCACTAAGAAACTCTCAGGAACAGTTCAGAGTTGGGAGGCAGAGCACGCAAGCTAACAAAAAATTGTTTGACAAAAATCTATAACAATTTAATAGATAAAGAAATGTATTATAAAGATGTCGATGTCTGTCTGTGTGTGTGTGTGTGTCAGTCTGTGGCATCGGTCCCCTTAAACGGATGGACCGATTTCAACGCGGTATTTTTCATTAGAAAGCCAGTTTCCTTGCGGTGGTTCTTGCTATGTTTAGTTAATGTCGGTCAACCAGTGTAAGAGTATCTGCTCCTTTCCAAAATGATGTAAGGCATTTTGGCGTATAATTACTCGATTAAGTGCTTCACGCGTGCCAGTGTAATCGTTAAATGACAAATAATTTGCGTAGGGGTTTTTTTAAATATTTAATTTTGTAGATTTGTCGCCATTTGTAATATTTTAAAATTAATCAAAATAAAATAATATTTTTTTTAAATTATGCAATAGTTACATATCCTACTAATAAGGTTCTCCTGACATGTAAGCAAAAACAAGTGCACTACCTATTCCTGCCAGTCTAAAGCTCCGATGGGACAACAATTCGACACGTCGGGTGATCATATATTCTATCATAACGTTGTTTTACAAGTTCTCCGAATCACGCAAGTGAAACACAGTCAACTTCCCAAATGCGGGATTTTACTGAGAATCTCTTGATAGAAAAACTCTCGGCCCGACACGTTACTCGAACCCAGGACACCCAAAACTGATGCAGTACATGCTGTCCACCGAGACATAATAAAAATACTTCTGTACGAAATATCTTTAATACTCATACAGCCTTTGATCGATAATAGGTACATGGTATATCTTACAAATAACTTTAAAACTATTAATGTCTAAATGCACGCATGATTTAAAATTATAATTGCGTAGTAACATTTTCTTAGAAAATCTACTTATTAGATACATTTCTTTCGTAACTTTTGAAAACTTTTTAAAATGTGCCTTATATTAGTCGTTTCTAAATTCATACATCTAAGTTTATTTTCAATAATTTTGCCATCGATTAACTGCGAACAACTTGACTTTGAAAAATTATCCCAAAACGATTTCGAAGATCTATCTATATATATGGGAGATAAACAGATAAATGCTGTACCAAAAGCGATGGAGATAAGAGAAATAGTTAAAGGACTTTTAGACAGCAAGAAAGAAAATAAAGTCATAGTAAAAAGAATAGTGCCACATAATAAACCGTTTAAAATGGAATATGACGACAAATTCAAATTATTATACAAACCTTTAATAAGATTGCATAAATCCAACCAAAATACTGACAGTATTGAAAATAAATACTTATCAATGATATCACCTTCGCTTCAAACTAAAAAAATATTACAGAAAATTTTCAAGATGTCCCCAATAAGTCTAAAAGATGATAAAATGAATTATTTTAGAGAATTGGCTGAAAAAATAAATAAACGTAATAAAATGGTTAAAATTCATAATAAATTAGTAGATTTGATAGGCAGTGTTCTTCGAAGTCCACAGATTGAGAAGTCGGGGAAAGACAACGACATGTTAGCGCCTGGGGAAAAAGTGGTGACGGATGAATACGAGACGAAATCTCAGAAACCCAAGATGTGGATACCCCATTACCCACCATGGAACTTTTGGACGGTAAACAAATTAATATTATAATACAAAAGTTTGTATGTAGTTATGTGTATTTGTTATTCCTACTCGTTGGAACAACTGAACGTATTTATTTCCCTTTTCTTGTAAATTTCAAAAATCAGTTGCGTAAAATCTACACGCATTTGTAAAGCAGTTTACATACGTCCTCTAACAGTGTTGAGTTTCTGTCACTTACACACTAGTGTACCTGAGCGAACGAGCTACGCTTGGAGTTTTTCGGAAAAGATATAACTAGTGTTCTGCGAACAATAGACCTCGCGAGCACAAACTGCATTTTGAGGAGCTATTCTGTTCATCACGCCGTAGATTCTTATCAAACCTTCACTATGAGACCAACTTAAAGTTACTACCTTTCAAATAAAAAAAGAACCATCGAAATCGGATCTCATAAACACCCATGACTGGCTCATTCGTGCTCATCACATGAATGAATGCTCCCAGCGGGACCGAACCTGCGACCGCTGGCACAGCAAGTAGGATCACTACAAACTGAACCAAATGTGTCATCTAATATGTATTTCATAATCTGAAATCTTTAATTTCAGTACAAGAAAACAATTTATCAAGACGTATGTCCAGGAAACCAAGTGAAGATCGGGAACATGTGTGTGTGGATACCGCCACATTAAATTTTTGAATTTACATAATATGGTTCTTATTTCATTGATTTACCTCTGCATACTTTATATAGGATATTTTTATGCAACAAAAATCAATAGTGAAACAGTGAGGAAATTATAGGTTTTTTTTCCATAAATAATTTTATATCACAATTTTTTAATTTTTTGCGATTTATTGTTTAAATCTATACGCACTTGTAATTATTTAATTAGACCACTGACACTGCAAAATACTTAAGTCTCGGTCAAGACATTTGTAGACATATACCTGAGTTTCTTTCGCCAGTTCTTCTCAGGTCTGAGGCTTCTTCTTTCCGAACTGGTAGTAGACTCATGACGTTCAGTAAAAAATTGTAATAATTTAATGCTGAATAAAATATTTTGAATTTGAATATGGAGGGTAAAAGTAAGGAGGACCATCTCAGTGTATTAAAGTGTCCGTTGAAAGGGAGCAAATGAGGGTGGCGCTATAGTAGCAAGTGAAAGAATTTTAAAAGGACCACCACAAATTATTAGAGTAGGACACTAAATTAAAAAAGGAAAGAAATATTTCCGCTTTGTTACAGCGCATTTTTTTAAATTATTATAATATACAGATAAACATGAATATGGAATAAAATTATACAGTATTTTTAAGTACCCCAATTATTTGTAAATTAAATTGTTATTATTTGTAAATTATATTAAATTTTTCAACTCAGCACACTTCACTCTGTTTATAACTGTTAAATTCATATCATTTCCATTTCCTACACAAGAGCTATTTCGGTGAGTGTTCGAACAATAATTTGCTGTTTACAAGTGGACACTTTTTCAACTAATCCCCCATACAAGACTGTCCTCCCTACTTCTACCCTCCATATATATACCATATTCCAAATCCATATCCCACTCTCCTTTATTCAGGTCATACTTCACACCGCAACACTAGCGCCTCCTCTCCAACATCCGCTCCTCACTTCAACTTTATAACATACATTGTTATAATAAACTAGCATTGCCCGCGGCTCCACCTGCCTTCAGATGACCAAAAACCAAATTCTTAGGTTTCACATATTAATATACTCTTACATTGCAGTTTATGTATTTTTTTCTTAGAAATGAGACATTTTCCCGCGGTAAAGTTTTTTTAACAAAAATGCCAGTATCATCGTGATGTAATCTAGGTATTTAATACTAACTTATGTACGTTTTAACGGTTAGTATATATTTTTCAGAGATGAGATATTTTCCCGCGGTAAAAAGTATCCTATATATTGACCCGGATACAAGCTATGACCATACCAAATTTCATCGAAATCCCTCCAGTAGTTTTTCTGTGATGCGGTTACAGACAGACAGACAAAAATTCTAAAAACTATAGATTCGGCCTCTGTATCGATAATAATGTTTATTTCAATAAGATTTTCCAAAAAATATTTAATGTACAGATTCGGCTTAATTACAATTTTATTATATGTATAGATTAATTAAAGAAAGTATTTAATTACTTTTTTTTTGAACTGACGTATATTATGGTAATTTTCAACAGGTAATTCTGAACGTTTTTAGTAGTTTTTGAAATTTTGAAAATGATTTTTTGTAGAAATCTAGTAAATATTCTTACTCTATTACAAATAGACGTCTTGTCAAGAAAATGGAATTAAATTAAATATTTGTGACATTTTTTAAAACCACACTAAATATCTTCTATTTTAGGATAGTGGTAGTGAATAATGATAAAGGTTCTGTCTGTATTTAACATAAACATTATATGGTAAGATTAAAAAAAACACAAGATTATTTTTTAATTTTTAATTTTAAATCTACAAAATATCAAAGCACTATCCATTAATAAAGAAAAGAAAACATTAAACTTTCTATATGTTCTTAACTTAATTATATTTATAAACTACTTTTTATTTTTTTAATCACTGCTATAAAAGAAAAAAAAATTTTTTATATAGAGTATGAAAGCGAATGCACTTAACAACTAGTAGTTTAATTAAAAACAGAGAGCAAATAAACGGCACAGCCTAAAACATATCTTAAACTATAAAAAATGAGATTTCATTAGACAGCTTAAAAGAGTGGAATGTAAATGTTAAAATTAGAATATATATTTTTTTAATATGAGAATATTTTTTAAAACGTTATTAAACTTATTAAGGCAATTAAATGTCTAATGCTTATATTATAAAGATTGTATTTTTTTTTAATATAAATTATTTTAAAATGATATTATACGCAATTGACATTTTTTATTTAAAACCAAATAAAAAAATGTAACTTACAAATACACCAAAAATGATGCAATATCATTACTTTAAGAGAAAAAAAAACACGTCTTTATCTATGCAAAATAAACACATCTGTAACTAAACCCCCCTCCCCTTGCAATATACAAAATGCACACTAATCTCCCTCCCTGCTACAAAACAAATCTAGAAACCCCCCTTTTTTCATTCAACTAACCCCCCCCCCCCCTTCATTTTCCCTCCATCCATTTTCCATATCTGTCCCATTTACATTAGTACATAAGTAGGAGCAGCCTGCACCCCACAATTGTCGTCGCGCGCCGCCATGAGCACGTAGCCATCGTTGCCCCATAGATTGGACCACGAGTTCTTTATCAGCCAGTACTTGGCCCCATTGAGGACGCCGTAACCCACCGCGAGGACCGCGTGGTCCAATTGGTCCACTTCGTTTTTACTGGAAATATTATTATTTTTTCTATTATTTTCAGTTCAGCCTTTGATATAAATAAATATAAATATCTTGGGACATTAACACACAGCATTATCTAGTTCCATGGTAAGCTACGAGGCCTGTGTTATGGATACCAGATAGTTGATACACTACACATATATAACTTTAAATACATACATGCTATAAACATAAACACCCATGACTGGAGTACAAACATTCGTGCTCATCACAAAATGTATGCCCCCAGCTGGACTCGAACCCGCGACCTCTGGCATAGCAAGTAGGTTCACTAAAAACTGAGCCAAACGTGTCGTCAAATATATCTGTATTTAGCATAGAGGATAATGTTTTTTTTTTGTTCTTTTTTGTATTTTTTTTTTTTCACTTATAAAGAAATGAACCGGTATGAATTGTTTACTACAACTTTACTATAAAAAAAGCTTAGATCTAAATGTAATATGTTTTTCACATCTCAGTTATTATATGAGTTTCAGTTCTCACATCACCTCTAATAAAGTGGCTATGACATACGGACAGACAAATGTGATAATATTATAAGAGTTCCGTTTTATCTTTATATTAGAGAACCCTAAAAATCCTAAAATATCAGTTCAAAGATATTAAATTCAAATAATCTAATTTTAAAATAACCTAATAAGTTTATAAACAAAGGAATGGGTTATAAAAAAATAAATTAACTCCTTGAATCGTACAAGATCCGATTTCGAATTTTCCGATTTTATTTTAGCCACTTCCCTTAATTACTATAATGATCATTAAAAAAAAAATAAAGGGCTTTAAAGCGTGCCAGTTGAGCACAGATTACTTTGCCAATGTCACGTAGAATGGAGAAGACACGAAGGCGATTGGTCGGTAATTTTTACATTTCACTTTTATATATACATATATATACATATGTAGATAGAATAAATAATACTCATCGATTAAAAAGTACTAGATACACAATCCCATGCTAAAGTTCTCTTGATCACCAATTGTGTTTAGGTAATAGTTGAAATAAACATACAAGTGTAAATTGAACCTTAAATGCAATGCTTAAAGTTATTTTCACAAGAAAAAAATAATTAAAAGCGCACAAATGTTCAAATGAGCGCTCATTCGGTGATGATATTTTTTTGTTGCTGATTGTGTATCTAAATACATATTTGTTCGATGTAGATACTGGAAAAAAACTTACCAATCAGGATCATAGTACACGCCATTGGAGTAGAAACTGAAGGTCTTATGAGACGCGTCGATTGCGACCGATATTGGGCCGTGTTTGAATATTGCCAGCTGGAAAATAAATATTACAATTAAGTGACCACATTTTTACATTAAAACCATATACAAAAATTCAATATACTCAATTAACGTCTCAAAATTGACCTCAAATAGAAGAAGCACACTATTCGAAATTGTTCGCCAATGTCCAATCTCTTTTGTTTACTGCTTTTCGGATGACGAAACTGAAACGCACGTTGTTTCGTTTAAAAAAGTACTTTATGTGGTGTGCGTAAGTTCGAATTTTCTGTTTACACAATTAAATATTTCGATTTTTGAATTTTATTGTGTGGTTTGGCTTAACGTGACGTGTCGATACTTTTTTAAGAGATATTTATTAGGAAATGTGTATCAATGTTTTTATATATCAATGTTGAAAGCATTCGAAATGTTGGTCGAAAAAAGTGAAACAAAACCTCGGAAAATCCGAATAGATTTATTTAAAACTAGCTTTTCCTACGACTCCACTCGCATAGTCTATTTACATATTACTGTTTCGATACAAAAAACGTAACCTTTTTCAAGAATTGGGATATCAAAAGTCAATTAGATTTCCCAAAACGAACTGCTACTTCCAGAGATCAGTGCGTTGAAATAAAAAAAAACTTTCCAACATCATTATATTATATAAATTTAAGAAAGCATTAAATAACAAAATTAAAAAAAAATAACTTACTTTTAAAGCGTTTTCATTTTTAGCGGTGACATTCACCCAACCCTTGATGGACGTTACCAGCGTCACATTGTCTATGTGACAGTAGCCGTCCTGTAAAAAAAAAGATGTCAAGTGCGAATCAATTTACGAATGATTAAATGATTAGTCTTTTGCGAATTTTCTCGAAAGAAAAAGCGCAATAATGTCATGCCTGGATCCTAGGTTAATGTTTCGAATTCTAGACCTACAATACGTCCCAAAAAAAGATTGCCTAAAAATTTTCACTGTCATCACATCACATGAGTATAAGAGAGTAAAAGACAAACACGCAGAAGTATTCATTGAAGTCCGATAAGGTGCTTATGATGAGAAAAATTGGAAAAATTTCACGTAAAATCGTCTTTTCTAGTCGGCACTGTTGGCTGCTTCACACCTGCTTTAACAGAACAAGGTCTATCGGGTCAGCTAGTATAGTATAAGAATTATCCAGATACCTGTCCCAAATAACCACCATAGTCTTCTTCGGTGGGCAGCCCATGTTTCATGATCCACTGGTACGCTCTGTAGTCCTCACCGCCATCACAGCCATTGTTGCCGAAACTATAAATACATCATTCATAGAAGTTACACGCTGTTGTACTTAATTAATTAAATTGGAATAACTCTTAAATATCAGAATTGCTATATGAAAAAAATGTCTTTTGACAATTTCAATTTTTTAACAAAATAAATATAATCAATTATAATTTACGTTGTACAAACAAATAAAAAGACACAGACGTTGATAAAATAATTATGAACATTGGTCCACAGTCTACTACCAAGACTCTTGATTATTATATTATATAAATAAGGAACCCTAAAAACCGCTTAAAATTTGTTAAACAATAATATCACGAACCGAAGACACAAACACGCGTACAAGCACACACACACAAAACATCCCAACTTTATAATCCCCCACCCCCTCTTTATTGAGTCAGTAACACCCCCTCTCACCCCCAAGAGCAATCCACGAGCGCCTGCTGACTGAGCCGCACAAGATGGCCGCCGTTGTGCAGGAACAGCGCTCCCTCCACCGCGCCCACCGTGCCGAACGACCAGCACGACCCGCACACAGACTGGTCTAAAGAGAACATTAAATTATTTTTGTAATATTCAGCCCTTTTTAAAGTCCCACTGCTGGGTATGGGCCTCCCTTTGATACGTGGCGGGATTAGATCATAGTCCACCACGCTGGCCAAGTGCGAGCGGACTGAGCATGTCCTTCGAAAACTTGCTAGGTTCTCTCAGACATGCAGGTTTCCTCACGATGTTTTCCTTCACCGTTAAGACAAGTGGTAATCGTGTTGGAAATCAAAAAATCAATAAAGAAATCGACTGGTCGGAGGGAGGAGGGAAAGAAAAGGAATTAAATTGTTTTCCTACATTTAACATCTATACATTAGTCTATTCGGTACAAACAAACAAAAAATAAATCTTTCGTCTTTATAATATTAATTATAAAGACGAAAGATTTATTTTTTGTTTGTTTGTACCGAATAGACTCCAAAACTATTGAACCGATTTAGATGACATTTGGTAAGAAGATTGTTTGAGACCTTAAGGAGGACATACGATATTTTTTATCCCGGAAATCATCAATTTAAGGAAGTGAAAATGAGGATGAAAGTTTGTATGGGGAAGCAACCTAGGGACGGACCCTAGCGAAGCGAGGATGAGTCGCTTGTTTAAAATAAAACTATCTTGTCGGATTTTGTTTGCGAATTTATTTTGATTTTTGGTTCCCGACGTTTCGAATGCTTTACAGCAATCATGGTCACGGGAGAGACTAAGGTTTAAGGCGTCTCAAAGGTCAATATACGTCCTCATCTTGATTGCTGTAAAGCATTCGAAACGTCAGGAACCAAAAATCAAAATAAATCCGCGAGAAAATTCAAAAAAGATAATTTTATTTAGAATGTCAAATATTCGCGTAAATCTAAGATAGTACATAAGTATTTAAGGAAAATTAAAATTCAAAATATTTTATTGAGCATTAAATTATTACATTATTTTACTATTACTTTAACTATCAATTCGAAAAGAACCATCAGCCCTGAAAGGAACTGGCGCAAGAAACTCGGAAAGAAACATACCTTTAACAGGTGTAACTGCTCCAAACAACCTCCAGTCATATTCCGGGGGAAGCTTCACGCTCATCTCCTCCAGGACTTCCTCACTGTAGGGGAAAGGAAGACCTGGAAAACATATATCATATTACTTACACATAGTTTACTTATATCTATATTAATAGGGTAATTTTTAATTTATTGACAACCTTTTGGGAATATACTATTTACATCATAACAACAACATCTGTAACAAGAAAAAATAATATTTCTTAAATTTTTATTTTCATACAAAAATAAAAAAAATTTTTTGCGTCTTCTGAACTTTAAAGTTCTAGCATCTGGCTAAGTTTAAATGAGTAAGCGTGGCTTCCTACACCCCTCCACCCCTCTCCCTCCACCCCTCCCCCTCCACCGGACATGCGTTTTCTTTTGCTAATGCTGGACTATTACTGTTTAGAAAGTGCATTAAAAATATTTTTGTTTTTGTAAAATTTAAGATATATATCTTTTTCTTACAGATGTTGTTGTTATATTGTAAATAGTGTATTCCCAAAAGGTTTTCAGTAAATTAAAAATGACCCTGTATATAATTCTTCTATACGTGTGTTTGTCACCTTACTCCTCCTAAAGAGCTGGACCGATTTGGATAAAATTTTGTGTGTATATTTCAATGGGCTCCTGGATGGTTTGAAAACACAATTGGACCCGGTAGGTGTCGTTGCTGACGGTGTGTCAGAGAGTTTCTTTTTTTTAGTAGTATGAACGCGGACAAAGCCGCGGGTATTGCTAGTTATATATAAATAAAAACTATTTTGACACAACTAAGTATTTCAGATAGTAAAGATGCTTATGCTATCCATTTTACTGTTGTACTGGCAGTGGTAGCACACTCGCTTGGGAAACCGAGTGAAGCAGGTTCAAATCCCGGATCTCGCACCTCTAATATTTTCATGTGCGAATCATTTCCAACACAATTAGAAAACGTACCAGGACAACATAACAACACAAGAGCTATTTATCCTAGTTGGATATGGATCCCGGGACAACATAAAACACAACAAATACCTACCCTGGTTGGGTCCGGAGTAGCGCCTGCCGCGGAGAGCGGCCAGCTCGTCGTCCGTGCGGTCGGCGAGGTGGTTCACTGCCAACGTGAAGCCGCGACGCGCGCGGTTGTTTGAATGGACGAATCTACAAAAATAAGAGATAGATTATAGTCTGGAATAGCACATAGGTTACTTTTTATCCCGGAAATATGCGGTTCCCGTGGGATACATTTGGTTTCGTTTTTCACAAACAAACCCGCGGGAAGCGAAGGTAAGTTGCTAGTTTAAAATAAATCGTTTTCAAAGTCGGTAAACATATATAGTATTGTATTAGTTGGTTGTAATACTTCCTTAGATTTACGGGAATATTTAGCATTTTAAATAAAATTATTTTTTCGGATTTTTTCGCAGATTTGTTTAGATTTTTTGTTCGAATGCTTTACAGCAATCATGGTCACGGGAGAGACTGGCATAAAAGTGACCATAATTTATTGAAAAGATAGCTTTATTAAAAATTGTTTCTTTCCATTTTATAACTTCATCGCAGATAATATCATTTGTTACACAAAGTAAAAAAGTTTGCTTCATGTAAATAAATTGTGCTTTAAGTTCATTTTATGGTAAAAATTGTAAAAAAAAGAGCTGAAAAAAAAACAAAAAACTAGAAAACAAAAAAAAATACCTAAGATTCTGCCTGAAGATGTTTATGCGCTTCGTATGTTCGATGTCCGACGAGTAGTGCTTGTTATGCTTCATTTTGAACCTGAAACAAAATTCTATGTTGTTACTGTAATCAACATATAATAAATCATTCAACAATTTGTTTTTTATGGATAAGAATTAATTTCATATTTTTGCTAATATGTTTTTTTTTTTAATTTTGCTGGAAATATGCGTGATTTTTTTTATACAATAGCTTACATCTTTATGTAATTTAAAAAAAAAATATCACATGCATACGGATACTTTAAAACGCCCACCATATCGCGCGCTTGGCGTGACGTCACAATATGATATAACAGAGCCACTGCTGCCAAAAATAGCTAAATATTTCATCCCGTATATCACAACTCTCTGTTTGTAAAAGGAATGCAGCTAACTTCATCATGTCTCTTTCAGCTCTAAATTCATCATGTCTTGCTTCGTCATGCTTATTAGCTGTCGGTGTGCGCGCGCATAGTAAAAATTTTACTCTCATCATTTTTTATAACTTCAATATTATTAAAAATATAATTTTGAAATATATAATATGACATGTTTGTTGATCAAGTTGTCCTTTGACATAGGCCTCTCCCACCCATGCTTTCCCCATTCTCGTTATTTACTTAGTAGTATTCAAATACAGATTTCATTCATTCATTCTTTCATTCATTCATTTTTTTTCATTCATTATTTCATTAATTCATTGAATTTCAATCAAGAACCAAAAATATTGAAACCAGCAACCAAACCTTTCAAATTCACTCTCCACATGCGCGTCGTGCACTGGATGGACGAACTCCTTCATCGGGTTGAATGTGGCGAAGTGTTTGGAGCCGGGTCCCGGGAAAGATGTACATTCAAAACCTGTAAAAAAATAAACTTATTAACTTTATATATACTCGCGACTTCGCACTCGTAGTATGATTGTTTTAAAATATTTTTAAAAATTATAGCCTTTGTGTATGTGTCTGATGTAGGGACCCATTTGGTTACCCATAAATATAAATATGTTGGGACACTAACACACAGCGCCATCTAGTTCCATGGTGAGCTACGAGGCTTGTGTTATGGATACCAGATAGTTGATACACTACACACTTTAAATACATACATATCTATACTAATATTATAAAGGGGTAAAGTTTGTGAGTTTGTGTGTTCATTTTTTTGTATGTTTATTTGCAATGGAGAAACTGAAAATCCGCTGTACTGAGATAGTGTGAGAGTCTGGGAAGGACATAGAATAGTTTTTAACCCGAAAATCATCCCTTAATGGGGTGAATATGGGGATGAAAGTTTGTATGGAGAATCAAGCTAGGGACGAACCTGAGCGAAGCAAGGGTGAGTCGCTAGTTACAAAATATTTTACCAAAAACCTCTCAATAAGGTTACCCAGTCAATAGGCACAATAAAATCATTTCCTACATAAGATTAACTATTTTATTACAGTTACTCAATAACCCTATCTATAATCTATATTCTAAACTAATATTGTAAAGAGGCAGTTTGTTTATTTGAACGTGCACATCTCAGGAACTACTAATCTGATTTGAAAAATTATTTTCGCATTAGATAGCCCGTTTTTTGAGGAAGGCTATAGAGAATATATCATATAATATATATAGCCTACCTATTCCATAATAACCGTTAAAACATACTTAGTAACGAACCCGAGCGAAGCTAGGGTGAATCGCTAGTACATTACTAAAAGTATTTTTTTTTATTAAACGTGGTTAAAAATTCCATAGATATAGAAAATTAAGCCTTATTATATTTAACGAATTTTATTGTAGAATTCTTACTCGGATCCACTTTGAACACGTCCTGGTCGATGTCGTCCACATTGTAATCGCTGTAGTCGATGTAATAATGATCGTAATGAGAACCCAACAGTGAATTGAATCCTTTCATTTCGTACCTAAAGAATTAAACGTTTATATTAAAATTAGCTAAATACTGTGTTAGATTTACGCGAATATTTGACATTTCAAATAAAACTATCTTTTCGGATTTTTTTAGCGGATTTATTTTGATTTTTTATTTCCGACGTTTCGAATGCTTTACAGCAATCATGGTCACCGGAGAGTGGTCTCCCTCAGTCTTTGCGCGACAAAATTCCGAAAAGATAGTTTTATTTAAAATATAAAATTAGCTTAGTATATACAATCATAGCTCAGTGGATGAAAACTATTCAATTTTATCCCCATTTTATGAAGAGCATATAGAAAAAGAAACCATTGCTCTAATGTTGTATTTAATATATTTGAATAGATAAAAATAATTTATACGAGTGTACCTTATACATATTATCGCGGACTAAATTTCAATTTTCAAGGATTTTCTATTTTCGCGTTATTATTTGGTTCGATTCCCGGTTCAGGTAAGCTTTTCTTTAAATTAAATGCAGTTATTATTTTTAAAAATAAATAAATGTTTCCTTTAGAGTAAATCTCGATAACTTCAATATTTAAGGTACTTTTCTTCCATGTCCCATCGATTTGTTCCATCCTGTATATTATATGTATAGATAAAATTACACGGCAAATAAATGTGCAATACCTGAATTTTTCTCATCATAACTTTGACGACATGTTTGGCTCAGTGTGTAGTGACCCTACTTGCTGTGCCAGCGGTCGCGGGTTCGAGACCCGCTGGGGGCATTCATTATAAATATAAATATAAACTGAACTAAACATGTCCTAAATATAAGTATAGTGTTTATATATATTATAATACAATGAAACCTAAGTTTATTTTAGTGAAACTTCACTTACTTGACAGGTATCGCTACGGCATCTCCTTTCAAACTCTTCCTATACTTCACCCACATGGTGTATTTGTTGATTTTATCCCCCGTCGTAGTAACCATACGCCATTTCGACGTCTCAGAATCTTGCATTGTTTCTGTACCTGGAAAAAATAAAAAATTTTAAATTTGAAACTTCTTTAAAATCGTTGTGATTTCAAAACTTCGTGAGCAAATCTTCATATCTGAGAGAACTTAGCAGGTTTTCAAAAGACACACGAAATCCACCCCGCAATGTGCCAGCGTGGTGCACTATGGCCTGATACTCCTATTGAAGGGAGGCAAACCCCAAGCAGTGGGACGTTAAAAAGGGCTTTATAAGTAATTTATTCGGTCAATCATCAATATAGTAAGGTAATATTGATTTTTTTTTCTATACATATGATAAAATTGTAACTAAGCCGAATCTGTACATTAAATATTTTTTTTTGTAAAATCTTATTGAAACAAACATTATTATCGATACAGAGACCGAATCTATAGTTTTTACAACTTTTTTCTGTCTGTCTGTCTGTTACCGCATCACAGAAAAACCACTGGAGGGATTTTGATGAAATTTGGTATGGTGATAGCTGGTTATCCGGGTCAACATATAGGATACTTTTTTCCGCGGGAAAATATCTCATTTCTGAGAAAAAATACAAAAACTACATTGTAAAAGTATACTAATATGTAAAAGCTAATAATTTGGTTTTGGTCATGTAAACGCGGGCGGAGCCGCGGGCAATGCTAGTCTAATATAAATACTCACCAACAAACTGAAAGTCGGTCATATCTGGCAACACCGACTGGATACCGATGTTCTCAGACGTGCTTCCATTCACTTGCAGGCATGTTTCACGGTTCAACACTTGTTCTGTTGTTATTGGCGCTATCTGTGAGATATAATATTAATCAGTAACATAACCAATGTGTCACCCGATTGGGTAGGGTGATTTCTTATGGATGCCATCTGTATGGGGGTGACACCTGTAAAAAAACCTGTTTAGGTCATAAAGGATTCATTCAAATTCCGATAAAGGTTTTCTTTATTTACACTATCGATTACCACTCCGAAATACACGCGCTTTTGTCAGTTGTTTGTAGTTTTGAACAATGTGTACTGACTAAATAAAAAAAAACCGGTCAAAAATCGGTCAAAAGGACAACACTAAAATTTAAAAAACATACACAATTAAATAAATAATCTTTAGAATCTGAAACATACCTTTATGGCCTTCTAAAATCTGACATATTACTACACTTTGAAATAAATTCAACCTTTTCCAAAATCAGCACAAACAGACAAACGGAACGACAAAACTGTCATAATAGGTTTCAATGCTATTGTATCGCAGGAAGTTATCGTTTTCCAAGTTCATTAACAGACACTTATGTGACAATTATAACAATTTATACGTACACAATATAGATAGATACATATAATAATTTAAAGAGGTCGATTACCTTTTAAAAAGGAACATTAAATTCACAATCTACCTACTGCTCGAACGTGACGACGTTATTAACTAACATAAAGAAATATTCCCGTAATATTCTTGTTTCAAAACTAATCTATACAAATAAATAAAATTAAAGATACTTATAAGAAGAAAGGGTCTGTCAGTTTGTCTCTCTGTCTGTTTGTTCCGGCTAATCTCCGAAGCAGCTGGACTGATTTTGACGGGACTTTCACTGGCAGTAAGCTGATGTTATAAGGAACAACTTAGGCAACTTTTATTTTAGAAATAGTATTAGAATTCCGTGCAAAAAAAATAAAATCCATGAAATTGTGAACAAGCAGTCGCTAGTACATATAAAGGTATAAACTATGCATTAAATAAAATAATTAAGAAAATCGGCCTAAAATTCGCAGAAATTTTGAATACTTCCAAAGCTTATTAGGTTCCTAAAAAAGTGAACAATAATAATAACAGAGTAATTAAACTTCGCCCGAGATACTATACCGGGACTCGAACCCGGGACCTCCAGTTGCGCAGCCGTACAGCTAGCCACTACACCACCGATGTATAAAAATAAAATATAATACATACCTTAATGGAGGTGCCAAATGGCGGAAAAACAGATGCGGAAAGTTGGTATGTCTTGACCATAGCCCCATAGTAATCGATGCGAGACTTGCCATTCTTGTTGTCGAACCTATTGACAAGATACTTTCTTAAATTTACGCGAATATATTGACATTTTAAATAAAACTATCTTTTCGAATTATTTCGCGGATTTATTTTGATTGTTGGTTCCCGACGTTTCGAATGCTTTACAGCAATCGTGGTCACGGGAGAGACTAAAGTTATAGACGTCTCAAACAAATACTTGTTACAGACAATGCCTACCCACTATTTTACAAAAATAATTTCAAAAATGGCAATAAAGTAAGTACCTTACAATATTTACTTTATTGCCATTTTTGAATTTTTAAAATCATTTTTGTAAAACTATTGACAAGAATTAGAAATTTTAATAATCAAGTACCATTTCGCCCTTCAGCACCCGCTTCTGAAAATTTATACTAATATTTGTAGAATTTGTGAGACAAGTATGCGTAAAATCATATTTCAAGAATAATTTATTAAAATTTTCAGTACGTAAATAGCAGAACAGATAATATATATAAAAAAGTAGGTACTTATAATAAAAAACAATTCAAACTTTTTTTTCTGTCTGTTTCGGCTAATCTCCAAAAGGCTGGACTGATTTTGTCGGGACTCTCACTGTCAGATAGTTGATATTATAAGGAGTAATTTAGGCTATTTTCATTTAAGAAAAAGAATTAGCTATCCAAACAAAAATATTAAAACCCACGAAATTGCGAACAAAATCCACGTACTAGGGACGCGTATGGTCTAAAGGTAAGTATCGCTGGTTGTCATTAAAACAGATAAGAACCGTATGTATTTTAATTTAATCAACATATTAAGTAAAAAAAAAGTTCAAAGACCTTCTAAATACAAAGTATATTCGATAAATATTAACAATACTCACAATAAACTCATAATGAGTCATATTAAATAACCACTTGACTATAATCTAACATTCATTTAAAATTAAAACATATTATAATTATTTTTTTTTACGGTGTCCTTATTCAAGAGTAATATGGACATGGGCACTGTGAAGATGCAAGGAGATTCACTTGCACTCCTCTGCCATCAAGGAAAAAATATATAGAAAAAAATTCTGTTTAATTTTAGATATCTGTGAATAAGAGAAAGAGACTAAAATAAAAAATATTATTTACAAATATTTCTTAAAATGGATTACATTTTGTAAAATTTTATAAAGTATAAAAACGCCTAGAAACAAACTCGAGCGAAGTGAGGGTGAGTCACTAGGAGCCAATATAATTGAGTGAACTTTATATATTACTTTAAAGATGTAAATAAGCATCATGATTGATATAAATAAGTATCATAACTAGAAAAAAATAAGAATATGGAGAGTTTTTAGCCCCTGGGGTGTTATAAGTTTGACGTGTCTGTGGCAACGTAGCTTCCGAACAGATGAATCGATTTTGATTTGTTTTTTTTGTTTGAAAGGTGAATTAGTCGGGGGTGTTATTGTTGATGAAAATCGGTCCAAGATGGACCGATTTAATCGGTCAAGATGGCCGCCACCACAAAATAGCGGATTACATATTTTTTCACAACTCCCTCAATATATCTAGATATCAAAAAAAGGGCTTGACTATATATATATATATATATATATATATATATATATATATATATATATATATATATATATATATATATATATATATATATAGTGTATACTATATATATAATATAGTATACACTATGACAAATTTCAATCGCCGCCAAAAATGTGGCCGCCACCACAAAATCGCAAATTACATGTCGGGTTTTTTTTTGAAATTTAAAACAGATAATAATCAGTTTGTATTGTATCTCTATGAATAGTTCAACGTAATATATAAAACAAAGCCCTGAATTAAATCAAAATAATAACGTCAATTGTAAACAATATATTATCAAGAAGCCACATGACCTATAGATAGTTCATATAACTCAAGAAATGATCTCATGTCGTAAAACAATTCTGTGAATAGTGTGATTAAAAACATAAAATTAATGTTGTGTTTTAGTAACTTATTAACATGCTAATTGTACTTTCTGACATATTATTTTATTTCTAAATAAATAATTCACATTATGAATATTCTGAGAAGTTTCTTCTAGTATAAAAAGTCAATTATTTTTTTTATTCATACTGAAAATGAGATATGAATTTATTTTTTTCAGTAAAATGAAAGAAAATGAAGCTCTTTAATTTTTCTTCATCACAAAAACATTGTCTTACTTTACTAAATATTTATAACTTTCCTAAGAGAAGAACAAAAATTAATTTAGAAACTTAAAAGTTTATTGCAATCGCAAACATAATCATTATTTGTAACTACAAGGCCTTTGATCTAAATAAGTTTGTATAATCTACATTATACCTAAATAGGCAATTTAGAACATACTCAAGCAAATACTGCTTGCTATTTAAACATGCAATACTTTGTGTTGAATCATCATAATTGTGTGCATGTACAACTGTGAAAACGAAAGTATTTACTGCTGATAATTTAAAATAAAAATGCATGCAATACATGTTCATCTATAATATTTTATTCCATTTTAATTAAGTATTTTATATTGTACTAGCATTGCCCGCGGCTCCGCCAGCTTTCAGATGACCAAAAACCAAATTCTTAGGTTTTACAGATTAGTATACTCGTACATTGCAGTTTTTACATTTTCTCAGAAATGAGATATTTTCCCATGGTAAAAAGTAACCTATATGTTGACCCGGATAACCAACTGTCATCATAATAAATTTAATCAAAATCCCTCCAGTGGTTTTTCTGTGATGTGGTAACAGACAGACAGACAGACAAAAATTCTAAAAACTATAATTCGGCCTCTGTATCGATAATAATGTTTATTTCAATAAGATTTTCCAAAAAATATTTAATGTACAGATTCGGCTTAGTTACAAATTTATTATATGTATAGATAAATCATGCAAAAGAACAATAGTTACATTCAAAAGGAATAGAAATATTGTAGGTTTTTATTCAATCTAGTTAAAATATTAATAACTAATCAAAAAATTATACTTACCAAGCGTAAAATGGTTCATGAAGTTCTGCATAAGGAATATTTAGCAACCCTTTAACTGTATACACTGAGCTCCATCGCGGCGGAGAAGCTATGTAGGTAAGAATATAAGAGTTATTATAGATAACTACCTCTTACAAATTAAATAGTATTGAAATTTACAATAAACACGTATATTTTTAAGTTTCGCACAACTCTTCAAGAAGAAAGAAACCATTTTTATTGTGAAAGAAAATAAATATAACTGTAGTAGTAATGTGTAGATCCAATTAACTTTTTCTACTGTAAAATGGTTTACTCCAATAATATTTAATCATGTAATTCTATTTTTTAAGATGGATCACTTACCTTTATCAACCTTATATCCTAACGTAGAACCAATAAAAATAAATATTAAGGTTTGTAAAAACATTCTGAGCGAGCGTTCAACAACACCACTTCGACCAGAATGAAAAAATAAAAATTCAAATCAAATTGAAAATTTGTTACTTGACACTTGTCATGAGTGATCAATGAAGACAAGTGACAACTCAAGTGACTGTTAACAGTTAAATATTTTAAGCTAAAACCGCCGGTGAATCGTAAAGCTTTGTACATAATAAAGTCTGTTTTACGAATTCGATTGATTCAAAATTATATTAGATTTTTATACATATAAATAACAGAAAATAGTTTGTATATAAATCCCGTTTTTCAATTACAGAGCATAATACCGCACTTTGGCGCACAAACACGAACAACGAGAAAAACACTTCTTATAATATTTTCTGCTACTGAGTTGCGCGCATCACGCGAAAGCAGTTCTTTTCAAAGTGCTCGATTGTGCGGAGCGTTGATGTAGTTAAGAAATTTGAAGTTGAACATTATGCCGCATAATACGCTTTAGTGCTATAATTGAAAAACATGGAAAATTATGTTTTAATATAGAAATAGATTAAAAAGTAAGTCATAATTGGCAATATTTACATACAAAATTACATCAGTTTATACGTACATAATAATTAAAAGCAGCTGAATTAATTTAGATTTTGAATTCCTATTTTTTATTGCACAACGGCTAACATCAAAACCTCGATGAAATTTTTTATTTATTTTATATAAAGCTAGTCACAGTCTATCTAGAATGTACTATAATTCATTCTAAAGGTTTCATCGTAAGCACGTACACACGACTAATAACTTTCGTCGCAACGTCGCGTCGGGACCAAAATAAAACCGGGTTAACATTCGAAACAAAATATTTTTTTTACAATTTGTGACAGAATTTACAAACCAAAATTGCAGACCTAATTTATTGTTAAAAAAATGAAATACCTACTTTATATTGCTATTTTGATCTTTTATTGTTCTCATTATATACAGCGGCTAACTCAAAACAAATATGCAAGAAATGCAATTACCATGAATAGGAATCTAGAGCACCTGCTACTTAATAATTTCTTGAAAATATAAAAAAATACCTATGGAAGCAATGAGTTGAATATGAAATACCTTAAAAAATTTTTAAATGCTTGCTTAGAATTAATGTACTAACTTTAAAGCATTACTAAAAACATAAAAACTATAATCAAACTGGTATTACTTACTCGTAAATATAGATTGTAAATATAAATCATAGATTTAAAAAAAGTATGATAACTTGATGTTAAATAAATAATGAATTTCTTCACAATATTCTACACTAAAATTTATCGTGGATTTTCAAATCAAATCTCATTGACGTCACTTTTTAGTACTAATTATTTTTTATTTTATTTTTTCTAATAACCTGTGGAAGAGACTTTTGAATTTGAGTTTTATACTGAGGTTAAAACTTGACAGTTGACATTTACCGTCTCTGTATTTTGTTTCCTTTTGTTTACAAAAATATAAATTAAAACAATAGCAAAATAATAATTAGGGTACATATAGATTTCTTAGTAGTCATCAATGATTATTATATATGATTAATATATGTATATGAAAAAATGAGTAAGAAACCAATATCGTTTGGTAAAATCAGCTTTAACATCGAAAAACTATCATCAAATGATGATGGTTCTACATCAGGCTTTGGAACATTCGGCCGAACACCCATTCAAGAACATAAAGATATAGAAGAAATAGCGGATGACCCCGAAACACGAGATGTGCAACGCGTGATGGGAATCAAAAACTTTGGTAAAAAAGCCAAGAACTTTGACCTTGAAGAGATGATAAAAGAAGCGAAAAGAACTGCATTACAAGGAAATAAAAAGAAAGCTCTAGCTGAACAGGATACAGAACAAGAGTCTAATAATAGTAACAATGAAGATAATGAAGGTAGTGTGATAGGTCCTTTACCACCTTCTGCTGAAGATGACAGTGATGACGAATTAATAGGTCCTCCAATACCCTCAAATCTATACAAAAATAATGAAATGAAAGATGATAAAAATGATGAGAAAGATGATGACAGTTATAATGAACTGAGTGATTCTGATGATGATGAAGAACTATCAATTGTTGATAGAATACCTTATAAAGAAGAGGTTGGTATTTAGTATAAAGAATAATAAATGCTGTTCTTTATTTATATACAATTTTAAATAAAATAATTAAAAAAAATTGTTGTGTAATATAAATTATTTTTATCTTTAATTTTCTTGAATTTTAGGTAGAAATGCATCATGGACCAAAAGCAGTGACTGCTCTTGCAGTAGACCCGTCTGGTGCTAGATTGGCAACTGGATCTATTGACTACAATGTCACTTTTTGGGACTTCGCAGGTATATTTACTATTCATCCCTAACTCAGTTTGAGTTTTAATACTTAGTAATTGTTTTTGACGAACAATACTAAGAATTTTTAAGGAACATCTGTTTTAAAAACATTTTAATAGATTATAATTCAATTTGAAAAGAAAATTAGGTATTATGAATTATCTGTTGACTTAATTTCACAATTTGCAGGTATGGACTCCTCAATGCGATCATTTCGCTCATTATATCCATGTGAGAACCATCCCATCAAAGCTCTACAGTATTCTGCAACAGGTGACTCTATTCTAGTAGTCAGTGGTTCGGCACAAGCTAAAGTGCTGGATAGAGATGGATTTGAAGTGTTGGAGTGTGTTAAAGGGGATCAGTACATCACTGATATGGCTAGGTAAGTAGTTTTTTATCATATGATATTTATCTCCTTAATTATTATTAATGCCAGAAATATTATAGGTGATGTGGGCAGGTCAGACAAAGAACAAAACATGTGGATTCCGAGTGTACATAAATTATGCCATGTTTATAATTTAAATTGTTTTATTGCTATATTATATGCATATATTATCTTCAGCTCATTATTTAAATTTGTACAAATGTTCGTACCATCGTTACTGATATATCCCATACATCTCTGATATATCAGTATTTGTATCGAATGCATTCCTAATTATATGTGAAAACAAATAATAAATGAATCTTTAGAAAAGCATTATTAACAGTGCTTACTCTTAAGGGTATATTTATAAGTGTTGTATATTTCAATGATTTTCTTTCTTCAATATTCATATTTATCACTTACAGAACTAAAGGCCATACAGCAGCTTTGAACAGCGGTTGTTGGCATCCTCATATCAGAGAAGAGTTTATGACATGTTCCCAAGATGGAACCCTTCGATTATGGCTCACACAAAACCCTAAAAACCATAAAGCAGTGATCAAACCTCGACAACTCGGTGGATTGAAGACCAATCCTACTGCCTGTGCTTTCTCAAGAGATGGCAACACTGTTGCCTGTGGATGTTTTGATGGTTCTATTCAAATGTGGGATCATAGGAAGAACTATGTCAACACAACAATTTCACTTCGAGATGCCCATCAGAAACAGACTGAAATGACATCCATTGCTTTTTCATATTTGGGAACATATTTGGCAAGTCGGGGAAATGATGAAACTCTAAAATTATGGGACTTGCGAAGTTTTAAGAAGCCATTACATGTGTTTAGTGATCTGTTTTCAAGATATGAGCAGACAGACTGTAGTTTTAGTCCGGATGACAATATGGTATTTACAGGAGAGTCCTTACAAAAGAATCAGAAGTTTGGTCGACTAATATTTTATAATACAAAGACTTTTGAAGAAGTTACACATTTTAATGTGACACAATCTCATATAATAAAAGCTGTGTGGCATCCAAAGTTAAACCAAATATTTACGGGCTGTGGGAATGGGACAGTTAAAATTTATTATGACAAAAAGAGAAGTTTAAGAGGTGCTAAACTTTGCCTTGTAAAGACTCACAGAAAGAAGCAGTCCATGGAAGTTGTTAGTTCCCAACAAATAATCACTCCTCATGCTCTACCATTGTTCAGACAAGAAAAATTGAGGACAAGTAAGAAAAGAATGGAGAAAGATAGACTGGATCCTGTCAAATCCCACAGGCCTGATCTTCCAATCACATCAGGTCAGGGTGGAAGAGTAGCAGCCTCTGGAAGTACACTCAGTTCCTTCGTCATAAGAAACTTGGGTTTGAGTAAACGAGTGGATGATGACCAGGACCCGAGGGAGGCTATACTGAAATATGCGAAGGAGGCAGAAGAAAATCCCTTCTGGGTGGCTCCAGCTTATAAAAAAACTCAACCGACTCCCATATTCCAAGACGATGATGAAGGACCTGATGCCAAAAAACCAAAATCATCGGAAACTTGATTATATAAATATACAATAATGGCAGAGGCCCAGACAACTCTTTAGAAAAAAATATTTTCATATATCGATGTCGTTAATTTGGACAATATTGACCACGTGATCTAACGCTTAGATACAAAATCCATATATTTTAAGTTGCCAAGAGCAATGCCATTTTGCTCAAAGCAAAGTGATGGCGAAGTAAATTTTAATAAAAAAAATTTACTTCGCCATCACTTTGCTTTGAGTTGACATGAATTTGATAATATAACTTTTTTAAATAAAACTATCTTTTTGGTTTTTTCCCAGATTTTTTTTGATTTTTGGTTCCCGACGTTTCAAATGCTTTACAGCAATCATGGTCACGTGAGACTATCGATGTTTTATTTTGTTTTATTTAAAAAAATAATATATTTAAAATTGTACATTAATTCGTCATGCATTCAACAGTGTTTCCATCTAAGAAAAAATCGGATTACTATTATTGGACCACGTTCTTACTTTTTTAGTAATGGCAATCCAGTTGTTTGAAACCATCTTTCTTTTAAAGTATATACAATAATTGTATACACGTTGTAAATATATAAACTTTAAACTGTTATAATCTCTTTTAATAATCCTGTTTTGAAATATATATTTTTAAGTTTTTTTAAGTTATACATCTTGAAATTAGTTCCATTTAAAGGAAGTTATGTACTTTGATCTTTGTACTGGTGGACTGTGTCTTTCAAAAACTTTCTTGATTATCTCAGACATGCAAATTCCTCACAACATTTTCCCTCACAATAAGTAAGACAAGTGGTAATCATACTGGAAATGATTAACAGATAAAAATATCAAAGGAGCGAGATCAGGGATTTAAACCTGCTTAACTTGGTTTCCCAAACGAGCATTACCACTGGGCTATCACTGCTTTAAATAAATAATCTATCTGAGTCGAACATTAAACATTTTTTGGAAAATCTTATTTAAATAGTAGTCTTTATTAACGATACAGAGGCCGCATCTATAGTTTTCGGAAGTCTATCTATCTGTTTGTAACCGCATCACGAGAAAACCACTCGACAGACTTTAATGATATTTGGTATGATGATGGCTGGTTATCCGGGTTAACATATAGGATACTTTTTACTGCGGGAAAATATCTCATCTCTGAGAAATCTATACTAAACGTTAAAACGTAACGTAAGGCTAGTAGAATATAAAAATAAAACCATTATTAAATATTACATTTAATATCTAATTCTATACACATTTAACATAATTAACTATATATTATGCTCTCGCTGCCATGCTCTCTTGTGGCTCCCTGTGATCAGTGTAAGGATGTAGCGGAGACCGTGTTGAGTTCTGAAACATAAATTACATGATTATTAGAAATGAAACAAAGAAATAAAACTATTATAATAATATATACATATAATAAAATTATGAGTCGAATCTGTACATTAAATATTTTATGGGAAATCTTATTGAAATAGTCATTATTATCGATACAGAGGCCGAATCTAGAGTTTTTGGAATTTTTGTGTGTCGGTCTGTCTGGGAACGCATCATAAGAAAACCACTGGACAGATTTTGATGAAATTTGGTACGGTGAAATCTGGTTATCCAGGTCAACATAGGATACATTTTACTGCGGGAAAACATCTCATCTCTGAGAAATCTATTATAATAAAAATTCAATTTTCTTGTTAATTGCCTCAAACCATGCCAGTTAAATAAAACTAACTCGTTTTTTTTATTAATGGCTATTTATATTATAATCTTAACATAATTTATTTCTGCCAATGTCAAGTGATCTATAGATATAAATTGCACAAAAACACGGGTGTTTTAATTGTATTCTTTAGACCACGAAAGTTTAAACTTATATCGAAATCATATTTTTCTCTCACACATTAAGATACTATAATAAGCACTAGTTAATACTTACCAATTTCTTGGCTCTTTCAATGAGAATGGTGAAAGCGAAGTGGTTCAAGATGACTCCAGTGGGCAGCGCCACTCCCTGGAACCTGTAAAGCTGCTTGACGTCACTCTCCGTTGTCCCTGCAATGAGAATAATGATGTATATAAAAACACAGCAAAGATAAATTAATAAATATTATGAAATAAACAGTCAATCCCATGTAACATTATAAATGTGTAAGTTTGTGAGTATGGATGTTTGTTACTCTTTCACGCCAGAACGGCTGAACGGATCTGAATGAAATTTGGCACAGAGATAGGTTATAGTCTGAAATAGCACATAGGTTACTAAATTTATTACATGTATTTCGGTAACGGCTCTAACGATTTGGATCAAAATTTAAGTAAGGTTTTGTTTTAAGTTCAACAATATACATATATCTTTTCTAAATAAACGCAATTTTTCATAAATAATATCGCATTGGATGATAGCTTACTGGACGAACACTTACGCAGTGCGAACCGAAAATCGCCCAGGTAATGTAACATTATGCTTCAATCCTTAGAGGATGGGGATAGATATAATAAAATCTAAATGTTTAACTAAAATGTCCTACGGAACGGAACCTACGACCACCTATGAGGCATTAACTCCCAATAATAGTAGTATAAATACCTGGTAACTTGTGAACTGACGTGACGGCAACTCGTCCTATCTGCCCCGTGTTAGCTATCATTGGCCCTTTCGATATATCTATATATTTGTCTATTTTATATAATGTCACTTTGCCTGAAAATAAATTATTATAGATTAAAAAATTAATATATACTAATTATTATAAAATTAGGCGTTTCTTTACATTAACATAGCTTTTTTATTTATGAACCGATTGAAATAAAACAAACACTAAATGTTAAGTGAATCTTACCACAATAAATTAGTGAAAATTGCACCCAAATCGGTTAAGCCGTTTCTGAGATTAGCGCGCACAAACGCTCAGACAAACAGACAAAAATTCTAAATATCATTGTTTTGGGATCTATTGCGTTAATAAAGACCCCCAATAATAGTTATGCTCAAATATCTTCTACAGACATCGATCAGTTAACATTTTTATTATATTTATAGAAGATAATATGTATATGATTTAAATAAAAACTGAAATTCACCATTCGTAAAGATTCACCATCATATTATGTAAATCTATAAAAACTCATTTTAACCTGTTAATTAATCATGGAACCTAAATTCGTAAACTGTTTTCCGGGTTTTAACCGGTTAAAGAACAAAACCGAAACCGTAAACCGAAAAGCCTTTCGGTTTGGGGTCAATGATGAAAGCCGAATTAAAAATAAAATTAAACGGGTTTCCGAACCTTGTTAAAACTATGAAATATATATTTACCAGTAGCTTTAGCTATACTTGGTATCTGCTTGACCTTGTGCTGGTTATCCACAAACATTTCCAACGCCAATTCCTGCGACACGTCGAGGCGCTCCACCGGAAGCTGCTTCCTGCAGAGCTGCACGTACTCCGCACTCAGGGTGTGCAGCTCCTGGTGGGAGGGACTCCACTCCAGAGTTGGGAGGTCTATGTCATATATGAAGGACCCACTACGGACTGAAAATATTTATTTATTTACCATATACAAAGTAGAATTAAAAGCTAGGAATATTGCTAATTAAAAGCCAAGACTGTTATCTTTAAAAAAATATCTGTCAATATGCTTCTGACCGATTTCGGCCACGGCAGCTTATAATGTAGACACTAGTAATATTATATTATATTAAAAACACAGTTTCTAAAATATACTTACTATCTGGTCCAGGAAAACTATGCAATTTGACAGGAACAGTCTCTTTGAATGCAACAGTTGCGCAAGCACCAAGAACTAAGGAGCATGTCCGCCAGAAGGCTTTGTTGACTTGCTGTGGCTCCGGTATGTTGTATCTTTGTAGCTGTTTATTAAATGAAAATTAGTAGTCAGACTTATATGTGTATTTATTAAATAGCATTTAGTATCAATTTAGTATTCATCTATATTTTAATAAAAATGTAAATGTTTATGTAAAATTGCAAATATCCAAAACCCCTCAGTTTCCTTTAAAATTATATAAATTTTACCACCATGAAAATTAATAATAGTAAATGTAGATATATACCATTTACATATAAAGTTTCTAACTCTCTGCCTCTGTCTCGCAAGGAATATACTCGTAGTAAGAAGTTAAAATATTTAGCTACCACAAATTAAACATAATTCCCTAACCCAAGAACATTTGGTTACGAATATACATACGAATTAAATGTAATAAACAAATATATAGCAGATGAGTTGCCTGAGGAAATGTTAAAGTCAATTTGCTAAAAATAATATAACAATTTTTATTTCTTATGTTTCATTTACATTATATCAACCTTAATATGATTTTCTAGTCTCAAAATTAGTAATTTGAAGAAAGTGTCTATGTATAAGAAAATTAATTTAAAACCTAAAACAGAAATTTTTATTGGTTTCCAATTTCGAAAAAAATAGTATGTATATATTATTATTAAAATTTCACTATCTCACCTCTAATGTGCAGTTTTCAGTAAGAGGTCTATGCATGTCCCAGTGTACTGAACCATCCAACAAAGCCAAAGCACTGGACTCCATATGCCACTCTCCTAAATCTAAAACAAATTAATAATTTCTTTATATATTTTAAACATAAAAAATTCAGTTGAAACACTACATATTTAACAAACTTTATATTAATAAGTTTAAAAATAAATACCCTAATTATAATGTGAAATACTAGCAACTCACCCTCACTTTCTTTTGAGTTTACCCCTAGACCAAAACAAATCAATCCCATGGGAACCGTACATTTTTCTGGGAAAAAAAGTAACCTATGTGCTATTCCAGACTATGATCTATCTCCGTGCCAAATTTTATTAAGATCCGTCAGCCGTTCTAGCATGAAAGAGTAACAAACATCCATACATCCATCTTCACAAACTTTCACATTTATAAAACTTATTAGTATGGATATAGATACATCATGCTACATGTGAATCGCCAAGAGGGGAACCCTTAAGCATTCTAAAACTTAATTATTTCACACTTCCAATGACGGTATGGTAATTTCTTAAATCTTAATCAAATAGTTCATATTTTTTAATTAAGCATTAACTGCCTAAATAGCATTTGATAGTTAATACAAACTCTAACTGTATAACTCTTTAAACTATTATCATAATATTATTAATTCTATTTATATAAATCAATTTATCTATTATTTTAAACTGATATAAAACTCAAAGAAATAATATAAAAAGAAACGATAGACGAAAACCTATTAACTTACGTCTGGCACAGTCATATGGTGTAGAAATATCTTTATTCATAACGAATGTACAGTTATTAGGTACACCCTTATAGTTAACTTCAATTTTCTCAACTCTCCCAACCTTTTCTTGCTGCCGTTTCTTCTCTAGCACGAAAAGATGATTACGACGTTCCAAGGCCTCTTTTGTACTTAGGCATCCTTAAAACAAAATTGTTAAAAGTATAATTCATTCATTAAATATTATTTTACGGTCAAGCAATAGGAATAAATTTAAGAACTTACTTATTGTATTTAAATTTTTTGTGCTGTTGTTTACAAGTATAGTTTTTGATAGCAATGAAGCTCGTTGTTTCATTTTTGGTTCTTGTTATTATTTTTATTTAATTTCTACTGATTTGTACCTAAAATCCAAATAAAAACAATTTTAGGTTAAAGCACGAACAGAACTTGACATTTACTGTATGTAGTGTTGCCATTTAAATTTTGAATTATTTCAACTTGTAATACTTTACACAAATGCAACAAAGTATAATATTACCTATATTTATTTTAACTTTATAAATGTAGCAATAAACTCTATAATTTTAACGTTTAGTACAGATTTCTCAGAAATGAGATATTTCCCACAGTAAAAGGTATCCTCAATGTTGACCTGGATAGCCAGATATCATCATACCAAATTTCATCAAAATTTGTCCAGTAATTTTCTCGTGAGAGCGTTCCCAGACAGAAAGACAGACAGACAAAAATTCTAAAAACGATAAATTCGGTCTCTGTTTCGGTACTAATGACTACTTCAATAAGATTTTCCATAAAATATTTAATGTACAGATTTGACTCAGTTAGAATTTTATTTTATTATATTTATAGACTACATTACATTAAAATATATATCGTTTAAATTACTCTTGTGCAGTATAACTGTAAGATATAACTTATGGGTAATGTATGATGTATATCAGTTTCTAGACAGTTAAAGATAAAAACTAAAAAAAGAGATTTAGAAGTGTGGGGTATACTGGAAAATTTAAGAAAGTTCCTAATAATGCAAAAAATAAAAAGTTTTTTTGTATCTACTTTTTATAATTTGTAAACATTCGCATAACCACATTCAGCTCATTAATTTCACATAAGACAATTAAAACACCTATAATGTTCAATTGTGGGGTAGGGTGCCCTGCTCATGTAAGAGCCCTGAAGTTGCAGTAAAACTGCATTCCGAGCTGGTGGTAGCTTGCTCACGGACTGACTACACTGACATTTAATTTTAATTTAAACTATAAAATTGACAATTCAATAGAGCTTGTAAAAGTCTATTTGAATAAAGTACATTTTGATTTATATTTTATTTGCAGCCTAATTTGCTCTAGACTACATATTATACCAACAATGATTATAAATTTTATAAAAAAATTAAAAGAAAGGTAAAAATCATTTATTATTTATTTAATACAATTTAACAATGTTATACAGCTTTATACTAATGTTATCCAACCATTGTTCTTTTTCTGCCTCTTGCTCTTACATCTTCATATTTATTTATAATTTCATTAATATTATTTTTACTGTAACTTTTGTAAGCCTTAAATATTTTTTCAAATAACTCTGGATAGTCATTGTGGGTGCTTATTAATGCTCGCTCTAGAACATAGAGATCTACTCCCTTGTCTTCTGCACTAGAATCAATGCAAGATAAACCAAAATCTATCATAACTATGTCCACGTTTTCATTATTCAACCATCTTTTATCATCAGCAATACCACTTGGATTTATCTCAACAAGAAGCATGTTAGAAGTTGTCAAGTCTCCGTGGATTATATTATTATTATGTAATTTTCTTAAGGTTTGACCAATTTTTTCAGCATAAATGTCGAGACTGTTGACAGAATCTTCACTCACATTGTTTATACTTTTAAAATTTATTATAAAATCTTTCACAGTTATACTTTGCTCAAAATGTTGCATGTAAATGCGCCGACGTTCAAAGTCTACTAAATATAAAGCTGGTGTTTTTACTCCTGCCGACATACATCTAACAATCGATCGTGCTTCATTTTTTATCCTTCCCTTGGTTATAGAGTTATCTAAGTCTGGATGCCTGTAATTTTTCTTAAATCTTTCTTTTATAAGAGTGGGTTTGCCAAGATAATTACAAATATATAACTTGGCTTCAGCACCTTGCTTTAATATTTTCAGATTTTCACACATTATCAATTAATATTTTAAATATAATCTTAACCTAAAAATAAAATTAAACACTTTGTGAAACTACAATAGGTGTATTATATACTATGTAATGACTATTATAGTACCTATTTCTCTGACACAAGGGTATTCCAGTAAAGATTTATTAAAATATATAAATTAGATTAACTACTTTGTTTTTTCGCGTTTTGTTTACTACTATTTGACAAGCGATTGAAGTGAGTACTGAGTATTGAGTAATGACAAGTGACAACAGTTGTCATGTCAGACAACTTCTTAAAAAAGACAATCAGCATTTTCGTTAAAAAATTCGACACCGAATTTTTTCGCCAAAAATTATAAGTATTCATATCTTTTTATTTATAATAATTTTGATAAATTAATAAAAAAAACTTAAAAATAAAATCTTCAACATCAATAATCCCAAAATATATTAAATGCGTAAAAAGTATCGCAAATATACAAAAAGCAAAATCAGCTTATATGAGTCGCACCTTACATTTACTACAGAAGCACTATGGCTATATCAACTTGCTATGCATATAGTATAGTATGTTGAATTCACTCGCTGGAGCAAGGGAGGCTGTGTGGGCGTCTTTTAGTAGTACCAGTGCCGGCGGTCGGCGCGACTTACAATTCGATTATTTAATTTAAATTAATAATTAAAATAAATCATTTGATGGAGACAGTGATTTTTCTATAATAAATACCAGTGTTCACGATTTCAAAACTGAAAATCGTATATAAAACCTTTTTCAGTGTAAACTTTTTGGTGTTTAATTTTTTTAAGTGAAAATGTCTGTGGAAGGCATGGAGTACGATACAATAGTGCAGAACGGGCCTAAAAAAGTGAGTTTTATTAATTTATTTTTAAATAATAATTCAGAATATTGGGTTTTACATTTTAGTCATGGCATGTGTCGCGCAGTATCGATAGAGGGGGGTGAAGTGCTATAGAGATGTCTGGGTGCATTTTAGTATATATGTAGGCACGCCTTGGCCCTTGCCGTTTAATGTGATTTCCGTCTGATATGTCTGGAAGATGAGTAATGTGCGTGTCTTTGTATATATTTACATATCGTAATGTATTTAATTAATTTTATAATATTATCAAATGAATGTCTAATTTTTTAATACATGAAAATAAATTTTACGATGGGTGGTATTATAAAATATCAACCTAATAAGAATCTCACAATTGGATAGATATTCTTCGCTCTTGTATTAATTTCTTTTTAATTTTGCTTTATTATTAGTTTGTGTATTTTTGTTTGTTGTCAACGTATTTAAATAATATCTTGAATATTAAAATAAAAATCCGAAAAAAAGAATCCCCATTGATAGTGCATACAGAGCCTATCAAAATATTAACATAAATCAGATAACCCAAAACTTAAGTGGCATGAATAATTAAATTTCACAAATATGATTTTCCCACAAAAGCCTGGGAGCTAGTGGAACAGTTACATCCGAACATTTATTAGCTGAACGGTACTAAGTACAATAGCGAGATCACTTCTGCCCGTTACTGCACCCGAATCCAGTTATGTAGGAAAATACTGTCGAAAATGTCTTGATGGTATTAAAAATAACAAAATGTAAGCATATTTTTGGGACGTGCACTTGCGACGCAGTGGAACATCTCCACGTTACTTACTGCTGTGGGTCATGGGTTTTATTTCCGCCCGTGGTGGTATATTGTATAGCTATAGGTAAATATTGTTATTATTAACCGACTTCCAAAAAGGGGGAGGTTCTCAATTCGTCGGTTTTTTTATGTATTCACCGATTACTCGAAGACATATGAACAGATTTGGTAAAAATTTTTTTGGGTTCTCGTAGTTAGAAGGATTTTAGAGGTTTTAGGCCAGGTCTGTGGAATGCAGAATTAGGACCTCTTCCCTTTGAGTAATCCGTAAGTGAAATAGATCGAAAACCAAATATAAGTAAATGAAACTTAGGAAATTAGAGATTTACCAATTCAAAAAGGTTCGCGCTATCCATATTATGTATATATTTATTTTGAATGTAAAGGAATGGTTATGGAACTTTCAATTGTCTTTAATTTCTTGAAAAAAGAGAAAGTGTATAAATTATAATTAGAAACAGTACACTAATTTTCACTTATTCATTATATATTTATTATTTTATGTAAACTTATGTCAGTTGACTACGAATAAGAAAATATCGTGTTAAGTAGTTTTCTCTCTCTATAAAGCATGAGCGAAACCAGCTTTGTATTATATTATTAATATATTTTAAATTAATAATTAACGAGTAGCGTAGGTATAACCTTTTTATTTCAAAAAAACCTATTTACAATTCAATTATAATTAATATGTACAATAAGCGTGTTAATTAAATAAAAATACTGTGGCACGAGACAAATTCACTAATTTTTGGAAACCTAAAAAATGTCCAAGCACATCCAATTAGTTAAAACCATAACACATTCATTTTTCCTTGAACTTATAATATATCTTGTGATTCACTTTTATTCCTGTCATGTTGTAGCATCTGATTCACTTATTTACCAAAGGAAATTCAATAAAACAAATAATGTAGCTACAAATCATGAGTATTATGAGTCTTTATCAAACAAGTGCGTTTCAAATTAATTAGAATTTTCACGCGTAACTAAGCAAAAAAAATTAAAATTCCAAACAAGCCATCGGACTAGTTATTTGAAATAAAATTCTATTACATGGTTACCATTGTCTTACTGTGAAAAAAAAACATCGTGAGCAATTATGCAAATCTGGAAGAACCTAGTTTTCGAAAGACATGTGAATTCCGCCATCCCGCACTTGGCTAGCGTTGTGGACGATTGCCTGATCCCCCTTGTATTGAAGGTCGAGGCCCGTGCCCAGCAGTGGGACGTTAAAATAGGGCTGAATTCTAAAACTACGATGATTACCTATATATACAAAGTTTAAAAACATGATTATTATATCGAGCTTTTATTTACCGGGTAATTAAGAATTTTTTTGCGATCCAAAATGTTTTTTGTTAGCATATAGCGGGCAGCAAAAATAATAAAATTGGACTGGTCTAACATTGAGTTCATAACTTAATTTTATCAACAATAATAATAAAGCAGCAAATCGTAGGACATTTTAGTTTGTAGGTATACATATATATGTACATTGTACATACTGAATATCGTAGGTCATTTTTGGCAAGCTGTAAAATAATGTTTAATTTGCTAATCAACTTAACTTTATTCAGCAGCGAGAATAATTGATTGTAGAAGATTAGATTGTAGAAGAGAAGATTTTAGAGTAGTGTAATCTGTCTGTGAGTAAAACTTATCTAGATGCCTCAGACCTACGAATAAATAATAATCGTAGCCTCAGACGGGATCTACTTCTCACGTGCCAGAATCAGAGGACTCTGAGAGGTGGAATTTCCTAAAAAACTCAATAGACATAATGGCTGATACTTGATATATTATTTTCGTGCTATCTAATAAATAATCTTGCTTGCCAAGAAATTATTTGTTTTACAAACACATATTAAATAATAAGTGTATTTGGTAATCAAGTATTGCACCTGTTTTTTACTGCTAACAAAAACAGTATGATGATAAAATTATTAATTAGCTAATTTTTCTACCCCTACCTTCAACCTTTCTTAATGTGTACACAATTATATTTTGATGGCAACTTAGTAGCCACATGATTCTACACATAACACGATAGCGATATAAAGAGAATAATTAAACTTCTCGATACTAAAAAATCAAAAGTCAATCGAATTATTTACCTTTGCCTTAATTCGTGTTTCAATAAACATTCTGTCGCATTTTGTATTATCTGTAACAATTTAAATTTCGAACATCGAATCTCATTCAAGTTTAATGTCATTGACCCGCACCTACATACGCTCACATAGAATTGATCTTCATTATTTAGTTTTAAGCATTATGCATGCTATTATTATATTGGTATTAAAGGAACAAATATATTAACAGAGGTGAGATAATAGATTTGTCGCTATGGAACTTATTGTTAGAATACAAATATGCACTCCTAATTTGATCTCTAATATTGATTTAATTATATTGATATAGGTACTTACTTACCTATAATTAAAATTAAAACTAGCTGTTATCGCGGTTTCATCTACGTGACTTTTACTTAAAAATTATTTATAATCGTCAATATATATATATATATATATATATTATATATATATATATATATTAACTTTAATTATTCTATGGATGTTAATTTTGCGATTACAGCAAAATTTACTTCTGTACCACGGTAATGTAATGCATGTACTATTACCGTGTCTGTACCCTTACAATTTCGTCATGTCTGTTTGTCCGTCATACTAAGTCATAACCATTGTACTCGGCTAATTCAAGCTACTATATAGCTGAAATTTGGACGACAATATCTTCTTAACTGTTAAGAACGGCGTTGTCAAGATGCAAAAAAAAAGAGTGGCACTTCATACAAGTAGAGAAAAAAATCGTGTGCACTAAGCGTGCGGGGTGTCTTCAAATGGTACTTAAGAATGATATCGGTGCTTTACAAAGCTTTATTTATTTAAGTCAACGTCTGGAATATTTATGTACAATAAAATACCTTGATGAACTCATTTTAATAAGGTTTTAACCGTTTTTATAATATCGTGTGGTGAAATGTATATTGTACCTACTTATAATATGTTCGGTCACGTGGCAGGCTCGCATTTGGCCGGATTTAATGTTTTTAGTATTTATATTATCCATAATTTTTAACTATTCTACAGTCAGATATTTCATATTGGTAAAGTCACAGTTATTTGCAACTAGCACACTTAATAGTAAAAAAAATCCTACAAAGATTATAATTAATATGAAAGTTTGTGAGGATATATGGATGTTTGTTACTCCTTCACGTAAAAACTATTGGACGGATTTTAATGGAACTTTACAATAATATAGCTCATATATCTTTTTATCCCGGAAAAATATACGGTTCCCGTGGGATAGATTTGCTTTAATAATTAAATAAAAATTAATGATAGGTACTTGAAATTATTAACAAGATTTGTAATGAATTTTATGTTTTTAAAAATGTTGATTTACAAATAGGCACGTGAATTAGATAAACAGAATATAGAAACACGTTATTTGCCATAAGAGTGTATGAAATATATTTATTTTTGTATTCGAAATAAATTGTAAAAGGATAGATTATTCTAATCAGAAAGAGGATAATGTACTTAGTTATTATCTCTTGTAAAGATAATAATGCACTTAATATGGCGTCGTTCTATAAAATGATATTGTTTTGTGCAAAAATAATAACATTTTAGTTTTTAAGTGAACTTTCTTTAGAATCATTGTGATTTTGAATCTCGATGAAACGAAAGTGCGACACTAAAAAGAAAAAAACACATAAATATGCAAGATTAAGCCGACGAGATAATGAGATAGAATACATTGCCATGTTGCCATGGTAACCGTTGTTATTTCTGACAAATATATAATATTATATTCTTTCCGTATATGATATTCTATAAATATATGGTTGTCAAATGCGTAATTATTATGTCTTATTTAATTATTAATTTGTTTTAATTGCGATATTTGCCAAAAAAATAGTTTTACTTCAACCGCGCGTAAAGGTTACACGCGCACATTTTTTTAATATGTTTCAAAATTATAAGAAGGTAATATATATTAATAAAAAAAATAAGCGTTAGTAAGCTCATCATTTGGGAATTGACTGAATCGATTTGGCTTTTTTTAAATATTCGTATTAGCTCTGGTTTTTTTGTAAAAAAAAGTTAAAAGAAATATTATTATTTTTTAGAATTCTATAATAAACAGTGTTTAAGTTTCACAGTAATAGAGTGAATAGACATAGTAACTGCACTTAATTGTATAAAAAGTGGTTAAAATATAAAACTCATGCTCAGTACATGAGTCCAGTTTTTAAATGTTAGATATTATGTAGAAATAACAATCATTGGCAATTTCATCGATATATTTATTACTTCATACTTTCTAAACAATAATATTGTGCATTATATGTAATCATTTATCTAATTATTGTAAGACTTTAATCACTTGCGATTCACGATTGAAAAATATATTTCTTTCAAGAAAATTACTATTATTGTCTATAGCATAAGATAAATAATATTCTACTAAGTATAATGTATTTTTATTAATAACTTGACAACCCCTACTCTATTTTCTCCATTGTATTACCTAGGTAATCCATAGATAAAGTCGAAGGCTACAACTTAATTACTTACATTATAATAAGAATTGTGTTAAATATCTATTTAATTTAGGTAATGTTCGCAATTTTCCATACAGTTTGCATGTTTTAAAGGTGACAAGATGACCTTCGCCACACATTCTGCCAAAATTGAGGTCAATATTATCACTGAGGCCATTTCCAATTAATTGTGACCCTTTTAAAGTAACTTATAAATAACCAGTTATGCAGCCTTTTGATGTGTAAAGATGGATTGTCTTACTTTTGCAGTATGAAGAGATATTTTTTTTAAATATAATCGAAATGTATCTAAAGGTTGAAATAATAAAATAAGTTCGTAATTATAGTCATGAGAATGACTTACACAAAAAGGACTGTGTTGGATCCCTAATAAAACTTCGAGATATTCCTTGCTTATATTCTTATATTCAGTACTTTTATAATCGTCAGTGAGTTACATAATTTATAATCATAATTTTCAGTATTACAAACAATTCGTGCCTAGTCACTACATTGTGGTACCGACATCTCTGTGCAAAAGCGCGGAAAAACAAATGAATATCCGCGCCCTTTTTTTTTAAATACATTCCTATCGGCCAAGGTCACATAAGTAAATGCCTTATACATAAATCATTACAAATTAATCAAATATATTATTTTCTATTAAAACACTCAATATATAGAAATGCAACCTTACAACTGAAAAGGTGACTCAAAAAAAGTTGATTGTTTTTTTTTTATCTGCCTACAATTTACATTCTTTATTGTTTGTCTATTTTAAATTTAATTCAACGACTATCGAATTCGATGGCGCATATACAGTTGAGTTATGCTTTAATTTACAATACAGAGTCATAGAGTCGAGACAAAAGTGGTGGAAATGCTTTTAAATGTGGCATGGCGTTCAGTTGTGAACAGCTTGCGGGGGCTGTTTTAATGAATTATAACGTACTTTATTTTAATAATCATTTAAGTCTAAGTGCAATAAAGGAGAGTTGCTTAGTCTATCCATACGCTATATGTAGCTATATCTTTTTGATGTAACTGCCTGTAATCCGGAGGTTCTGAGTTCGAGTCCCCGGTGGGGACAAGTTATTGTATTTTTCTATCAAAAAAATCTCCAGGAATTATGAAATTAGCGATATTGGGATTATTTTTTTGAAGTTTTTGGTAATGAGATCATATTTCGCAAGCGTAGACGTTTTTTTAACTCTAACTTAAAAATCTACCTATTTTAACGAGTATCCTAAAATAAACTATAGGTACTTGATAAAAATCTGTCCATCTGTTCAAAGATATAATCCTTTTTTCGGACAGGTCTGAGTTTTATAGGCAAATATTGAAATGTCTTGTCATTTTACGCATCGATCGCCATGAATTTATACATGTTTGTAAAACTAGCGGACCTACACTAATAGGATATCAATATGTTATCACCAATGTAATCTGATTACCCCAATTTCTTGAAAATTTAACTTGGATTATTCTATCAGTCTTGATGACTAATTGTTGATTGTGGTCAAGTTCTTACTGACACGTATCTACTCTATTATAATATGTTGATACGTATCTAGTAGAGATAGGCCGGCTATGAGTTTTGCCGACTAGCCAACTAATTGGTGAAAAAAGGCCGACTAATCGGTTCCTGCCTGTAGGTTGTATTTTTTTAATAATTAATACATAGTGTTTGAAACTCTGATTCAAAAATAAATAATAAACAATTATTTTCTCTGTACAGAGTTGTAGAAAGTTGTGTTCAATATTTATTTTTTATCTTAGTCATATAAATACTGTCTTCTATTCCTTCCATTCAATTTTAAGAATTAATGCTAAAATATAAATAATAATAATGACGGAATTTCATTTTAATTGCTCTATTTTAAGAATGTGAACAAAGTAATGGCCCGACTAGTCGGTGCTATTAGCCAACTAGTCGCCGAATATAAATATGACGGGATAGTCGACTTTCCCGATTAATAGGCCCCTAATCGGTAAATCTCTAATACCTACCTAATATCCACCAAGTAAATTCCTAAGAATATTATTATTTATTTGAAAATAAAATATCTTTTGATATAAGTATTTAAAATGTTTTTAAATTTGATAATATCCATATGGTATTTCATATTAAACAAAGTAAAAAATAAAACGAAATCATTAATAAAAAAATTAATAAATAAGATAGGATTTATTAAAATTTATTTTTTAAAACAGATATCTTTGGAACGCTTAGGTAGATACTTAGAATATTGATCATATTATAATTTTCTCATATAAAATCTGCGAGGGAAAGTTGTGTGCGTTAATACGAATTAATACGTTGCTTTGCAGATATTAAACTTGTGTTATAGTGAGGTATTCATGTTTCAATAGCTACAAATGCTACGATGAACCAGCGTATTTAGATGCATCGTCATAATTTAATTTTAAATACGGTACGGAAATAACGTAAAAGCTTCATCTTAATTCCGCTAATAAAATATATATGAATATTTTAATTTAAAATGATGTGTAATTGTATTTTTTTTACAAATAAATGAACTTATTAATCACTAGCAGATCCGACAGACCTCGTTCTGTCAAATTAAGTGGCCCAGTAGCAGTTCCGATTAGAAAAATGATGTTTTACATTTTTCCGGGCATTTTTTCCAGTTTTTCTCTACATAAGAACCTTCCTTAGACTTTAGCGAATATTTAAATAAAAGAAATAGCCCAGTTAATCCAGTGGTTCACAAATTTTGCGCTTAGCAACACATTTAGTTATTTATTTTTATTTATATAGATAAATAAAATTTATATAAATTTAGCAATTAACTATTATTAAAATCTTGACTTCTATGAAAGTTAAAATTAATATACTAATATTAATTTTAACTTTCATAGAAACTATCTTAACATTTTTAATCAGTGCTAAATGGCAGAGAGTATTAATACAACATTTTTTTTCTATTTATTTTTAACGTCACATTGAAAAATTGCATTGACTGAGAACAGCCAAAAAAAACTAAACTACAAAAAAAATACTTATCTCTGGTCTATATCCCAGAGCATAGCTTGTTTCAGTTTCTCTAGAGGCATTCAAAAAACCCGGAAATACTTTCTCACATGTGGTCCACAAAGCCTCTTTTGTTCGTCTCGGTGCGATGACCTGGCGTTGTGCTTTTTATATGAGAGAAATATTGCCTTTAAAACTGAGAAAATTCTTATATATTCTTGAAATTAAGACACAAATATAGACACATTAAATGAGGCAAAGTTTTAACAGCAGTTATTACGATAGCATACAATTCTTTATTTATCACGTTTAATCATACTTGAATGTATTTTTTAATTGAAAAAAGTTAATGCTTTTAAAGCTTTCGTTTACGTTAAATTAAAACTTTTATTCCTACCATTTTTAAAACAATGTCGGCATAAAACAAGCCAACCTTTGTTATCCTGTAAAAAGCAAAAGTCATTCTGTGAAAAAGAACAAGAAAAAAAAAAGACAAAGGAATTTATTTTACAGCCAAAATATTTTTATTTTCGAGAACTTTAAACATTTTCAGCCTGAATAAAAGAAATTTAAAAACAAAATGCCATAAAGAATATTATAGTATAAGTCATCCAAATCTGGCGGCGATCCAAATGCACTCGAAGTTCGAGGTCAGGGGGAGCTATTTTGAACGAACCTTTCTCCATCTTTCAGGATAATTTTAGTTTAACCCCTGGAGTTTAAATATAGCTGTTGTTAAGCTTCGTCTATGAATACATCCATAAGCTATGGTACTTAATTGCGATCGTATTTTAGTAATTTTATTCTGTGACATGCATTAATTTTATTTAGTATGCAATTAATAAGCGTGGCTTCCAGCTCATATAAAATTGTGTAGTTCTGAAAGCTGCCTAGATAAAATAATTTTTTGCAATATTTTTAATTAAAACAAAATTATAATAATATATAATTTTCCAAACGCAACTTTATTTCGTATATAAATTAAAAAATAAAAAAACAAATTATGCACAGTGCAAGCTTTTAAGGTTTATTAGCTAATCTCTAAAAAGAGATACAAAAGAAATTAATCTAAACAACAAAAAATATAGAAACTACTTAATTATAATATCGCGAATTAATTGCCTAACCGAGGTACTTCAGGCGTTAAAAGTTAGTACTTTCAGTTTTCGCGTCAGCCATGCATGTAATTTTTATTAAATGTACTGTGTTCATGATGGTGTTACGTGAATATTATAAAATCAAACGAGGCGTGATTTAAGCAATATGTCTAGACTCTTATTATAATATTTAAAATAGAGTGCGCTTTTAAAAAATGATTTTCCAGTTTATGTAATATGATAGATAATACATAAAGTTGAAAGTTCAAACTAATATATTATTTTGCTAGAAATTTATGGTGTAGGTATTAAATACATTAATAGTATACATTCTAATATTATAAAGAGGCAAAGTTTGTGAGTTTGTGACGTTGTAGGGGGTAATCTCTGGATCTACTGAAGCGATTTAGATGAAATTTGGTAAGAAGATAGTTTGAGACCCTGGAAAGGACATAGAATACTTTTTATCCCGGAAATCATCCCTTAAGAGGGTGAAAATGGGGATGAAAGTTTGTATGGGGAATCAAGCTAGGGACGAACCCGGGCGAAGTGAGGGTGAGTCGCTAGTAATAGTAATTTCTTGTAAATCCCTGATATACCGGTATAAGAAGTAATAATGTGACTCTGGCCTATACTCTATCTATATTTCTACGGACAGAAAGACAATCTTACATACAAATTATTTATAATATTAGTAAGGATTTAATAAACTTGGTTTATGTTATTGAAAATTATGACATCGCGTGCCAACATTATACCCCTGACCTAGCTACAACATTGCAAGCCAGATCGCCTCTACCCCAAATAAGGCAGCAAATTAAAAATAATTTTACTTTACTGGCATTGTTGGGACTTTTCTGTTTTATTATGCCTACGTACAATCTGAAAGAATAATATCTCTTTTAATTTAATCATTTTTATTATCATTTTTAGTTTTTTATTACAAATGCTTCAAAATTTTACGTCTTTCGTTAATCAATTATGATTATAGTTATGAAGTGTGTCCTTTTTTGTGGTGATAAGTTGCATTTTTCATCTAAGTATTTTATTTTTAGGTTATTAGGATTCCGTAATCGAAGGATGCCAACCATTACTATGCCTTCCGCTAACCGTCCGTCCATCCTTCAGAGTGCTGTAACTCATGAACCGTAATAAATAGGTAGAGAGTTGAAATATACACAGAGTGTGTATTTCAATAGCCGCTATAATAATAAAAATAATACAAATAATAAAAATTAAAGAAACATTTTTGTTCGTAATCGATCACCGAAGTTAATATACTACGTAGGTAGTAGGTACATAGAGTGAAAGTAATATTAATAAAAAGTACATATACCTACGATATTACGGAACCCTTCATGTGCGAATGCGTCTCGCACTTGACCGATTTTTTTATGTTTAATTTCAATACTTGCTCCAATAACTCATGCGTATCTTTAGTATAAAAGGGACACCGTTGTGATTTCAAGCAATTAGAGAAAAAAAAATGAGAGCCCTCCTTTCTTATCAAATTCCTCATTAGACTGACATGAAATAGAAATAATTAGTTATGAAATAGAAATAATTAAAAATGTTTACATTTTTAATGAAATTGCCAATTTTTATCATATTTGTGGTTTAAGATTCATTTATTTCTCAAAAGAATACAATTCACTTACTGAGAAACATTAGTTTTTTTTATATTTATATACCTATTTATTTTATTTTATATTTATATACCTATTCTTCAAAGAATAATTACCTGCCAGAGGGGTATCGAGCGTAGCATAATGAATGTGAAAAAACTACAAAAAATAAGGCACACTAAGATAAGAGCGAGCTTAAAAACAATAGACGCTTTAAGTCACGCTCAAAGACTGAAATGGAAATGGGCTGGGCATGTGATACGATTAAAAGACCAGAGATGGACCAAAACGGTTACGACATGGAAGGGCCCATCCGGTAAACGCTATAGGGGAAGGCCTTATACCCGCTGGGAAGACGACTTAAAGAAAATAGCCGGAAGTAAATGGCACCTTATAGCACAGGATAGAGAGAAATGGCAAGCTTTGGAAGAGGCCTTCACCTGAGAGGGGTTCCTGCAATTATAAATATATATGTATGTACTACCAAAAACTAACCTATAAGATTGTAAGCAGGAAATAAAAGGCTTTTTTATTTTTATTTATTTTATTTATACCTATTCTTCGAAAGAAGAGGAGACATAGCCCTAAATAATCTACTAGCGATTTACCCTCTTACCCTTAGGTACGTTTCATTTTTTTTGAGTGGAACCCTAATTCTTTTCGAAAAGAAAAGTTACTCCTTATAACATCAGCTATTTGCCAGTGAAAATCCCGTCAAAATCAGTCCAGCTATTTCGGAGATTAGCCGAAACAAATAGACAGACAAAATTTATAAAATTGTGTTTTTCCTGTAAGTAGCGTATATTATTTCATATGCATTTAGTAAAAAGTTGTTATTTTGACATTACAAGCAGACATTTCAATTTTATTTATCTGTACAGATTATTCCACGGGAATTCCTGGATGTACCGAAATCAGTTGCCATTTAAAAAACTAAGTTCATAAATTACAGAAAATATCGTATCCACAGATAAATAAATTAATCAGATAGCGCGGGTCACCGTGAACACAAACGGATATTGACCGTGTGTACATACAATCGATAGATAACATATGTATGTACTGTGTACATATATATTATGTGTTTTTTTATGTGTTAAAAAAACGCGTGTATGTATTTATGTACGCACGTTAAGGAGTTATACTGGCGTAACTGAACAAAAATAGGTAAATATTTCATCCCGTATGTCACAACTCTCTGTTTGTAAAACGAATGCAGCTAACTTCATCATGTCTCTATTTGGCTGTCGGTGTGCGCGCGCATCGTAGAAATTTTACTCTCATATTTTTTTCCAAACGTGCCAAAAGAAGTATAACTTCAAAAAACAATATTTAGGTCGTTATTCGTCATTATGTAATTTAGTTATACTTCATTAGTTTTAAGAAAATTCTAAATGAATAAAATAAAGCAGATAATATTTGAAAATATCTTTATCAAACGTTATTTCATGTACATAACATATGTATGTATTTATGTATGTATAATTGTAACCCTATTAAAATCCATTCAAATTTAAATTAACAGTCATTCTTTTATTTATTAGATAAAGTACGAGTGTCGGTATAAAAGAAACAAGTCCCCCTAACATATTCAATCAATTTATATCCTTAACAGAATCAAAAACTTCTTAAATGATGAGCGGAAACGCTGGTATTTAATTATATTAATATTATAAAGATGAGTGCGTTTGTTTGTCCTTCATGCTGTAACGGGTAAAGGGGTTTAAATGAGTAATATGGCTAATATCCTGAATTAAATTAACAGATTTAAGCTACTATAGATCGAAGTACGTACCTAGTACCTACTATGCGAGTCCAGTCGCAGGCAAACCTAGTTTTATTTAGAATAGTTACGAATAGTATTTAAAGAAGGCATTATGAATGGCATTTGTTTAAAATATTAAAAAAAAACAATTCAGTGAAAGCAGTGCCTTACTTTCCTAACAACTTACAAATTGCTTAAAATTTAACTTGTTTAACTTATTCAACGTGTTTGGTTTGTATCTCACTACCACATTACATCGAAATCACTTCAGCAAACACACAGTTCTAACAAAAGTATTAATCCCTCAACGACCGCGGACACGCCGGCGTTACAGTTAACAATAGATTTCTTAGAATTTTAATTAATTTCTTAGAAATTTACCTGGAGGTGTATTGTAAATAAAAGAGACTCTCCCGTGGCTAGGATTGCTGTAAAGCATTCGAAACGTCGGGAACCAAAAATCATAATAAATACGCGAAAAAATCGAAAAGATATTTTTATTTATAAATTCACGTAAATCGAATATAATATTATGAACCGACCTACTTACCTTCGCTCGGGTGCGTTACTAGGTGATAATTAGTAGCCTGAGTTACTCCAGGTCTATTTGTGTCTAAATTTAATCCAAATCTGTTCAGCCGTTTCTGTGAAGGCTTTAAGCAGTAATACACACAATATGCAAACTTTCGCATTTATAATGGTACTTGATTAGTACGCAAGGCCGGATCCACACTATAGTGCCCATCACGGTTCGTTCTTGTTCCGACATTGATCTAATAAAGATATTTTTTACAAGAAACAATGAATGCATTCACATTATCAGTAAGATTCAAGTTCCGGTCAAATCCCAATCCAGTGGACGTTTTTTGGATATCTGATCGAGAAAGAACGATGATCGGTACTATAATGTGGATCGGGCCTAAGGATCAGAAATGTCAACGATAAATTATATTATATCGGTAAATTAAGATGGACTCGTATATCAAATTTTAATTTCAATTACATAAATAATTACTTTTTAATTAATATAGAACAATAAATTAAAAAATTAATAAAATATGTTTTTTACCACAAAACATGGTAGGTACCTACTCCACATCGTAAATTTGATAGCTTCTGTATCTGACATTAAACGAGTTAGTTACACAAAATCATTTAAAAATTAAATAATCCACTCGGCTAAGTGGAATATTTTTAGAAATATAATATTCATTAAAAAAAATCTATATACATAGGCAAAGACAAAAATTTTAGTACCTTTCTCTCCTCCGCTTGTCAACAGATTTTTTTTTCAGTAACTATTGACGAAGTCTAATGTTGTCATTAAAAAAAAATATTACCCATACTTGAATTTAGACCACTGAGTGATCGCTAGTTATAAATAAATTCACAATTGGCGAACATATCGATACCTAATTTTGAAGTGGGCCAAAAAACCGCGCCCAAAATAAAACAATTCTTGAAACATTTATCCAAGGATGTGTCCCGTAACGATAGGAAACGCTGATCGTCTAAGCTCGTTTCGTCAAAACATCAACCCCGCGTGCATTCAACTCGCGCGTCACGAGTATTTTAATCTGACGAATATTGACCTAACGCTACGGTTATACATAACTAGCTGAACATGCGACTTCGCCCGCGTTTAAACTTCCAATATAAACATCACTTTTACAATAATGTATGTTAGTCTGTCCGATTTGTTGACATTTATGATTACTGCTCCGCTTCCTTGGGTAATAGCATGATGATATATAGCCTAAAGCCTTCCTCAATAAACGGGCTATCTAATGCAAAAATATTTTTTTAAATCGGGTCAGTAGTTCCTGAGAGTAGCGCGTTCAAACAAACAAACAAACAAACAAACAAACAAACAAACAAACAAACAAACAAACAAACAAACAAACAAACAAACAAACAAACAAACAAACAAACAAAATAATATTAGTATAGATATGTATCTGCGTCATAGATTACAAGTAAAAGCTACAACGACTATTAAGTTTTAAAATGAAAAATGTCTACCTACTTCAAAGCGGCTTAGTTTAAAAAAATATATATAAATTTTATTTAATAATCTATCCATTTTTAGGAATTTGTTTGTTTGATTCTTTTGTTGTATCGATTTAAAATTTCGTATTTCGTAAGTACGAAATCTAGATATCAATAAATCAATTTGATGATAGAGCCTCGAAAGAGGTAGTGAAACTTTTCAATCTGATAATATCCAATATTAAGTGCTTCTTATTCTTAACTGTACGTCCAATGTCTATCAAAACAATGATTAGTATGGTTAATAACGTCACTCGCCTTTATGGATAGGGTATCAATTATCATAAGGATCAACTACCCTAGGGATCTACTCCCTAGGGATCAACTACCCTAGTCTAATATCCTCCAGTTGATGCCAGTCTTACACATACTGTGCCATGAAGGTCGTGGCATAATCGTAAATTTAACTGTTAAAACCACTTCAGCTTAGCGGAACTAAAGTAAAACGTTTATCTTTCTGCTTTTTACGTTGTGTATGTGGATTTAAATCATTAAAGTGCACACTCATTACTATATAATGCACGTATTCAAATATTCTAAAGCCATTAGCATCGAATTCTTAATTAGAATTCAATTTATTCTTTTATTTCGTGGCTCCAGTTGGATTTTTTATTAAAAGTCTTAAATTTGTTTAGCAAATTCTAATATTCGACATTCACTTTTCTAAGAATATCATCAGTGATCAGACGATATCGGATGGGAACCTCATAACTTACCGGAGAACAATTATTAACATCAACTTCACTTCTCTAGGCTACAACTATCTACATATATGCTAATCTATACATATATAAAATTGTAACTAAGCTGAATCTTAAATATTAAATATTTTTTGGAAAATCTTATTAAAATAGACATTATTATCGATACAGAGGCCGAATCTGTACTTTTTAGAATTTTTGTCTGTCTGTCTCTGTTACCGCATCACAGAAAAACCACTGGGGGGATTTTGATGAAATTTGGTATAGTGATAGCTGGTTATTCGGGTCAACATATAGGATACTTTTTACCGCGTAAAAACGTCTCATTTCTGAGAAAAAATACAAAAACTGCAATGTAAGAGTATACTAATATGTAAAACCTAAGAATTTGGGTTTTGGTCATCTGAACGCGGGCGGAGCCACAGGCAATACTAGTTCTTTCGTAAAAGAAGGGCAAATGAACAAAAAAACAAACGTAGTTTAGCTTTTTTAATATATTTTTATTTATATAGCAGACATTGTGCTGTAGATATAAACAGGAAACCAGTATATATTGACCTGAATTAAATATGACTAAACATTCCTAATATAAACGATGTAGCGAGGGAAGTTGTGTGCACCAATTTATTGTACGACAGGGATTACCTACTAAGTGTAAAGCTGACCGGACACTTGAAATTATTTTTAGAAAATTATCAAAAAATATATATTAGAGTAACTGTTATTAGTAAATTTTACCAAAAAGTGTAATTTGGCTATTATATAAAAAAATATCAAATTTTTTGTAGATAAATTGTTAAAAATTACCTAATGGCTATATATATCTGATAGTTTTTTTTCTATTTTACATTTTTTTCATGCCTAGAATAAAATATTCTTAACTATCCTTTTCCCGCGGCTCTTCACGCGTAGTTCAATTATATTTTTATATTTTTATAAATTATAATAGCCTATGTATGTGTCACTCCAATGTATTTAAGCTATAAAACTGTAAAGTTTCATCAAAAATAAAAATCCTTTCAGGAGTTTTTACGTGAAAGACTAACAAATAACAATCATACATCCAAACATCCTCACAAATTTTCGTCTTTATAATATTAGTAGGATTATACACTTATATATTTTTTTTATTATTTATTATTGCATAATATAATCTAGCATTAAAATACAGTACAAAAAGTATTATTACAGATAGAATGTAAAAGTCTATTAAAATTTGTCAACCATCACTAACTCAATCTTACAAGCATTACAAACGTAGTCAGACTAAGAAACTTTAAACAATTTCAATGGAACGTGCTATCTGTCACTTATTTACTAATAAACTGCCCGCTTCCGTTATAAAGCGACGTTAAATTAGACAATAGGCGGACATATTTTATTTTGCTTATACATATTACACAAACATCAATATATCAAGCTTTGCTTAATGGGCCGGAAGTCGTAGGTTCGAAGGAAGGAAAGGTGTTGGTAAATACCTTACACGTATTGCATTGTGTAGTGACTAGTGACAATTATATACTATATTATGTAAATTGGTTACATAGTTTAAAAGTAAATAGATCTCTTCTGAACTATACCTACAGAAATGACATAATTAAATCTCTCTCTGTCTCTCTCCTCTCTCTCTCTCTCTAAGTAACTCTCTACTTGAGTTTCTATCAATCCACGTAATTATATTTAAACATAAAACCAGGTTTAGCTTACTTCAGAGTTCCATTAATGTATGTATCAAAGCGGCTCTGCTCTTTAATATTCTGTCAAAAGTTTGAGGACCACTGAGTTATATATAATTAATGTAATATAAAAATAAAAAAAATTAAAATTATTGAGTCAGATATAATAATTAGATATAATAATATGTATAGGTCAAATGTAAGGCCAATGACTTAGTATCTTTGTAGAACATAGAATATGTCTTCTTATAACGTATAAAAATTCCAAACTTTTTGATTCAAGTATTGGCTAAGATATTTGCTTTGATGGGAAAGTATTAAAATAAAAAAAAAATCTATAAGCGTAGTCTTCTTTATAAAATCTGTTAAAAAATTAAGAGCGAGAAAAAAAAAGTGAAGCAGTGAAGTGTTAATATTACATTACACTATGAAAAAAACTTAGATTTGCATCATAGGTACTAGTTTGTTTCATCTTTACGGGTGCGCAACTTATGCCCGATTTAAACAACGTCACCTAAGTTTAAGGGATCCCCTAAGCATGGTTAGGGGGCTGTTAGAGGACAGTTTCTGTTTCACCAACAGTTAGGGGTCACCTAAATGTTAAAAGGCCCCCTAAATTTAGGTGCTCGAAATATGGGCTTAAAGACGATGGCAAAACGAAATTAAATTTCGGGGCTAGTTTAGGGGTATTTTAAGCTAGGGATCCCATACGTAGGTGGTAGCTTATGGGCTGTTGGTGAAATCGGGCATTAGACCAGCTAAACTTAGCGAACCATGTTGTAGGTGACAAGTAGAAAATAGATAGTTATAATACTTGATTTGATAGCATTTTTTTTTCTTGTTGGACTAACTTGAAATATGATAAAATATGCATTGTGAATAGCAAATTTTTTCCCCAATGTGATGGGTAATTTTTCTTTAAAGCTCTTACGAGTCACGAAATCGTAAGTTTCTGTGAATGTTAAAATAGCTCCTTTTCTTTTTTGATATGAAATCGTAGTGCGAGTAAGCAAGGAGAGAGAACAATTGCGAGTCTCTACCTCAACCATCAAACTTAAATTCTTAGTTATGTATTCACGTAATTTTTGGGGTTAAAAGTATTGTAAAATATTTTTGCAAGCACACTATAAAATAAGTTTGCGCCTGCTAATAAAATAAATTTTAAGAATATCCCTTATCTCATAAACCGTAAGTAACTCAATTTATCAGGACATAACAATAACGTGTTAAAAAGTATTCAACTAATAAATCTATTATAAAGAGGCAGACTTTGTTTGTTTGTTTGTTCGTTTGAACGCGCTAATCTCAAGAACTTCTATTATGATTTGAAAAATTAAATAAGATTGTCCGTTTATTGAGGAAGGCTATATATGTCATATAATATATAGTCAATATATTCCATACTAACCGTTAAAACGTACCCGAGCATTTTTAAAGACCTATTCAAAGATGCCACCCACACGCTACACTATTTTACACACTTAATTTTTTCCTTCTCAGTTACATATTGTATAGAATGCCACTACTTTTTTTATTTTATTTATTTGATTTCACCTTTTTTATAGCTATTCATATGACACACCTACCGGCTTTTCAGCTACAAAGAAATTAGAAACAATAGTAGGTATCTATACAAATGAATAAATTTTTAAGTGTCTGTTTGTAATGCCAAAATAACTTTTTATTAAATAAATATGAAAGTATATACGATACTTATAAGAAAAAAAAACTATTTTTAATCTTTCGTATATCTCTTTGTTTATATATTATATAGATGCTAATCTCCGAAACGGCTGGACCAATTTTGACGGGACTTGAACTGGCAGATAGTTGATGTTATAAAGAGTAATTTAGGCTAATTTTATTTTAGAAAAAATAAATAAAAAAGGGTAGTGCTAGTTAATAATAAAATACTTCAAGTAAAATAGCCGTGACATAATATGAACAGTCAATTATAAAACTCTCTCTATATCTATTTGTTGGATACGGAACCCTAAAAACTGTTATTTAATTGATTTCTTTTGATTTTTATTCAAATTTGTTATTTCGGTATTCAATTTAATATATTTTGTAAGTTCCATAACATAATAAAATACGAAGTCATCTATCAACCGCAGTTTATGATTCATGATTAAATGAATAACGAAACTTTATTAAAACGTTGCAAGCACAACTACTTGCCAACAAGTGCTTTATCAAAGTATTTGAATTAGGATGATGAATTTATTTTCATATTTTGTTATTTGTATATTTTTTATAACCGACTTCCAAAAAGGAGGAGGTTCTCAATTCGTCGGAATCGTTTTTTTATGTATGTTCACCGATTACTCGAAGACGCTTGAACCGATTTGGAATTTTTTTTTGTTTCAAAGGGTATACTTCCCAGGTGGTCCTATATAAATTATATCGAAATCGGTCGAGCGGTTTTTTAAAAAATAAACAATAAATTATTATTTTTAAATAAATTGTCTAAACGAATATGTTATTAAAAAAGTTTCTTCTTACAAATTACCTGCTTATTACGTCTACACTAAAAATGGAAAAATAAAAACTTAAAAAAAAATAATAATAAGTGAAAATAACTAAACGGGTTATTAAAAAGTTTGCAAAGATGGTAATCGATCTTTGTTATTATAACAAAATTCCGTCTTGAGAGCTCTACTGGCTTGTGCTATATTATTGCCACTAAAATATTTTATGGTGAACGATGAATGATAAGGTTAGATGACTTGGCCTGAAAACATAACATTGAATCATGAATGCCAAGGGTTATGGTCCATTTCAGGGTTTTTAGAAGCACTCTGACATAAACATAATATATTTAGTAAGTATCTACTGCTTTATAATTTATTTATTTATTAATAAATAATAAATAACTTGAATTTTTCTCTTATTTCATTATCTACATAAATAAAGCTGGCTGACTGAAAACTAAATTAAAAAAAAACAACTGTCAAACGTCTCGTGTAATTATTACTGAACATAGTTTTTATGAAATCAAATAAATGCAAATAATGTATAAAATATAAATATTAAAAACGAAATGGCGGATCAAACCGACCAAATTGAGAACACGTACAGACGCCTACAGGATCATATCGACAAGTTGTCTATCAGCCAGAACAGTATTATAACAAAATTTGACGTTTTGAGTAAAAATGTCGACGAATTAAGAAGAATTTTAAATCAGTTTTCGGATAAAATTACGTGTTTCGATGAATTAATGATAGATAGGCGGAAAATTAATACAGATTTTAAGTTGTTAAAGGGTAAAGTAGATGAGCTTTTTGCGATTGTGAAAGAAGGAAAAGATGAAGAGTCCACGCGTAGTGACGATGTTCAAGACATTGATTCGTGTCATTCTGGATTTTCTTGCTCATCTAAGGTAATTTTAAATAATTTTATAAATTAATTGCAAATGTTACCATAACTTTTCATTCATAAGTATTAGGATCAATAAAAGTGAGTATTAATACTATGTATCTCTCATTAGGTTTCATTGTGAAGATTACTTAATAAATTGTAATTATTAAATTATTTAATTAACGGAAATTTTAAATCCATATTAAAGTTGGACAATATTCAGTAAAGTCAGTCAGTCAGTTACCTAGTATATACCAATGTACTCTGTGGTCAGTTACACATAGATAGATGACGTTGTTCGGATAACTGTCTATATATTTTATTTTGTAAAAATAAGCGCACTAACATGTGTAAAGTATAGCAAAAGCCAAATTAAAATATTTAAATGACGTAATTTTGCAAAATTCTTATAGACGGAAAATAGCGCTATCTATCAATACACAGTACTAACTTAATATTTATTAGCTTTAAATAGTTTTTTCAATCATTAGTAATTAGTATAATTATGAAAATTAAATTAATGAACGTATTGATTCTTATTTCTTTTTTATTTTTTACTCAGGGTGACTTGTCATGAACTACTTGGTTTCCTTTCATGTAACACAATAATCATTAACGCCATCTATTGAAATTTATTTGAATTAAGTTTTTTACATCTAATTTGACTCCAGGAAATTACTAGGTTTGTTATATTATATTAAATTATACTCATAAAACATTTAAAAAAAATGTGTGTGTGTGTGTACTTATGTAGGCACGTTATAAGTTATACTTCTTTGGCGTAACAGAACAAAAAGCCTGTGTTTGTACAAGGAATGATATATTAATAAAATAATTAAATAAGGCATATTATAATTATATATTTATAGAATATCATTTAAGGAAAGAATATAATATTATATATCATTTGTCAGACAATAAAAACGGCAACCATAGTAGCAAATAGTTATCAGCATAACTTCATCATGTCGCTTTTGGGCTGTCGGTGTGCGCGCGCATCGTAAAAATTTTATTCTCATATTTTTTAAACGTCCCAATAGAAGTATAACTTCAAAAAAAGTTTAATTAGCTATTCTAAAAGTAAAATGTCCTTTTTAAAACTATTTCTGGACACATTGCTGGCGATTGACGAAAATATTTAATTTTAATAGTTCCGCCGGCCTTGGTTTCCGGGAATACGTGACTTTATCATATATTGATGGCATAGTCATGATTATAAATAACTGTAGTATATTTTATCTTCGTCTTTCTATTGAAATATTCGATTATATTATTTTTGGAATGGAAGTTTTGAGTCATTAACAATTACATAGCTTAAAATTAGATATGACAAAAGATGACAAATTCAATATAGAGCAGTGTAAATGTTATCTGCTTTATGATAGTATTTTATATATAATAATTGTATTTAGTGATAAAAAAGTGTGATTTTTTAAAAAGAAAGTACAAGTAGAAATATTTAATTATAATTTTATGAAAACAAAAAAATATAGGGTTTTAGAAAACACGAATTTGCTATCAGCCAAAACTAAGAACCCCTGAAGAAATGTAGGGGGTAATCTCTGGATCTACTAAACCGATTTGGATGAAATTTGGTAAGAAGATAGTTGAAAACCCTGGGAAGGATATAGGATAATTTTTATTCCAGAAATAATCCCTTAAGGGGTTGAAAATGGGGATGAAAGTTTGTATAGGGAATCAAGCTAGGGAAAACCCCGAGCAAAGCGAGGGTGAGTCGCTAGTCGACTATAAAGCTTATATCTCAACGTAGATCAAGGAATAGAAATATGAATGAAGTTATAAACTATCCTTAATATTTCTAGTATTACATACTTTACTTTTTTTATCATGTAGCGCATGGTTTGAACTAATTAAAAAATAACGACACGGTAATATGTTGTTATATTGTCATGGGAGTGGTATTTATTATGGTACTTATTTCGTCGTGCGTCGTACAAATCGTTAGCCGTTTGATGACCAAAAACCAAATTCTTAGGTTTTACATATTAGTATACTCTTACAATGCCGTTTTTGTATTTTTTCTCAAAAATCAGATATTTTCCCGCGGTAAAAAGTAATCTATATAACCCGGATATATACTACCTATCACCATACCAAATTTCTTCAAAATCCCTCCAGTGATTTTTCTGTGATGCGGTAACAGACAGACAAACAGACAAAAAGCCTCTGTATTGATAATAATGTTTATTTCAATAAGATTTTCCAAAAAATATCTAATGTACAGATCCGGCTTAGTTACAATTTCATTATATGTATACATAAATATACCTACAAGAATTGCTCATTTAATATTATAAGGTTTAATTTATATTGCAACAATGGGTATGAAAATAAAGCGAAAAAAGAGATACGATCATAGGTAAAATTACTTACTCCATTTTTATAATTTACAATAGATTAGTTAACTTTGAAATGTCCACTCTGCTATTAACAAGAGTCGTTAATTACGAAAAATTACGCTTTTTACTGCGAGTGAAAGGGGACGGTATGCAGCAATGCAGAGATTAAGTTGGGTGTCCAATGGATACGTAGCGCTAGTTATTTGTTACTTAGAAAAAAAAATGGAGTTTTTTTATCTGTAGAGAGCAACTCTTGTTGTCTTTCTTGCAAACGAAAACAAAAACTTGAAAAAAATAAGTGCTATATAATACGAAATATAATGTAAAAAATAATTAACGTATCATATTATTTATTACCGCTTTCAAAAAGGTTGTACTCAATCAATTTTTGAAGTTATACTTTTTTTTTTTTTTTTTTTTTTATTTATTGTCGCTCGACAAGATGACTCCATGACGCCTGATGGTAAGCGACAGTGGAATCCAGAATGAGATCCATCGGTTCCGAGACTTGATCTCGATTCCGATCAACCTCACCTCGTCGGCCTGCAAATGTGCTTTTTCACGCTCCGTTTAAACGACCCAGGATTATAGGAAGAGGGAAACACGTGAGACGGTAATGAATTCCATTTCCTAATAGTGCGGCACAGGTAGGAGCTGCCAAACCTTTTGGTACGAGAAGGTATGGGTAGTACCGTGTGAGGATGGAATTTCCGACCAGCACGTGTGGTTTTGGAGAGGAAAGGAGAGGAGGGTATAAGTTGGAAGAGCTCTTCTGAACACTCGCCGTAATAAACGCGATAAAAAGCGGCTAGGGAAGCAACATCTCTACGCAATTGCAGAGATTCTAAGTACTGAGTAGCCTCAGGTTTATTGATTATGCGGATAGCACGGCGTTGCAATCTATCAAGAGCGTCTAACAAGTACTTTGCAGAGCCATCCCAGAGGTGGGAGCAGTACTCAACGCATGAGCGCACTTGAGTCTTGTAAAGTAGACATAGCTGCTCAGGCGTGAAGAACCGCTTCACCCTGTTCAGGACCCCGAGTTTACGCGAAGCTAACGAAATGACACTCTCGCTATGGTTTTTTTTGGTTCAGATCGCTGCGGATATTAACTCCGAGGATGTTGATGCCATCCTGCATAGTGAGGCGAGTGTTCTGAAGAGAGGGAAAACAAAGGAATGGAGATTTTTTAGCCGAGAACGCGCACACCTGCGTCTTCTTGGCATTGAACTCGACCAGGTTCTTTGAACCCCATTCTGAGATGCGGTACAAGACATCGTCGAGCTCACGGACAAGTTCTGTTCTCCTGTTATCTATCTCCATTCGATTAGCGGCTGGATGGCCAAAGTATCGTCCGTGGACAGTGCTATCGTCTGCATAGCAATGAATATTACCCAGAGATAACATGTCATTGATATGCAGAAGGAAGAGTGTTGGCGATAAAACGGACCCCTGAGGCACACCGGCGTTCACCTGTAGGAAGCTAGAAGCTTGCCCATCGCAGAGAACGCGGATACTGCGCTCATGCAGGAAGTCAGCCACCCAGTCGCACAATCGAGGAGACAGACCGTAAGCCGGAAGTTTGGAAAGAAGAGAACGGTGCCAAACCCTATCGAAAGCTTTCGAGATGTCAAGGCTAACAGCAATCGATTCGCCATGCTTGTCCATAGCCTCGCCCCATAGATGCGTCATAACAGCTAGAAGATCACCCGTCGAACGTTTTGGTCGAAAACCATATTGACGATCATTGGTAATGGAGTGATCTTCTAGATAGCGGATGAGTTGCGAGTTTATGATCCGCTCGAACACCTTACAGAGTACCGAGGTGACGGCTATGGGTCGGTAGTTGGCGGGATCAGAACGGTCACCTTTTTTGGGGATTGGTTGAACGTTCGCCACCTTCCAGGCCTTCGGCACAATTCCTAAGGAATAGGAGTTTCGGTACAGGCGCGTTAGTGCTGGAGCCAATTCCGCTGCACAATTTTTGAGAACAATCGCAGGAATACCATCAGGACCACTTGCTTTCCGGGTGTCGATCGACTGTAGAATTGACCGTACATCACGCTGCCTAATCTGCCTAAAACTTCTTTTGGCACGTTTGTAAAAAAATATGAGAGTAAAATTTTTACGATGCGCGCGCACACCGACAGCCAAAAAGCGACATGATGAAGTTAGCTGAAAGAGACATGATTAAGTTAGCTGCATTCGTTTTACAAACAGAGAGTTCTGACATGCGGGATGAAATCTTTAGCTATTTTTTTCTTTGTGATTTGTGGCTGTGGATTTGTGTGATTTTTTTTTCAATAAATGACCTAAAATGTCACTACTTAGTAAGAATAGAACACTTATTTTTAAATGATGTTGAAGTCGTTTTGTATTCAGCCCTTTTTAACGTCCCACTGCTGGGCACGGGCCTTCCTTCAGTACGAGGGGAATCAGGCCATACTCTACCACGCTGGGCAAGCGCGGGTTAGCGGACTACACATATCTTTCGAAAACTTGCTAGGTTCTCTCAGACATGCAGGTTTCCTCACGATGTTTTCCTTCACCGTAAGGCAAGGGGTAATCATATTAGAAATGATTCGCACATGAAAATATTAGAGGTGCGAGACCCGGGATTTGAACTCGCTTCACTCGGTTTCACAAGCGAGCGCGTTACCACTGGGCTACCACTGCGTGTGAAGCTTTACCTTACTTAAAAAGGAACTTCTGTTACTAATATAGATTTAATGTAAACCTTAAACGGGCTTAATCATCTTTTCTGTGAATGTCGATCGATGAAAATCGATTACAATTTTCAACCGACTTCAAAAAGGAGGAGGTTCTCAATTCGACTGTATTTTTTTTATGTTTGTTACCTCAGAACTGTGTCAATTATTAACCGATTTGGACAATTTTTGTGTTGTTTGAAAGTGTATACTTCCAGATTGGTCCCATTTAAATTTCAAAAAAAATACCACCCCTAAGAACCCCTTGAAACTTTGCAAGTGTTTCTATTTCCGTTGATAGTACAGTGGTTCGGTATTGTCGAACTGATCTGATGGTAAGGCCAGAAGGTGGATAGGTGGAACTCTTCAACGGCTAATAGTAGATACTTTGAGTTTGGGCTTGTTTTGTTTGATTTGACAAGCCTAATACGTTAGAATTCTTACTTTGCTACTACTGTCTACACTAAAAAGGGAAAAATAAAAACTTATTAACAAAAAAATTAAAACCGACTTCAAACAAAAGCACTAAAAAGTAAAAAATAACCGATTGGTAGTTTTCATTTACTATACATACCTAATCAAATATTTTCGAAGTCGGTGTGCTTTGGCTAAGTAATTAAAGCCTACCTATTAAATACATACCTAATCAAATATTTTCGAAATCGGTGCCAGCCCATACAAAGCAAAGCACACCGACTTCGAAAATATTAATTGATTAGGTATGTATAGTAAATGAAAACTACCAATTAGTTATTATTTACTTTTTAGTGCTTTTGTTTGAAGTCGGTTTTTATTTTTTTGTTAATGAATTCTTCTATCTACGATATATATATGGATCGATGTCGATACATCGGCGAACATCGCACGGCGCGCTAAGAATGTGACAGCTCAGTGGCTACACATGTTTTCTATTGAAGTATTAAAGCAAAAACTACACCAAATTAGGCGCTTATATCGAGAAATGGCGGTTTTTTCTTTATATCTCTTTAATCGTCTTTTTTTATTGTCACCATTTGTCTTGTCTACATTCATAGTTGTTCACACGTGTTCAATACGCTTGTATCTATAGGTACTAATATTATAAAGAGGTAAAGTTTGTGGGTTTGTGAATTTGAGAGTTTGTGAAGTTGTATGGGGTAATCTCTGGATCTACTGAACCGATTTATATGAAATTTGGTAAGAAGATAGTTAAGACCCTGGGAAGGACATAGGTTATTCTTTATCCCGGAAATCATCCCTTAAGGGAGTGAAAATGGGGATGAAAGTCTGTATTGGGATGCAAGCTAGGGACGAAATCGTACCGTACCTATAGATTTTTAGATTATTACTATAACAATAATGAATTATTGTAATTTTTAATTTTGGTTATGTGTCACGAACGAACACATATTTAATGTGTCTGTCAAATATTTATCCTTTGCTATTCACCAGCTGTTTTCTTATAAGATTCTACATATTATATTTAAAAAAAAAAGTTTTATTGGAAGCGACAGCCGTGTCCGTACAAGTCGATGCAAACGAAACACGATCGTGTGATACCATATAATTATGGTAACATTGTAAGTTATTAAGAACGTTAAGAAGTGTGTGCTCGTTACCTTATTAAGCAAGGAATAATTATGAGACGATTTTTAAAATGCTTTCGTTTCCACGCTTCTGAGATGAATACGGGTAGATATTTCTTGAAATAATTTCAAAAGTGTTGCTATAATTGAAAATATTCTTTTACTAGCGCTTAAGGTCCGTTTGAGTTTATTTTAACAATAGCTAATCAATGTTAACTTATAAACTACTAGCATTGCTCGCGGCTCCGCTCGAGTTCAGATGACCAAAAAAAAAGTCTTAGGTTTTACATATTACTTAGTATACTTGTTACAGTTGCAGTTTTTGTATTTTTTCTCAGAAATGAGACATTTTCCCGCAGTAAAAAGTATCCTATATGTTGACCCGGATAACCAGCTATCACCATGCCAAATTTCATCAAAATCCCTGCGGTAGTTTTTCTGTGATGCGGTAACGGACAGACTGACAAGAATTCTAAACACTATAGATTCGGCCTCTGTATCGATAATAATGTTTATTTCAATAAGATTTTCCAAAAAATATCTAATGTACAGATTAGGCTTAGTTCCAATTTTATTATATGTATAGATTTCTAGAATTGCCATGATAAAATGTTTATAGAAGTACCCACTTATTAAAATAAAAATATTTGTAAATTGTTTACTATCAATTATTTTTTATTACAGATAACTTTTTTCTTTAATAATTATAAAGCAAGATACTGTAGAAGAAAAAAATAATTTAGCCTAAAGCAGATTTTAAGTGCGTATTAGTAGGGCGATTAAGATCAAGTTCAGAATTCTACTCGCTTAATAAAAATTTTAATATTTTGTATAGTAAATATTTTTTTGTTCAATATAGTTATTATTTTGTGTAGGTTACCATGACAACCGGGCTGGACCGCGACACGATACGCGCTGCATACGAAGACGTGAGAGCCGACACTACGCCTACGGAATGGTAAGTTTCGACAAAAAATTCTTTTTAAAAATGAAATATTTTATTGTAACTTTAGTGTAGCTAGCGATTCTCCTTCGGTCCTCTCGGCTTCATCCCTAGATACGTTTTAACGATTAGTGTAGATTTCTTAGAAATGAGATATTTTCCCGCAATAAAAAGTATCCTCTACGTTGACCCGGATAACCAGCTATCATCATACCAGATTTCATGAAAATCTGTCCAGTGGTTTTCTCATGATGTGGTCCCAGATACACAGAAAAATTCTAAAAACTATAGATTCGGCCTTTATATCGATAATAATTACTATTTCAGTAAGATTTTCCAAAAATATTTATTGTGCACATTCGAATCGGTTAAAATTTTCTTATATGTTACATAGATTGTTCAGGAAAATAATAAATGTAATAATTAATAAGATTTATCGTCCCGCTGAGTTTCTTTCCAGCCAGTTCTTCTTACGGGGGATCACAATAACCTTTCTATCTGTCATTTTCTTACTAGAGATAGACATTTGACATAATTTGTAATTATCTCATTTTTATATCACCGTTAGAGGTGAGACATCAAAAAAATACTAGTAATATTAAAAGTCAAATCTTGCTCTATTTAGTGAGCGTACAATGTACATATTTATATAAAACTGTACTTACTTTTCTAATTTACCTATTTATGTATATTGTAGGTACTATGACTCTTCATAGTATCATATGAATTAAAAATCTATCCCACGGGAACCATACATTTTTCCGGGATAAAAAGTAGCCTATATGTTATTCTGATGTATGAGCTATATTATTGTAAAGTTTCATTAAAACATTTAGTAGTTTTTGCGTGAAAGCGTAACAAACATCCATACATTCACACATTCAGACATTAATAATATTACTTATTAATAGGATTACCATGAATTTCTACGAAATACCTATCTCCTCATATACTACCTCAATTGCTTACATCAGTATATTCATAAAGAAAAAGAAAATACAACAAAAACACAAAACAAATCCGCTTTCCATTTGAAGAGCCGAGTCTAGTCCCGACAGCCGCACATCCGCGTAGAGACCAATCATTATAAAAGGGTTTTTGTTTGGCGTTCGACTGAAGTTCGACAGAGCGTTTTGAATACATCCAAATCCTAATTCTCTAAAATCGAATTATTTAATATATATTTAATATATATATATATATATATATATATATATATATATATATATATATATATATATTAAACCGTTTAGTTCGATTGCGTTACGCTTGACGCTAGGGTAAGTCGCTAGTTTGTTTATAAGTTCTAAAACGTATTTTTTTTTTTTAAATAAATATAATAAATAAATAAACATGTTGGGACATTAACACACAGCGCCATCTAGTTCCATGGTAAGCTACGAGGCTTGTATTATGGATACCAAATAGTTGATACACTAAATATATATAACTTTAAATATATACATATTATAAATGCATGCAAACATCCATGACTGGAGTACAAACATTCGTGCTCATCACACAAATGCGGGACTCGAACCCGCGACCGCTGGCACAGCAGGTAGGGTCACTACAAACTGAGTCAAACGTGTCGTCAAAAATATATAAAAAAAAGTTCAAATATCCACTTAAAAATTTAATGATAAACAATCCTTCACGTTGAAAATTAGTAAATTGTGATATGTATCTTGATGTTGGGTTTTGCAATAGCGAAATAATTTTACCTGTTTGAATAACTTGTAAATCAGTTTATTCGAGGCAAGGTATTTGTATTGATCGACCTGATTAATTGTTAGACGAAAATTTCTATCAAGCACACATCTTTCAGAAGGATCTCAATTATTATTCAGCCCCATTTAACGAGGGGGATCAAGCTATAGTTCACCATGCTGGCCAACTGTGGGTTGGTGGATTTTACATGTCTCTCGAAAATCTTTTTTTTTTTTGAATTATATGAAAACTAAATTAAAAGATTAAATAAAAATCAAGTTGCCAAAAATATGTTTTTTTTTTTGATATTTTTTTTGCAAATGTTATATACTGCGCAGTAACGAAATAACCGCTAAAGCTATACAAGACTCGCGGTACTGGACTCGCCAATTGACGAAATTATATTTTTTCACAATTTCAACTTGACAAAAAAGGACCTTCCCAAAATTCGTCACGAGCTCTCGGGATATTATGTACCATAATCATAATGATCTACTATTAAGTGAATTAACAAATCATAACTGACCATCTACTCTCAACTCAACTCAAACATATCAGAAACATTAAAAATATATTATACCTATCACATATTTATTTTTTTATTTATTTAACTATCTAATTAGGATCACCAATATGTTGTACAGTAATTTAACAAAAATACACAATTGACTTGAATTACAGAGGAGGTCAAAATCCAACTTATCTTACTTATATGTACTCGTAGGTAACCAACCACGACATACATAAACAGTTACACGGAGCATTTAAAGATTGACAGCACTATAAATTATAAAAACATTAAATACTCTATTGTAATTAGTTACTTAAAAGCAACAAAAAAAATATTCCATACTATTACGACACACGAATTAATCTAACTAACATTTGACTTGATGTCTAATTTTAACATCATATCTTCCCATACAAAGGCCAATTGTTCTTGTTTACATCAATAAATGCCTATAATATAAATATCCATAATAAACTTTCTTAAATTTACGCGAATATTTGACATTTTAAATGAAACTCGCTGTAAAGCATCCGAAACGTCGGGAACCAAAAATCAAAATAAATCCGCGAAAAAATCCGAAAAGATAGTTTTATTTAGAACTAGCGACTAACCCTGTGATTTGCTTGATTCCCCATACAAACTTTCATCCCCATTTTCACCCTTAAGTGATGATTTCCGAGATAAAAAGTATCCTATGCACTTCCTAGGGTCACAAACTATCTTCTTACCAAATTTCATCTCAATCGGTTCAATAGATCCAGAGATTACCCCCTACGTCACAAACTCACAAACTTTACCTCTTTATAATATTAGTAGTCAAATATTCGCGTAAATCTAAGAAAGTATAAGACAAATTCAAAATATTTTATTCAGCACTAAATTATTACATTCTTTTTTACTTTAGTTTTATCTAAAATAATTATACCTATCTATACCTACATAATTATATATTTCTGCAATTTCGATGTCTCCATCTAACAATAAATGCACGTTTTTCTTCCAACGAAACGTTGCAGTTCTTAGTGTAACTACTTTCTTTGAGACGTTCGTTACCGTATTGATGCCGTAAACTACGTCGTCTCATCACTGCCAATGCTTTTTTGTTCCATTCCGATCAAAAGAACCACTAGTCTAGACAGTGCTAATGAAACAACAACGTGTTAGAAATGCGAAATTGCTGAGTTTTTACCTCTAACATTCGTTTTTAGCCTTCATTTGTGTTAAAATTATATTTTTTATCTGTACTTGTCAAAAAGGATGTTTATAACTTTATTAATATATAAATATGTTGCGATATTAATACACAGCACCATCTAGTTTCATGGTAAGCTACGAGGCTTGTGTTATGGATAACAGATAGATGATACACTACACATATATAACATTAAATAAATACATGTTATAAATATAAACACCCGTGACTGGATTACAAACATTCGTGCTCATCACACAAATGACTGCCCGCAGCGGGACTCGAACCCGCGACCGCTGGCACAGCAAGTACAATAAGGGTCCTTACAAACGTGTCGTGTTTATTATTAGAAGATACCTAATATTGAACACTGTAATTATTTAAATATTACCAAAATCTAAGCAACTAGGTATTAATATAATAATAAGAAAATATCTATCGGTTTACATCCGCTAATCTCCTGAACTTAGCCTGCGCTAAATGGATTTTCTCCTTCGAACGCCAGTTTGCCGGATGGCGGATATCAACCTATCAAACGGGCCGCCGACTTTGAAGACGCTTAAAATGTAATTATTCTACGGTAGAGAATTTCTATCCTTAGGTTGAAATTTTTGTTGTTGAAATAATGAAAGGGGCCGAGTTATCATTTATTTATTGAAATAAAATGAAAAACGTTTTCACAATTGGCTAGTACTTCCATTTTTGAAGTCGGTGAAAAAGAAAATATTAGACGTGTAATTCATGAGCAACAATATAAACCTATGATGCTTTTTTTAATCTAGGTAAAATAAGTTGGACCTGATATGCTTTCTCCATACAAAATGTCACGACTCAAATATGAGTCGAAAGTAGTATGTTATTAGATTAGTAACATCTAAAAAAAGTGATCACGTTTATATTTATTACTAGCATTGGCAGCGGCTCCGCCCGCGTTCAGATTACCAAAAACCTAATTCTTAGGTTTTACATATTAGTATACTCTTACATTGCATGCAGTTTTTGTATTTTTTTCTCAGAAATGTGACATTTTCCCGCGGTAAAAAGTATCCTATATGTTGACCCGGATAACCAGCTATCATCATACCAAATTTCATCAAAATCTGTCCAGTGGTTTTCTCGTGATGCGGTAACAGACAGACAGACGGACAAAAATTCAAAAACTATAGATTCGGACTCTATATTTCAATTAGATTTTCCAAAAAATATTTAATGTAGAGATTTAACTTTTTTTAATGTAACTGATGTTTTTTTTATATGACAATTTTATTATATGTATAGATATTAGATAATATTAGGTTATAATATTTTAGTATTGTTACCTAGAAAAAAAAACGATTATATTTCTGTGACAGACACATTTAACATTTTATTTTCTATACCTCCTCCAACCCACACTTGTCCAGCGTGGTGGACTACTCTATTGAAAAACTCCAATAGGATCTCATCTAAAGCGTTATTGGTTTCCATGTGGCTTTTGTTTTCTACAGGCTATAGTCTGATCCCCCTCGTATTGAAGGGAGGTTCACTCCCAGCAGTGGACCGTTAAAAAGTGCTGAATCCAATTTTCTATAATTTAACTAGCGAGGTCCTTGCCTTTTGTACTACATATAATATAATTATATATTTATTGACATATAATATAATAATATAATTATAATCATTATTATTATAATACTACATATATATATATATTATTATATACAGGCAGTGCCATCTTTTGGGACATTTTATTACAAACAGCAGCTCGCCTTTATCCAGGTCATAGTTAGTGTACTAATTTTCATCTAAATTCGTCCAGTCGTTTCGGCGTGAAAAAGTAACAAACGTACACTCATATTATGTTTGTTTGTTTCTTTTGTACGCTCAAAGGACTGGACGGGTTTGTATGTTTAGTACACACTAGCGACTTACGATAGCTTCGCACGGGTGCGTCTCTAGGTACTCGTATTTTGTTTACATTTTCATGGATTTAATTTTTTTTGAGCGGACCCCAGATTCTTTTTATAAAATAAAAGTAGCCTAAGTTACTCCTTATAACATCAGCTATCTGCCATTGAAAGTTCCGTCAAAATCAGTCCAGCCATTTCAGGTATTAGCCGGAACAAACAGGCAGGCTAAAAATTTAAAAATGTTACTTTTTCTTATTAGTACCGTATATACTTTCATATGCATTTAGTAAAAAGCTGTCATTTTAACATTGCAAACAGACACTTCAATTTTATTTATTTGTATAGATATAAACTAATGATCTAGAGTAATATATAGGTTTATGTTAGGCACCTAGGGACGAACCCGAGCGAAGCAAGGGTAAGTGTATTTTATAATAGTAGCTTGATGTATGTATGTAGTTTTAATTTGAATGGATGTTGAACAGGGCGGTGTTCAAGTTCGAGGGCGCGCGCATCGTGTGCTCAGCGCGCGGCAGCGACTTCACAGAGTTCCGAACACAGTTCTCCGATGACGACCGCGCGTTTGGTTACCTCAGGTTTGTTATAATCTACTACTACTACTAAAGTCTTTATGACCAATTTTAGTTAATGGCCAGCGAATCTTGATTCTTGATACTAGCATCAGTGTAGAACATATTGTAGCGTGCAGGCATGCGCATACGCACAAATATATGTTCTCTAAATTCTATCACTTTTACTCTTAACAGTACGTAAGGAATCAAGTGAAGGACTATATTCTTCAAAGTACCGGGAGAAAAACTAAAAATTTGGACTCGAACTCTATTCAATCAATAGATCCTTTTATAGTCAGTAGATAAAGTTCTGCTTAAACAAACGAAAAATAACATTAAAAATTTAAGTAATAGTATAAAAAATGTTTTAAAAAGACAACAAAATCGAAAGTGCATAATAATTACAAGACTTCCGCGACACCATTCAGACAAAGAGAGACAATAGCATTCCCAAGGATGGTTGACGTCGGGCAGGCGTGAGGCGGCCGGTCGTAAAACTTTTGCCAAATCCTATCAGCAGTACAGAAGATGTACTGCGCCGACCCCAAGTGATTGGGAAATGGGCAGGGAAGAAGAGATAAAGTTCTGATTAAAATGTGTATTTAGGTAATATCTACTGTGTATGTCTGGACCCGCTCTGTAAGTGTTATTTATATATCAAAAACAACTTCTAGTTTTGCCCGAATACAGAATTTCAGCTACTAAAATAATTAAAAAATAAAATGAACCATATTACAAAATTCGTAAGTTTCTGCGATTAGCCCTAACAAACAAACTCGAAGTTTAGTTTATAATGCCTGTTCCTCGTTAGGGTGCAGATGGGCGATGAGATGTCGAAGCGCCGGAAGTTCCTGTTCGTGACGTGGGTGGGGCCCAACGTGTCCGTCATCAACCGCGCCAAGATGTCCACCGACAAGGCCATCATCAAGGATATCATCTCCGTAAGTATTGCTGGCGAACCTCTAGCGTGACCTGTCCTGGCCTCGATCAGGTGATATGTGGCATGTGTATGTACCGACGTACATACAAATGGTCGCCTCACTGCTTATTTGTTATAACGACTAATTTACCGATCATTTTTTTAATACATACCTAACTACTACCCTTTTAAATGTTAATTCTAATGATTTTAAATACACATTTTATTTTAATATAGCCAAAGAAATGAATTTTATTTATGTATGTATATAAATCTTGAAAATGATGCTTTGTCTATACTAATATTATAAAGAGGAAAATTTTGTGAGTTTGTGACGTTTGTAGCGGGTAATTTCTACTGAACTGATTTAGATGAAATTTCGTAAGATAGTTTGAAACCTTGGGAAGGACATAGGATACTTTTTATCCTGGAAATCATCCCTTAAGGGTGTAAAAACGGGGATGAAAGTTTGTATTGGGAAGCAAGGTAGAGACGAATCCGAGCGAAGCGAGACGAGTCGCTTGTATTTAATATAGAAATAGAAATTGTGCTTACAGTAAAGTACAATACGTTGGGTTGTTTGATCAAATAACCACTAAGACGACAAAATGCTTCATGTTTCTGTACATTCGTCGTCGTAAGTATATTGTACGATTCGTCTTTTTAAATACAGAAACACTACTGCCCGATTTCACCAACAACCCATAAGCCACCACCTACGTATAGGATCCCTAGCTTAAAAGCCCCCTAAACTAGCCCCTAAATTAAATTTCGTTTTATGATCGTCTTTAAGCCTATATTTCGAGCCTCCGTGGTGTAGTGGCTAGCATGTACGGCTGCACACCCGGAGGTCCTAAATTCGAGTCCCGGGTCGGGCCAAGTTTAGTTATTGAGTCTTTCTGTATAAGTAAGCCTCAGTAACAGCCCGGAGTTGGGAAGTTGGCGGTGTTTCACCCCCGTGCCTCGGAGAGCACGTAAAGCCGTCGGTCCTGCGCCGACACTCTCACTGCTCGTGTCGAGTGGTCGTCCCATCGGAGTATGAGAGTGACAGGAACAGAGAGTGCACGTTGTGTCTGCGCGTACACTTGTGCACTATAATATCTCCTGCGCAGTTGGCTAGTCTCAATGAGATTGGCCGCCGTGGCCGGAATCGGTCGGGAGAACATCATCATTTCGAGCACCTAAATTTAGGGGGCCTTTTAATATTTAGGTGACCCCTAACTGTCGGTGAAACAGAAACTGTCCCCTAACAGCCCCCTAACCATGCTTAGGGGAATTAGGTGACGTTGGTGAAATAGGGCATACGTCTTATAAAGCAATAAAAAAATATTACTTAATTTACCTAGATACAATATGGCGTCTTAAAACCAAATTTATATTAATTTATTGATATTTATCTTTATTATTATGTTATTTCATTTTTATACATCCATTACACGTACAGTGATTCACTTTATCAGATTGTAAACAAGCCTTTGAGTTGCCCTTTGATGTTGGTCATTGACTGCCGCTGATATTGTTTTTAAGTGGGACTCTATCTTATCTTATCCCTTCAAATGAGTGTGTGTTATTTACTAATAATTTTTTAATATTTTTTTCCTTTTAGTATTAAATTGTTAACTAATTGACTTTTCTTATATGTTTTTGGTAAAAATAACTTTATTTTTGTGGAAATACTTATTTACCTTTTTTTTTATTTTATCAGATTTACTTATATCTAATAATACGAAGTTACATTTTGTATTTATTACAGACTAGCATTGTCCGCCGCTCCGCCCGCGTTTAGATGACCAAAAACCAAATTCTTAGGTTTTACATATTAATTTTTCGTATTTTTTTCTCAGAAATGAGACATTTTATCGCGGTAAAAATTACCCGGATAACCAGCTATCATCATACCAGATTTCATCAAAATCCTTCCAGTGGTTTTTCTGTAATAATTCAATGGCATAATTTATGTTAATTGATATTATTTAATAAAACAAATAATATACTTTGTATTGTAAATGCACACCTTTAATCATACAATAAATATGTTGGGGCACTAACACACAGCACCATCTAGTTCCATGGTAAGCTACCAATCCAGTCAAAGAAAAGTCTGAAATCAAAATTTGAACCTCAACTTTGCATTTTTGATATAATGTAGTTTTAATGAGTTAATTTTGACCATAGGAAAAAAAGTCATGATACTTATTTTATGTAAAATTTTAAGCTCTACACATTTTTATTAATTTTTTTTTGTCCATTTTTACCATTTTCAAGTAATTGCAAAAAAAAATATTTTTGACAAAAAAATTTCAACCCTTGCCTGGTGTTGCAGACACGAAAACATTTACACATTGTTTTTAAATTACATTATATCAAAAATGTAAAGTTGAGTGCCAAATTTTGAGTACAGACCTTATTTGACTGGACTGTATGGGGCTTGTGTTATGGATACCAGATAGTTGATACACTACACAATACACATACACATATATAAAATTAAACACATACATATTATAAATATAAACACCCACAATTGGAGTACAAACATTTGAGCTCATCACACAAATGAATGTCCCCAGCGAGACTCGAACCCGCGACCCAGGGGTTGCAAGGGCACATCACGTAGGGTCGCTACAAACTGAGCCAAATCTAAAATACAATAAATAACAGTTCTCCAAAGTAGCACAATCAAATAAAGTCATATAAATATTTTCTAACATTAAAACCGACAGTTTGAGCCACCGCAGAGATAAAGTCATAGCCTACAATGCACTTGTATTTAGAAGTATCCAGATCTATTTCTTTGCTCCCTGCAATAAGTTTTAGTTCAACCAAAGTTGCTATTTGAGCCAATAAGTTACTCGTCAAACCAATTTTTTCCTCTAGAATAGCATAAAATATTGCGAGTAGCCTATCTAATGTAAAGATTTTTGGACCTAGCTGTGTGCTTAGTTTTTCACTTATTTTAGCCTTCGCTTTCACTTGCTGTAAGCGTTTTCTCTGTTTTCCATGATTTTTCATAAACAACCGTTTGTCCTCTTTTGGTGGGTTGTAACTGGCCAAGTAAGCAGCGATTAATAAGAATTTTGCATAATAAGGTAATTCAAAACTTTGTGCAAAAGTTTTGGTTGATAACAATTCTTCTTTTAGAGTGTTTTCAAAATTGTATGTCTGTAGTTCCATCCTATCTGTGTTTTCCTTGCCGGGTGAAGGCACCATTGGTTTAGACGAGTTAACTCTCAAATATAATAATTCCAAACTAGTTTTCAGTATTGGTGCAATGTGCCGCCACAATTTAGAGAGATCAGTGGATTTGATTTCATTCTTTACAATCGGTTCACAATATTTCACGAAATTTACTCTCGCCATGTGTTGTAATTCAATTAAATCGCGACACGGTCGGTAGAACACGCTCAAGAATGCGTTAAGAAAGTTTGCAAACAACTCGGGCTTCTCCAATTCTTCTTTTATATCACAGTCAATGTCATGATTACATGTCAAGTATCGCACAAAGGACTTTTGATGCATAAATATAATTTTAAACAGCTCCTCTTTGTTATAGTTAGGGAAAAATAACTTTATAGGTTCTCGAACGCCCATTTTAAAATAAAAATTATCGTAAATTAGATGGGTGACGAAAATGGTGCAAATGTTTAGGTTACAAAACTCGCGCAGTCGTAGGAACGTGCACATAATACTGTGATCCATGTTTCGGAGTCTCTCAGCTCTATCGAACACTAATATGAACGGCTCGTAGCTGGTTTGTTCGTTGCCGAACGCGTTCAATTTATTTATAAGTTCCCACAGTGAATCGCATTTTACATCCGCTAAATCTTCATTAAATCCACTGACAATGGCTTCGTACATAATTTTGGGTGTATAACATTCGATGCAGTCGATAAATACGTGTTTGTAAGACAAATGTTGTAGCACTGTTGTTAAACATAAAGTTTTACCAGTAGCCATGCCTCCGCTGATAAATACGGAAATTGGAAGCGGTTCATCGCCATCACCAAAGAGATTCAATAAGTCGTTCAATTGATTTTCTCTGCACGGTAATTTTGTGTATAAATCTTCCATGTTTGTGGTATAAGGTTTTATTTTTATTTCGATGACAAAATAAGCGGGAACATATTTATTATTTTCACAGTTGACAAATGACAATCATTGTCAAACTTTGAAGTTAGACCTGTTAATTTGAAAGCTTCTGATTGGTCCATTAGATGCTTGGAACGTTTCGTTTCACGCTTTTGTTAGAACTAAAAATATTATTGTGCAGTCTTTCTACATCGTTTTTGTGATTAAACGAATTTATTTTAATAATGCAGCAAATGGGTTTATTGTCTAGTTAGTTTACCAAAAAATAAAATATTCTATTCCTATATGACATAATTTTAGCACTTTGATTAAAATATATATATTTGATTAAAATATATTTATATTTTTTTTTCCAGAACTTCGCTGTGGAGCTCCAACTGGAGAGTCAAGCTGAAATAGATATCGATCAATTTAAAGACGCCCTGAACAGGGCGGGCGGCGCCAACTACGGCACCGGCGTCAGGGATTTATGAATTGTAACATAGACATACAAATTACCTTACACAAATATTTGCTTTTGTTTTAACTTAGCAATACTGTTCTCTTTCCTGTATTCAGAGAGAATTAAATAAAAATAACATATCGTGAAGTGTAAAAAAGAAGAAAAAGAAGTCGCTGTAACACTTAACCAAAGCTTAATCATAATATACGACGAGAACGAAACCTCCCTCGTATTGCTTCGTTAAGATATTTGTGTCGTAGGTATTTTTTAAATTCAAGTCGAAAGTGGCATATTCAGAAAACTTTTAGTAGAATAAAAAATAATCGTAACGGATTAAAAAAAATTTTGTAATGTTTTTATATTTAATAATAAATTAAAACTTCGATTTATATTTTGTAATAATATATTGTGTGACAATATATTTTAGTGACGGAACTCTTGGCATTTATACATATAATATTTGGTCTTTTACCTTGATCTTTGAACGCTGCATCTTGCCCTTTTTAGTATTTTTAAGGAGTCATTTCATTTTATTTTCTATGATTTTTTTTCCAAATAAAATTGTAATTTATTTTTTGATGTCAAAGATCTATTTATTTTAGGAATATTTTTGTGAGTGAAGCATTCAAATATGTAATTTCAAATATTATTTTAGCGGCAGGGTGCAATATGTCAATACCGCGTGAACGTTGTAACTGTTGCCATATATAGGCGCAAAGGTGCATTTATTTTTGTCTACATTTGGATTTTTATTGCTTTTATATACATTGACTAGTATTATATCACCCCTACATTATTGATGACTGGTAAATATAATTAACCAAAAAATTTTTACGTTGTTTTATTTATTTCCTTCTCATCAAGGACTTAATTCTGTAGGTAGTAAATTGCATTTTGAATTATCGCCGCTAACATATTACGTTAAATATTGTACGAGTAAGAATAATTCACAAATAGAAAAAATGTGTCTTTAAGTTTGTCCCGAGGTAAATAACTCGTAAAAAGTATAAACGCCCTATTGAATGTATAATATTATGTACACTAAAAATTCATTAACTGATTGCTGATTATTCTATAATAATTAATCAGTAAAAATGCGATAATTTGTTATACGAGTGTCTAATCCATTTACTTAGTTTTTTAATCACTCTTTACATAATGCTCAGTTGTTTTACTTTTTATATACTTTACAATATACATCAATAACAAATCGATACGTATAACGCCATCTATTGACTTTTATTATATAGACCACATAGATATAGACCACATGGACTGCTTATTGCTTAAATAATTGCTACGTGACACCGGCGTAATAATCTATGCCCAACTGGCATATTTTGAAGCCAAGAACAAGAAAACTGAGTCGAATAGGTATATAATTGATCGTTCTTCGGAATTTGGATTGATCATGGTGGTGTTTCCCTGCTTGACAAATCAAATAAGTAGCAGATATTTGATATTATCAGAATTATGCGCGTATACAAACGGTTCCAAGGATATGAGGCTTTTATATTATCTCGAATACTTTCAATTCTTCATATATATATGAGATTAAGTACCTTTTTCTATACATATAATAAAACTCTAAGTCAAATTTGTATATTAAATATTTTTTGGGAAATCTAATTGAAATAGACAGTATTATCGATACAGAGTCCGAATCTATAGTTTTTAGAATTTTTGTCTGTTACCGCATCACGAGAAAACCACTGGACAGATTTTGATGAAATTTGGTATGATGATAGCTGGTTATTCGGGTCAACATATAGGCTACTTTTTACCGCGGGAAAATATCTCATTTGAGAAAAAATACAAAAACCCAAAAACTGCATTGTAAGAGTATACTAATATGTAAAACCTAAGAATTAGGGTTTTGGTCATTTGAACGCGGGCGGAGCCGCGGGCAATGCTAGTAATATATAAATATTTAATAACGTTAGGAAATACTAGGTAAAAAAAACAAAAATTAAAAAATTAAATCTTTTTTATTTCAAAGAAAATGATATCTAAACAATAATGATCTAAATCGTCACACACTTGCTTGCAGCTACAGTTTCTCAAATGCTAAAAAAATAATCTAGAAACTTTCAAAAAACAATAATAGCCCACTTAAAAGTTTGAAAAATTGTATACAAAAATGAGTACTAAAATTGAATTATAAAAATATACATGCGGCGTCGAAATTAACTATTTTAGTTGAACACACTATTATTTTGGTAAGATACTCTCAGTTTGTATGAATTTTAAGACAATATGAATTTGATTTTACATGAAAAAATAACTATATACTTTTCGTAATTATTTTCTATCTACTTATTTATTACTAATTTAATTGTAAAATTTCACAAAATGATCATCAAAGCAAGGGTATTGATAAGACCTCATCTCCGCCCCGGAGCAATGAATAAAATAATTGGACCCAGTTATTTTTTTTTTTCTGTCGATAGTTGCACTTGGGTTATGTTTTGTTTTTCTGGTTATTTTAAAATTGAACAATATTTATATAAGTATTGTTTATTTTTTATAATTATTTTATTTTTTATAATAAAATGCTTATAACTCTTTTGGTACTTTTACGCACATGGCTGTTTTTTGCATAACTGGGTCCAATTATTTCATACGATTTGTCCTTTTTTTTTACATATTCTGAAAGTAAACTGTGTCTGATAACATAATATATTTATGAAAGAAAAAAACTACAATTAGAATTACTTGTGAGACGCCAAACGTTGGTGTAACTGGAATTTTCGTTCAAAATGGGACATTTTCAGTAATATTTCGACTATTTCTGTACAGAGCACATATAAAAAGCACTTTCTCTTTTATTTTATTTCTAAGTTTTTATGTTACTACACAATATATTTAAAAATTACAGTGCTCCTATCCTGCACAACCACACAGTTGACATTCAGAATATGTAAAGAAAATATCAAATCATTTGACATATTTTCATTATTCTGGGAGCAAATATAAGGCCTTATCGATACCCTTCCCTAGATTAATTACATTGCTAGTAGGTTATGTATGAACAAACTGAAAGAACGTTATAAAAACTTATATGTTACTCTAGATATATGTTAAAACTATAGACATAGAGAGTGGAGTGAGTGGTGCCAGCCATCAGGAAAAATGACGGAAAGGCGCGACAGAGACAGAACGAATGTGCGGCCAGAAGTCTTCTGTATTCAATTTAATTAATGAAGATAGATATTTATAACCATTTTACATTCCATTATAATTTTAAATAAATTTAATAAATTAATATATTTTTTACAGTCCATTTATAAATTCAAATTGGAATAAAAGACAGGTATTGGCCGCGCGATCCCTTTCGCTTTCTAGAGATTGATCAATTTTATGAGAGTATCTCTCAGCAGACTCTATATCTATGTATAAAAACTAAATGGTAATATTGATGAAATATACTTAAAATATAAACAATTTGACCACAAATTAATATAAATTAAAAAAAACAGATTAAAAATGGGCTACAGTCTAAATTTTTAATTATTTTTCTTAAAAAAAAAAAAGAAATACCAAAGGCAATAAAAAAATGTAAATTGCGTATTGAATATTCATCCTATACATAATACTTACAATATAGTATCTATAAAACATGTACTTCACTGTAATTTTAACCTCCGACGCAAAAAGAGGTGTTTTAAGTTTGACGTCGATGTCTGTCTGTAGCATCGTAGCTCTCAAACGGATGGGCCGATCTCGATGCGGTTTTTTCTTTTGAAAGCCAGTTTTCTTTCGGTGGTTCTTAAATGTTTGATTAATATCGGTCCAGCAGTGTGAGAGTATCAGCTCTTTTCCAAAATGATGTAAGGCATTTTGGCGTATGATTACTCGATTAAGCGCTTCACGCGTGCCAGTGTAACCGTTAAAAGACAATTTGCGTAGGGGGTTTATTAATTTTTTAATTTATATTTAGCTTAGTTTAGATATTATAATACAACATTAATATAAATTTACGAAACATCATTACAACTGTACTATTTCTGACTGAATTTACACTTAATATTATAATAGAAAATAGTATACAATATGTCCCTAATCCAAATAGGATGTATAGTTGACTCATATATTTTATATTTATATGAAATTGAATGTTAAGTTTATTTATATATGCAAAAACCTATTAGCATTTAAGAACTTATCGATTACTTATATAAAGAGCATTTAGTATTTTATATTATAGTGTATTGAAGGAGGGCTATCTATCTACCCCTTCTCAATGTGGAGGGAGGGGAAGAAGGGGGGGGGTCACACTAGCGTCTACTAACTGCGAAGCCAAGAGACACAGCGTAAGGCGATGAATAATCCTGCGGGTTGTTCTACTTTATTTTAATTGAATTGATATTTCCTATATAATGATAATAGCCATTTTCAACATCATTTAATTTTGCGAGAAGGATCAGACCATAGTCCACTATGCTGGTCAAATATTTGATGAACTTCATATGTCTTTCGAAAACTCGCTAGGTTCTCTCAGACATGCAGGTTTCCATCATTGAGAGGATCCCTGAAGGATATGGACATAAGCTTTATTTCCTATGAATGTATATTCATAGGAAATAAAGCTTTAAGCTTTAAGCTACTTTATATAACCCTCCATCCTAACAAACTATAGATTATCTAAACGTGTTGTGTATGTATTATATATGTATGTGCACACCAGTGGCAAAGGATGAAATTTTAGCAGAGGTAAGCCGTTCCAAAAATATACAATTTTTATATACATATTCATGCAGAAAGGAATAAAGCTATTATATATTTCAAAAAGTACATTTATACATGTAAAAAATTAAATGTACCAATGTAAAATAATATTAATATAATGTTTAAGGTAAGACATCTTGTATGGAGCCTTCCCCACTGGTATATCTGTATGTATGTAGGGGGTGTTACAACCCGTGTATGTAGCACAGGGGTTGTCCGCGGCGCCGTCAGCGGGGGCAGAGCGCCCGCAGCAGGCGGCTGCGCGTGTGCGCCCCGAACAGCACGTTGAGGAGCGCCACGCCGTAGCCCGTCGCACGCTCGCCCTGGGATAAAATTAATAAATAACATATTATATATTAATACTTTCTTAGATTTACGCCAATATTTGACATTTTAAATAAAGCAATATTTTCGGATTGTTTTGGTAATATTTTTTGATTTTTGGCTCCCGACGTTTCGAATGCTTTACAGCGATTATAGTCACAGAAGAGGCACTCTCAGTCTATGTCATCATCATATTATATATTCTTAGATTTTATTTTAACTAGCGATTTACCCTAGCTTCGCTCAGATGCGTTCATAGGTATGCAGATTTTGTTCACAGTTTCATAGGTTTTAATTTTTTACGCGGAACTCTAAATCTTGTTTTAAAATAAAAGTAGCCTAAATTATTCCTTATAACATCAGCTACATAAGTCCCTTCAAAATCGGTCCAGCCGTTTTGGAGATTAGCCAAAACAAACAAACAGACAGACAAACAAATATATAAAAAAATCGCGTTTTTCTTATAAGTACCGTAGATAATTTCATGTGCATTTAGTAAAAAGTTTTTATTTTGACATTACAAATAGACACTTCAATTTTATTTATCTGTATATTATAACCTAGCGTTACCCGCGGCTCCGCCCGCGTTCAGGTGACCTAAAACCAAACTCTTGAGTTTTACATATTAGTATACTCTTACATTACAGTTTTGTATTTTCCTCAGAAATGAGATATTTTCCCGCGGTAAAAAGTATCCTATATGTTGACCCGGATAACCAGCTATCACCATACCAAATTTTATCAAATTCCCTCCAGTGGTTTTTCCGTGATGCGGTAACAGACAGACAAAAATTCTAATAACTATAGGTTTGGCCTCTGTATCGATAATAATGACTATTTCAGTAAGATTTTCCAAAAAATATTTAATGTACAGATTCTACTTAGTTAGAATTTAGAATTTTATTATATTCAACCAGATAGATCACAAACGATTGATGGAAAAGATAGAGAGCTACCGTGTTTCAATACCAATTTGGCGAAACAGCGTTTGGGAAGCTGCACAATATCTTTTCATAGCAAATATCTCTCTACATTCGACTTGCATCTAACATAACTAATAATTGATCTAACACACACACACACACACACAGCAAGCAAACATGTGGGTACGTACGCAGTGCGCGGGCGCGGCCATGTCGACGTGCAGCCAGCGGCCGGCGAAGTCGAAGCCGAGGTGCGCCAGCACGAACAGCCCCGCGCACGACGGCTGCGCGTTGTTGCGGTCCTGCCGGCGGTACATACAATATACGATCGATATATGATCATATTTGCACTTATATATGATAATAAAAACAAGTCAAATAACAATGTAGATTGTAAAGTGTATTAAAAGTAATATTTTATTATGATTAATGTTTTATACCTAATTGATTATTTTTATCAAGAAATTCTCAGTAGTGGGTTTGTTATATAGCTACCTCAGTAATTTCAACCTATCTAAATATTTTTAAGGATTATATGATTATTTTATCTAAGTATTTACTTAATCTAAAATTTATGTTTACTTAGTGTGTGGGCGCATGCATGCGTATGTGTATATGTGTGGATATATGCGTATGTATGCCTGTGTACGTACGACCATACATATTGTCGCCTTAATGCTTATTTGTTTAAACAACCAATACTTGTTGTATGTACTTACACATATAGATAAAACAAATTATTTCCACTTCATTAAAGTAGAAACAAAATGTATTTAAAACTCATACAATTGACATTGATTAAAAGTCAATAATTATATATCAAAATCTCTTCCAGCAAAACGGTCGTTTAAGCACATAAGCACTGAGTCACCGATATGTATATGTCTGTCTATCTCTCTCTCTGCGTGTGTATGTATGTATGTCTGTGTGCACACTCACGGCAACACTGTTCTTCATATCAGCGACGACGCTGCTGAACTCGGCGAAGTGCAGCTCGGGCGCGAAGGGCAGCGCGTGCGCCAAGTCGCCGGAGGCGCGGCCGGCGCGCGTCGCGCGGCGCTCCAGCTGCGCGCAGTTGGACAGCACCGCCGCGTGGTACTTGCCCGTCGCCGTGCCCTGCGCGAAACAACGTGTTGTTCATATGAAAAAAACATAAATAAGAAACACGCTTTAATGATGAACCGAACTAGAATGTAAAAAATTCGATAATTTTTAAAATTTTTATCTGTCTGTTTGTTTGGGAACGCATCACGAGAAAACCACTGGTCAGACTTTGATGAAATTTTGTATAATGATAGCTGGTTATCCGGGTCAACATTTAGGATACTTTTTACCGCGGGAAAATATCTCATTTCTGAAAAATCTATACTAAACGTTAAAACGTAATTTTTATTTGAGCATAAGTATAAAGTGATTAACAAGAAGATTAATGTTATTGTGAAAAAAGCCTAAAGTGCTTTGTAGAATATTTTTATATTAACTCTACTTTTAGAAACCGTACCAATTGAATATTTATAGCAACAGATATCGAGCACGAAACTTAAGAAAGTATAATATTTCTCAAACTTAAATAAAAAAGGTAGGTAGTAACAAAGACCTCACCTGTGCCCCGGTGAGCGTGGCCACGTCTACGATGGTGTCCGCCTTGAGGTCCCGCTGCGCGTACACGACGCCATCGCTCAGCACTAGCCGACCTGCGAATATTCGTATTATCTTTCAATCTTTGTAATAAATTTTACTTTCGACTAAAATTGGTAGGCTAGAAATGACAAAAGGTTGATTTTTTCCTTAAAATTTATCCTGTAACTTACTGTCACCAATTGTGTTTAGGTAATTATTCTAGTTGAAATAAATATACAACAATGTAAATTGAACCTTAAATGACATGTTTAAAGTTGTTTTCATAAAAAAGGATTGAATTGACACCTCACTCAAATGTTCAAATGAGCGCTCATTCGGTGAGGACATTTTTTGTCGCTGATTGTGTATTTTGTACTTTTTTGATCAATGTAGTATAAAAAAATCACAAATCATGACTCACCTTCGGCATCAGTATTGTTTATTTCAACAGTCCGTCCTGAATACAGCTGGTGGATATCATCAGGTCTGAGGAGGAAAAAGATATAGATAAATTGAATTATAGTACATTTTATGTACAGATAATAAAAATACAACAGTTTGCTTTCATTGAGCTGATCTGTTGATGGATGGATAAGGAGGTGGCTTAGCATTCAATCTTAAATGGCTTATTTGTAAAGAATTTGTACTTTGATCAAATTTATTAACTTCTATTGGTAAGTATCTAATTTCAGTATTATAACGTAAACATACCATGTAACCCAAACCCAAAAAAAAAAGAAAAAAAAAAAGAAAACAACAAAAATCAAATTAACTGTCTCCTTCTTCAAAATCACTATTGAAAAAAGAATTGAAATAGTGCAACTTTGACTCGCACAAGGAGAAAATTTTTTTTTTCAAATTTATGTACTTATTTAAAAAATTTCGGTTCCCGGATTTTTCCTTTACTTTTACTATAAGACATTTAATTTTGCCAAATTTCATAATTTTAGGTCAACAGGAAGTACCCTGAAAGTTTGGATTTTCTTGCAAGTGTCAAAATATGCTACATAAACGGCCGTTCTTATGAAACTTTGTTTTAGAAGTTTGACTTTTTCACAGGCTCAAAGGGGTGTCAGACCTGAATATTTGATGTCAATTTCAGTTTCATACCTAAACACGTTCCTGAGAAGAAGAGTTTTGACAGACAGAAAGACAGACGGACGACAGTCTTATAAGGTTATATGGGTTCCTTTTTATCCTCCCGAAAACTAACTCCCCCACAGTTCCGCATACCTGGTGGCCTTGGGCCCCACACTGTTCTCGGCCAGGCACAGCACCGCGTGTATGTTGATGGAGGGCTTCGCCTTCACGAAGGCGAGGAAGGCGGCCAGCACGGCCGCGGCGCCGCCGCAGTCGCCTTTCATGCCGACCATTGATGTCTGCAATTTTTAATATTTTATTATTATTATCTCCATTTAAATTCTTCACTTCTAGTTGTTTATTCGTTACTTCATCATAGTAATAAAACACACAGACAACAATACACACACACACAGACTCAAACACAAACAAAAATATATCAGGGCCTTCAGCATACACTATAAAAACTTTCCTCAGCAACATTCAGTAATACATTACTTTTTCTAATCCATACTACTTCTGCGTATCCCACTCTGCACTATCAGACGAGCGAAATAAACACAAGCAAAGACAAACAAACAAGCATATAATAGTTTTTATAATATGAGTAAGTCTGGCAATATCACACTCCATACTCGTGCCAACCTATAGCACAAGCAAAGATAAACAAAACCTCCTCAGCCTTCCACTCTTTACATACTCTTGGTTGATGATGTCGCATTTTTTCTCATTTATTTTTTTCCTGTGCAAAAAACAAAACCTACCCTTGCCTTAATGCTGAGGCCGCCGGTGTCGTACACGATGCCCTTGCCGACCCACGCCACGCTGTCGGCGGCGCCGGCCCCCGCGCGGTACGAGAGCGCCACCAGCGCGGGCGGGCGCCCCGCCGCTGCGCCCACGCCGTACAGCCCGCCCATGCCGCGCTCTTTCAACTCCTCGCCACGTATCACCGTGGGCTCGCCTATGTCCAGCTCTTTAGCTACGTTGTACGCCTCCTGCAAACATCACATTATTAACCCCTTTAATATTATAAATGCGAAAGTTTAAATGGATGGATGTTTGTTACTCAATCATGCCAGAACGACTAAACGGATCTGGATGAAATTCGACATAGAGATAGATTATAGTTTGGAATAACACCTAAGTTACTTTTTATCCTGGAAAAATATATGGTTCCATAGATTTGTTTTTGTACATAATATTCCTTTTGTCATTCGACTTATGGTACTCAATGATACAAGTTTTGCCTAATGTGTACCTTTAGATAAGATTTTGTAAGCTGTACTTTTTTGGTTTTTTTGGTAACAAAGATTATTAAAAATAAAATTTATACCTATTGTCGTCTTAGTGCTTATTTGACAGACGACCAATTTACCGAAAGAATACACATATATTTACTTATAAATGTAAATTCTATTGATATATATATATAAGAAAAATATTCTATTCAGATATATGAATAAATATATTTTGTCTCTCTGTAAAGTGCAACAAGTATTGGTACTTTGATATAAATTATAAATAAGCACTAAGGAGACGATATGACGAAATTTGAAAAAAAAAATGCATTTTAGAAATTTTTAAGCTTATGTTTTTTGCTTTATAAATAGATATTTGATCCATAATTCAAATAAGATGGTAATTTATATATATATATATATATATATATATATATATATATATATATATATATATATATATATATATATATATAATTTCTTGTTTTTTAAATTTTTACAATAATACCAGTGCAATTTTTTACTTGTAATAATAAAATAAACTTTAATATTTACATACAAAACAAATGTATTATCTTAATTTATTATACCACAAAAAAAATCTAAAACATTTCAAAAATACCTCAATAAAAGCATCTACACCCATTATGTTAGCAGGCATATCAGTGATCTTAGCAGCTAAGCGAGTAGCGTCAGCTATATCCTGCAATGTTGCCAAATCTTCGCTTGAGAGTGTTCCGTCAAGAAGTTCCGGTTCCACACCCCCATCCTCGTCTGACGAGTCACCCTCTGGAAGGCAATGGATGGATTAAGCAATGGGGTCAATATTTTAGTATCTAGTCTTGTCAAATAAATATTTTCAAAGTTTTGTTATTATTTGGATGTTCTATATTGTAGATGAAGTAATTACACACAGTATACAAACCCAAATTGCAGATGATCATCCCGGATTTTAACAGAAATGCTGTCAAATCCAAGGGTTGACAAAAAATATCAATTTATTTTATTTTAAAGTTAAAGCACTGCAGTACTATCTCATGGCAAGCCTAATCTTCAAGTCGTTTCTCGACCTTCAAGTAAATGTTAGAATATATGTCTACTGAACCAGACATTCCACTTAGGATAATTTGCAAAGTAAAATTTAGGGTAATGGTTATATTTCTGCACAGCACCTGCATCCTGAGCAATGTGTATCTCCACAGTGAGAGTCCGCTTGACGCCGGGCGCGGGGGCGGCGGGGGCGGGCGGCACGCCCACGCCCACGGGGGCGGGCCCCGAGCGCGCGCTGTACAGTGGTACAGCGCGGGCGACGGCCACGGCGCTCGCTAGCACGTCGCGCTTGCGGCAGACCAGCTGTGTGAAGTGCATTTATATATTAGATGGTGTTATAAATGTGAATATTTGTATGTGAGTGTGTGTGTTTGTTTGTTACATCTTTACCTAAAACAGGTGGAGTGACTTGGATGGGATTCAGTATGCAGATAGACTACAACCTGGGTGATTACATCGACTACTGTCAAACATTTAAGGGTCACAGCAAAGCAAAAATTATTATATTAATTAAATTTTCACTTTCAATACATTGGAACAGCCTTAGATTTTGTACTTGTACTATGATTATTAGGTTTACTTAATAAATGTCTGCCATATTTTATATGACATAATATATTAAATTATGAATAAAATCATTAAACAATTTAAACTAACAAATATTAACAATTAAATAACAAATGTATTAACACAGTTATAAGGTGACTCACCACAACAAATTCATCTCCAACCGAGCGTACAGCACTCCTCACAAGCTTGGACAAGGCATGAGAGCGAGAAGGCGCAGCGTGACGAGAACGACGCGGAGGTAATACACCCAACGCTGCACCACGAGGCCATATCTCACATACCTCCCCTGGTGATGCCACATTTATGCCTCTCCGCCAAGTCTAGAATATTTGAATAATGACAATGATATCAATTCAGTTGAATTTCAGAGAGTTCTAAAAATGGCCACAACATAATTACTTTTCAAATACTTAAAATGAACAGTAATCTTAACATTTTTTTGAATAGTTTATCTTTTAAAAGAAAAGTAAAAAGAATGATGTAAAAATTCAAGTAAAAATTTGATGTTGTACTATTAAGTTTCCTTATATATTATTTAGTAGGCACTTATCATGTGTATTATATTAAAGATAAATTATTTATATTAAAGATAAATTAAGAGGAAAAAGCATGTATGAGATAGATTACACAATATAAATATCTTATTTCTATTGATAGAAAGTTTAATTCTATGAGTTTACTAACCTCTTCAGACACTTTAGGTTCAAGTTTGCAGCGTACATCCTGCCAGGAGAGAGCAGCAAGATGGGCTGCCTGCCCTACAAACAGCACTGGTTTCTGTTCAGGGTCTGAGGCACTCAGACCCCATTTAAATTTAATACTCACAGAGGAATTGGACATCCTTCGGACTAAAAAAGAATAGTAATAATTACTATTACATACATACATCTTGAACAGACCAATTCATTATCTAATAAAATATATTATTTATAATTATTGTACCAGGATTGAGGTTAATCAAGTTGTTTAAAACTTTTTTAACATAATTGCAGTGTAATAAAAAATCTTAAGCAGGGGCACAGCTAGCATGGGTGACAAGCGAGGCAACAATTGATTGTTGTCACACTCAGGGAAGACAGCCCTACCCACCTTAGCTATGCCACAAGTTTTGTATACTATACAACTCCACAAAAAGCATAACTTATAAGCCACTCATATTCATTCTAGACTATAAAAACTGTAGACAAATGTTTAAAATAAACAATAAACTAGTTGTAAGACAAAAGTACAATAAAAATTGTCATGTAATTTATAGATAACACAAATAATCCATTGTTTCCTTAGAAACATATTAAAGTCTGAAAATTTATATGGTTTTTTACTGTTTTACTGCATATCACCAATAACATGTTTTACATGATATAAATAGATATTTAGATAATATGTATTACCATTGTTTTGTATTAGGTACTTAAATCTAATATGAAGAAACAATAGCTTTTTAATGTGAATATTCTTTTCAATTTTTTATAATGTTAATACATACATAACCTCAAAAGGTTGGGCGCATAATTTATAGTTTATAATATAAAATTAAATATTAGGCCAATTATTACAAAAATAACTTGACACGAAATGTAGGTCATTCACCTGCAAAGTGCAGAAAGGGGCGGTGATACGCACTTGCATGATTGGCAATTATCTTAACTATTAACATTGTAACTTATATAACACCAAATCATGTCAATATACAACACAAACAAGATAAAAATAAGTAAAAGAAACCGCTAACATTCAAAAGACTTACCATGTGATGTCCACCTCTTTATAAGAAACTAGTGTAGTTAAAATTTCACCTTCTATACCATCGATTGTATATACAGATTTATGGCTTAAATAAATTATACTTCGTATTTTTTATTTAAAAGATATCGCTCAAGCAAGCTTTCTTTTCAAATTTCATTTATTTAAGTTGCCAAATCATTGTTTCGTATCGTTTATAGAATCCGTTTAGTAATCCCTTTATGAATGTCATTTCATTTTCAAGCATTATAAAGCATTCACGTTAAATAAATTCAACTTTTTATATAAATAGTACCCTTTTTTTTGGTTAAAATTATAAATATGCGTAATTTTTATTAGAGTATTTTAGTTAAATAGTTTTTAATTTTCAATGTTTTTAAATTTCAGAACGTTTATAACGTTCACATTACTATGATCAATTCGGGGTAATTTTGAATTTTTATTTTTTAATATTTCTACTTTTGTTATGTTAACGCACGAATGAGAATAAACAATCTTCTGATAATATTATGTACACTACTGTCTTGTGGCTGGCTAGTTAAGTCCTGGGTCCGACCCTATATTTAAAAGAGCAACTGTGCTCTTTTAAATATAGAGGTATTTTTTTTAGTATGGCATTTATATTTTTTATGTAATAATTGAAATTTTTGTATGAAGAACAACTCGGCCGAACTTGTTATTATTTTTCCCTGAGAATGATATTTTTTCTAAATTAGAAAAGTTAACCCGAGCAATAAGTTATCACTATCCAAAATTTAGATAAAATCCGTTCAATCCTTTTTACGTGGCATGCACAGAGATAAACAGATATATTAAGTACAATACAGAAAAAGAATTCCTAAGTAATTATTTAAAAAATATATATTACATCTACAGATTTCGATTTGTTACTATTTTATTCAATGCTCAGGACCATGAAGAATTTATACACCTTTTGGACATGAAATCTAGGCGTTTCAAGTTGATATCTAATGTTTATTTTGTCCCTTACTATTTTTCCATTAATTAAATGGTATACATTTTTATGCAATAGTGAGACTACCATAGATTACCATTATAGAATTGTAACTCAGTACTTAATTACTTATTTATCTACTAGCATATCCCGCGGCTTCGCTCGTGCTAAACTGCAAAAAAAAACTCTAAAAAGGTAGGCTTCATATAAACTTTCATCCCCTTAGGGATGAATTTCAAAAAATGCTAAAACACGTATTTATTTAATTGTATTAAAGAGCATTAATACTAAGTTTCAAGTAATTCTGATCAAAAAAATATTTTTTGGGTTGTATATAATATGTATACCGTGGGAATGAGATAATCTCTCGCGGCAAAAAGTAGCCTATGTCACTCTTCAGTCTCAACTATACCATACAAAAAATCATGCCAATCCGTCACTCCGTCCGTTTCGACGTAAAAGGACAAACAAACAAGTAAACACACTTTCACATTTATAATATTAGTATGGATTATTTAGACATTGTAAATAAAAATTACATTCTTTTTTTTCTACAGGAGACGGTGTTTAGTGGGAGAAGAATAAAAATACAGATGATAATAAAATTGTTAGTAATTCATTATAATTTTAATTACATTTAAAACTGGAATCATGAATAAAAATACAAACATTATTACATAATGTCAAAGTAATTAATTATTTATATAAATAATAACAACGCACCACAAAATATGTACAAAACAATACTAGGAGGCATTAAGTACTTGATTTATAATAACTGATACTATTAAACTAATAGCTGTGTTTCAGATTTCATCTCAAAAACATGTTAAAAATATTCCATGAATACCAATATTACAAAAAAATCCCACACAAACTCAATAAAAATCCCACAAATGACCCATAGATTTGCCCTAAAACTATTCGCAAATATGTTAACATTTATTATATTTTTATGTAGTTACTACATTAAGCAACCTCATGATTTTAACAAACGAAGAAAGATCACAAGAACACAAATCGATGGGCACACCATACACAGTATCCAGAATTTTTTTATTAATATTAATATGCTACTATTGATACATTGTTAACATTTGTTTAATTTAGTAATCGATCAATTGCGGTCAAATTGTGGTCAAACCAATTCCATGAAATAAAAATAACGATTGTTACTGACCAATACAAAAAAAAAAAAAAAACAAAAAAAATGTTTTATAAAATTGTAGCATATTAATATTATCGGCTAGGTTTTTTTATAATCTGCTACAAGTTTTTTTATTATTCATCACGTTTCCGTTATACAGTTTTTAATATAGAGTGAACAATTAAATATGAAGAAAAAAAATCTTTTTCATCATAATATTATACATATATATGGTGTATTAAAAATATTTTTTATGTTACATTGTTTAAAAAAAACATCCAGTTTAGTTATATTTGGATTTGTTCTACAATCTCTAATCACTTCTCTATTCCATCATATTCTATGTTCTTATTACATACGTTTTATCTCTCAACAATAACACGTCCCACAACCTAGCCTCTCTACACAATCACTTACCACAATTTATATCGAAAAATACGTTTTAATACAAAAAATTACAGCTGTTTTTATAATATTTAACGAATTTTTAGTAAAATATTGAAAGTATACATTTATAGATGGAATGCTAATGTGTAAAAACGTTAATTTGGTATGTTTATGATAGTTTACTTCAGACGGCACAATATATTTTTTAAGTACCACACTAGTTAGGTAATATTTAGGGAGGCCAGAGAAAAAAAATATAATATAATTTTTTCAACAGGTTATAAATATAATGATGATTTTCAAATGACTAATATAATCGATTTTTTTTTCAATTTCTGAACAATACTAAGACATGTAATTTGTAAGCATCGTACTATAATCGAATCTACGACCTCTGTGTAGTAAAATTGAACAGAATGCACTTGGAAGCGATTGAGATAGTGAGATATTATAGGATGAATATCTACATATAAAAGAAAATCTAATAGAGAAATATTTCGACAATATCATAATAATATACGTACGTACGTCAAACTGCCGTCCAAAGCGATGTTTATTGACGATACTATATAAATTCTAATTGTTCAATAATCTTAAAAGTGCATAAGTTCAGATGCGATAGGCCCACAGCGTAAACATACGGAATATTCACATCTCATATTCTAATAACAATTATATAGCTAAATTTCCATACAGAGAGTGCAACGATAGGTATACTACTACGTAAAGCGATACTGTGTGTTCTTTTGAGGTTGTCAATAGTATCTCGTCTTACTGTAATACTTTCTTTGATTTACGCGAATATTTGACACTTTAAATAAAACCATATTTTCGCAGATTTATTTTAGACGTCTAAAACCTTCTCTCCCGTGTCTATGATTGATGTAAAACATTCGAAACGTCGGGAACAAAAAATTCAGAACACAGTTGAGCTTTGATTGGCTTAGAAATATACCCAAAAACTATTTCTTGTGTAATTTCATCCAATTTTTTAGATTGTAAAAATAATTACAAACTGAAAATTCTTAAGGTGAAGGGCGGCAAAAATTTATCAGGAAATACTTGGAATATGTGTAACTCCGCCATGACTATATTGTATTAGTGTACCCAACGTAGCGAAGCTTTGTCTCTGTAGGGATATTTACTCATTTGATTATACTTCGAAAGACGACAGACCGCTCATGTACCAATAATACAACAATAACAACAAAATTATTTTTATTCTAACATTATTCAAAGTGAAACGAGGTACTCTAAATAACAAAAAAAAAAATAATATATAGGCTGTCTGTCGTCTTTTGAAGTATTTAAATTGAAATATTTTCGTAGTTTATAACAGCACGTAACAGTAACATACGAAACTAGCTTATTGTCAATTTATTAAACGAGACACTTTTAAAATAATTTTCCACATGTAATAAAAAAAAAAAAAACAACCAAATCACCCGTAACTAGACGAACAAAGCATTTAAATTATAATTTAATTGACACTAATGGAAAAAAAATACTTGCGATTTGCACAAGAGTGAGGACAAAAAAGAAACTTATTATTAATAACACATCCCGTAAAAATTAGAACATTTTCTTCTGTTGTTTCTCTAATTTATATTTGGCCGAAAATCGTTTCCATTGTTTAAAAATTAAATATTACAAAAAAAACATCCAATGCATGGAAAAATATCAAAATTAACCGTTTTATAAAGTTATACGATTCTCAAGGCAGTCTTTATAAATACTTTTGCCAAAAAAAAAAAATATATATACTAATCTTGATAGCTGAAAATTTAAACAATGGAAAAATTGCCTTTTCAATAAACATTTGTCCTTAACAAAATTGTACTTTCAAACTGGCTAGAATGCACATTACATAAGCGTCGATAATTCATATAATTTACAAACTAATATAATATATTCACGGTCTATTTACAAAAAACCCTATACATTATACTAACAACAACATCGATAGTTAGAGAATAGTTAGAAGAATGGCGGAAGATGAAATATGGCGGGAAATACAAGATACAAAAAAAAATGATATTACAAAAACGCACGAATAAAAAAATGACTGACATAATTTTCTGCGCTGAATATTTTGAAGACTTTATTAGTAATTAATAAATGGACAGACAGACAAACAAAATAAATAAATTAAAAAAAAAATATTACAAACATTTAATCGCCATATTTCGTACTCGATCGTAGACAAGCGTTAATTTATTAACAAAACTATAGAGATAAATTTCGACCACCGCTCGAAGCTCAACGATCAAACAATTTTGTGCAATAGCCTAGACGTGCTGATAACTTTCCAATTGACAATATTTCTATTTACATAACAAACTGACATGATGGACATCTGTCCATAATTATTTATGTATATACTATATTATGAATAAAAATAATTTAAATTGTCATAATAGCCAAATTTATATAATATATTTTTAATTGTAGGTCAGTGTTGCCATGTTCTAAAGCGATATTCGAGTATCAATTAATTAATAATAAATAAAAAAATATGTGTATAGAAAAAATAACGACAATTAAAATTAAATTTAACAAAATATTTTTCTAGCAACACTAACCCATCTAGTAGGTTCACAGATAGATAATTCTTATAAAAGATTTTTAACAAAAAAAAAAAAAAAAGAGAAGCAAAATACAATTTGCCGTTTAGTTATCATAATTTAAAAATTTAATTAACACGTACAAAAGCGTACGAAAAGTATTTATTGCAAGTATTAAAAATATGTGAAAATCAATAATTAATAATGAGAATTGTAACATTACACATTAGTAGCTATAAAGCCCAGAAAGAATTTTGCATTATTTATGTACATATATTGGAAACATTTTCACAGCCAAATTACTATAGAAATAAAAAAATTATAAACAAAAAAAAAACATTTTATTTTTAAATAATATATTTAGTGGCCACATTTATAGAAACTTTTTGTTTCAAAAACTTTTATAGTTAAAATAGCACACTAGTTTAATTAGCATCCTCAACTATTTACCAACTTCAAAGAAGTCGAGTTGAGAGTTTATACAAATGGATATAATGAATATGTAAGGTCACAATATTCTTTATATCCAAAAATATATATTTGCAATGATTAGATATTTCTAGCGGATTTTTTTTGAACTAACGAGAGCAGTTTACAATATTACTTAATAAATTCTAACAATATATCATCTGTGGATACTTTGATATATACTTTTAAAAACATTGCAATACAGCCTAAATAGTAAATAGTTACTTCATCTGTCAAAGTTAGTTCTGCGACTTGCCACTAGGATATAGAATCTGTCAACTGCCAATCGAAGCATCGATGTTATTTTAATGTTGTTACTAATATCGATTTTAATAATAAATCTGATACAATTCAATACTTAGATAAATACCCGTGTTGTCTTTTATTGTTAATATATAAAAAAAATCGATACGTATACAAAAACATCACTATGATATATTATCGATTTATAATCAACCAATAAATATTTTAAACTCCAAAGTTTCTTTATGCTTTTTTATTTTACGTCACTATTTGATTATTTTTTTAAAATTTGAATCAATGTTTTGTATATTTTTTATACATATTTTTTGAAATTATTTATTACTATAAAGGCATACGTAAATATTTTTACAAATTAAATGACGCCATCATTATCACTTTTTTTAAATATTTGTTTAAAACAGTTTTGAACTAATATCACTGACTGAATTCACACAAATACAGTCATAAGTAAAAAACTTTAATCGATCAATTGTTAAAAATACATGGAGTACTATAAACAAAATAACCAAACTGATTTAAAAAACAGATAAATTTAAATACTTTCGTATCACATAATACCATAAATATTAAACGATTTTTTAAATTAGCAGATCATTCTTTCAAATACGATGAAAATACGCGATGAAACCATTTGCTTATATACCAAAAAAATATCGATATCGCAATCGAAAATAAAAATCGATAATCGATTATCGATATGAATAAATCATAACAGATTCGATAAAAATACATCACGTGTAATACAAACAAGTGTAATATCTTATAGTATACAAGCTAGTAAAGCCATATGTTGCTAAGCGAAGCACAACCTAGCAGAGAACCTCGCACTGCGCCGCCGCACGCTGCAAAGTGGATAAACTCATTATTATTATTATAATAGTTAAATTCAGGGATCGGAAACCAGTTCAATTAAACCGGTTTTGGTCATTAACCCTAAACCGAAGGTTTTTTCGGTTTAACGTTTTAACCGGTTAAATCAGGGAGAACGGTTTTTGACGAATTTAGTTTTCATGAACAAAATTAACCTGTGAAAATGACTTTTTGTGTGTTGATATTTGACGCGTCGATGAGCTCGCGAAGTCAAGAAACACACAAAAAAAAGGGAAGTACCCCTACTTCGGTGGGCGGTGCGCCGTGCGGGTTGCTCCTGGTACTTCTCTGACATCAGAGTGGACCTTGGAGCAACCCCGTGGTTGTTGTGGTCTGCTTCGGCAGACCTTCCGTCGGGGCTTCGTAGTTGAATGCGTAAGCGATCCTGCGATGCCCCATTAAGACGGGGGAGGCTTTGTTGTGTTTTAGCGGGTAGTACTGGCTTCCTAGCGATGAATCTTACATAACCATCCGTATGTATACGTAAATACATTTTTCAATATTAAAAAAAATATATTACTAACGCAATCGGCCAGGAGTCACCACAGGCGCGGCGAGGCGAGGCCGGGGAAGCCCGCTTCCCGCGCCTTCCAGTACGCGCCCGTGAACGTCCACGTCTCCTCACCGCCCTCCACGGTCTTGCTGCAATACGAAAAGTGTTGTTATTGCTAGGAGCCTAGAGGTTGTTTTTGCTTGACAACCATATAATGTATATGGCGTACAGCCAGAGATTTCAGACAGCCAATTTCACTGAAAATTAAATATATGTAAGTATGTACGCAAACAAAAATGCTCAGACACAGCTACTATTTACGGTTACAGATTGCAGACTACGGACGGTTCTGGGTTTATGGACGGTTTCGGGGTCGAGCAAAGTATTTACTAGATTTATCTGTCACTGGCATTATACTTTTACATTGCAGTTTTTGTATTTTTTCTCAAAAATGAGATATTTTCCCGCGGTAAAAATTATCCTATATGTTGATCCGGATAACCAGCTATCATCATAGCAAATTTCATCATAATCCCTCCAGTGGTTTTTCCATGATGCGGTAACAGACAGACAAAAATTCTAAAAATTATAGATTCGGCCTCTGTATCGATAACAACGTACATTTCAATAAGGTTTTGCAAAAAATATTTAATATACAGATTCGCCTTAGTTACAATTTTATTATACGTATAGATAAATGAATTAGCGGCAGCCCAGAGTTGTGTTGTATTGTCGTACCATCAGTATATGAGAGTTAAAACGAATAGAAAGTGCACTTAATGTTGTAGCGTACACAAGTATTCTACTATATGTTTTTTTGCGGATTAGGATAGTCACAGTGAAGGACATTGTTATGTCAAATATTCGTGTGCATGTGTGTGTATGTTTGTATGTGTAATGTGTGTGTGTGCGCGTCACCGGAACCAGGCGGGCGCGTGGTCTCCGCCGTCGCGCCGGCGCTCGCGCTGCGCCTGCTCCAGCTGGTGCTTGAAGGCCTCCGCCGCGTCCACGTCGCCCTCCTCCAGCGCGCGCTGGTCGGGCCTGACGGACACACGCTCACTGTTATATATAGATTAGAGATGGCACTTTAGGCCTATTCGATTTTATTCTTTCGGATAGCTATTCTTCACACCTATACTTTTGCTCAGAAAACTATTGCCATATTCATATTTATTAAGTAGTTCTCTGTGAGCAAAAAAAAAAAAATATTATTGCTACCATGCTGTAAATATAAATTACATTTTACATTATAAAAAATTAATTAACATTATTATTAAAACCCAAAACAGATAAAAATGTGACTACAAGAAAAAATAAAATAAAAAAAGAAGTTTGTTATCCGCATCACCTGAGCCTGGTGTCGGTGTGCGGCAGCAGGTCGCGCATGCCGGGCTCCAGCTCGTTCAGCTCCATGGCGAAGCGCGTGAACCCGTAGTACAGCTCGTGCTCCGGCGGCATCGCGCCTGCGGGCACACGCACATCGCACTATCCTTATTCTATGTTCATTAATTACGTGTACTGTCATTCTTTTTCAATTTAGACTCCTTTAGTGAGGTTAAATGAAATTTAGTAGGACCCCCATTCCTTCACGTGAGATTGTACTATATATATGAGATTTTACTGTCCCCTCCCCCACCCCCGATCTCCCATTTTGAGCTCATGTAATTAATGGATGCTCTCTTACTATATATTTTTTAATCTGAAACTAATCTATCATCGTCTAACGCCCGCGTTTAAACAAATCAATTATTGTGCTAGGGTAGATATGTAGAGGCGCACCCGACTGTCATACATACTTTTATACGATAGTCGGGAAACTACGGGTAGACTGGTATAACTAACCATATAACTGGTACCGCCATGAGATGGTATTAAAGCGCTTAGACTTTCAAATCGATCAATATAATTAGGTTTTTTAAATAACAATTTAATAGCATTTCCATTAATATGAATGAGCAAATGTATATTTAATAGATTTTTAAAAGTCTATATGAATCACAGTGTGTTCTTTCTCCGGTGTGGCTGAACGGATTTGAGTGAAACCGGATGATAGACAAAAGGGACACACTCGAGTGAAACGAGTGAATCACCAGCTACTTATATCTACATCGATATCGACTGTCGCTTTCGAGTCGCCATCATACATCAGGTACCAGGGCGGCATGGAATGCTGAAGCGGCTGGACGGATTTGGATGAAACCGTATGCTAGACAAATAGGGAGGCACTCGACGCGAAGCGAGGGCCGGGCGCACTCACCGGGGCGCCAGAGACAGCGCGCGGCGGGCGGGTCGCCGGCGTACAGCGCCTCGGACCAGCGGCCGGCCAGGCGCAGGCGCGCGCCGCCCGCCGCCACCGCGCCGCGCACCTCGTGCCGGCTGCTCGACCACGAGCTCGCCTGCGGGACGCCACAATACAATACACACGAATACTGAATAATATATATATATATATATATATATATATATATATATATATTATATATATATATATATATATATATATATATATATATATATATACGTGAAGCAAAAACTTTGTATCCCTTTTCAAAAAAAAATCGATAATAATCGATATAGATAGAAATGTACAAGAGGAGGCCTTATAGCTAAAACAGTAATGAATACACGATTTATTCATTACTAGCATTGCCCGCGGCTCTACTCGCGTTCAGATGACCAAAAACCAAATTCTTAGGTTTTACTTATTAGTATACTCTTATAATGCAGTTTTTGTATTTTTTCTCAGAAATGATATATTCTTCCGCGGTAAAAAGTATCCTATATGTTGACCCGGATAACCAGCTATCATCATACCAAATTTCATCAAAATCTGTCCAGAGGTTTTCTCATGATGCGATAACAGAAAGACAGACAGACAGACAGACAAAAATTCTAAAAACTATAGATTCGGACCCTGTATCGATAATAATGTCTATTTCAATTGGATTTTCCAAAAAAACATTTAATGTACAGATTCGATTTAGTTACAATTTTATTATATGTATCGATTATATTTTCAGTTACTTCGATATCAAGAAATAATTTAACGAATTGGTAAATATGTGACGTCACATGTCACGAAATGTATGGGGAAATCGTGTTTTAACAGCTTATAAAATGTAATTTTAAATGTAAATTTAAATTGATTGATGGTAACCATGGTTGGATGCGTAGAGCTGAAGATCGAGCTCAGTGGCGTGCCATAGGAGAGGCCTATGTCCAGCAGTGGACGAAAACAGGCTGAACATGATGATGATGATGATGATGAACCAATTAAACATAATATGTATATACATGTATTGTTACACACAGATATTTTTCAGGAATGTACATCAACTACATAACCACTCCCAGTTTACACTTAAGGGTCTACACTTAAGGTATGTACCTTAAGTGTAGATCCTTAAATGTAAACTGGAACACACACAATTCATTTAAAAACAATATTTATAATACGAATTATTACACACACACCTACACAAAAATGACATTAGGAAAGTAATCTGTTTCAAACTGACACGCATTCAAGTCATTAACAAGAAAATTGATTTGAATACCTTAATAATTTACATATATACAATTAAATAATTAATTATAATGTATGAAAAACGAATTAAAACCCACCTTGACAAAGTTAAGTTTGCAAGAAATATCGGTGTCGTGGCAGGTGATGTGCATGTCGCCGTACTGGTCCACCCAGCGCTGGCCGCCGAACAGGTTGTGCACACACGTCGTCACCTACAACACATGACACAATATTTAAAATAAAAAACGTGTGTGTGTACTTATGCACGCACGTAAGAAGTTACACTTCTTTGGCGTAACGGAATAAAAATGGCTAAAGATTTCATTCCGTATGCCACAACAGCTCTCTGTTTGTAAAAGGAATGGTAAATTAATAAAATAATTAAATAAGGCATATTACAATCATATATTTATAGAATATCCTTTAAGTAATGAATATAATATTATATATCATTTGTCGGACAATAACAACGGTTACCATGGCAACCAACTGCTAACAGCTAATCCTAATAATCATGATATGATTTTTTTACAATTTTTTTTATCTTCGGCTATTTTTGTATTAGAATGATGAATAACGAATCAAAGACAAGACTTGAAATACATTTGAGCAATGAATTTGGTCTTTATTAATGTATTGGAAAACCAATAGGATTTAGGATTTTTATTTGATCGATTGCTTCATATTTTCCTTCTTTCACAAAAATATACGTTAAATTGGGTCCATCCTAGCGCTTAATATTTACCAACGGCATTAACCGTCAGTGTGGTCCTAGCATTAGAAAGTAAAAAGGCCCAGGCCACACTGACTGGGACCACTCCCAAAATGTGAATATGGATCCAGCATAATATTTAGCAGTAGCGTGGGGCTCACCTTGTTCCAGCTGTAGCGGTCGCCGCTGGGCAGCAGTGTGACGTGCACGCGGCCGGCGGGCTGGAACTCCATGGACTTGCCCCAGAACTTGGTCTTGATGCGAGCCTCCTGCCAGAACACCCAGCGCGGCGACTCCGCGTGGCACGCCGACACCGGCGGGTGGTGCGACACCTGGGGGCAGATCTGATATCAGCTCCGACCGATCTTTTTTGTCTCTTTTTCATTACACGTGATATTGGAAGTGATCTGAGCTCAATTGGCTTCGAAGTCATCAACAAGAGAATTGAATTGATATGAATTTAATCTTGTCAAGGTTTGACATTTGCAGGCAAATATTATCTTTATTAACCGACAGGTGTGGTGTAAAATATCCAAATTATCGTTATTGATATATTGAAACTGAAAAAAAAATCTAAAATGTTACATAAAAGGTTTTAAATAACATTTTAAATAAAGAAACAATATAAATTATTTTTGAAAAAAAAAATCATATAATTTGATTTAGCAATTTTCAACACACCCTGACAAAGAACAACATTGTGACTAAATATTGGGACATGTCGAAAATATAAATGGACTTCCCATAATGAAAGTTAAGGTGTGCACCTGCTCGGCGAGGAAGCGGAAGCCGCGGTCGGCGCGCACGCACTCGTAGGTCTCGGCCAGCAGCGGGTTGAAGGGCTTGGAGGCGGCGCGGTGCGCGGCGGCGGCGTACGCGCTCACGGCGAAGGCGGCCACCAGCGCGCAGCGCTCGGCGCCGCCCGCCGCCGCCGCCGCCGCGTCCAGCAGCTCCGAGTACTCCAGCTCCTCGCACAGCCGCTGGACACGCGCACACATACACATACGGTATAACTATGAAGTTAGTCATTAAAAAAACGGCGTCAAGAAAAGTATAAAAAATACTTTATAAATATATACTTTACATTTTAGTGGTTTTTTTGAAATCAGTTTATTTCAAGTTTTTATTTTTCCCTTTTTAGTGTAAACATAACAATAGCAAAGTAATGAGAAATTATTTTAATAAAGTATTCACCGTTAAGTTTAAATCTTAAGCCGTTTAAGTTAGTTTGATGCCAATTTTTATATGAAGACTGGCGAACTAAAATACACTTTTATTAATAACACTAAAACATCTGGCCCTGAAATCCAATTCTAACATATTGAGCTTGTCGAATCAAAAAAAAATCTACATGAACTATAGCGGCTACTAAGCCGTTGAAGAATTCCACCTATCCACCTTCTAGCCTCACCATCAGATCAGGTCAATGATACCGAAACACTGCACTATGAACGAAAATAGGAACACAAGCAAAATTACAAGTCAATATGACAATTACTAGAAGTAGATTAAAATTTCATTATTTTTCCACCCCTTAGAGTGGAAAAATAGCTAATGAAAAAACCAACTTGAAAACGATTTATGACCAATCCACTAAAGTATGTGAAAATGTTAATTTACTGTCAGTTTTCATAATCCTTGTATGTTTGAATAAAAGACTATATTACCATATATCTCATAATAATAATAAATAAAATTTCAAAATATTAAGTATGAAACATCCAACAACTCACCTGGAGCATATTCAACGGCTCATTAATAGTGACCGGCATGGACACTTGGCTTAGATCCTTGCCGATGTTCTTGTACAGAAGGTTCCAGAGGCTGGGACCCCCCGGCGAGGGTCGGGGGCTGGGCAGGCGCGTGCGCCGCGTCCCCCCCCCACCTCCACCACCGCCGCCACCCCCAACACCCCCCGACCCGTCTGTCCCCCGGGTTGCGCACTGCTCTGCTGATACCACTAGAGATACAGATAGCATATTAATAATATATCACCATCGATCAAAAAATACTAGACACACAATCCCAAGCGAAAGTTCTTTTAAAACTGTCACCAATTGTGTTTAGGTAATTATTATAGTTGAAATACAACAATGCAAATTGAACCTTAAATGGAATGCTTAAAGTTTTTTTCACCAAAAAAAAGCACGCTCAAATTTTCAAATGACCGCCCATTCGGTGAAGACATTTTTTGTCACTGATTGTGTATCTAGTACTTTTTTGATCGATGTATATCACTCTTATAATACCCAATCACATACAGAAGAATTGAACGGCCTTAATTCAGGCTATTTTTGTCACAGTTGATACCCAAACTATGACGATACGTTTGGCTCAGTTTGTAGTGACCCTACTTGCTCTGGCAGAGGTCGCGGGTTCGAGTCCCGCTGGGGGCATTCATTTGTGTGATGAGCCTCGTAGCTTACCATGGAACTAGATGGCGCTGTGTTAATGTCTCAAAAAAAAAACTGAGAAACTTTATTTTACATTAACTAACCTTATTCAACTGTTCTATAAAAATATTTTTCAATAACACGATTTTTTAAAACTAGATTATACCCTCGGCAGTTGTATGTTTTATCTTTGTCCAGTAAAATCTCATCAAATTTCATTTAAACTGGGAGGGCATAATTGAAAATCTCACGCCAACTTTAAAAGAAAATATATATTACACAGATAATAAAAAAAATCAATTTTACCCGCTGAAAAAATTACTAAACGTTTTTATACTTTGTGAAAATAAATGTAGTCCTTAAACGACTGTAGTGTCACGTGAAAGGAAACATATAAACATATTGGAACATTAACACACATCACCACCTAGTTCCATAGTTAGCTACGAGGCTTGTGTTATGGATACCAGATAGTACTACCGCCTACATATATATTTAAATACATACATATTATAAATATAAGCCCCCATGAATGGAGTACAAACATTCATGCTAATCACACAAGTGAATGCCCCCAGCGGGACTCGAACCCGCGACAGCTGGCACAGCAAGTAGGGTTACTACAAACTGAGCCAAACGTGTCGTCATAGGAAAGGGGGAGAGGTTTTACCAAATCTTACCAAAGGGGGGAAAGGTCAAAATTGAAAGAAAAACAGCTCACATAGTTAATGGATGCCGCCCTTGAAGCCCTGTCTGTAGTGCCATCTCAAGTTAGCGTTACAACCGTCCACCATAAATCTGTTTCCCGACTGCCATATAGTTCGTATGATGGACAGGAGCAACACTCTCGCGTCTATCTATACCCTCTCTGTCTAGAGGCCTTCATTTGATCGTTGTATGGATTAGCAGACTGTGCTACTAATATTAGAGTTTACATTACAGTTTTACAATAAAGCATGGAAGTATGCCCGATTTGTTGAGACAATAATGCAAAAAGAATTTTTCACATCAGATTAGTAGTTCCTGAGATTAGCGCGTTCAAACAAACAAAGAAACGAACTCTACCTCTTTATAATATTAGTATAGATACAAACGACATGTAACTCACTGGCCGCATCGGAGTTGTCAGAGCTGGCGGAGCCTTCCTCACTGCTGAGGGAGCCGGCCTCGGACGAAGAGTCGCCGTCCAGCTCTATCACACCGGCCTGGAAACGGGTACCAATTACAGTTAGTGTATCTCCCAGACCAAACGAGATATATAGAGAGTTCGACCAAATGAGAGATACAGTATCAAAGTTAGTGTATCTCCCAGACCGAATGAGATGATGGAGCTTTCAATGTTAGTGTTTGAGGTCTGATTAAGTATTATAATTTTCATGAATCAATCAACATCAATGAAGACATTTCAAAATTTGTTCAGCTTTCTAATTGTGGCTACTAGTAAAAATTAGTAATTTTTATTTTATGTCAGTTTTTTTAATTTTTAATACCATTCACTGCCATTTAAGCTTGAAGATTCCGCGGGCTTTGTCAGTAACCTTGGTTCCTTCTGCGTATTTCTTCATTTCTGATTCGATCTCATAGAAAAACTTCGAGCGCAGCCCTATCCATTGCTTTCAGTAATAAGTACAATATATATCGTCTCAGTGCTTATTTGTCAAAACGACCAATTTACCGAGAGAATTTTTAATACATAATTATTTACTTTTAAATGTCTATGTATATAAATGTTAGAAATAAAGTTTTGTTTTTAAAATAGGGGGAAAAAACCTCTACTGTAAAATACAAAAAGTATTTGTATATTGAACAAATATGCACTGAGGCGATGATATATATATATATATATATATATATATATATATATATATATATATATATATATATATATATATACATATACATATATACATTGTACAATGTACTTACCTCATTAGCATTCAGTATCTCATTTTGCTTGAGATCCTCGTCGTGCTCCTCTGCATCGAAGAACTCTGAGGCAGAGACGCACGACGAGCTGTAACTTAGCGAGTGCTGGAACGGTCGGTTCTGCGAAATACATACACATGACACAATATTATTATGTGATCAGTTTTAACCAGATAGGTATAACGGTCAACTCAAATAATTGTCCGTTGCGGGAATCAAACCTACTGCTTCGTACCTCAAGTAAACAGTAAAACTATGTTAAGCTTCCAAAACATTAGCCTATATGTTACTCCAGCTCACAGTCCATCACTGTACTAAATCTCTGTCAAATCCATCTATCAGTTTCAGCGTGAAGCACAAACAAACATGCACACACACACATGCACACATACACACACATGAACGCGCACGCACACATACACACACACCCGCACGTGTACATACACACGTACACACTTTTATATACAAATGTCATTTATTATTATTACTAAATTATTAAATAGCGATTACGAAATAGTACGTTTTAAGGTTAGTATAGAATAGATAGGCTATATATATAAATAGGTATGATGAGTTGTTGTGTTATTGTTTATTTATTTTGTATTATAACGTACATTACATTGAATTATAACGTGTTTTCCCGCGGGAATGACATAATCTCCCGCGGTAAAAAGTAGCCTATGTCACTTTCCAGCCCTCCAACTATCTCCACACAAAATCACGCCAATCTGTCACGTTGTTTCGACGTGAAAGAAGGACAAACAAACACACTTTCACATTTATAACATTAGAAGTATGGAATAGCACTCTCACCGCCTGGTCGCAGTCGTGGGCCATGGACGACATCTCCGCGAGGTCGGAGGCGTCGTGTATGCGCGACAGCCGCGACCGCAGCTCTGAGGACAACACTTCTCGCTCATTCACATTTATTTCCTGGGTTTATTGTGTGTTTACATTTGTTTAACCGACTGCGTTATGAATAAAGAAGGGTAATGTTTGACTGTTGTTACTTTGGTGATAGGACAAAATAAACTATTTTTGGAAGGAACAATACTGTAAAATACTCAATATTGACACAATTTATTTTAAGCTACAGCGTAAATTAGACGTTGTATAGTCTGAATTTCAATAAATGTTTATGGCATTGCCAACATTCCACCAATTATATATTTTCTTAAACTTGCGGTGCACTATGAAACGAGTATATATGGACAGATTATACTTAAACCAATAATAAAGTATCAGGAATATATTCGTCTAAAGTGTCACGTTTCCGAGATATTAAAAAGTAATTAAGGTAGAGGTATTTATATGGAAACGATGATAATAATTAAAAATGATCTCAATGTGTTAAGCTATACTTGTATTAAAAACATAGTATGTATAGTTCTCATTTAAGAGATTTTTAACTCAAAATATCTCAAAAACGTGACACTTTCGGACACCATATTACTTAGATCATTTATTTATTTGAGTTTCCTCTATCTACTCAAACCAGTTTAATAGCGCACCGCTGCGTTGGAAAAATTTAAAATGGCTGGTCGCCTATGCCAGCTTCCACAGAAAAATGTTCGATCCGAGCCCGAGTCTTAGCAAGCAAAAGAAAAATGTTGTGATCTTTGAGATTTAGCCAAATCGTTCCAATAGTTCTCAATAGATGCATCATAATCGATGACCCACGAACAGTATTTCATTTTTATTTATACATTATATAATTTTGTCATATTTAAAGCCTAGATTTAAAATTACTACACAGTTCAGTATCGTACTGAGTTACAATGTCGTTTCGTGTAAATAATAGTCCTAAAAGTTTCAAATATTAGTGCAAAAAGTGCGTTGTTTCGAAGTTAATCTAACAATGTACAAAATTCCCATAAATATACATGTGCAATACAAAAATTATGTTAAAATATTCTCTACGTCAAATTTTGTGTTAAATTAAAAAAGGCCTTGCGTGCCGTGCCTATGAGGAAAATATTTTGTTTAAAAAATATTATAGATTATATGTTACGACGATTTATTTGATTATAGATTTGTGCATGGTTTTCTTTTTAAAATATCTAAATGAAGGGTAAAGAAGGAGGATAGCCCATTGCGAGCATGCTTGCCATGAAAGTAGCAGTGGGTTCACACCCCAGGTCTTGCACTAATGAGATTTTCATGTGCAAATTACATTTAACATGATTATAACTTACTAATATAATATGGAAGGAAAACATAGCGAGTGTCAAAAAAAAATCTAAGGAGTTTAAAAAACCATGTAAATTCCACCATTAGCATTTGACCAACACGACGGAGTTTTTAATTTGTTTTACATCATTCTAAAATTAATATACTTTTTAGTTTAGTTCATGCAAGGGATTTCAAAATTTGATAGAAGATTGCATATTTAGAAAAAAAGGTGTCGGTCGGGTTATTGAAACATTTTAAATCATGCTTTTACCAAACTTGGATATCCAAATTCTTCAATTATATAGAAGCAGAGTTGAAATCGCTGAATAACTTATAAAACAGTTAATAATCTATGGAATTTATTAATAAAATTGTTTTATTAGTTAAAAAAATAATTCAACGTCAAGTGAGCTGTCAGTTGAAACATTAAGAGATTGATAAGTGATCTAAAAAAAATACATTATATCTTATTCTTAACGTAATATACTACATATGTTCGCTGCCTTTTTTTAAAGTCCCATTTCTATAGTGGTAGGCAATGGTAGCCCAGTGGTAACACTCTCGCTTGGGAAACTGAATGAAGCGGGTTCAAATCCGGAATCCGCCATGTTGGAAATGATTCGCACATGAGAATATCAGAGATGCGAGACCCGGGGATTGAATCCGCTTCAATCAGTTTCCCAAGTGAGCGTATTGCCACTAGGCTACCACTGCCTTATAACATACAATAATATTTCAAATTAAAATAAAAAGTAAAAACGTGATATTATAAATATATAAATACATGCATTCTCACCCGAATTCTGTTGTAACGCAGTGGACAGGTCCGTCCGTAGCGCTTGCAGCAAGGGCGCGCCCTCCCCCGAGCCCGCGCGCAGGCGACCGCGCTCCCTTATCTTTAGGACATATACATAATATTGATAATTTTGTCCTATTTATTTAGCCTAATCATTTAGGCTGTTAGAAAATAATATAAAAATATTATATACATAGAGTGGCCAAAAACCTAAGTTTGTTTATCTATTATGGTCTGTGGTTTCTTCTTTACTTAGAAGCTTTTACTGTATTCTCTTGTCATTATGTTAAATGCCCCGTTATTAATGTATAAAATACATCATCGTGCTTTCATGAAGATTATAAAAAATTATAATTGGATATATATATATATATATATATATATATATATATATATATATATATATATATATATTAGTTATGTATGTTAGTTCCAAACTATTACTAAGTATTACGTGTCAACAAAATCCAACAACTGTACTTGAGCCACAAGACTAACCTCAATGATGGAGGCGTTATTTAGTAAATAAATAAAATATGAAAACAAAAAATGGCCGCCGAACGTGAGACTCTGGATTAGAGTCCCGGATCGAACAAAAATTATTACGGAGATTAATAAGACATAGCGTGTCGATCACGCGTTTAATCTTTCTACAAAATTGTCGAGTTGTCGTCCCACAGATTATGACAGTGAAAGCAATACAGAGTGCATTTTGCTTTTCCTATGCATTTGGCTAATCTCAATGAGATTGGCCACGATGGCCAAAATCCGTCAGAAGGTCACATTCATTTACTTACCAAAGTAGCCACAACACCTTTCAGGCTAGAGACCAGATCTTTCGCCAGCACCGTGAAGTCTTCCCTCAACTGCTGGTCGGGGGTCAGGCTGCTGAGGCTAGCTGGAGCATTGAGGACCTCTGCCCCTGGAAGCGATTGCGGACGAGTTGCTGCACAGGCTGTAGAAATAAAGTACATTATAAGTATATATATTATAAGTAAGCAAGTATATACAATATAATAATATATAAGCAAGTGCGTTAAACTTAATAATTGACGCCTGAAATGGTATTCTATTTCTATGCTAAGTAATACGATTTCGAGTTAACTGAGTTTGGCTGAATTTAGCTACACATTTTTTGTTCTACACGCTGTCTATTTTGATCTAATGGTCTGACAGTTAATCTTAAAAAGGCTTTATGTTATTTGTAATATCCAATTACTGTATAATATTAATTGTCATTAATATCAATAACAAATTAACAATAACATTACAATAAATATACAAGTTATATATAATATTTTAAATTTGGACCACAGATAAGTTATACATTTTTAGATACCACATAAATCATCAGTTTAAAAAGAATATTTATTATTTATGTTATATAGAATGTTACTCATGAATATTTAAAGAATAAATTACCAGTAATAATAATATTTAAAATTGTTTTTTTTTTAAGTAAACGCGTTATCTACAATCACAATTTCCTAAATAAACCTATAAAGGAACTACATAATAGAAAACAATAGACAAATAATTACGTAAAGAAGTTTTCATGCAAAAATATCATGCATGTGCCAATTCTGAATGTCATATCTACACCGATACTAGACCTACATACATTTATATTTGTTTTATTTTTTAAATTACTTTCTAAGTAAAAATTTACACCGACTTCAAAATCACGTTAAAAGTAATAAGATTTTTTTTCTTGATATTTATATAGAACCTTCCTTAAACCTATTAAATAAAAAGAATTATGGAAATCAGTTACTCGGTGTAACAAGGAGTGACACAGGAATATTGAAGTCGGTTTAAAACAAAAAAAAAACTTTATCCTACAACTCTAAAATATTCAAAAACTATTGAATTGTATTTAACGACTTACTTTTACTCGACTCTTCGCATTCTCTTAGTACTTTCAACACATACAAACATACTACTTTCCCCAATGGCACTATGAACCCATCACTATTGCTTGACATTATTAAATTTAAAAAAAAAGTAAACAAAACGAAACTTCTTTCTTTAACTAATTAATTTATTTAACCTGCCAATCGACCGGAAAACCCTGTAAATTATTAAGAAAAACAGAATCGTTTCCAAAAAGAAAAAAAAATACATTTTAGATCTTCTACTCTGTAAGATAATCTACAGATTCGCCTTATCTTAGATAACCCGGAAATTTCTAGATAACTGAGGCAAGGGCATGTTTTGTCGTTTAATTTAGATAAATTAGATTAGCAGTATAGGATAAGGCAGTGGTAGTCCAGTGATAGTCCCGGGTCTCGCACCTGTGATATTTTCATGTGTGAATCATTTCCAACATGATTACTTGTCTTACGGTGAAGGGGACACATCGTGAGAAAACCTGCATGTCTGAGAGAAACTAACAAGTTTTCAAAAGATATGTGTAGTCCGCCAAATCACACTTGACGTGGTGGACAATGGCCTGATCCCCCTCGTATAAGGTAGGCCTGTGTTCAGCAGTAGGACGTTAAAAATGGCTGAATACAAATAAGATTAACCGGGTTGGCCAGTTCGGCTACGGTGCAGGGTCATTCTAGATTTTATAACACGCTTTTATCAATCAAATCTAGAGGGTAGAAAACGTTGTAATTATGTACAGTACGGATGACAATACAATAATTTGATACCATTGCGTCGTGCCAGAGTAAGCCAGGAAGTTGATATTTTTTTCACAAGTCCCATCCAGTTTACAAAAGAGAGTGCTCTTATTATTTTTTAAATTATACTGTACAGAACGTTCCTTATCATTTGAGTTCCAAAATTTAAAAAAAAATTAGCAGTCTCTGGATGAGCGAGAATATCATTAATTTTCAAACATGCAACACTAAATTTTTTCACCACAATTCTTTAAAAAAAAAGAAAAACTGTACCAAAATGTGAACAGTTAGTGAGTCATAAAATTGATTGATTGATTACGTTAGCTGAAGATATTATCAGTCTGCCGCAGGTGTGTAGCGATTATAAGTATGACATCATTTTAGACCATGAGTAATGTTAGTTATAAGATTTTAGGAGCTTATTGTTATCAATTTTTAATAAAATAGCCTAAAAATGGACATTTGGGACCAACCTAATAATAGAAGAGACGGGGTAAAAGACTGTATGTCAAAGACATACAATATACATATAATACTTTCTTCTAGTATCTCCCGTGACCATGATTGCTGAAAATCATTCGAAACGTCGGGAAGCAAAAATCAAAATAAGTCGGAGAAAACATCCGTAAAGATAGTTTTATTTGAAAGACATACACATATTTATATGTACTGTACGTACATCTAATATGACATTAGCTATATATCATTAAAGTTCAAGTTTATGTTCACAAGACGGACAATTTGTACGTGACAATGTTATTTTAGGTTGATATTCAAATTTTTTACTTGCCATAAATTTATTAATTGTTACTTCATATGAAGAACAGGGAATGTCGCAATTTTTGTATTTTTTTTGTTTTGTACTGGTAACAAATAATAAATATGGTGGGACATTAACTAACAGACATCACCATCTAGTTCCATGGTAAGCTACGAGGCCTGTGTTATGGATACCAGATAGTTGATACACTACACATATATAACTTTATATTTATTTTCACTTTATAATAAATTTAATTTATCTATGTTCATGGTAATTGCATTCCCAACTAATGGTTTTTACAAATACTCAACGGATGTCGCTAAAAATACGTTTTTATCTATGCCCAAAACGAAAAATACTGGAAATGTTCATGACATACCGGTAAAGAAGGAGCATTGTCCAAAGATCTACATATTATTTGCATACTTTGATCTCCATAAAAATATTGACTTTTAAATTTTAAATTGCTTTTTTCTCATAATCTATCCATTAGGGCATACCCTGTTCTTTACATGTACCATTCATATGCATAAGTGCTTATGGCTTAAAAAAGATTTTGGATTGTAGATTTTGATTAATTTTTAAACATTTTAATGAATTCTTAAAATCTATAAGACTTTTTCTGATAGCCACCTAAAATTTTACAACTTTTTTCACTATAAACAAGACGAAGCAACTTGACAAAAAAATATTTTTTACTTGTTTTGTTTTTTGGGGTTTAATGTCTGTATTGGTAATACCATAAATTCTAACATTTTGTAAAACTAATATTATAAATAGAGTGTAAAAAATAATCTCGTGTTTCAAATTGCTAAAAATTTTAATTTTTAAACTTATTTTAAAGTAAATAATTTTGCGTGAGAATATAAAAATCCGTGCTAATTTATATTAAAGACATAAATTTTAAGAAATCCAGTCATGACAATGGCCACATAAATTATTAAGTACAAAAAAATTATGAAAATTCATTTTATCTAATTCACACAATAGCAACTGAAGTAGCATGATGGGTTAAGATCTATGCCTCTCATTAAAAAAAAAAGTTTTTTATCCAGCAACATGGACATTAAAAAATAGCTATTATTTCACGTATAGCCTTCATATTTTATAAAATTTACAAAAAAAAAAATAAAACGCCATTAATGTACGAAATGGATAATAATTAAAAATGCCTCTGACACATTTTCAACTAAAGCGAACGAAAATGAACTATAATTTCGAATGTATGCAAATGCATGCAAAGTTCTAAATCGCGTGTGTGAGGGAGGGATGAAATAAAAACAAATCAAAATATAGTCTTACGAACTAAAGTGGAGGCCAGAAATGTAGATAGAAACGCTGGAAGATAAAAAGAAAAAAAGTTTTCATTAGATATAATGGCGCTTCGAATATATACCGAATATTTTATTTTTATAAATCAAAATGGCGATAACGATTGCATTGTGGTATGTTGAGGTTATTTTAATATATTATGATATATTCTTTTTTATTTCTGGCGATAAAAATAACATTAGCTTGAATGCCATAGCTCGTGCATGTGAGACGCCATTTTGTTTTGATATGCGATCAAAATGGCGACGGCATGGATCGACTTACCGATCTCGTAGAATCCTTGACAAGACATATTATTGAAATATTTATAAATTAAAACTATCTTTTATTAAAAAAATAATATTTATATACAAATAATAAATAAATAAAAAAAACATGATTTAGGACTTGCACAAGATATTTCTCTGGGAGAGGTGTATTTTCTATTGAGTGCGGTTTCACATCCGTAGTACATTTAAACTAGAAATAAATGCACACAGTTAAACAATGGTGTAAGCATAGTGGTATATTTTAGTGGGTTCTTCAAATATTTTATTTATCAATTTCATTATGCCATCATTATAAAGGTATATCTTGAAATTATACGGAGAATATTAGCTGGTAATAATTAACTGATATCACAACAAAAACAAAAATATAAAAATCTTTACATAGTATAAAATGAAGTCGCTTCCGCTGTCTGTTCGCTTAGATCTTTTAAGCTACTCAACGGATTTTAATGCAGTTTTCAGCAATAGATAGAGTGATTCAAGAGGAAGGTTTATATGTATAATACATGCATATTATAGCACAGAAAAGCCGAGAAAATCAAAGATTTGTATTTCATACTAACCGTTAAAACGTACCTAATGTAATTTACAATGATTTATAATATGATGTATATTGCACACTGTAAATGCAACATTATTAAAAAAAACTTTTCATCAGTAGATAAAAACTTTAAATTACATACGCCTACAAATTCGTGTCTTACTTTTCAAATAAATATAAAACGAAAAATTATATAACACTACGCCTACACCAATCAAACAGCAAGCATAGCGTCCACTAGAGTAGGACGGGTGTACAGTGTGCGAGCGGGATGGCACTCACCGATGGGGAGCGACGCGGCGGACGCGGGCATCGAACCCCCGCCTCCCGGCGACGGGGGCGCCGTCAGAGCCGAGAGTGCCTGGAAAGAGAGAACATTATATGGTACATGTGCTTTTTGAAGTGAAACTTCCTTAGAATCGTTGTGATTTGAAACTCGATGAAACGAAAACGCGACACAAAAAAAGAGACAAACACATAAATATATAGGATTATGCGGCGAGAGAATGAGATAGAATACATTACGACGTTGCCATGGTAACCGTTATTATTATTGTCTGACAAATACATAATGTTATATTCCTTGCGTATATGATATTCTATAAATATATGATTGTAATATGCCTAATACCTATGCCTCATTTAATTATTGATTTGTTTTAATTTGATTGGGATATTTGTCAAGGAAGTGTTACTTCAACCGCACGTAAAGGTTACACGCACCCATTTTTTTTTTGTTAATGTTACAAAATATATTTACGCATATCACCTGTATACATACAGGTTAAGTGGTATTCACCAGCTAGAAAAGTCAGTACTACCCACTAAAACCCAGCAGAACCTCCCCCGTCTTAATTGGACGTCGTCGCAGGGTCACTGACTGTATACCACAACGCCCGGAGAATTTTTACAACAGCGTAAATATTCTCCATACTCAAATACTTGTGTGTTTTAAATTTTGGTGCGTAAATTGTTTTTATTGTTGTTCGTTTATAGGATGCCTCGTTTGAGAGCAGCTGGATCGATTTGGTTAATTTTTTTAAATGTATGTAATAACATCTAGGGTAAAGTTTTAGGGTACAGCATTTTAAGAAATCGGAAAAACCGGGAAATACTAAAATTGCTTATCTATACTAATATTATAAAGAGGAAAGATTTTTTTGTTAGTTTGTTTGTACCGAATAAGCTCCGAAACTACTGCACCGATTTTAATCATTTTTTCACCAATAGAAAGCTAAATTATCAGGAAATAACATAGATTATAATTTATTTTCAAAAAAAAAAAGAAACCCTTAAGAATATAACCCAAAGTAGCAAAATTTTGCCTATAAAATTCATTATTTGACGTGCGCTGAGAAAATTATTGACGATACATAAAAATATGTATATCGTCTATCTATTATCCATCTAAACTAACTGTTAAAAAGTATCTATTGACGAACCCGAGCGAAGCGAGGGTGAACCGCTAGTATGCTATAAGATAATTATATAAACTAAAAGACCAAAAAAAAATTATCACAATTTAAACAGACAGTCTAACAGATCGACTAATAATAGCGAAAATATTTATATCTTACCATATGTGAATTAGAGGGGTCTATGTGTGGCGGTTGCAGGTCCACCGAAGCGCACTTGCTGTTAGACTTCTTCTTCCGCAGTCCGAACTTACGGCGGTCCTTCTTGACGTTCGGCGACGCGCCCTCCAGTGACACCTGCTGACGTCACATAACAAACAAATAAATTGTATGTATATAAATCTATACTAATATTATAATGAGGTAAAGTTTGAGAGTTTTGATATTGTGAGTTTGTGACGTTGTAGGGGGGTAATCTTTCAATGTACTGAATCGATTTAGATGAAATTTGATAAGAAGATAATTTGATACTCTGTTTTACTATAATAGGAAAACCACGTACACGATTTTCAGCCTTATTTTAATAGAATTAAGACAAACATTTGTATGTTCAATACAAACATAAGTCTCACAAATAAATACTTAATTACATATATATTTAAAATAACAAGTGTATTTATATACCAAATGCGACCGGTTTAGTTTCATATTATCACATTTTCAACACTTCATATTCAACTTTAGTTATTTTATTCAGCTGAAATAACACAAAAATTATTTAAATAAATAATAAGAAATCATTAATTATGAATAATTAATATTATATAAAATCCTCGTGGCAGTGATAGCCCAGTGGGAATCAGCTCGTTCGGGAAACTGAGTGACGTGGGTTCAAATCCTGCGTTTCACATTTCTAAACACTTCTAATATTTTCATGTGCGAATCATTTTCAAGATGATTACCATTTATCTTACGGTGAATGCAAACCTGTATGTCTGAGAGAACCTAGCGAGTTTTCGAAAGACATGTGCAGTCCGCCAACCCGCACTTGGTTAGCGTGGTGGACTATGGCCTGATCCGTATGGGCAGATCCGTGCCCAGCAGTGGCACGTTAAAAAGGGTTCAATACATACATAAAATGCCCGTTTCACAATGTTCGTCCGCGATAAACTCCGAAACTACTTATCCGATCTTAACGATCTTTTTTAAATGAGTGATTTATTCCAACTTAAAAGATAGGATAGGTTTTATCCTGGTTACTTCCTTTTTTAATGGAAAAATCAACAATTTTCATATCCGGATAAGCATTTCTAAAAAATAACTCATTGATCCCTTATCTATCACTCAGTCAGTCAGTCAGGCAAACAGACAGGCAGTCACAGAACACAACTCACGTCTGTGTCATGGTGGGCTTGCTGCTGCAGTTCCAGGGCCTCAAGCAGTCTTTGCAGCTGTTGTACGGAGAGTTGGGCTTGGCCAAGCTCGCGCGACGCAGTGTCCAGTGGACCGCCGGATTCTGGAATTGTCAGCATGTTAATATCTATCTATATATTATTATAAATAGAGCTGGACGGTTTGTTTGTTTAAATAAATATGTAGATACGTGCCCTAGGTGCCTAACAGCAGCATATGTTACTCCAGGTCATAATCTATCTGTGTACTAAATTCCTTTCAAACCCAGTCCAGCCATTAAAACAGAAAGAAGTAACAAACATACACACACATACGCAGACATAAACATTCGCATTATATGTAATAGTATTCCTATTATTATCTAAGGAAGGTGTTCTAAGGTTACATTATATACAAGGTATATAACGATACGACCCTTAGGAGTAAAGCAATTATATATGAACAAACTATGCGAGCGGAGCCGCAGGCATGAGTAGTAGTAATTTTCTAGTTTTTTTTAGGAAATATTTAGGAAAACGAGTATTTAATTATAAAAATATATAAAAATAATATAATATGTAAATAATATAATATATTTAAAAAAATAGTTATTAACAGTATCTATTAGTTATACTTCTATTAGCCTAAAAATAAAATTTTTGTTTATAAATAGGTCTACTGATTGAAATAGTGTGATTGATATATAATATTATAATGATAAGTGGAGAAAAGTTAATAAATAGCTCAATATGAAGTGACAAAATATTTGTCTTAAGCTTAAATAAAAAAATTATTGTATGTATGTTTATCAGCCAAAAACATCAGAAGTTACATTATATTATGTATTAAGGATTTTTAATGTTTAAAGGACATTAATAAAACGCTTTATATTTTAGATACGTTAAAATTAATGTGCAAGATATGATATATTTCAATAGCCTTCTAAATGATCGCCAACGTCTTCAGGAAGAAGAAATACACATGTACATATAATCAATAACTAAAATACTTTATTTATTATTAAGCGCACATAAAATTATACTATGGGAAAAAACGCGTGTGTGTACTTATGTACGCACGTAATAAGTTATACTTCTTTGGCGTAACAGAACAAAAATAACTAAAGATTTCATCCCGTATGTCACAACTCTCTGTAAAAGGAATGCACCTAACTTCATCATGTCTCTATTTGGCTGTCGGTGTGCGCGCGCATCGTAAAAATTTTACTGTCATATTTTTTTCCAAACGTGCCAAAAGAAGTATAACTTCAAAAAGATAAAAAAATAGCTATCAATATTATAATTTATCAAGTTCATTAATAATGTACACACATATAAGCAAGAATAACATGCATTTTTAATGGAAATAATATGTTGCATGGATGCATGCTACATGCAAAATGAGATATTTGTCGATTTCTTTTGTATATTTACTGATGAAATTGCAACTTATTTTCCTAATTCATACTATCCTATTGGGATGGAGATCGTGGATTCGATATCCCCAAAGTATATGCTTACAAGTGTATATACGATCTGCAAAATTCCCAATTCATGATACTCCCCCGGAAATATAGCAATGAGATACTTATTCTACTTTTCGTCACTTCACTTTCATATCCCAAATATATACCCACAATTATTTTGTCTACTTTATATTTAATTTAGATTCACAATATCATACCAAGGATCCATCCTGCAAAACGTCCTCCAGGAGTTCCCGACACGAAGCCGGCTTGCGGCCCACGGATAGGCGAAGACGGGCTAAGCAGCCCTGGAATATAGCGGGATGGTGCAGAATTTTCAGGATAAAGACTTATAATTTTTTAGTCTCTTTAGTTTTTTTTTATTTTTTCACTAGGCCTTTATCCTGTCAATGCAAGTGACAGATAGGAGATTAAAAATATTATGGTTGTGACGCGTTATTACAACGATTAAAGTGTATTAATATAAATTTTAGTCCGCGGACGATCAAAAATTAGGGACATTTTTTTAAATGATGGATTGACTTAAAAGTAATTTAATTTTATTATCGAATGATAATATTATCTACATTTAAAGCATAGATTAACTTTAACAAATATTATCTTAATTTTTTACTCAACAAACATGGAAATACTTCAAAGAGATTTCAGATGCCAATTAAAGAATATTCTAAATAGAGTCTTAGTTTTTAAATAAAAGTCTATTTATTTTGATCTTTGGTTCCGGACGCTTCGAATACTTTACAGCAATCATGGTCACTAGAGAGACTAAGGTTTTAGATTCAAAGATCATTAAAAATCCGAAAAGATAGTTTTATTTAAAATGTCAAATGTTCGCGTAAATCTAAGAAAGATTAAGGAACCCTACTCTTGAAAATATGGAGAATTAAGTAATTCTAATGATAAGTCCTGTACTTATTATATTTTTAATATTTTTAAGTAACTGTAAACTTAGTTAAAATTTTGTCCGTTGGTCACAGATGACATAATAATGTATTAACTACAACTATAATTATAGATTCGGGATAAACATCAATACAAAATTTTATTAGAAATTTAATTTAAAAACCCATTATTATAATTTTTTCGGATTACGCGATGTTTGTCTGTTATTATATTTTTCAAAATTTCGATGACAGGTCGATACGAATAACGCCATCTATTTATATTTATTCGTACTAACACTACTACACGAAGTCCTCCACACAAAAACACCGTCATGCTTGATTTTAGTATCTATCATCTAAAAATTTGCACACTAATTTCGAACAACCAGGGATAATCAATTTTTTTTTAGTAAAAACCACAATATTTTTTATATAAAATAGGGGACAGACAGAAGAGCTATTAGAGACTAAAGATACTCTAAGGTTTGAGAAACTATGAATTTACTGGGGCTCTAATACTACTTATTTCTACTTATAGGTACATTCATGCACATAGTAGTACACTATCTAGTATCTAAAGTTCAAACAATTTGTACGCTAAACCCTAAAGTTAAGTATGTAAAAACAAATATTTTAAGACACAATTATCCTATTTTATGTCTTATAAGATTTAAAGATGTTCTTATTAAAATGAAATCATTTTCTAAGATTAAATAAAACTAGTTTCTATAATGTCGCAATCATTATAATAATAATTTGTCAATTCTACATATATATTTATTTAGGGTTACTAGAAATAGGTCTAAGTAAATACGATCGCTAACCAGAGCAACAGGATTCACTTGAACATCTATATATAGTTTTCAAATCATCACTTCTCGCTTGTTTCACCAACGACTGAGATCGTTTAATTTCATATTTCTGACTCAAAAACAATTGATAAATGTTATAATCTCGATTTTTGTCTTTCAAACATCGCAATTTCTTCTCAGTTTGCGACTGCGTCGACACTTTAAAGGATGGTGATAGCAAGTTTATTTCTTTAATCAAATCTTGTCTTAATTTCTGAGAATGTTTGCGGTTTTTGGTATTTTTATAATTGAAATGCTTTTGATCGAGGTTAAAACGAAAATTTTGGACAATTTCATTTGAATCCACTATGTATTTTTTTAGGGTGCTGATAGCGCAGTCCTTAGTACACATTTGTCTGTACCAGCTTTGATTGGACACTGCCTTGTCCGTTCTCTTGACTTCTTCGTCACTAGACAAACTACTGAATGTTGTTTGTGTACTGCTGTTATTGTTCTTTATATTGAAAATATGTTTTCTTTCCAAGTAAAAGTTTTTTGGAGGAGTAATTATCTCATGAGTTTGCAGATCTTTATGGTCGACGTCTATTTTGTTGACGTTTAAAGATTTATCGCTTAAAGTTTTTCGAATTTTCGAATCAGTTGCAGTGCCAACGTCAATTGTGGTTTTCAATTTCTGATTTTCTTCCGATTGTATCTCAGTCTCTTTTGTACATTTAATATTGGATTCTTCATGGTAAATTTTCCCTAAAAGACCTAAGCCTTGTGTTTTAATGGAATTGACTTTATCTTGTTTTTTGCGTAATTTAATATAAAGACTATTTAGTTCTTTGTGAAGAGTCGGTAAGTTTTTGGACAATATTGTTAGATTTTCTAGCAATAATAGTATACAATTTTCATCGATTACTTTGGGAATATTTTCGAAATTTGATAAGTTATTTTGGACATTTTCTGGTAGAGGCGAGCATTTTGGTTGGATTTGTGTACTATTTATATTTTCTTTTAAAGCTTTTTTCGACTGTAACTTTGGCAATATTGCACCCTTCTTTAAAGATAATATGAAACAAGATTGCGGGTCATTTTCTTTAATTTTTGGAAGTTTAGAATCATTGTGTTCATTATTATTTATGTCATACATCGAATTTTCGCTATAAGCATGAACTTTAGACGTCGCATCACTATCACAATAACTAAATTGGATTTCATTTAAGAGCTTTCCTTTATCGAAATCATCACTACTGCTATAATAGGGTTTTAAACTAGTATTATAAGGATTATCGATATATGGATTATCAGGAATATTTTGTGGGTCTAAAGTCATTGTATCAAAAACTTTATTAGAATCAGACTGATAGCATATGTTATCTTGTACACAAGAAACTGTATTCGCAAACTTTAAACATAAATTAAACGGTCTGGTTTCACCAGAGTTTGGAGGTTTTTCTATCAATTTTATGGTTATTGCCGTTTTGCCTTCATAAATTGGGTTATTTGCCATTGAAATATGCTCCAAATCGTATTTAGAAACATCAATAACTAGTGAGTTACTATTATAATTATTATCAGTTTTGACATTCCCTAATTCATCTTTCACGATATTATTGAATTTAATTCCATTCCAATTGTTTACTTCGTGTTGTTTATCAATATTTTTTGTTTCATTTTCTTTATTTTTAGAAAAAATGGTTGTTATTTTATTTAGTACACTTTTAAGGTATATTTGATTCGAATCTACATTTTCCTTTTTGTTGTCTTCGGCTTTAAAATCTTTAGTAGATATGCTTATAGAAACTTTTTTCTGAACTGATTCAGTTTGAACATCGCAGTTAAGTTCACTCCTGATCAAGCAGACTTCTGTCTCAGATTCTTCTGTAGAGGAGCTCATATCTATATTTTCATTTTGACGTAATATATCTAAATATGCTCCTAATAGCTCTTTAGCGACATCTGCAGGCATCGCTGTTTCAGCAATTAAATTATTTATAGTTTCTTGTATTTTTAGTAACTCATTGGATGAATCTGACGTATTTTCATCAGATTTATTTATATTATTACTATAATGAACATTACCGATGTTATCAATGAGTTTTTTAGTAATTTTGATATCCGTTTGTCTACTTTTGTTACTTCGAATAGTGTCACAGACATATACAGTATTTTTTAAAACCTTTTCCAATTCTTGTATACGTCTTTCTTTTCCGTAACTATCATCAACTTTATAAGTTAACTTATTCTTATTTCCTGCTTTATCTATGCATATTATTGGCGTAGGTACATTTGCTTTGATGAATTCATCGATATCACGAAATTGGGTAGCTTTAGTGGCACTTATAATTTTTACATTAGATGTGGTTTGATCGTTGGCAAATTGTTTGTTTGATTGTCTGTCTATGAACTTTGATTGTTTAACCATTAGTTTGATATCTTCTTTTGAAGTATTATTTAGCCAATACTCTAACAAATATTCAAATAATTTCTTTACAGGATATATATCGGCATCTTTTAATTTTATATCGTACAGTTCTTTTATTATATCACTTAAATAAGTTTTCATGTTAACTTCTTGAAAGTCATTTAATTTGAATTCATCGCAGATTGAAATTAAAAGTTTTTCTACAGCATTATCATAATCGGTAACGGTCATACAATTTTGAAGGCTTTTATGTTTTTTGTCTATTGCAACTTGAGTGTCAGTGTCTTTCAAAATAGCAGCAATATTTGTTTTTAGTTGAACTGCTTTATTGCCTTTTAACTTGTATTTTCCCAATAGCATACATTTACTTAGCGGTTTCTTTAGGGTTGGCTCATCAAATAAATTTTGATATTTTACCAAATTAGTTGACTTTTTACTTTTTCGTATAACAGGATTTGAACTATCTAAATGTTCATGTTTTTTCCTTGTAAAGAAATATAATGTTGGATTAACTTGTAGTTTGTCACAAATACACACCTGTTTGTTCTTTTCATTGGATTCTTTACAAATGCTCATATTTAGTTTTGGATCTAAAGATTTGGCTGTTACGTTCTTGATGAGATTTGGGGAATTTAGTGCAAACTCACATAATAAAGACGATTGGAGACCAGGATCTGATTGTAACATTAAATCTAAATCAGTACTATGCATTTGTTTTTCTGCATCTGTCGTCAACAGTGACACAGGCGAGTTATTATTTTCAAAATCATTTTTAGCGCATTTCATTGAACATAAGTCTTTATGTGTATTATTTAATGCCAAAACATTCTCTTTTTCATTATATTTTGCAGCTCTTATAGAGTTGTCTACTTTACGAGTGTCAAAAACATCATTAATGTACATCTGGTAGAAGTTTGGAGCTAAAGCGCTTACTGGATATACCAAAGTGCAAGGGTTGTTCCAGATGTGTTTGAAATCTTCTGAAGAATTTGTTATATTTAAACGGGATATGTCTAAAGGAGAAAATATAATAAGGATTAAGTGATCACTGCAAGGGGGTAAAATATATTGATCCTACAATTTAACCATGCTTATTATACTTTTTTTTTAAATTTTCTTAAGTAACGAAATACTGATTAATGTACTCACGAGAAGAGGTGTCAGTTATAGGAAGATCTTCTAAAGGAGCATGAATTTTAGACACGGACTCTCGAGCGCCGAACGTTAGTAGATGTTGCCTGTATAATCTGTGAAAGCCATTTATATAAACTCAAAGGAAATGGCAATAATAAGGGGAAAAATAAATGTTGAAAAAATTATAAATGATAAATGATACAATACTAAATTGCATCTATTTTTTTGATGGATTTCAAAAAATATTAGATATTTAATTAGTGTGTGCGACTTTATGTGTTTTACTATATATATTTTCTGTTATATATATTTAGATGTATATGTGAAATCTTGTTAATGATTATATGAATAATATTAAAACCAAAAATTTGGGATATTATTTTATCATTTGTTATAATGTTAGATTAAATATATTTTTTAAATACAAATAAATACAACTTTATTTCAACTATCAATTAACTACAAAAAATGTTAATAATATTAGAAACGTAATCTATATTACAATGTTAATGTGAAATTTTCTTAAACTATTTTTTTAATAAATATCCTACCACTTACCTATGCGCCTTCAAAACATTCAACCAAGTCCTGAAAACATCTGGCGTTTTTGCTCTCAAGTGGTATATGAATTCGTCCGCATCTATATCTATCCTCCGTCTGCGAGCTTTAGCGGATATGACGGAAAGACCAACATCCACTGAGCCGTGCAGGCGGCCGCGGGCCACATCCGTCGGGGACCTTGCGTAGACCAGTATACCACCGTCTACTACGAAGAAACGCTGGAAGGGTTTTGTTGGTGAGAATTTATGACTTATGGAAGGTCTGGTATATTTAAAAAAAAAGTCTGTTTACTTTGAGGGTTGTGCTACATTAATTTGGGTGTACAAAAAGGATAAAAAATTAAAAAAAAAATCATCCTAAAGGATGGATTCGTGGATTTAGTTTTAACTTTTGAAGAATAGTTGAGACATTTAGTAATATGGAACCTTAAAGATTTCTTCTAGCTTTCTACAATTTTAATATTAATTTATTTAAATAAGAAGGTGAATAAAACATAAGTAACTAAACCCCACCTTGTGCCATCCTTTGAGCGGCCACTTTCGCTTTTTATGCAAATATCCATTAAAAACTTCAGGTCGTTTGTCAAACCGCTGTCCGTCTTTCAGCCCCTCTAATACCTCCCATTCACTGCCTCGACGACGACTGCTACAATAAAACACTTATAAGGATATTAAACTACCGTCAAACCTTTTATATGTTTAAAACAAGTTGCTCTCTATTGTATTTACAATCATAAATTATGAACACCACTTTTTATGGAAGCATAAAACGGAGAGCGTGGAATTTACATATACATAATTAGGACATTTTTTCATCCATCGATGAGCAATGCAAAATTAATCGTATAGCCAGATAACAATATATCTAAAAACTATTAACTATATACTATAACAACGTCCCATATATCCGTAATTTTGTAAATGTTGATTGAAGGAAAAAGAATTATTATTAAGGTTTCAATATCCACAACGAAGCAGCATTTACATTTTTTCAAGAACAAATTGGCACTTTTCAATATTAAAAACTCTCTTTTTTGTAAAATCTAGACATTTTCAATAGAATTTGTGCTATTAATAGGTCCAGAGTTCGTAATTTTAAATTGCTAAGTGCAAAAGCGGAGGCGCTTTGAGATGAAATTAAACTATTATACTTCTAAAAGCGCCCTAACCAGAAAACGTCCCACACGAATTGGTTTAATGTTTTAACGAAATGCTTCATCACTTAGTATTTTAGGTCTATTATAACATCAATTTTGTATTTGTATAGCAGTTTTTTTCTTTATTCTTAGTAAATAAAGAAGTTTATATCTGTCATATACATGGAAAAAATTGACATTTTCATATTAACTTTTACACAATCTTTAAATGCCTTTGAGAGATTAATTTCTATAGACCTTCTCTTACGTGGATCCATATATATTTATATCTTATCCTACCATCATATAATACCTATCCTATATAATACCTATCCTACCATTTACACTGCAAAAAGCCGGATCATTTTTGGCTACGACTACATACAGTAGGCGTACCTAAAGTGACTCCTTATTCCGATATAATCGAAGTAATTCTCATTTTAAATAGAACAAATCTTTTGCGGATTTTTTCGCGGATCTATTTCGATCTTTGGTTTTCGACGTTTTGAATGATTTACAGCAATCATGGTCACGGGAGAGACCACGGGGGAGACGAAAAGATAGTTTTATTTAAAATGTCAAATACTCGTGTAAATTTTAGAAAGTATTATGAAATAGTTCTCGTTCTCTCGAAAACATGTTATTAAAATGAGCGAAATTAAAAAAAATCTTTCTAAAGTGCCTATAGGCATATTGGCTAGGCCTGATATTTATAATCTCTCTACTTTTTTTGCTACTTCTTACCATGAAAGGAGATTCATTTACTCAATGCCACTGATGCTTGAAAAAAATAATAATTTACTACATAAATTAAAAAAAAAAATAAACTTTTGGGATGTTTAGCCATCCTTGGCCGTTTTATGATAAGATGCTATCTTACTTTCTATTCTTCCCACTCCTCGGCGGCGGGGGTGCTGGTCTCACAGATCTATCTCCGCTGTCTGCAGACAGGGATGCTGTTTCACCGGAACAGTCAGAATCTGAAGGAGCTCTTCTTAGGGCAGCCGCTCGACCCGCCGCACCACGCCGTCGCTCTCCTAGAAGATATAAAAATGTTTTTTATATGTGATGATAATTTTGGATATCATAACAAAATTATTGAAACTTTAAAAAAAATATATTCAGTATATCGAATTATTCTGATAATATAGGACAATCGTTTAAAAAAATTGCCTAACCAGCAAAAAGAAATAGCCATTCATACATATTTACACTCAAACTGTTGGGACCTTTACTGCCTGAAGAAAATAACAAGTACTTACATAAAATACAATATGTATATTCATAACGAGCCTCGTTCGACTTTTTTTGGCAAAGATATTAAATTTGCGTTAATTCAGAAAAGACATCTAAATAGATAAACTTAAAAAGCAAAACCTTATCTAAATATAAAATTTGATCCAAATCGTTAGAGCCGTTTTCGAGATACCGAAATAAATGTATACATATACAAGAATTGATTGTTTAATATAATAAGATGTTTTATCCGATTCCGAGTATTCGTCTAGATCTAAACATACAATACGGAAATCTGACGGGAATGATTTGATTTATCAGAGCAAAAAGGTACCAACAAAAAAAAAACTTTGCAAAAAATTCACGATCAGATAGATGCTCCGTTGCTTAGCAAAGAGATGGCTAACTAATAAACAATTTTCGCATACATAATATTGTACAGATGAACATAGAATTACCTCCTTTTTGGAAGTCGGTGAAAATACGTCACTGCTTATAGAACTGCACCAATGTATCACAAACATACATATTCATTTTATATCGATACATTGTTTTTTAAATAACCATCGTTTTATTTCTGTCACAACTACAAATTACCCGCGCCGTTTGATTGACACGAAATAAACTACTCACCGACTTTATTGATAAATAGGACCATATACGGCATTATCCAATATCCATGTCATTTTTCACTTAATACATATGTCAGCGATAGAATTTCAAAGGTCGACTTTTAGTGTATTGCCTATTAAAAAGGTATAGTGCACTAGCGACCCGCGTCCCTAGATATGTTTTCATCATTTATTTCATTTATATTTTCATTTCTCATCAAACTGCCTCGGTGACGTAGTGGCTAGCATGTACGGCTGCACACCCGGAGGTCCTGGGTTCGAGTCCCGGGTCGGGCCAAGTTTAATTATTGAGTCTTTCTGTATAATAAGCCTCAGTAACAGCCAGGAGTTGGGAAGTTGGCGGTGTTTCACCCCCGTGCCTCGGAGAGCACGTAAAGCCGTCGGTCCTGCGCCTTAACTCTCACTGGTCGTGTCGAGCAGTCGTCCCACCGGAGTATGAGAGTGATAGGAATAGAGAGTGCACGTTGTGTCTGCGCGTACACTTGTGCACTATAATATCTCCTGCGCAGTTGGCTAGTCTCAATGAGATTAGCCGCCGTGGCCGGAATCCGTCAGGAGAACATCATCATCATTTTCAGGGTTCCGTACCCGAATGGTGTAAACGAAGATACGTAGCTAGTATGTATAGTAAAACTACGTATCAGCTTCTCTCTCTTTATATTTTTTTCATAAAAAACATGAAATTTCTCTCAGAGCAAATATTTATTTGGTTTGGAATCTATACATATAATAAAATTGTAACTAAGCCGAATCTGTACATTAAATATATTTTGGAAAGTCTTATCGAAATATACATTATTATCGATATAGAGGCGGAATCTATAGTTTTTAGAATTTTTGTCTGTCTGTTACCGCATTACAGAAAAACCACTGGAGGCATTTTGATGAAATTTGGTATGGTGATAGCTGGTTATCCGGGTCAACATATAAGATACTTTTTATCGCAGGAAAATATCTCATTTCTGAGAAAAAATACAATAACTGCAATGTAAGAGTATACTAATATGTAAAACCTAAGTTTAATTTGGTTTTTGGTTATTTTAACGCGGGCGGAACTGCGGGCAATGCTAGTTTTTAAATAAAAATCCAATAAACAGGCTAAGTCGCAGGCAGAAGTTTGTACATACACATAAAAGATTAATGCTTTTACTTAGACACTTTGAAACAAAAACGACCTCGTTTTTCCTTGTATTCGCGAGTGTCCAAGGTAATATATTATGGTAATGGATATTAAAAATAACTAGAAGCGTTGATATAACGAATATGTTATTTTATTGCGTCATATAATAGGCGAGGTCACAGGTTCGATGCTATGTAGAGATTAGATGGTGAATTTGTCTATTTTTAAGTTGAATAAATAGAAAGATGAACTACTAATAATATATCTTTATGGCAACATCTATTACATATAATAAAGTTCTAACTGAGTCAAATCTATACATTAAATATTTTTTGGAAAATATTATTGAAATATACATAATTATCGATGCAGAGGCCGAATCTATAGTCTTTAGAATTTTTGTCTGTCTGTTACCACATCACAGAAAAACTACTGGACGGATTTTGATGAAATTTGGTATGGTCATAACCGATAATCCGGGTCAACATATAGGATACCTTTTACAGCGGAAAAATATCTCATTTCCGAGAAAAAATACAAAAACTGTAATGTAAGAGTATACTAATATGTAAAACCTAAGAATTTGGTATTCGGTCATCTGAAGTTTAATATAATAAAATGTCGTCAAAAAATAGTTTTATCACTTTATTATATCAACATATTTCGATTTTTCATAGTTCACGAGATTTCATGGTAAAAATAAATAAACAGTTGACGCTACACATCAAAAGATTCGAAAGATGTCGACCCGGAAAACCTAATAATACACTATTCCATACAAAATATTCCAGCGCAATAATTACCTCATCGCCATTTTCTATCATTCTTAGTCTTTGTATCACAAAGTATTAAGAGTCTGCGCATATATACTTTACACACATAGGTTTTACCCGTGGCTTCGGTCGCATACTTTATTTATAGATATGACTATCTTATGGCTAGCATGTACGTGTACAGCTGCTTATCTCCAGGTTCGATTCTCGGATCGGACCAATAACTATGCTTATAGTTATTGGGTTTTCCTGTCAAGAAATTTACAGTCACCGCGTAAAGTTTTCCGGAAATTTCTATTTGTTTACAGTCTTAATTCAAAGCTCCGATACTGTGTTACAATGTTGTTCCTTGAAAGTGTTGATATGTAAAATAATATTTTTATCCTAAAGTGTACAAGGCCCTTGCTTTAAGGGACAAGGGTCATCCAAATCATGTACTTCTTTGTTAAAAAGTAATTATTGAAAAGTACAGAAAATAAAATAAGTACCATTAATTAACCTTTAAAGCGATTTTGCAGTCGATATACCCTTTCAGTTATAGAATGTACTAATATTATAAATGTGAAAGTTTGTAAGGATGGATGGATGTTTGTTACTATTTCACGCCAGAGTGGCAGAACGGATCTAGATGAAATTTGTGGCACAGAGATAGATTGTAGTCTGAGATAGTACATAGGTTATTCTTTATCCCGGAAAAATGTACTGTATATATGAATAAAGCAGTTTTTGTCTAGGGACGAACCCGAAGGGAAGCGAGGGTGAGTCGCTAGTGTACTCATGTAGTTATTGGACTATATATGTAGTGTACTAGCGACTCACCCTCGCTTCGCTCGGGTTCGTCCCTAGCTTGCTTCCCAATACAAACTTTCATCCCCATTTTCACCCCCTTAGGGGGGATTTCCGGGATAAAAAGTATCCTATGTCCTTCCCAGGCTCTCAAACTATCTTCTTACCAAATTTAATTTAAATCGGTTTAGTAGATCCAGATATTACCCCCTACAACGTCACAAACGCACAATTCACAAACTCACAAACTTTACCTCTTTATTATATTAAGTAGGTATTGATAATATGTGCTTACTATCCAAGCAACTTCTTTGGCACGCTCTGTAGCCTAAACGACTTATGGAATTCAACAGGACTTGTCGTTAGATTTGTCTTAATTATATGAGTGACATATTATTATATATACAGAGTGGAACAATTGAAGAAAAACGCCTTAAATATTGGAGATATCAAGTTCTACTGAAAGAAAACATTCTTTTATGCATAAAAATAGGAGTAGTTGCGTTTATTTTTTTTTTAAATATAAAAGAGCCGGTAATTGACATAACTAAAAATGCAGTGAACCGTCACAATTTTTTGATCTAATCGATAAAGCCTTTTTTTTAACGTTGGGAAATCCATTTACGCACGAGGTGTGGGACTCACCGGCAAAGCCAGTACTACCCACTAAAACCCAACAAAGCCTCCCCCGTCTCGCGCTTACGCAGTCAACTACGACGCCCCGACAAATCGATAAAGCCTATGGTAAGGATAAAACCCTAGAACAAACGTTTCATATTAAAATTAAAGAATACTATAAAATCTTATCTATCTATCGTATATCTATCTATCTTATCTACAATCTGTCGTGGAACAGAACGAATGGGACTATCACTCGATATCCTCAATATTTAAGATACTTCACCTCCATGTCTTTTTTGTTCTGTCCTCTTATTAAATTTAAATATATGTAATATATACACACACACACACACACACACACACACACATATATATATATATATATATATATATATATATATATATATATATATATATATATATAGTGTATCAACCATCTGGCATCCATAACACAGGCCTCGTAGCTTACCATGGAACTAGATGGTGCTATGTGTTAATGTCCCAACATGTTTATTTATTTATTAATTTATTTATTTAAATAAAAGCTTGTAATGCGACAATTCCAAAAATATATTAAAAGTTTAGCAATCTATATCATCTCAAATACATATCTTTTACCGGAGTCGAGTCAATAGTTCTTCTATTCTATTGTTTGCTTGTAATTTCCTATCATTATGTAAACTTAGGGCATGCCATAAAGTACATCTAATATACCTATAAAAAATCTTTTGTGTGTCATGGTGTTTGTGGTCGAGCTCCTCCGAAACGGCTCGACCGATTTTAATGATTTTTTTTTGTATATTTATTCGGTATGAGAATAGGTCGTAAAGTATTTTTCACCCTTCTACCATCACCCCTAATTATTTAATCGCGAGTTTTATATTTTTGTATGAACAATATTATACCTATACGTATAATAAAATTTAACTAAGTCGAATCTGACCATTAAATATTTTTTGGTAAATCTAATTTAAATAGGCATTATTATCGATACAGAGTCCGAATCTATAGTTTTTAGAATTTTTGTCTGTCTGTCTGTTACCGCATCACAAGAAAACCACTGGACGGATTTTGATGAAATTTGGTATGATGATAGCTGGTTATCCGGGTCAACATATAGGATACTTTTTACCGCGGGAAAATATCTCATTTAGAAAAAATACAAAAACTGCATTGTAAGAGTATACTAATATGTAAAACATAAGAATTTGGTTTTTGGTCATCTGAACGCGGGCGGAGCCGCAGGCAATGCTAGTAAATACATATATATATATATATATATATATATATATATATATATATATATATATATATATATATATATATATATACTGTATAACATAAAGCCAAAGAGTTTTATTTTAGATTGAACGCGGGCATAGCCCCGGGTTCTGCTAGTATTTGTATATCATTACTATCAATTAAATTCAAATATACTATACAGTGTAGACTATTAATACACGAACGAGTATCATGAACAGATGTTTGCAAAGTTATGTTCCGGAAGCGACAGACTCGAGACGCGATATGCAAAGCAAATATATCTTCTATAAATATATGAAATATTCGTAGATATATCGGATAAAGACATAACATAGAAAGTAGTTGTAATGAAGTATTGAAACTGTAACTTGTGATTGTAATCTACGATTTTTCACGATTAATCGTAATCGTCGATTATAATCATTGCGATTATTTAGTGATTATTTATGATAATACTTGGATTTACGCAAATATTTGACATTTTAAATAAAACTATCTTTTCGGATATTTTTGCGGACTTATTTTAATTTTTGGTTCCCGACGTTTCGAATGCATTACAGCGAACATGGTCACGGGAGAGACTAAGGTGTTAGATGTTTCAAAGGTATTAATTATATAGTTTATCTCCACACAAAAAATTACGCCAATCCGTCACTCCGTTTCAACGTAAAAGAAGGACAAAGAAACAAACACACTTTCACATTTATAATATTAGTATGGATTTTACAACAGGCATTGCTACTTATGACAAATTTCAATACTAATAAAAAAATAGAAGAAATGAATAACCAAACATACCTATATAATACATTCGTCATTTGCATTTATAACATATCAGTGTAGTAAATTGTGACAGTGATTTTGAATAGTAGTGCGTATGAATGCTACAAGTGTTTTTTAGTTGGTTTGTTTGTTTAAAAAGTGTAACTAAATAATAGATACTTCTACTGTACTTACATTATATATCTTTAAAAGTGAACTAAAATTTCATATTTCATTTCCATTAAAGTGTGTAACTCAATAAATGATTACACTCAGACGCTACGAGGCAGTTAATTGTTTATCGCATAGAGCGCTTCATATGATCTAGTTACGAGAAATTTGATTATTTACTGTGTCTGATACTGGAAAATGGTATGAAACCAATATCCATACTTATATACTTAATATTACAAACGTGAATGTGTGTTTGTTTGTCCTTTTTTCACGTCGAAACAGATTAACAGATTGGCGTAATTTTTGGTGTGGAGATAGTTGGAGGGCTGGAGAGTGACAGACGTTACTTTTTGGCACTGAAAATTATTTCATTCCCATGGGAAAATATATATAATGATGTTCTCCTGACCGAATCCGGCCACGGCGGCCAATCTCATTGAGACTAGCCAACTGCGCAGGAGATATTATAGTGCACAAGTGTACGCGCAGGCACAAGTGCACTCTCTATTCCTGTCACTCTCATACTCCGGTGGGACGAATAATATAACATATATAGTCTCTCTATTCCATACCAAAAGTTAAAACGTACCTAGAGACGGACACGAGCAAAGCGAGGGTGAGTCGCTAGTTAATGTACCTATATAAATATAAATCGGACAAGTGCGAGTAGACTAGCACACCAAGAATAATGTTAACGACTTTAGAATTCTATACTCTAAAATTACTGGCGTGAACAAAAAGTCGCTGAGAAAAATCTAACTGAATTTTGAACACAGACAATCAGAGAAAACGGAATTTTTTATTGATTTATTCGCGGATTTATGTTCAACGAATATAAGCTTGTCAAGTAATCATGGTCACCAAAAATCAAAACAAATTCGCGTAAATCTGAAAAAATAGTATTTAACACTATCCATTATGTCTTGTCACTGAGCTGCGGCGTATCAAATTCAACAACGTGCAGCCGATTACAGTGAAATTTGGTACTTACATGGATGGGTATTTGAATTATGAAGGATATCATCGCGTTATCTTATAAGATAACGCTATAAACCTGTTTATCTGACTTTGACGAAACTCTTGTGAGTTGGACATGCACTTTAGCATAATAATAATAATAATAAAAAACATACACAGTAAACAATATTATACACAAAAACAAACATATGTAAACAAACAACCTATATGTACTAACTATTATGATATAGAACAATCTACACATATAATAAAATTATAACTAAGCCGAGTCTGTATATTAAATATTTTTTGGAAAATCTTATTGAAACAGACATTATTATAGATACAGAGGCCGAATCTATAGTTTTTACAAATATAAATTATACTTTTTGTTTAATTAAAGTAATCGTAGCCGAGGCAGCGCGTGTGCTTGGAAATCCAAGAGAACGGGTCGAACTACGGGTCTCGCACCTGTAGGTTTTTCATATGTGTATCTATTTTAAACATGATTACATTGTAAATAATGAACTATGCGTAATGAAGCCTGCATGTCTGAGAGGGCTTAACTAGTTTTCAAAAGAAATGAAGCCCACTAATCCGCGTTAGGCCAGCGTAGTGGGTTACGGCCTACTAAAGCTAAAATAAACAGTTTGAAAATTAGATAAACGAGAGAATTAGGGAATTTTGGTCTTTTTAAAGAGATGGCCCTTGCCCAGTAGTGGGATATTAAAAGCGGAATTATTTATCATAAATTATATTAATTACATTGTCATGTGAAATTTTCGTCCTAAACGATCCTTGTTTAAAGCAATAATTAAACAAATTGAAGTCGCCGTACCTATTTATAGGCATTGAATGTTTCACAATTCACCTAAAATTATTTTATTCATATACGAATTTCATAAATTAAAAATCGATACATCTGTCTACTTATAATAATAATTATAAATAGCAACATTCACTTGAAATATAGAAATACTGAAGAGATACAAAGAAGTGCTATCTAATAAGGCCGTTACTGTGCGAGTATCACGTATATATTATTAGTTGTTACATGTACTTAGGTCCCATTTTGTTGTAGCAAGACTTATCTATGTACTAATATTATAAAGAGGTAAAGTTTGTGAGTTTGTGACGTTGTAGGGGGTAATCTCTGAATTTACTGAACCGATTTAGATGAAATTTCGTAAGAAGATAGTTTGAGACCATGAGAGTCCTAGGATACTTTTAATCCCGGAAATCATGCCTTAAAGGGGTGAAAATGGGGATGAAAGTTTGTATTCAAGCCAGGTTCGAAGCCGAGCAAAGCGAGGGTGAGTCGCTAGTTTCTCAAAAGAGATAGATTTTTATTGCAAGAACTCAGCTTTTATTTAGGACCATATTGGAGCGGTGATAGTTACCACTGAAAAAATGTTATTTTACTTACGTTTACTCTCAAGACGCGACGGCTCGGTTGCGACATGCTTCAGGCCGGTGGTCGACATGTCCTTTGTACTACAATCTAACAGGAACCATCTTATTTCAACTGGAACAAAAATAAATTTATTATTAAACTTACATAGTAATTTTGCTTTCAAATCCCACGCACTAGACGACTGAGTGTCTAAGAGGGAATTTATTTTAGTTTACATTTTCATACATCAATCATCATTAAGTTGTCGTCATTTTGGCTGTTTATTTCGTTATATATAAGAAAACCACCAGACTCATATACGAGTGCTTTTTTAACAATTATATTTGCCGAATGAATACTCTTTGATCGATTCCAAATGACAGTTTTATATTTTTTTCTTTGGTATTAAATGAAATAATTGAGATGTGTAATTGTAAATTTTCTTTGTAGAATTAAATAAATATAAAATAAATATGTTGGGACATTACCACACAACACCATCTAGTTCCATGGTAAGCTACGAGGCCTGTGTTATGGATACCAGATAGTTGATACACTACACATATATAATACATTCGTGTTCATCACACAAATGAATGCCCCATGCGGGACTCGAAGCCGCGACCGCTGGCACGGCAAGTAGTCACTACAAACTAAGCCAAACGTGTCATCAATTTGTTAAAATATAAAAATTTTTTTTCATATTATTTGTTATGATATAAAGATACTTGAAATAGAGGCTTTAAATGTTGTTTCTATGTATAATATATGTCATCACAGAAAAGCAAAGATACTTGAAATAAAGGCTTTAAATGTTGTTTCTATTGTTTTCACAGAAAAGCAATCACGTCTTTATTTCTTAATTAAGAGAATAACATCATTATAATATGTACATATACATATAACGCGACACAAACTTCGATTGTGGAAAGATTTTAAGCAATCTATTTTATTTAAATATTTTAGATAGATTTAGATGAAGGTAGTGGTAGCCCACGCGCTTGCTTGGGGAACCGAGTGAAGCGAGTTCAAATCCCGGTTCTCGCACTTCTGATATTTTCATATGCGAACCATTTCCAACATGATTACCACTTCTTCTAACGGTGAAGGAAAACATCGTGAAGAAACCTGCATGTCTGAGAGATCCTAGCAAGTTTTCAAAAAACTTGGCCAGCGTGGTGGACTATGGCCTGATTCCCCACGTACTGAAGGGAGCCCTCGCTCGGGTTCGCCCCTAGGAGCGTTTTAATTTTATTGAGCGGAATCCTAATTCTTTTTCTAAAATAAAAGTAGTCTATGTTACTCCCTATAGCATCAGCTATCTTCCAGTGAAAGTCCCGCCAAAATCAGTCCAGCGGTTTCAGAGATTATCCGGAACAAACAGAAAGACAAAAATTTAAAAAATTGTGTTTTTCTTATAAGTACCATATATAATTTCATATGCATCTAGTAAAACACTGTTATTTTGACATTACAAACAGACACTTCAATTTTATTTATCTGTATAGATGAATTATAGAAAAACATACGTAGGGGTGAAATATTTTTAACTAGGTAAAAACTATTTAGGTTTGTAAGTTAAGTATACCTTTATATTTGTATTACGACAGCTCTATATTCAACGTTTAGTTATGAATACAAAAAACGACTTAGGTGTTACTAATTACTTTTTAAAGCCCACGCACTACGCGACCGCGGCAGAGATCACGGTCGTTGGCGACAGGGTGACTGAGAAGGATTTTGTTTTAGTTCCCATTTTCATACATAAATCATCATTAAACTGTCGTCCCATTTTGACGACTGGTTTTCTCGTACGTACGTCGATTGTGGACCTCACCGAATGAGCGCTCATTATGAACATTTGAGCGCGCTTTTAATTTTTTTTTGTGAATCAAATTTAAGCATTGCATTTAAGGTTCAATTTACATTGTTGTATATTTATTTCAACTAGAATAATTACCTAAACACAATTGGTGACAGTTTTAAGAGAACTTTTGCATGGGATTGGATTGTGTATCTACTTACTTTTTTGATCGATATTTATATTTAAATAAATTATACTGTGATAAAATTAAAACAAAACATACGGAGGAATGAAATGTTTTTTTAGTGAATAATAATATATAATTTAGTGAATAATAATATATAATAAGTAATATTAATATATTAGTTAGGTTGTTATGAAGTCTTATTATTATATTTGCCTTATATTTTACGTAATTTAGTTTCGTTTTATATTTAAAAGCCAAAAATAAACAATTGTATTCAGCCCTTTTTAACGTCCCACTGCTAGGCACGGACCTCCCTTCAATACGAGAGGGATTAGGCCATAGTCCACCACGCTGGCCAAGTGCGAGTTGGCTGACTTCACATGTCTTTCGAAAACTTCCTAAGTTCTCTAAGTCATGCAGGTTTCCTCACGATGTTTTCCTTCACCGTTAAGACAAGTGGTAATCATATTGGAAATGATTCGCACATGAAAATATTAGAGGTGCGAGACCCGGGATTTGAACTCGCTTCACTCGGTTTCCCAAGCGAGCGCGTTACCACTGGGCTACCACTGCCTGTCAAATAAACAATATTTAATTATAATAGAAGAAAACATTTTAAAAATGCACGAAAATGCTTTCTTCGACCCGGCCAATAATAATACGACGCACGTGCCAAGTTTGGTGACGTGGGTGACAGCGCATAGATGCAGTGTATACACTATTTCCTCAGTATATTTATATTGCTTTATGAAAATAAATACCATTAAGAGACCAGTTGCTTAGAAAATATAAGCTTAAACAGAAAAACTAAAACAAACCTATCCCACGGGAACCTTACATTTTTCCGAGTTTGAATACTCACTGGGAGAATACCCTTATTTATATACAACTAGCATTGCCCGCGGATCCGCCCGCGTTCAGAAGACCAAAAAACAAATTCTTAGGTTTTACATATTAGTATACTCTTACATTGAGTTTTTGTATTTTTTCTCAAAAATGAGATATTTTTTCGAGGTAAAAAGTATCCTATATAAAGTTGACTCGGATAACGAGCTGTCACCATACCAAATTTCATCAAAATCCCTCCAGTGGTTTTTCTGTGATGCGGTAACAGACAGACAGACAAAAATTCTAAAAACTATAGACTCGGCCTCTGTATCGATAATAATGTTTATTTCAATAAGATTTTCCAAAAAATATCTTAGTTACAATTTTATTTTATGTATTGATTACCATATTTTATCAAAGAAGGTCTCGTGGCTTTCTTTTTATTATACTTCTATTTTGTGATGCTTCGAAAAATTTATTAAATTAAGATTTTTTCAGAATCAATATCTAAACATATCAATATACAGTGCAACCTGGATATAACAAATCGGACGGGAACAAGTAAATATTCGTTATATCAAGTAATTCGTTAAACTGAGGTTTGTTATGTTGAGGTTAGATTGGTCTAAAATTTGTTATAAAAAGGTAAAAAAATAGTTTTATTCATCTCAACATTACGTACTCATCTTGTTATGGCGAACAACTTCTACTAATAAATGATAACACATATTTATCAAATTACTGTATGTATTTCCTATTTAAAACAGGTACGTAACAAAAATTTTCCCTTATATTGTCGGCGCTCTGGCTGGGCCATATGTGTAGGGTTTGTGCGGAGAGTAAATGATAACTTCGTAGACTGAGTATATGATGTATATTAAGCAAAAACAACTAATATAAAGAGTTTAATCTTAGGTATTTGGTATAAGGCGTAATGTGGGACGTAGTCACCACAATATTAATAATCAAAATTAAATGCAGTAAAATCCGTAAAAGCAGGTACATATCTGGGTGGGTACATTCATTATGTAGGTAATTTTTAATGTTAATTTCGGGTAATTTAAGGTTAATGGGAACGTTATATAACTGAACGTTTTGGGTTGACAAAATTCGTTAATTACAGGTATTTACACTGTTTCTTGATAGTTGAAAATTCGTTATAAAGAGGTTGTTCGCAAAATCTTTTCGCAATGTAAAGGTATATTTTACATTGACCTTTATGGACAATTCAAGGGGATTACGAAAAATTTGTTAAATCGAGGAAATCATTATATTGAGGTACATTATATTAAGGTTGCACTGTATATACACCAAAATCTAACCCGAAATCTAAACCGAAAGGAGACTAGATAATATGTAGACACTTGTTACTGTGTAGGTACTTTCTATATGATATTCGATATATTATACGTTTTATCGACTAACAAGTTACTAGTATCACATTTTTGGAATGCATCCAATGTCCAAATTGAAGAATTCTAACAAACCATTATTTTAAATTATATTTTAAGTGACATATACTTAAAATATCATTAACAAAATCAAGGTATACTTTATTCAAATAGACTTTTATAAGCACTTTTGATACGTCAAATTTATATATTTTTTAAAGTCGGTGTAGTCGGTCCACGAGGAATCTATTACCGACTCGGAAGGCAATCCTACTGAGAAGAGCCGGCGAGAAACTCAACAATAGCTCCTTTTTTAAAAAAAGTGCGTTTGTGTGCCATTACATATAGTAGAAGCGAAACTTCAGAAAAGTAATAATAAGGTTTATTTTTTTATAATATTTTTACCAACTTTAAAAGTTATTTTACATTTTTAATTTGACATAAATATACATTACATATTATTCAGTAATGAATTTTATTGTTTTTGACTTCCTGTGTAATGTCTGCTATCGCAAAAAATTAAATAAGCCAAGGTATTAGGCATATTACAATCATATATTTATAGAATATCATATACGGAAAGAATATAATATTATATATTTGTCGGACAATAACAACGGTTACCATAGCAACATGGTAAGTATTCTATCTCATTCTCTCGCCGGCTTAATCCTATATATTTATGCGTTTGTCTCTTTTTAGTGTCGCATTTCCGTTTTATCGAGTTTCAAAACCCAACGATTCTAAAGAAGTTTCACTTCAATAATATTAGTTTACATTATTACAATACAATAATTATGTTCTTAGCCTACGTGAGTATTAACTTACAATAAATTCCACAGATTTAGATCTGCAAAGTATTCCGTGAGGGAATAATATGCTTTGCTCATTGCTACATTTAAAATAGTATATTTTCATCGCTAATCACATAACTTCGTAGAATCCCTTTTTAAACAACAGGGTCGAAAGTAACATTGTTTTATTCCTACAAAGCGAAAACTAAAATTAGACAGACGGAGCATGACCTAAATTGTTGGAGTTAAATAATAAAAATCGGTACCTACAAGGATGTTTCGAAATTTTTTATTGCTAAAAGTGAAAAGGATATACTTTGAAACTTTTCTGTGAGATGTTCTTTTGAGTGGCAATTTCATAATTATTTTCTTTGTTTACAAGTACATTCTAGAACAAAGAAAAGAAATGCTTGTACTCAGTATTTTTATTAAGTATACCCACAAGGTGCAGTTTGATGCTTTGTCTTTTCTGTTGACATCCGACACATTACATGACTTATGTATTAACTAGCATTGCCCGCGGCTCCGCCCGCGTTCAGATGACCAAAAACCAAATTCTTAGGTTTTACATATTAATATACTCTTACATTGCAGTTTTTGTATTTTTTCTTAGAAATGAGATATTTTCTCGCGGTAAAAAGTATCCTATATGTTGATACGGATAACCAGCTATCACCATATTAAATTTCATCAAAATCCCTCTAGTGGTTTTTCTGTGATGCGGTAACAGACAGACAGACAGACAAAAATTCTAAAAACCATAGATTCGGCTTCTGTATTGATAATAATGTCTATTTCAATAAGAATTTCCAAAAAAATATTTAATGTACAGATTCGGCTCAGTTAGAATTTTATTATACATATGTATAGATAATGCCGGTACATTGTTGTTAGAGATGTTTTAATTGTTTAAGTAAAAATAAACTGCCTTGGATATCTCTACCACAGATTACATAATACTGTACTCTTCTTAACACGTTAAATAAAAACCCAAAACAAAAATGTTTATTCAATTTTCAAATATATTTGCTTACCAAAATTCATAACTCTACCATCAGTATTCAACGTAAAGAAATCGCCTAATACCCAAACACAACTAAACCTAAAAACAAAATTCTAATTGTAGGTACTTTTAAAAATTAATTTATACTGTCAGAATCTAAATATGGTAAATATTTCATTATTAGCTTAGAAACAAGGGTAAGAAATAAGTCTGTTATAGGCATTAAGCAAATACTACAAGACACTACAGCGAATACAGCAAGATCGTTAATTAACGACGCCACATTGTAAGTGGGTCAATGGCATTTTCAATTACCGGCTATTTTATTACTTTCTTATCACAAATCGAAGAGTCACTTGTCATCTATACCTATAATAAAATTCTAACTGAGCCGAATCTGTACTACATTAAATATTTTTGGTAAAATCACGTTGAAATTGTCATTATTATCGATACAGAGGACGGATCTATAGTTTATCGATGTTTTGTCTGTCTGTCTGTGACCGCATCACGAGAAAACCTCTGGGCAGATTTTGATGAAATTTAGTATGATGATAGCTGGTTATCTGGGTGTACATACAGGATACTTTTTACTGCGGTAAAATATCTCATCTCTGAGAAACCTATAGGTACTAAACGTTAAAACGTAACTAGGGACGAAACCGAGCGGAACGAGTGTGAATCGCTAGTCTGTAAATATTGCTTTTTTTGTAAGTCTATTTATATAAGAAAATAAGGTTGAAAAAGATTATGGTAACTTTCGAAATGCTACCAACACAGATAAAACAAAAAGAAACATTCAGAGTAGATCTAATTAAGAGCGGTTTTTATACCTGAACAACGTCGGTGAAAAGATACGGTAAGAGACGGTAAAACTGAAGAAAATCCAAGAGCGAATCGCTCAATAAATGAAATTTAAAAGATACAATTCGAGTTGAAATAGTACAATTGTTGCTGAAGGGAAAAAAATGAACTCTGACAGACCCATATGATTCCGCGACCAGTACTTCAGCTTAGCCCACAGTTATTTGTGTCGGGTATTCACATTCTGTTGAAATGAATAGTGATTTTTTTTTTTTTATTGAAACGTATCGTTTTCATCAAGCAGTCTCGTTATATAATGAATTGGAGCATCGTTTGGATAAAGGGAAATTGGACTTATTGAATATTTTTGAAGTGAAAACTTCTATATAGGCAGGTTTGGATGGGAAGTAAATTCATGTAAGTCGTCATCGACATGGTCACGTGACGTGTTAACGCTAGCAAGAGTGCCGATAGATGTCAAAACCAGATAGATAAATGTAAACAGTTTTAATATACAAATTTTAATTTAAGATCAAAAAATTAATTTAAATATCCAAAAATAACAACTTTATAGTTTAAAGTTTTCACTTCTGTCGGCAGTCCTCATGACTGCTTTTTGTAAAAAAAATATCATTATGAGATTAGTTATTTAGAGTGCTACTATGTAACTCTGTAGGAAATCGCGTTTACTCATTAATTTACTTTTCCTATTGTAAAGTTTTTTAACTGGTTCTAGCAACCAATCTCCTAACCAACCTCTAAGCTTTTGTCTCGGGTTCTATTCCTGTCTGCGTTGCGTGAAATGATTATGGCATATGCATAAAATGATTGGTCGTCCCCCTACTCTACGCACCAACAATCGTTGATTTAGTAGTTCTGGAGGTTACCGGATGCAAATAAGTATATTGGGACATTAACACACATCACCATTTAGTTCCATGGTGAGCTACGAGGCTTGTGTTATGGATACCAGATAGTTGATACACTACACATATATAACTTTAAATACATACATATTATAAATATAAACACTCATGACTAGAGTACAAACATTCGTGCACATCACACAAAGGAATGCTCCCAGGGGGACTCAAAAAATAGATATATAGACATTTTCCATAGTTATTTCAGTTTTGGTCTTGTGATTTGGCTTATAAATAAAAATTAGGTAGGTAATTATTTTGAATTCAAGACACTCAAGCTTTCAACTTTAGATTTTAGGTTAAAATTATACTTTTCTTTTATCTTTCTTAAGATCTAAACTTGAAAAGATGCATAGCAATAATCGTAAATTTCTTTTTTAATCTAAAAAGGTCTGATAACCATAATCCTGCACTCAACAGCTATTTGCATTTCGTATGGACACAATGACGCTTCAAAAGAGCAGATCACTTAAATATGTTTACATTTGATAGTCAAACCAAATAAGCTTTCAAACCGAATTCTTTCTAAAAATGAACCGCCAAAAAAATCTACGAAACATTTCTACGTAGGATTTTGTGCTCCACAATTTTTATTTAAAGTGTTTTTATTTAATTTTAACCATTTTGGAATTATTTTAGATAGAAATTTTTGCAGTCAATTTTCAGGCGACCTGCGTCGGGGGTTGACAACTATATATGCCTTATAGGTACCAGAATGGAATATATGTGACTAGAGTTTTCCTGCGGCTCCGCCCGCACAGTACATTAATCACCAACATATCATATACTAAAACCTTCTCCGAAACACGCTGCATCTTATGGTATGAGTATTATTCCGATCGGTTCAGTAGTTATCGCAGTATAACCGAACAAAAAAATCAGCTCTCCATTTATTAGTATAGATATGATATATATAATACTGAAATATATAAAGGAAGCATATAATGGAATGTATATGCAGAATTAGTTTAGAACAAAAAATCAATCTTTTAGAAAATTTCTGATTTTAGAGCTTATTTGATTGGAGAATGACGACAGTGTCGTTTGCATAGTTATAATTAATAAGTTTCAAATCCATACTAATACTATAAATGTGAAAATGTGTTTGTTTGTTTATTTGTCCTTTTTCACGTGTCGAAACGGATTGACGGATTGGTGTGATTTTTTGTGTGGAGATAGTTGGAGGAATGGAGAGTGACATAGGATACTTTTTTACCGCGGAAAATTATCTCATTCCCACGGGAAAACACATTATAATACACCCCAAAAAATATTTATGATCAGAATTACTTGAAACTTGGTATTAATGCTCTTCAATACAATTAAATAAATACGTGTATTAGCATTTTTCGAAATTCCTCTCATAAGTAAGTAAAATAAAAATATGAGATGAAAGTTTGTATGAAACCTACCTTTTTAGAGTTTTTTCATGAAGTTTTAGTGCGAGCGAAGCCGAGGGTTCTGCTAGTATTTTTATAAATATATTGTTGACTTACTAATAATTACTTAAATATCAATATTTATTTGACAAAGAAAATGAAAAATTTACTAAAATTTCTCAACCACAATGAATTTGACTGAAAAAATATCATTATAGTAATTATTCATTAAATTATACCAAGTAATATTGTAAAAGTCAAAATGTGTTTATGTATGTTGTTATTTCTTTATACATAAACTTCAGAACGGATTAAGATGAAACTTGCACTTGTAGATCATATCCTAAGGTTAGCGAATACTTTTTAAACTGCTATAAAAATAGTATAAGCCGCGGGCAGTAACTAGTTAAACATATTAAAAACTCCAGGCTCTAAAGTACTTTTTTTGGTTTTTTTTCTTTCTGAGACCTGTCCTGAACCTAAGCCCTTAGGATTCGTAGGAAGTGTGTCTTTTTAAATATATCGTAGTTCGTAGCACTAAAAGTTTTCACATTAACATATTTCGCAAATACGTAGAAGGTTGAACGCACTTTAATTAGATTATTGTAGCTCTATGGCTTCGAAATACTTAGTTTCATGTAAATCACTCAGAATACAGTAACAAATCTATACATATGATAAAATTGTAGCTAAGCCGAATTTGTACATTAAATATTTTTTTGGAAAATCTTATTGAAACAAACATCTGTATCGACAGAGGCCGAATCTATAGTTTTTAGAATTTTTGTGTCTGTCTGTTACCGCATCACAGAAAAACCATTAGAGGGATTTTGATGAAATTGAAATATAGAGTCCGAATCTATAGTTTTTGAATTTTTGTTCGTCTGTCTGTCTGTCTGTTACCGCATCACGAGAAAACCACTGGACAGATTTTGATGAAATTTGGTATGATGATAGCTGGTTATCGGGGTCAACATATAGGATACTTTTTACTGCGAGAAAATATCTCATATCTGAGAAATCTGTACTAAACGTTAAAACGTAAGTAAGGAGGAACCCGAGCGGAGCGAGGGTGAGTCGTTAGTATATCTATCATTCACTTCCAAAAATATGTCAATTTTTTGAAAGTGTTGAACTTGCGGCTCAAAAAAACAAATCTATCCCACGAGAACCGTATATTTTTCCGGGATAAAAAGTAGCCTATGTGTTATTCTGACGTATGAGCTATATTATTGTAAAGTTTTATTAAAATCCATTCATTAGTTTTTGCGTGAAAAAGTAACAAACATCCATACATCCCAGACACCATCTCTACGTCCACACATCCTCACAAACTTTCGCATCTATTATATTGCTTTGCTTTGTATGGGCTGGGACCGATTTCAAAAATATTTGATTAGGTATGTATTTAATAGGTAGGCTTTAATTACTTAGCCAAAGCACACCGACTTCGAAAATATTTGATTAGGTATGTATAGTAAATGAAAACTACCAATCAGTTATTTTTTACTTTTTAGTGCTTTTGTTTGAAGTCGGTTTTTATTTTTTTGTTAAAAAGTTTTTATTTTTCCCTTTTTAGTGTAGACAGTAGTAGCATAGTAAGGATTCAAACGTGTTAGGCTTGTCAAATCAAACAAAATAAGCCCAAACTCAAAGTATCTACTATTAGCCGTTGAAGAGTTCCACCTATCCACCTTCTGGCCTTACCATCAGATCAAGTCAACAATACCGAACCACTGTACTATCAACGGAAATAGAAATACTTGCAAATTTAAAGTTAATATGACAATTAGAAGTAGGTTAAATTCATCATTAGCTATTTTTCCACCCTTAGGGGTGGTATTTTTTTTTGAAATTTAAATGGGACCAATCTGGAAGTATACCCTTTTAAACAAAACAAAAATTGTCCAAATCGGTTAATAAATGACGGAGTTCTGAGGTAACAAACATAAAAAAAAAAACATACAGTCGAATTGAGAACCTCCTCCTTTTTGAAGTCGGTTGAAAATGAAACAAAACTGTTACAGAATGGAAAATATAATAAAATACATTATCTTATATATAAAATTTCCATGTCACAATGTTTGTTACCGTACTCCTCCGAAACGGCTTTACCGATTTTTACCAAATATATGCGTATTCAGTAGGTCTGAGAATCGGCTACTATCTATTTTCCATACCCCTAAGTGATAAGGGTGGTCCACCCCAAAAAAAAAAATTATTCGGCATTAAAAAATACATACAAACCTAAATTTTCATTTTTAGGGACGAACCCGAGCGGAGCGAGGGTGAGTCGCTAGTATACCTATATTAAAAAAACTAAACGAAATAAAAACAATATGAATGCTTTTATTTTAATTGGCTACTATGAAATTCTTCATACTGATTATAATATAATTTTGGTATTATAATGTAAAAAGTAAGTCTTATCTGTAAATATTAATTAGGGCGATTGATATGTCTGTCAAATATTATAAATGCGAAAGTAACTCTGTTTGTTTGTTACCTTTTCACGACTAAACGGCTGAACCGATTTTGATGAAAATTGGCATGGACATAGTTTGAGACAATGGGAAGGACATAGGATAGTTTTTACCCCGTAAATAATTCCTTAAGGGGAAAAAAGGGGTGTTGAAAAATCCCCCCCAAATTGAATGGGGAATCAATATTATATAGTCTATCTATTTCATACTAACCGTCAAAACGTACCTACCTAGTTATTACATATTTTACGGACTTAAAAAGAATGATTGTGTTTGTTATTTTTTTTTCTTTTTTGCGGCTATATGATATCACTGCGACCATGCCTGGTCCATTGTAATCGCAGCATGGTGATCTAAAGTAAATACTAGTCACTGAACCCTGAAGCTGTAATATACCTACTTACCCCTATGTAAATCCTACAGGATTTCTAGGATTCTACCTACCTGCAGGATTCGCTTAGGGGTAGGTGCACTCCATAATTTCTTATCGACCTAGAAAGTGTTTCCCTAGATGAATATTTTTTTAAATTATTTCAGAACAAAAGCTTTAGTCTATTTATCTACGCTATCGTAAAGTTTGCACAAAGTTTTCGAATGCGATACTGCATTAAGTATATTAATAACAATTATTGCTATAATTATAAAAAACAGTTATTATTTATTTAAAAATAGACAATAGAAAACATTGAAAAAGTTGTATAAATTTAAAAAAAAACCCAATCTCATTATGAGCATTGTTATATCATAATGGAAATAGGAAGTGTTTATAAACAACGATTGTAACTAAAACACTTTCAAAATCCGGACGAAACCAGATAGGTTTATGTATGTATTCAGCCCTTTTTAATGTCCCACTGCTGGGCACGGGCCTCCCTTCAGTATGAGGGGAATCAGGCCACAGTCCACCACGCTGGCCAAGTGCGGGTTGACGGACTTCACATATCTTTCGAAAACTTGCTAAGTTCCCTCAGACATGCAGGTTTCCTTACGATGTTTTCCTTCACCGTAAGGCAAGTGGTAATCATGCTAGAAATGATTCGCATATGAAAATATCAGAGGTGCGAGACCCAGGATTTGAACCCGCATCACTCGGTTTCCCAAGCGAGCGCGTTACCACTGTGCTACCACTGCCTTGGTTTATACTATTAGGATATTAGTTCAAACAAATAAAATATTTTTAGGGCAAAATAAACTAAATTAGGTCAGTGGACGAGCGGTTATTTTCTGTCCTTGTAGTTACGCCCTAATTCCTGTGACCCGAAACTTTAATATTAATATCGATACTTTACTTAAAACTTGGCACTTTCGCAATAATGTTAACGTTAGCACTGCAGATGTCATAATTTTCACTTTTTATCCGATTAGCTAAGAAGGAGGGTAATTGTTTTGCCACTTATGTATGACTGTATGTGTGTAAGTGAATTTGCTCGATACACTATGCTGGTATTTCGTTCATAAGCTAAATGGATTTTACTATTTGAGGTGTACTAAAATTAAGTAACAAGGGATATCTGTCAATCAAAAAAATCGCGTAAGGGCGAGCCTGGCTCGCGCATCGCGAGATTCATAGTATGAAACAATAGCATGGTCGGGGATCAGCCGGCTTATTTGCTCAAGATGTCTGCTCGGTAGGTCAGCTATCGGTATATCGTGTTAGAGTGTGGTGTCCCATTCAGACGGGGAAGGCTCCTTTGGGTTTTAGCACTGGTATTCCTAGCTGGTGAGTCTTCACATAGCCATTTACATGTACGCAAGTTGTACGCGTAAATGCACATCTTGGTCTTTGCTTTGCTAAAAGTAGTTTTGAACTAATAAAATGATATATTGTGTGAATACGACCTCAAATCATCAGGGCATTCAGATGTTAAATGGTCACAAACAGATAAACTAACGATAATCCTATAAATTTAAACTATATTTTTAATATAAGAATGAGGAAGTTGATTAAAAAAATCTGTTATATGTGGTATAAACTATTATAAAATGATATGATAGTATTTTATTTATGTTGCTAACAACGAAATTCCGAACATCCGTATTTTTTATGTATAAGTCATGTTCATGGCAACATTGAATTGAAATTGGTTATTCTAAAGTCCCAAAATTAAATAATGTTCTATTAAATAAATTGTATGCTAATAATATACAATTTTATACAACAATACTGAATTAATTTTAATAAAAAATTTAACGCTCAATAAACATTTGGATAATCTCAAAATTAGCGGAAAAAATTAAGAATCGCGATTTAACGTTTTAAGTATTAATAAATAATATGACCGATCCCGGCCACGGCTGCCAATCTCATTAAGACTAGCCAACTGCGCAGGAGATATTATAGTGCACAAGTGTACGCGTAGACACAACGTGCACTCTCTATTCCTGCCACTCTCATACTCTGGTGGAACGACACAAGACACGACCGGTGAGAGTTAAGGCGCAGGACCGACGGCATTACGTGCTCTCCGAGGCACGGGGGTGAAACACCGCCAATTTCCCACTTCCGGGCTGTTACTAAGGCTTACATATACAGAAAGACTCAATAACTAAACTTGGCCCGACCCGGACTCGAACCCAGGATCTCCGCGTGTGCAGACGTACATGCTAGACACTGCACGAGGTAGTTACAAACGTATTATGTACAGGGGTTCACTTGTTTTTCTCAAGTCGGTCAGAAAAGACGTTTTAGGAAGAAAAATATCAGTATTTCTTTGAATGTAAAATTATAACTTAAAGGTATATTTGAGATATAAAAGTGAAAACTTATGAGGTATAGCTATTGAAAAAAAAAATCCATCCCACGACGGTGGAATAATGACCTTAGCAATTTTCGAAATTAGTGTATTCTATAGTTATAAAGTATTTTTTTTGGAAAGATTGTGTTAATTTGTAAAGTTAAGAATTACGTTGTATGTAACCAAAGTAACACGGGCAAATAAAACATTTTTTTTCGTATGTTTTACAGGAAATGGCCAAGGAGAAAACAAATCAAGAAGGTCACGCTAGTACCGAAGTACTTTACAATAAAAAAAATATATATATTTTAAAATTATTGTATAACTAGCGACTCACCTTCGCTTCGCTCGGGTTCGTCCCTAGGTATTATATGGATATAGTATGTTATCCTTAAGAGATAGACATATGCCATCGCGGACTTTTCTGTAGACCTTTTTAAGGTGTACAATGCTGTAGACATTTGCGTAGTTTTAAAGATCTAGTCGTCTGTAATGCGCGCTAGGTAACGGACGCGCATTGCATTGCACACTCTGACCCGAATTTTTATTCGCGTACTGCGCGGCTTAGCCGCTGCCGGATACAGCCGCTATGAGTTCCGAAAAACTCATAGCTAACGAGCTGTTGGCGTTTATACAGCACGCCATCGACTCTATGGACGAGGTCAGCATCATGCAGATCTGCAAGTCGAACTTTAAAGAAGAGGAGATTTGCAGGAGCAAGATGCTGCTCTACGAGACTCTCGGCCAGGCCGACCGAATTCCTACTCGCAGAAGGGATGAAAAGGGGGAGAGAAGTCTTCAGGACATCATTAATCTTCTGAAGACAACCGATCCTGACGACGTGCCCGCCTTCGTGGCAAAGCAGCTGCACAAGCTGCCTCCCGTCACGTTCGATCACGTTGACGTCACCAGGCTGCTCAAGGATATCACCACCCTGAAAGCTGGCCTGGCAGAGGTGCAGTTTAAGTTAGAGATTTCCGAATCTACCATCAGTGAGCTGCGCGCAGAATTATTATCATTCAAAAGTAATGGTTCTGTAAGTAGGTCACCGGAGTTCACTAACATAAACACACGTCGCGGCGCACAAATTGACTCCATCAGCAGTTTGTCGTCGCCGCCGATTACTGCTGAGGTGCGCGAATCGCGCGAAACAGCTACGCCTGCCGCCCGCTCCCCGGCCCCGCTGATGACGTCGAGTGCGAGCGCGGTCATGACCCCACCGCGTGCATACGCCGCAGTCACAGCCGCACCCGCCCCGCCAAGCAAGCGGCCCTCGAATGGAGGGAAAAAGAAGAGCCGGAGCAGACCAACTGCCAAACAGGTGCCTCCGTCGGGTTCCACAAAGAACAAATCTGACGAGGAGGGCTTCACTAAAGTGGAGAGGAAGAAGAGGAAGCCCTCATGCCGTAACATCTGTGGCACAGCTCCGAGCCAGCCAGACCATCCGATGCGCCCCGCCGTACCATCGACGCCGCTGTATGTGTCCCGATTGCACTGGTCTACGAAGGTCGAGGATGTCGTAGACTACGTCCAGAAGAGGTCCAACTTCAAATTGAGGGTTGAACGGCTGGTACCTCGCCACAAAACGAGTTTCAATTCGTTTTTGGTGAGAGTGCCGACTCATCATCTGCCAACCTTCATGAAGGAGGACTTCTGGCCGCAGGGCGTCGTATTTCGAAAGTTCCGAGGTCGTTTGCCCGCTGACACAGCTCACACGTCTGCATTTCGTGTGAATTAGTTATAATTATTATACATATATATGTTAGTTTTAAGGTATATATTATGATATGGGCCTCTGTTTACGTATTTAAGATCCTTATGTAAATATTGCCTGAAATAAATGATTAAATAAATAAATAAAAAAAAAAAAAAAAAAAAAGATCTAAGCATACATAGGGACAGACAGACAGCGGAAAGCGACTTTGTTTTATACTATGTAGTGACTAGCTACTCACCCTCGCTTCGTCACAAAGTACGTTTTAACGCTTAATATAGAATAGATGACTATATATCATATGATATATAGGCTACCTTCCTCAATAAACAGGCTATCTAATGCAAAACGAATTGTTCAAATCCTTTTAGTAGTTCCTGAGATTAGCGCGTTCAAACAAACAAACTCTGCCTCTTTATAATATTAGTATAATGTTATATTTTAAATGTTAAATTCTCGCGTAAATCTAAGAATGTATTATGTAACACATATTTCGACAGTTGTAGAATATAGACCGAAAACGAAATGAAATACCTATCATTGTTCTCTTTGCGCAGCTTTTTCCATTATTGGAGAAAGCTTAAAGCTTTGAAAGATTTTTCTTCATAATTTACTATTCATAATTGAAAGTCTACTTAAGGTAAAGGTACTTTTGTGTGTGATAGACTTTATGGGTTTAATTTAGACACAGAGTCGTTTTTTTATTGGCCAAATAAATATGTATTAGTTTAGTTTTGGCCTAAAATCTTCTCCTCGAACTCGAAAAATCTCAATATTTGTGATGTCGGTATACGCAAGTATTTTTGATGTATGCACTTTTCGATACTTAACATATCTACAAAGCACATTTTTTTTCCATTAATTGATTTTCAACTTGAAATATTCCTGGTAAAATACATTTTGCGAGCGTCACATACATATTTCGTAACTTCAGCCATTATCCTCTTGTCACCGTAAGAGATCACTGTGACAGCCTTGTCATATGAATTTTAAACTATCACATCACTAAATATACTGTTTTGTTTTTTCACGCATTGTAATTTAAACAGACGATAACATTGTGTCAAAATTTTCAATTTTGGAATTTTAAATGATTGTAGCTCTAATTTTTATACTTATTAATGGCACACTATCATTAAGTTAACTGCCTCGGTGGTTTAGTGAATAGCAAGTACGACTACAGCCCCGGAGGTACTGGGTTCGAGTCCCGGGTACGGTCAAATTTTATATAGTATTCAGTCTATCTATTAAGAAGGTCTCAGTAACAGCCTAGATTTGGAAAGTTCACAGAGTTTCACTCCCATGCCCTGGAGAGAACATAAAGCCCTCGAGTTCTAGATTGCAGTTTTGGTACAGATCTGTGTAAAGCGAAAAAGTTCTAGCCTTTTATAATAATTTGTAACTATGAAAATGGTATTTTTCAACATTTCAAACATTTTGACACGATCTGTTCGCACTTGGACGACAGTTCAGAACTATTCCTGAAAAGTATCAGAAACTGTAGAACTCAGCTGCATGTGAGAAGAACTCACATTTGTTTTTGATTTGCTGCCAAATGATCTGCTATGGGAAGTAAGCAGATCATTTTGTCAATTGACATTTTTTAAGGTAAAAACCCCAGAACTATTTCTGACAAGTATCAGGAACTGTAGAACTCAGCTGCATGCGAAAAGAACTAACACTTATTTTTGATCTGCTGGACAATGATATGCTAAGTTCACTGGCATTGTATTAAGGATCCCATATAAATTTCAAGAAAATACTACCCCCTAATATCAACAAACTTCTAAATCTAGTCATTCAACATTTCTCTGTGAATTTCCCAATCACTTGGGGTAAGCGCAGTTCATCTTCCGTACTGCTGATAGGATCTAGGAAAAGTTTTATGACCGGCCACCCGCCAGACATCAACCCTCCTTGGGAATCATATTATAATTTTAAATATATATTCTATTATTCTAGTCATTAAATATTTTAAAACATAAAAAGTACAAAGTTTTATAGCATTGTAAAGCAAAAACATGATTAAGAAATAAAATTAATGAATCTTAACAAAACCGTGATAAAATATGCTTTATTTACCTGTTACTATATAAGAGTAACAACAAATTATTATATATTAAGAACACTGTTTGTATACTTGTAAGATTTCTCACTACTGATTCAGATACTATGATGTCACTATGACATCAGCTACCGTAGACATGTACGTCCACAAGCATTTACATTGTACAGGGATTAATAATAATCATATACATATACATATTGTATAATTTGTATTGGAATTAGATTACTTAAAAGTGTATACGTAATTAAAGTTAATAGTTTACTATTAAAACATATAGATTATGAAAAGCAACAGCCATTACTTGACTTTAGAGCTTGTGTAACATATGTTTAAACGGTTTTATAGTTTGTAAAATGATTATATCACACGGTAACATATTGGATTTTTCATTAATATTATTGTTTTGATTGCATGTATTTTATTTAAAGAGGAAAATTGTTTCTAATACACTTAATTATTGCAATATTTCTAAAATATAACATTTGCAATAATTGATTGTCGCTATCGTAGTGTACAATGTAGACTACATTTAGAATTTATTAGCTGTAATCTGTTGGCATAAGGTGGGCTTCTTTAATTTGAATTATTATTGACTAAACAAAAAAACATACAAATACAACATGTTTAATTTTAACCTCTATTTAGGTTCACTTAATGTTATTTTAAATATCATCTGTTATTTATATTAAATGGTAATTGAATATATAAAATACACGAAATACCTATACATTAATATTATAAATAATTTATATTTATATGGAGGTAATTCAAAAATTACATTATATTAAGCTTAATTGTAAACAATTCACGTCTATATTATGTATTCTGTTATAATTGTATAAATTTCAATGACAAAACCTAAATAAGAAATATAACATGTAAATTTCAACCTTGACTAAAACTAGTTTTTTCTTACTTCAGCAATACTAATTATCAATAATTACCGCTTATTAAACACGCACTCGGGAAAAATAAAAAATGGGTGTCACATGCGAATATCGATAAAATATTACTATGAGGAAAGCGACATTCTTGGCATCGGCACTCGGATACGACTATGTTTAATAACAAAAAATGTGTTATACTTACGTAAGAAGCTTTAAATAACAATTCAGATCTTAAACATCACATACGAAAACTGATTTAAAGTATTACACACAGAATTTTTTTCTCGTTTAAATAAATAAGTATAGCACTACACTATTAAATTTTGCGAACAACTGAAATAAGTCTACAGTTTACAAGTTTCAATTTAAGTTCATTTTAACAGATTTTGATTTTATTTAGAAAGAAACCCGCGAGAACGAAGCACCATTTTGAAAGATTGAGGAAAGATCGTCATTCGACAGGCCGTCAAGGTTTTTTGCACTTGTCAGCCTTTACGTCATTGCGACATCTTGCAATTGTTAAAAAGTTTGATTTGAATTCTGGTTATTTGGCTTCATATCAGCATGGTGCTGCCACAGCAAAAATAATTTGAAATAAACATGATGCATCTAATAATATTTATTCATATGGACAGTGAATTTTTACACATTATTTATTTGTTTATTCAGGAAAACATACAGCATCTATATTACATATTAATAGTATTAATAACATATTATACATTAGTTAGTTCATCTAATATACTTGAACGAGCAATACTTGTATATTTATTTATTTATACCGGCGATCTCGCACACGGCTCTAACGATTTCGCTAAAATTTGGTATGTGAGGGTTTTCGGGGGCGAAAAATCGATCTAGATTAGTCTTATATCTCGGAAAATGCGTGTTTTCGAGTTTTCATGCGGTTTTCTTTTGCATTCTTCCATTCAAAATATGGTCGCTAAATTCGCACGCTCGAGCTGCGTCATGGTCAAGTAGCCAAGGCACATGATTAACAGTCATAGGTGTCCGGGTTCAAATCCCGGTCGGATACAGGTTTTACTTTTGTTTTTCTTTTGTATTTATTCAAGCTTTTAGTTTAAAAAAAAAGAAAATTCTACTTATGGCCAAAAACTCCGAGCGAAGCTCGATCGCCCAGGTACTTCAAGTAATAAAAGCAGTTTGAAACATTAAACTATATGAAGTATCGAATAAAAAGTATAGTACATACTAAACTATTTGTGAAAATAAAATATAATTACCTTTTCGATTTTTGTTAAGCCTATTAATAATATAAGAATAGTATAAAAAAAAACAACCATAGAATAACAAAATGTTATTTATTTTTTCACTTAACGTACACCTCAGTCTCATTACCACTATTTATATCACTGATTCGTCTCCACGACGCGTACTCCTGTTTCAATCCCTTCTTTCCTAAATAATATGGATACGCTTTATCCGTCGATATATAAAAAATGCCATGATTATTAATATCTACACTATCCCCCATTACATTAGTGACTAAAGGAATATTATTATAGCACGCAGCGTCCCTTGCCTCTTGGATATTATTGCATTTGATTCCTATAAATTTATCCGGATTTTTCATAACGGATAGCCACAAAGGCAAAATACTAAAATGGCTGCAAATTGTGGAGCACGGATAAAATTTGATATCAGATGGTTGATATTCCCCGCCGTTTATATAAAAATCAACATGTCCCATCCGTGTTGCCATACCAAAACCGTCGATATTAGTATGTAATACTTGGACGAAATCTGCATTGGAAGCGTCAAGTCGCTCTTGCGACGACAAAGTTCTAAAACAAGGTCCCGCCGGTTCTAAAGCTGTGATTCTGGATATATTCGTTCCAGTCATTTGTTGGTAATTTTTAGCTATATAGCTGATAGTTTGACCGCCTAGACTGAAACCTAATAATTCAGTTTTTGCGGGGTCTAGACCGGAATGGGTTAATTGTACTAATATTTCTGCTACGTGTTTGCCGACCGGACGCATCAGGCGCGTTGCTCTGTAAGAAAATATTATATCATATTTTAATTTTATATATTATTCTACAGTTCTTCTACCGCCAATTCGTATTAACTTCAACCAAAAAGATAAATATTGTAAGATTTGAATATAGTATAGACAAAAATATTAACCTATTCTAATATTCTAAAGAGGAAAAAAGTTTTTTTTTGTTCGTTTCACTGTATCGAATAGGCTCCGAAACTACTGAACCTATTTAGGTGAAATTTGGTAAGAAGATAGTTTGAGATCCTGGGAAGGACATAGGATACTTTTTATCCCGGAAATCATCCATTAAGGGAGTGAAAATGGGGATGAAAGTTAGTATGGGGAATCAAGCCAGGGACGAAGTCGCTAGTAAGTGTGTCGCTAGTAATTTAAATAGCAGCAACCACAAAGAGCATTGTCGACAACACTATTATTACATACATTTTGTAAAACTATAAACATATTAACAGATACATTATTATATTTTTCTTTATGTTTATACATTAACATAGCATCGTCTAGTTCCATGGTAAGCTACGAGGCTTGTATGGATACCAGATAGTCAGAACAGAATATACAGATACAGAATGTGATACACTACACATATATAACTTTAAATACAAACATATAAATATAAACACCCATGACTGGAGTACAAACATTTGTGTTCATCACACAAATGAATGCATCCAGCGAAACTCGAACCCGCGACCGCTAGCACAGCAAGTAGGGTCGCAACAAACTAAGTCAAATGTGTCGTCAATTGATGTATTTGATGTAAAATAATTGCTTTGGTACGAAAATAGCTGAAGCGACAGATGTTATTAGTTGGCAAGTCAATAGCAATATCTTCAGAATAACGTGCCTGGCATTCCCGCTATACATAGCTAGCTATCCGAGGAATTCGGTGGCATATGTACATACGCCATTGTTGATATTGTTCATTTGAATTAGAATTTAGGGTATCGTTAATATAATATATGTGAAAGTGTGTTTATTTGTTTAATAATAAGAATGAATGTAACAACAGATTTACCTATTAGTGTAATGGAAAAAAACCTAAGCGAAATTTAAAGATTGACTTGATTTATATTTTCATTTTTTATTGAGGGACACATCCTATTAGACTTCTTTTTTTGAAAAAATATGCTTGTATAACAATAATGTGTATCGGCCACCAAACAAAGGATGTGTGCTTTCAAGCTTCAATGGAAGTCATAGGTTTAGTAACAGGTTTAGTATATGGGATGCGATTCCTGCAGGATTCGGTGGTATTTTTGGACAGGGGAGGTGATAGGGAGTCCAAATATATAAAAGTTATTTTGAGGAATCGAGATAATGAGTCAGATTTATCACCGAATTTAAAATTAACATTTATATTAGCAGTAATGATAGAATTTTTAATGAAATTCTGCGTTTGAAATACCATCCACTCCTCCAGGGGTCGCGTTCCATATACTAAGCTGCAACCGACTGGGTTCCGACTGGATCCCTATGATAAAGTTCCGTAAAAATACTTACAAAAAATAATGGACGGTGGCAAACCGCTGATTATCCACCAATATCACGTTGTAGCCCCTCGCTTCGTATTCGTTCGCAAACATGGCGGCTATGGGGAAGTTTGTACTGTCCAGGTAACCTATTGCGACGATTATGGTCTTTCTGGAAATAAACAAATGTTATAAATAAAGGATACCAAAAAATCTTTGTTTATTATACAGCTTATTGCTTAGTTACAGCTTTTTGATGCTGACTGTACCTACCACATGAGTGAATGTCGCGACGGAGAAAAAGTGAAAAAAAAATTAATCACCACATTTTCAACCGACTTCAAAAAGGAGGAGGTTCTCAATTCGACTGTATGTTTTTTTTTTATGTTTGTTACCTCAGAACTCCGTCATTTATTAACCGATTTGGACAATTTTTGTTTTGTTTGAAAGGGTATACTTCCAGATTGGTCCCATTTAAATTTCAAAAAAAATTTAACCTACTTCTAATTGTCATATTGACTTGAAACTTTGCAAGTATTTCTACTTCCGTTGATAGTACAGTTGTTCGGTGTTGTTGACCTGATCTGATAGCAAGGCCAGAAGGTGGATAGGTGGAAGTCTTCAACGGCTAATAGTAGATACTTTGAGTTTGGGCTTATTTTGTTTGATTTGACAAGCCTAACGCGTTAGAATCCTTACTTTGCTACTACTGTCTACACTAAAAAGGGAAAAATAAAAACTTTTTAACAAAAAAATTAAAACCGACTTCAAACAAAAGCACTAAAAAGTAAAAAATAACTGATTGGTAGTTTTCATTTACTATACATACCTAATCAAATATTTTCGAAGTCGGTGTGCTTTGGCTAAGTAATTAAAGCCTACCTATTAAATACATACCTGATCAAATTTTCGAAATCGGTGCCAGCCCATACAAAGCAAAGCACACCGACTTCGAAAATATTTGATTAGGTATGTATAGTAAATGAAAACTACCAATCAGTTATTTTTTAATTTTTAGTGCTTTTGTTTGAAGTCGGTTTTTATTTTTTTGTTAAAAAGTTTTGATGGTCGCAAAGAAGATAAATGAATATGATGAATAAATTATTTATTCAAATGAAATAAAATTAATAAATAATAACTCGTTATTTATATTAAATACTAGTGACTTACCCTCGCTTTGCTCGGGTGCGTCTCTAGGTACGTTTTAAATTTTTTCAGCATAACTTTAATTCTTTTTCTAAAATAAAAGTAGGCTAAGTTACTCCTCCTTATAACAGCAAGAAAGAAACAACAGAAACAGAAAGTCCTGTCAAAATCAGTCTATCCGTTTCGAAGATTAGCCGGAACAAACAGACAGGTAGACGAAAAATTAAAAAAAATGTGTTTTCCTTATAAGTACCGTATATATTAATAATTTCATATGCTTTTAGTAAAAAGCAGTTATTTCTACATTACAAACAGACACTTCAATTTTATCTGTATACTTAGATTCTAATTACAGATTAGTTTGTCTATTTTTTTTATATTATTTATTTTTTCGTTATTTTTTTTTAATATAGTACTCATCGTTGCACTGTTATATAAATCTGTGTCAGAATTTAAGTTTTACACTTGATTACTGTAGAGTCCATATATGTGTGTAGATACTATTGATTTTGTACACAAAAAACTATATGTCTATGAAAAATGTTGTAGCGTAGTTGTACGCTGAATCATAATTAGTAATTACGTATGGCAATTATATGTACATATATCTAGTATTAGCGGTTCACCCTTCAACAAACAGAAACAAATCTATCCCACGGGAACTGTACATTATTTCGGGATAAAAAGTAGCCTATATGCTATTCCAGACTATAATCTATCTCTGTGTTAAATTTCATTCAGATCCGTTCAGCCATTATGGCGTTATTGAGTAACAAACATCCAAACACCCAAACATCCATCTAAACTTTCACATTCATAATTAATATTAGTAAGATTGAATATTGTGTTAGTAGTTGCAGACCTGATAATAGGTTTAAAGTACAAATAATAATTGCCGAAAAATCTTCAGACTTCGGATTGGACCGACAAGTTATATTGTGTATATATACATATTATTTGTTAAAAGCCATTTGAAAACCATTAATTTTTATATATCTTACCTACGAAAATCTATTCTTGGATCCTTTGCTATGTTTTTCGCTTCCCAGTACGTATATTTATGTCGCGTGCGCCCTTTCCCTTGAACTACAAAATAAAGATACTTCAGCTGACTTTGAGGTATTGACGCGGGCTTATTTGATCCTGGACCTGAAATTATTTAATTTCTATGAGTTTCAATTATTTATGGACCTATTTAAATTAAATTCTCACTTACAGCAATCATGGCCTCTCCCGTCACCATGATTGCTGTAAAACGTTTGAAACATCGAGATCCAAAAATCCAAATAAATCCGCGAAAAAACCCGAAAAGATTTTATTTAAAATGTTAAATTCTCTTGTTGGTGGCTTCTCTAGCCTCTACGTACCAGTTGAACACAAACCACTTTGCCAATGACTCGTAGAATCAATGGACCGAAAGATACCCACTCGTATATTATAAAGTTGGTAACATGTTAACAGATTATACAAATATTTTAAAAACAAAAGAATCACGCTTTTGACCAACTATAACTTACGAGACTCGTCGAATCAAACGAGCCGAAACTCAAGATTTTAGTAAAACTCCAGGCATATTTAATGACTCGTATGGTAATTTTAAAGGTTCAAACCGATATGGCATTTCGAATAAGGTTTAAATCGACTTCTAAGATTTCTAAAAAGCAAATATAATCATGTACATATCATTATATGTATGTTTCGAGGGCAGAGCTGTAGCAAGTTATTAGTTTTCAAATCTACTCAGATTATTGCTAATTTGAGCAAACATTTTACTAATTTGAGTGAATCAGACATCCATTTTTAATGATTTAAGTTTTAGATTTATTTTAGTTATAACATTATGTTATATCTATTGGAGATTTTAAAGAAAACTTATTACTTTTGGATTATTTCGCGGATTTATTTTGATTTTTGGTTTCCGACGTTTCGAATGCTTTACAGCAATCATGGTCACGGGAGAGACTAAAGTCATAGACGTCTCAAACACATGCTTCTTAAAGACAGTGCCTACCCACTATTTTATACAATATCTATTGGAGATGTTTTTGTGTAGGTACTTCTTGTTGTTTTCTATGAAAATTTTACACACTGAGTCTGTTTCTTCGCTATATTACTTGACATATTTATATGAGTAAAACTCAATAAATTAAATTAAAAAAATAATTAAAAATGAAAAATACCCCCCCACACAATAAACTAATTCATTGAGGTCATTTCAATGAGCACAAACACGATACCTCTGCAGCATTTTAGTAAAGAGTTAAGTATCTTGCAGATACCAGATAACGCTGCTGCATCAGGCCAAGGTTACCATATCATTGAAATGTCGAAATGTCATTAAAGTAATGGGATACCTAGTTTCGAATCGATTAGATCTACGGAAGTTGTTCATATTCTTTTATCGTCTATTTATAGCTAAGAACACTCTCGATCAAGTTACCTTTCAAACAAAAAAAAAACAAATTAATGCCACAGACAGATACTCAGGCACACAGATACACACGTTAAACTTATAACTCCCCTCTTTCTCGTCGGGGGTTAAATATCTTATCACCTGCAGAGTGTCTTCTATCCCAGATGACTTAATACTAAAATATTATCTTCGTACTATAGTCACTATACGTACAAGGTTACGGGCAAGAGTATTAGTACATCAGACCATATATAAATATTTCAAAAACCACAATTAGCTTGTGAAAGATACTATAATATATTATTTAGAAACACGTAGCTCTTTGTTAACTTTTAATATATAAATTAGACCACTTATTCAAATTAAAAGCCTTAGTTTAAAAAGAATGTTATGGTATGTATTGCATAATAATAATAATAATGATTAATTGTATTTGAAGAGCATTTGTACCAAGTTTCAAGTAATTCTGATAATAAATATTTTTTCCGATTGTATTACAAGGTTTTTTATGGATGTGGATGAACGGATTTAAGATATATATATATATATATATATATATATATATATATATATATATATATATTATGTATATATTATTAAAAAAGTTACATCGAAGGGCTTTTAGTTCTTTTAAGAGTTGCACTTGTTGCAGTCAAAATTATTAAGTGATAAAAACTACTTTTGAATATATATAAACAATTAAAATTAGTTTTCACTTAAAATATCAGTCAAATTTTTTTGTTTTTGGTTTCAATCAATAGGTACTTTGACTAAAATTTTAGTTAAAATTTTTATCTGTGACAACTACAATATATGTCCCATGAAGAATATAGACAAGGAGTCCAATCTACATAAGGTTTCATATCCGTTCCAAAAATTATATTCCTTATTTATATATTTTAATATATCGGGAATTTCTGACTCTAGGGACATAGCGACTGCAGCGGCCACTATTATTTTTTCAAATTTTTGGAAAACCTTTTACATACAGAGATTGGACTACTTTTCTATATTTTTCATGATATGTAGGTAACACTATATTGTAGGAATTTGTCAAAAAATAAAAAGGAATTACGCCGTTACAAGGTCAAAACGCCCGTTTTTATTAGGTTTTATTTTTTGTAATTTTATTTTTTGACATTGAGTTTGAGTGTCTGGTGCCCGATTTCACCATTATCACTTAAGCTACCACCTACGTATAGGATCCCTAGCTTAAAAGTTCCCCTAAACTAGCCCCTAAATTAAATTTCGTTTTACCATCGTCAGAGCCCGTATTTCTAGTACCTATATTTAAGTGGCATTTTAATATTTAGGTGACCCCTAACTGTCGGTGAAACAGAAACTGTCCCCTAATAGCCCCATAACCATGCTTAGGGGATCCCTTAGACTTAGGTGACGTTGGTGAAATCGGCCACCAGGTCTTGTAACGTATGACCATATTTGGACACTGTCTGTCCTTAGGTATTATATTATATTAGGGTTTAGGATACGAAACCTTAAGAAATACATATATGTATAATACTTCAAAGTAGTAAATTATTAATATAGTATGTAAAATTTATGGTGCATAATCAATAGATACTTTCAATTGTGCCGTAAAAACGTTTCCTATAACAATCATAGGTTTTGTCAAATGATGTTCACACGGTAGTATATACTCGTAGAAACATTTAACTTTGTTCCTACAAATAACAATGTTAGAGAGAAATTACGTTAGAAAATATCAGTTTGATTCACATATTTATATATCTTTGAGTTTTTCTATTAAATGGCTATTAAATTCTACGAGTACGTGGTAAGTTTGATTCTTGCGTGAGGCAATGTTTTTACTTTTTCTTGATTAGATATACCTATATATGTCTTGAACCTAGATGAATTAGGAAATTATTTTGCAATCCAAGTAGCTCTATGTTTAGTGTAATAATAGACATACATATGAACTTAGAAGTAAGAATAGGTAGATATGTAATAGATAAGTTATTGATAATTTTTAAAGGATTTCAAATATTTTTCCAGTAAATTGAGCACATTTTACGTAATACTGTACATAATATGTGTGAGTAATAAAGTTAATTAATGAGTGATTGGGAATAATCACTAATATCTATACATATAATAAAATTGTAACTGAGTCGAATCTGTACATTAAATATTTTTTGGAAAATCTTATTGAAATAATCATTATTATCGATAAACATTCCGAATTTATAATTTTTAGAATTTTTGTCTGTCTGGGAACGCATCACGAGATAACAACTGGACAGATTTTGGTGAAATTGGGTATGATGATAGCTTGTTATACAGGTATTTTTACACAGTAAAATATATGAGATATTTTACTGTGGAAAAATATATTCTGTTAAGTTTTCCTGGGGTCAATGAGGAATGGGGAAATCTGTCCAGTGGTTTTCTCGTGATGTGTTCCCAAACAGACAGACAAAATTGACAACATACATATAATATGTATATTATAAATATAAACACCCACGACATGACTGATATCACATAAATGAATGCCCCCAGCGGGACTCGAATCCGCGACCGCTGGCACATCAAATAGGGTCACTACAAACTGAGCCAAATGTGTCGTTAAGTAATAAAAAATAATTTTCAACTTCTGGACTACTTCGCTATGGTAGAGTTTTGGACTAAGTGAGACAGGACGTGCGCAATATTACATATTGATGTTACGTGCAAGGCTTTTTATGGAATTTTGATGGGGTCAAAGCACGGAATTTTAAATTATATTTCTAAGAGTAAGAGTTTACACCCTGTCTACCCCATACTCAGTGAATTATTCAGATTTAGGTTACGCCACTAGATGTTTCGTGATAAAATATCTATACTAATATAAATAAGATGTGTATTGCTTTACTTGTTGTCTTACAATTAGACAAAAGAAATATAGACAGAATCCGCCAAAAAATTTTTAAGTCAAAAATAAGTAACGTGATTTTCTGTTTATGCTACTATTCTTGATTTTGCCGTACAGATCGTTTACTTTCTTCAGTGAATAAGGGCTATTTTATATAGGTATTTTATATTTCAATAATTAACAATTTTTGATTAGAAAATATTATATTATAGTAAAAAATACTTTATTCTTTTGTATTTTCAAGCATTCCCTTGAAAGAGAGATATTATAATACTGACATATTTTTTTTCTTCATTATAATAAAATCCATCGGCTATTTTTATTTATTAACATTTATTTACTTATTAACCGACATCCAAAAAGGAGGAGGTTCTCAATTCGTCGGAATCTTTTTTTTTTAATGTACTGAATATTCTATTAATATATTTTGTAATCTGTTTTAAATATTATTTTAAAACATTGTTTGACTTCATATTTTGTTCTATGACACTCTGTCTATATTATTCCTTAGCCTGAGTCTATCAGTACAGTACAAATATGAAAATCACGTCACAATTTCCGAATTAATTAGGTACTTCCTCCTTTTTGAATATAAAGATTCAAAAAGCAAAAAGGATAGTTTTTATTGCATTTGAAATATTTCTCATAAACTTTTTCTTTAACGCCTTTGATTCTATTTGAATAACTGATATTAAAAAAGTATTCATGTATATTTAAATTTATTTTTTCTATTTATAATATATACTAGCGACTCACCCTCGCTCCACTCGGGATCGTCCCTAGGATATGTTTTAACGGTTAGAATAGATTTCTCAGAGATGAGATATTTTTCTGCAGTAAAAAGTATCCTATATGTTGACCAAATTTCATGTCCAGTGGTTTTCTCGTGATGCGTTCCCAGACAGAAAGACATAAAAATTATAAAAACTATAGATTAGGCCTCTATATCGATCGTAATGTCTATTTCAATAACATTTTCCAAAGAATAAGATTCGACTCAGAATTTTATTAGGTGTATAGATTATTCCCAGACATTTTCTATTAAAAGGTCAGTTTTTGGTTGATATACCTATTCGCACGTATATTATGGCTGTGCAGTTAAAACCCATGACCTTCTCCGTATTACACATTGAAAGCCTTACTCATTTGTTAACATATAACTATGTGAATTCGATATAATAATTGAAAAGGTTAATGACATAATAAAACATATTAAAGTGGGCGAGTAAAATTACATGTAATAGCCCGGCAATTTACCACTAGTGTTGAAATTCTGACTTTCTTAGTTTCTTAACGTTCACTCATAGCATTTTCTAGCTTTTTATTCTGCATTCTAGATATATGTACTCACTTATTTACTTAATACATTATTTTTTTGTAAGGTAACTTTAATTAACAAAATTAATTGATAATGCCTGATACCTAAATATTGATATGTTAATATAACTTTTTTATTACTTAATATTTACTTTTATGCATTAAAAAAACGGTAATTTTTAATTTTGATAATAAGATATATTTTTTTATTCTAGACGCGTTAATTTGGAAAATTTCTAAAACTATTCGTAATTATATGAAATTATTGTTTAAAACATAAAATATGCACATACATACTGACATAAATCCTCTGGGATGGCCTTCCTCAACTCTTGGATCCATACATTTCACTCCATAAAGTAAAAGTATAAACAAAATCAAATTTAGCGCCATTTTGACTAACAATAAAATAATTTAAAAAATCAATTCAAAGCTATATTAAACGATGAATAAATTGTAATTTCTTGCAATGTTCGAAAACAATGACTAAACGCTTCGTGAACATTTTTCAAAATCAAGACACGTACAGGGGTATTGACCTTGATGTAAAGGCGGGAAAAAGTGACATTTTATTTTTTAATTTTATCGCGCAACGACTACTTGCTTTAACGAACGGATTTAAACTAAGCCATATTTGTTTATCAACTTATTTACTTTTTGGTCAGTATGTACGTCGTATAAAGTACGGCTAAGTATTTTTTTTATTTTGTTTAAAAATATCGAAATAATATACTTGGATTTTAATAATAATAATTAATTATACATGACGACGTTTCTCTTTCCATATTTTTTTGGCCATAAAAAAGCAGTGACTTTTTTGAATATTTTTTGTTTTTTATGAAAGTAATTGCTATCTTTACCGTAATAGACATAAATGAGTTTATTAATGTAATAAATAATGTGATGTTTAGAGTTTATTTCTGGAATCTTTTCAAATGATTTTTCGAGAGCTAACCATGCCCGAAAGCTTGTGTAAAAATAACAAATACCTCGTTTCTTAACTAAGTGAGGCAACAGATTAACGATAAAGGTATCTAAGAAAGCATCTCTAGTTTATTACAAAAATGTTTATTTACTCGCGTAATTGGATTTTTAGAAAAGTTATATAATTATTGTTTTGGTGTAATATCATTTTAAGTCATATGGTTTTTGGCTACTATTAATAAAAAAGTTAAAAGAAAGACCACGGTTATGCTTACCATAGACTAATTAAAAAAAATAATTTTACACAATTATTTTATATTTTTTTAATATTTTTATAAACTTTAAGTATGTTGAAATACTGTTTAGTTAGTTTTACTCGATACTTTTTTCATAATCTTATAGGCCAAATCACGCCGGACGGTCCAAAAGGGGGTTTTTTTGCGTGATTTTTAGAAGGGATTTTTAAAAAAAAATTACTTATACAAAATTATGACTTTCGATCCACATTATACTGTAGTTGTTATACAACAATTGTAGATCGAAGATTATGACAGTAATTTTCTGTGCACATTGTAGATGGTTGTCTCTGTAACATGGTCACCGCGACAAAGATTTGTTTGGTGGCTAAATACACTATTTAATCTAAGATATAGCCCTTAGAAAAGATGCCAAATAAAAAACGAAATTTTATTTTTATTAAATATATTCCCAGTTTACATCCAAAGGTACTGGTCCTTGACAATCTTTACAGGGTACTTTTGTTTTACATATACCGCCCTTGCATTCATACTCGCCCTTCCTTGGATATTCTGGGGGTGGCTCGACTGTGTGCCAAGATTTATGGAGATTTTTTAATATATCGCGTTCTTTATCAAGCAGGTCTTTTGGAGCCGCCGACAGCATATGTAGAGTTGCGGCTAAGATGAGTAAACACTGGAAAAAGTATCACAAAATACAAATTGTCACTCATTGAATATGCTACATATTTTAATTAGGTACATTTAACGGTTAGTACGAAATAGATAGTACATCCCTTGCTCTGTGAAGAACAAAAACAAATCTATCCAACGGGAACTGTACATTTTTCCGGGATAAAAAGTTCGGCTGCAGTTTAGTACATGGGACGCGGCCCTGGAGGAGTGGGTGGTAGTTTTAATAGGGGAGACGATAGGGAGTCCAAATATATAAAATTTATTTTGAGGAAACGAAAGTGTCAAAAGTTATTGAGACTTAAAGTTACTACATTTCTATACATTATTGACATTACTACCATTTTGACACTTAGAAATGTGAAAATGTCACTTCCAAGTGCCATAATGATCTTCAAATAATGAGTCAGATTTATCACCGAATTTTAAATTAACATAAAGCACTAATGATATCAAGGGTTCTGGGTTTGAAATAAAAAAGACCTATCTTCTCAATCTACGTTATCCAAGTCGGACTGCCACTTATCTAATCGAAAATAAATAATACATAAATACAGTTATATTAAAAAAATTGTCTACTTACGTTTATAAATTGCTACAGTAGACTTAAAATACTAAGAACACTTAAAACTATAGTAATACTATTAAAACAAAAACTAGAAACGAACGAATACGAAAATAAACAAAAACTAAAAACTACTGGAAAATAATATGAGAAAAATAACTATGAAAAAGAGCAAAAAATATGAAAACCTAAAAGAATTTAATGAGTACAGATCGTATTCACATAACTGTCTAACACTATCGAAATTCGCGGTATTTTGTGACTACCCGCCAAAAATACTCAAAAGTATTAACAGATAATAAAATCAAATAATGGATTAAAATTTTGCTAAATGTAATTTAATTATATAACTCAATATTGAACATAAATCAAATAAGAAACAAAAACTCGTAAAATAAAACTCGTAAATGCATGCATGAATTGAAAATAACATATTTTTATTTTAAAATCTTAGTAATCTGATGACAATTTTAACTCCTGTTAACTAATTACTAAGCGATAATCTGATGAGTCCTGCAAGCGGTTTAAAAACAGCAATTGACAGTTTAGCCAAAGTTTGAAATAATTTTGTTTAAATTATATTAATTTTGTTATATATTTTGTTTGGATTTAGTGAAATTATCAAAATATTAATACAATAAACTTGTAAATTGTTATGAAAATACGGATTTTACACCAAACAGGCTGTTTACTATTCGTTAAAGGTATGTTTATCTTTTGTAATGACTTATTTAGGTATAAAAATGTATGGAAATGTTCTAACTTTAAATCTCCATAACTTTTAACTCCTTCGTTTCCTTAATAATTTTTTTATATGTTTGAACTGCCTATCTATCACCTCTCCCCTATCTAAAACTACCACCCACTTCAGCAGAGGCGGCGTCCCATATTTTAAAGTTGAGCCAAAAGTTCTTAAAAAAGCGTGTGTGTGTGATTTACACATGGTAGAAGTGAAACTTCAGAAAAGTATCAGGAGTAAATTTGTAAGTAAAATTGTAAGGTTAATTTTTTTATAAAAAAAATTAATCAAGTTAATTTATATATTTTTTGACATAAACATACATTGCATATAATTGATTAATTAATTTTATTATTTTTAGTTTCTGTGTAATATATATTCTATCTCAAATAACAACGGTTAACACTTAACATGTCAACATGACAACGCATTCTATCTCATTCTCTCGCCAGCTAAATCCTATATATTTACGTGTTTGTCTCTTTTTAGTGTTGCATTTTCGTCTCATCGAGTTTCAAATCACAACGATTCTAAAGTAGTTTCACTGCAAAAAGGGGTAAAAAAAATTCTGTGCCAAATTTCATCCAGATCCATTCAGCCGTTCTGGCGTGAGGAGTAACAAACATCCAGTTCAATCCATCCAAACTATCGCATTTTTAATATTTATTTATTTAAAAATATACTTTAAGATAGTTTAATAAAAATTTCCTTAAAGTTCGTCAATTAATCTGATTAAAGGATTCGTAAGGTAGAAAAATTATATAAAATGCATTTATCTTAAGTATTAGGTATATATATTAAGTATAACATGTAAAACTTACCAAAGTTTTCATTTCGAATTTATTCACAGACGTTTTTCTAACCAAATCACTATGTATTAAATATTGTAGCTCGTATAAAATCGCTTTATATAGTTGGGAGTTCAAACAATAATGTACCGTAATGACCTGGTTATGTTTTGACTTTATAACTAACAGTATATTACCGGTTTATCCTTTTGTTTATGTTTTGATAATCTGATAAGGTATCGCGAACTATAAGGCCCTCTCAGTTATGATCAGGTATTCAAATGATAGAATCAAATATACATAATAAACAAATAGAATTGTACCTAGTTTTTGACTGCGACTTTCTTCGCGTAGGTAGTTTCTTTATATGTATATAATGTATGGGCATCTAAGATTTATAATATGATGTAAGTATCGTATAAACTTTCTTAATAAATGTATTGTATAATGCAAAAAGTTTTCTTTTAATTGATCTGCTAATGTCCGTCTGCGGGTGTTCCACAAGGATCTATTCTTTGTTCTGTTTTATTCTTGATAGATATTATGATTTACCTTCATAAGCGATATTGTAGGCAGAAACTTTTTTTTTGATGATACCTTGTTAATTTTTAAAGTCGAGCGTAATAAACAAATTATGACGAAGTAAACAAACAGTGCTTTGTCGGAATAAGTACTACATGCAAAATAAGAAAAACAAAATAAGTATAACGAATTTAATTTGCCTACACATAGTAAAGCAAAAGTATAGTTTGGTTCTGAATAATTAAACACTAGAAATAAATGAATCAGTATTATTTATAGGTATGACATAGGATTCTAAGCTCCAGTAGAACCCTCATTTCTCCACACTTGTGAGTAAACTCATTTTCATCGCTTTTGCAGTAAGTTAAACACCTAACGGAAGACGGCCGTCAATAAGACTTGTATATTTTAGTTATTTTCATAGTATTTTATCTAACGGGATAACTATCTTATTGAGGCAGAACCGCAGATCTCATTAAGAATAAGAGAATCTCATTGAGACTAGCCAACTGCGCAGGAGATATTATAGTGCACAAGTGTACTCGCAGACACAAGTGTACTCGCAGACACAAGTGCACTCTCTATTCCTATCACTCTCATACTTCGGTGGGACGACTGCTCGACACGACCAGTGAGAGTTAAGGCGCAGGACCGAGGGCTTTACGTGCTCTCCGAGGCACGGGGGTGAAACACCGCCAACTTCCCAACTCCGGGCTGTTACTGAGGCTTACTATACAAAAAGACTCAATAACTAAACTTGGCCCGACCCGGGACTCGAACCCAGGACCTCCGGGGTGTACATGCTAGCCACTACACCACCGAGGCAGTTAAGTGTCGCATTATTGGCTGTGTGAACATTTTGTGTCCAAGTGTTTCGACATTTTCAATACACTTCGTCGCGTAGAAGATATCACTTAAAAATAAGTTTCACGTAAAGAAAGGAGTGTGAACAACTCGGACACAATTTCCGTACATTTATATACAGACACTATTCAACACTTTTTCGTTCATGTACAGCTGTACATGCTAGCTACTACACCACCGAGGCAGTTAACAGTAGTGATAGTATTATATAGTATTGGACGACACGTTTGGCTCAGTTTGTAGTGACCCTACTTGATGTGCCAGCGGTCGTGGGATCGAGTCCCGCTGGGGGCATTCATTTGTGTAATGAGCACGAATGTTTGTACTCCAGTCATGGGTGTTTATATTTATAATGTGTAAGTATTTAAAGTTATATATATGTAGTGTCTCAACCATCTGGTATCCATAACACAAGCTTGGTGCTTACCATGGAATTAGATGGTGCTGTGTGTTAATGTCCCAACATATTTATTTATTTATTTATTATTATTTATTTCTCATTATATTCGTTTTGCTAAAATTAATTCCAAACCTACCCGACCACAATCTATAGTAGATAGACTCAATACATCAATACGTTATCATTTTTTAGCAGCGGTCATAAAATTTAATAAAAATAATTCTATTAAAAATAAAACACCTCCCATCTTGGTCTTGGACGGAAGTCCCCGTCTGTGACGATACGAACAAAACACTTTATGCGACTGCTCAACGACAAGCTAATGAGTTGAATCACAAGGGAATTATTTGGGTGCGTAAGAAAAGGATATTTATGAGGATATTAATATGATTACGATATGAATGAGTTCGACTACAAAGTGATTACAAGCACGGACTATTTAAACAAACATACTTCAATATTGTTTTGATGACACGTTTGACTCAGTTTGTAGTGACTCTACTTGCTGTGCCAGCGGACTCGGGTTCGAGTCCCGCTGGGGGGCATTCATTTGTGTGATGAGCACAAATGTTTGTATTCCAGTCATGGGTGTTTATATTTATAATATGTATGTATTTAAAGTTATATATGTCTAGTATATCAACTATCTGGTATCCATAACACAAGCCTCATAGCTTACCATGGAACTAGATGGTGCTGAGTGTTAATGTCCCAACATATTTATTTTAAGTGTACATTAACGGTACTAGGTGCCAAACAGCTCAGTGATACTAAAATGAAACTACTGTACCTCAGAGCGAGACACTAAAAATATGTACAACGCCATCTATCGAGTGGAAGTGTAAACAATTATTAATAATATTGATTTAAACTTTATTTTCGAACACATCCCTAACATTATGAAATTATTTTAAAGGTCAGCAGGCTAATATTATACAATTCGATAAATTCTAATCAATTTAACTTATCGATTTTTTATGTTTAACATAATTTCATGCACTTAATAAAATTTATTAAAAAATACATTGTTTTCTTTTTTATTCGAACTTCTTAAAACTATCAGTAATATTAATGGTATTAATTCGTTACAGGAGGATTTTACTAGCTTGCATAATAGTTGTAGGCTAGATGGTATGATATTAAACTTTAATAAGTGCTCGCATATAACCTTTTCCAAAGAAAAAAAAAACCGGCCAAGTGCGAGTCGAATTCGCGCACAAAGGGTTCCGTACCATTATCTATAAAAACGGCAAAAAAATCATGTCTGTTGTATGGGAGCCGCCTTAAATATTTATTTTATTCTATTTTTTAGTATTTGTTGTTATAGCGGCAATACAAATACATAATCTGTGAAAAAATCAACTGTCTATCACGGTTCATGAGATATAGTCTGGTGACAGACGGACAGACAGACAGACGGACGGACAGCGGAGTCTTAGTAATAGGGTCCCGTTTTATCCTTTGGTTACGGAACCCTAAACAAACAGATATAACTACAAAATATTATTTAAATGACATGCTTCTTAGTACTGTAGATATTATTAGAGCTGTAGGTATTTTATTTGATAAAAAAGTTACATTTGCACCACATATAGATAGTGTCGTTAGTAATTCCAGTAAAATGCTAGAGTTCGTAATTCAAAATTGTAGGGTTTTATAAATATTCATACAAGAATGACTCTTTATAACACTTTAGTTGTGATAATTTTTGAATATGAAAGTTTTGTCTGGAGACCTCAATGTACTATTCGCTGTCTAAGAATTCAAAAGCTTCAAAAGCGTTTTTTATATCATCTGACTTTTAAAAATTAAGTGAAGTTAGTGGATTCAATGCTTATAATAAGTCTATATGAATAAAATTTCATTTCAGTTCTCTCTGGGCTATTTCCATCTGGGTTTACGCTTACTTAGGATAGACAGCCTGGAACAAAGAAGATATATATTGGACTCAAGTTTCCTAACTAAAAGTCTTAACAGTATATACGATAATCCATCGCTGGTGCAATTTTCAATCTTACAGTTCCTAGATGTCTGAGATGTCTTCTCGCAGATCTGTTTTGGATAATTACTCACCTATGTCACGTTTCTGTGAAATTCCAAAAGTTTCTGTAAAATGATTCATTCGGAGATTTCTTACCGATGTTCTTTCATATTCAAAAACATTCTTTGATTTCCATTTTTATTGCTTCTTTATTTTGTAATGACTTTTGTTAATCAATTGAAAATAATGTGTTTATATTATTTTTTTTTATATCAAAAATTGTGTTGCTATAATTTCCTTTTCTCTGCTCTCACCTCTTCCTGTTACGCGGGGTCGGCTTTCTTAATCATTTTGTTGGCTCACTATTACAAGATTCTATGTTAGAATTTTAGTACTTATTTAGTTATGAATGCTACAAAGTTCTATGTGTCATTAGCTACAGTTTTGCAAAAAACTACTAGATAGCGGCACTTTAACTACAAAATATTCGATTTTACATAGTTCTATGTTGCTTTTTTTACGATAACAAAATAACGAAGTTCTATGTAAAAATTACTAAACTTTATTAAAATTAACATAGAATCTTGTAATAGTAAGTCAACGAATTTTGGCGCCATTCACTTATCTGGTAAACATCATCCTCTGTAAGGCCAAGGTTTTGCATGTCCTTCCGGACATTTGTCATCCCGGTAGTTTGTGGTCTACCTCTCCCTCTCCATTTTGTAGCCATGGAAAGGCACTTTTTCACGATGTGGTCATCGGGTCTACGCGTTACGTGTCCATACCACCTTAGCATGGACTCTGTAATCTTCTCGGTAACAGAATGTGTTGCTATAATTTGTTATAAATATATATTATTTATAATGATTTATTATTGCAATTATTTATAATTAAGAATTTGTGTAATATAATGTAATTAGCTTGTCAAAATGTCCTTCCTGTGGTATTACTATAAAAAGTAATGCATTTAGCTATATGAACTATTGTATATAATAATAAGTTGTAATATTGTAATTGCCACTGGTGAATCTAATAATAAATAAATAAATATATAAATAAATGATGCTTTCGAAAAAACTTTAGTTTCGTCACGTTTGTACCTAATTACTCGTATTTGAACACACTATAAATATTAGAAATAGAAATATGCTTGTAATGCTCAAATTTTGTATCTAAAAAGTGTTTGTATAACAAAAAAGGTTGTATAAAAAAAGACAGCCTTTAAGAGCCTGAGTACATGCCTGAGTGTATAATAAAATTGAAAAAAAAACCTGAAATTTATTGTTTCAATAATTTAGTGCTAAAATTCAAAGTATTAGTCCGGTCAAGTTAGCCTGAAAAATATGCCTTGCATAAATTCCCAAGAAGCTGAAAATTTACATGAACGTTAGGGTTACTATTATAACGAAATTGTGAAAAGTCCCCATCGATCCCATGAGTGCAAAAAATTTTATGTAAGGTCAAAGTGTGCAAAATTGTTTTTTTTTTTTTGGATTTTTCAGGGAACGGTTAATTTTATGATAAAAATAGATCAGACAAAAATATTATCTACAAATATTATCCTTACACGTTTTTTCTAAGGTTCACCATTTCTGAGAAAAAGCGATTTTAAAATGTACTAAAGTCTTAAATTATATATAGGGTTCCAAGGAATATTAGATGTACCTTCTCTGCCTTATTATTCAACATAAGCAGCTGTTTGTTAAAAATTTGCCTAATTATTGAACATAAACAGCTGTTTCATATTAAAATCATCCGATATAAAATTCCTTGTAAAAATTCTACGCTACTTCCTAAACTACGAGTATCAAAACGACATAGTTGAACACACACAGATTTGTTTATGTGGCTACAACTCTAATACGAGTGGGTACTAAACTGAATGGTAGAACAAGACAGTGGTAGCCCAGCTCAAGACTCAAGTGACGGGTTCAAACACCGAGTGTCGCACCTCTGAGATTTTCGTATGTGAATCATTTTACATAAGATTTCCACTTTCCTTTCGGTAAAGGAAAACATCGTGAACAGACCTATATGTCAAAAATAACTTAACTAGTGTTCGAAAGACTTATGAAATCCATCAATCCGCACCTGGCCAGCGTGGTGGAATATGGCGTGATCCCCCTCGCACAGAGAAGCCCGTAGCAGTACCATGTCAAAAGGCCTTAATCAAAGCTGAAAAATTTATTAAATAAGAAAACGATAAGTCCTCCTTATCAACTTCACAATTCGCAATGCCAAAATGTAACACGATATGCTTTTTTATTTAGTTACACGCTTAATTTGCTTTGACTGTGTGTTTCTCTATCTCAAAATAGTTACAATTTTATTTAATTGTTTAAGAGTAACGTTTGTCGATTTAAACTATTATTAGTACTTTTTTTTTTAAATTGAAAAAGCTAGATTTAAAAAAATACAGTCTTTCATTCCAGTAAAAAAATGATTGTAATAGCACAAAGTAACTTCTTAACTAGAAATGTGTTTCAGGATATAGGAAGATATTTTAAACACAAACTATACATATAATAAAATTGTAACTAAGCCGAATCTGTACATTAAATATTTTTTGGAAAATCTTATTGAAATTAACATTATTATCGATGCAGAGGCCGAATCTATAGTTTTTAGAATTTTTGTCTGTCTGTCTGTCTGTCTGTTACCGCATCACAGAAAAACCACTGGAGGGATTTTGACGAAATTTGGTTTGGGGATAGCTGGTTATGCGGGTCAACATATAGGATACTTTTTATCGCTGGAAAGTGTCTCATTTCTGAGAAAAATACAAAAACTGTAATGTAAGAGTATACTAATATGTAAAACCTACGAATTTGCTTTTTGGTCATCTGAACGCGGTCGGTGTCGGGGGCAATATTACAATATTACTAGTAATATGGCTAGTATTACAATATTTAATATATTTTAAGTAATAATTACGAGTAACGAAAGATTAATATAGAAATGTCATAGAACTAAACATGAAGCCAAAAAAATAATGTTTTAAAATAATATACGAGTATAATGTTCTATGATAAGAGTGAATTTGAAGCTCATTCTTATCGAGAATTCAAATTTTAAGAGAGTTGTTAGCAATTTTTTTTATGCAAATATCTTATAATCATAAACACTTAACCCAACAATGCAAGTTGAAATCATATTCAGGGGATGGTAGTAATAGAATTTTCCAAAAGATGGCGCTGCCTGTATGATCTAATTATTGTATAAAAATACAAAGAGCACCTTGGGTGCAAACGAGTGAAGCAAGGGTAAGTCGCTAGTAACATAGGTAATTTATATTAGTTGTTAATAATCAAAGGCAGTAGTAGCCCAGTGGTAACGAGCTCGCTCGGGAAAATGAGTTAAGCGGATTCAAATCCCGGTTCTCTCACCTCTGATATTTTCATGTGCGAATCATTTCCAACATGATTACCACTTGTCTTACGGTGTCTGCAGATCTAAAAGAACGGGGTGGACTAAGGCCTGAGCTTCCTCGTATTGGAGGAAGACCCGTGCCCAGTAGTTGGATGTTAAAAAGAACTAAATACGTACATACATACATATATTAATAATTTCCGCCGTGTCAAACTCGCAAAAAATGTGTCTATGAATAAAACAATTATTTTATGCTTTGCAAAGCATAAAATCTAACATACTAAGCAATTTTTTTATTTATTAGATTATTTATTTTGATTACATGCTTCTTTATATATATATATACTCTTCGATCAATGCAGTGTTCCATAAGAGTAAGTAGGTAATCACCTTGAAGAGAGACGGTCAATCAAGTAACAGTAGAAGTAAGTTTTGATTTGTATTACTCGTGATTTTTTAAGGAACTAACGATTAGTTTCTTAAAAAATCATAATTCAATATATTTATTTCGTATACACTGAAAAATATAAAATAAAAACAATTAGGTATGTTGAAGCATTTTTGAAGTGAAACTTCTTTGCGCGCATGAGAATAAAATTGCAATGTCGCGTCACTATCGTCGAGTCGCGCTTGCATTAGGTTGCCATAGTAACCGTTGTTTTAGTCTGAAAAATTATATGTATGATGTTCATTCCAATGCTATCTTCAAAGATTATTATTTTACTAATTGGTTTTCAAATATGCAAAATATATAACTATTACTCACCCTCACCCTCGGCTCACCCTCTCCCCTCACTTCGCTCGCATTCGTCCTTTAGAGTATATGCGATAGATGCTTAGATGTAAGCATCTATTAATCTATTAATATAATCCAATTCTTAAATTCAGCAAGATAGAAAGAGATAAAATATTATTCTCTCCTCTTTGTGTGATATTCGTTTGAATCATTTTTTCTGAATTTTTGTCTGAGTGTAATATTAAGGTTAGCCGCATGCATGAACGAATAAACCACTATTCGTTCATGGCCGCATGTTATAGGATTTTCTTTGCCAGAAAATTTCTGACGCCCACCGAAAGGCACTCTGCTCATATGTTTTGGTCTAGACCCTACTATCAGAATTCTGACGGGTCTAACGTTCGCTTTTGATGAGTCCCGGATGCAATCGATAGGACGTCAGATTTTTTCTGATCAGAACGTCGGAGGGCACGCTGTCTATACATTTTCTACTAGACCGCGCACACTTATCAGAAATTCGTATCAGTTCGCATCAGTAACCTCAATTTTAGACTCGGAGCGCAGTTTCTGATAGGTCCACCAGTACCACTCGGCAAGCGTCAGAAATTTTCTGACAGAAAAAATCTTATAATATGCGGGTGCCCTAAATAACTAAAGTTTCACTTCTAACATGTTTCTATAGAAACTCAATTTTTTTATGTTTTTTATTTTATTTTTAATTAATAAATAAGACATGAATATTTTTTCTTAATAAAAATAACAAGACACTACGAGTACGATAATCTAATCAACGAGTAACATAATCATTATTTTAAGTTTTTCAATTATTAGGTATATATTATATACATACGTAATACTCTGTACTGATCTGGAATAATCGTAAAAAGAAAAAAATAGTCATTTAACAGTATTAACAATAGTAACACTAACAATTATATAAAACTTTTGAGAAGTCTAAAACTTTAGTCTATCCCGTGACTGTGTTTGTTGTAAAGATCATCGTCGGAAACCATAATATAAAATTAAATCGCAATATTATCCGAAAAGATAGTTTCATTAAAAATGTCAAGTATTCGTGTAAATTGAAGAAAATAATATTAACCATTTTTTTTTCAATAATTTAGATATCAATCAAATCGTGTTTAGTTTACCAATTACGTATCTAATGCTCTCTATTACATACATACTCGTATGTACATAGACATACAGACATACTATGTTCCTCAGTCAACCTACCGTACTATTTCAATTATTATTGGTCAACCAATGCCCTTTTTTTATTGGCATATAGTTGCGTTTACAGACGCAATCCATTCTGTCAGTGTCACGTTTTGTGAGGAAGACACGAATAAGATTGAGCGGTCATTTGGAAATTTTAGTAGATATATTGACAAGCTTTAGTGTTATTAATAAAAAAAAAACAAATTAGCTGAATTTTATACTGATAGAAAATTCTATTCCTATTTGCCTCTTTTTCAACAATGAATAGTGGAATTTCGACCATTGCCGAACATTAGTATTTATAATTCGAATATTTCTAGCATGTATAAGCTCCTGCTCATTTGCTGCATGGTGGCATGTGTCTTCGCCCAAGACGGTCGTCGCAGGCTTCCCGAAAAGACACCAGCTCCCGTCACGGAGCCGTTCCTGGAGGTGTCCAGCGTTAAATGTGACTTAGCAGCTAACAATTTCTGCCATACGCAAGAAGATCCTGACTCGGAGCATGATAAACCACTAACAACAGTAAATGGTTAAACCATTACCAACAAATGGTTAAATATAAAAATCCGTACAATCTTGCTTTTTAATTTTGTTTTTAAATGACTAAAATGAGTTTCAATTTTAGGGATTTTTCTCATATGAGAAACCTGCGTTTCTGAAAAAAAAAATAATTTTTAAAATATCTCCTTTATCCATTTCCTTATCATTTGAAATGATTCAATTCAAAGAATAAATTACATAAATAAAAATACGTATAAAAAATCTCTTTCTTAATTTTTAAATGAGCGATGGAATCATATGAAATAAATATTGTTAAAAATTATTCACTTGAAATATTTTGTGTATACTTTTATAATTATAATTTTTTTACATAAAATTTTCATCACTGTATTATTTTTTATTTTATTGGAGTATATAATTTATTGAATCATTACAGCATTTCATTGAAAGTTAAAATTTAACTTAACACCATCTGTACTGTGATTAATTTTTTTTTAAATCGATTAGAAATTATTATTTTAGTATCTGTCCTGTCTTAAGTATTTAAAATATAAATTGAAGTTCATAAAAAGTACCGATAACCTACAAAAGATTTACTTGCGGTGTGCACACACTACACGATATACGCACTCTTTATTTATTTAAGCCCTTAAAAACCCTTTAAACTCTTCTTCTTACCATTTTTTGTTTGTTTTTTATGCTAGAGGTTTTTTTTTTAAAAAAACTAAACACTTGAATAAATATTAAGAAAATAAAAGTAAAAACTTTGTATGCGACCGAGATTCGAACCTGGACATCTGTGATTGTTGATCTTGACAGATGTTGTAACCTCCGGGAGATCCGTGGTGTCGCCACTCACCAACAGCTCGCCACAAGTATTTTGGGTTTATGTGGGACTCACAGGCTAAAAAAGTGAGTACTACCAACTAAAACCTAAAGGAACCTTCTCCGTCTAAATGGGGTGTCGCAGGATCACAAAAGCACTCAACACGACGCATAAGAGAAGTACCAGGAGTAACTAGCGTCTCCCAATACCTAAGTCTTACAGCATCACGTCCAGCTCGCTGGACGGTAATAACCACGACTCATAAGGCACCTTTACACGACTATATACGACAAATATACAAGCACGCACGTTTTTGACGAATGATATCTGTTGTTTGATCTTTAGAACATTTTTCTAATTGACTTGTTGCCAGTCTTCCATAATACCATGTTGTTGTTTTATTATTTTCTTTTTATCCAGGCGAGTTTTTATTTATGTAATTTTTTTTACTATATAGTATTACAGGTTATCTATACAGATTAATAAAATTAATTTGTCTGTTTGTAATGTCAAAATAACAGCTTTTTACTAAATGTATATGGAATTATATAACGGTACTTATAAGAAAAGCACAATTGTTAAAATTTTTGTCTGTCTGTTTGTTTCGACTAATCTTCGAAACGGCTGGACCGATTTTGACGGGACTTTCAAGAAAGTTAAAACGTACTTAGGGACGCACCTGAGCAAAGCCGGGGTAAGTCGCTAGTTAATACACAAAAAATATGTTATGTTATGTCACTGGCTCAATTTATAGCGCTGAAGGTCCTGGGTTCGATTCCCGTGGGATATAATATTTTAATTAGAGTTGTCTAACTTTGTTTTTCTTTAATTATACTTACACCTAAACCTTCTTCATGAAAATTCTGCACTTTCTCTTTCTGTCCCGCTATTTAACACTATTTCCCACATGCATGGGTTGACTGGAAGAGATCTCTTATAGAGATAAGTCCACCTTTGTCCACGTCACTTTCTATGTATTTTGTTTTTTTTTTTATAATTTATTTGTGCATTAAAGAATATACATGAATCATTTCGTCCATTGGTGACCGTAAACCTGAACGAAAACCGTACGATAATATTTTTTTTGTTGGGACATTAACACACAGCACCATCTCGTTCCATGGTAAGCTACCAGATAGTTGATACGTAGCTATTACAAATATAAAAACCCATGACCGGAGTACAAACATCTGTTCGTTAGTTTTTCAATTTATCGCGTTCGCACAGACGCGGTGAGGAACTTTGTTTTATAATAATTAGTGATGTTGAATTCGACAAAATATGATAAATATAATGAACTCATTACCTATTAATACACGTAGGTAATGTAACTTATCAACAAAATTTAAATTTAATTAAAACATAACACAAAAGCATGTGTAGTAGTGATGTGATTATTTAAACGTATTACTTTTTACATATTTTAAATATGATATTGTCTGTCTGTTAGTTTATTATATAGTAAAACTGGCTGATTGACCATATAACAGCTCTTATTTCACGATATTCTTCAAATACGTGTTTGTTTGTTATTTCTCTAAACTACATTGACTGGATGGATTTCAAAGAAATTCAGTTGACCTGACACCACACAGGTTGCTGTTAGTAATAAACTTTGCTGAGAGTGGCGCTGATCGTTAGCAAAAATGTGAAAAGCCGATGTTTTTGAATTAAGGTTGAAACGCGCGCAAGCGTATCGGGGATAATTTACTAGCATTACCCTCGTGTCTAGTCCATTCTACGTGGCATTGGGAAAGTAATCTGTGCCTAATTAACACAGTTTGAAGCCGGTAACTAGAAAAATGAACGATCTTTTCGGATTTTTTCTCTCTAGAGACTCTCCCGTGACTATGAATGCTGTAAAGCATTCGAAACGTCGGGAACCAAAAATCCAAATAAATCCGCGAAAAAATCCGAAAAGATAATTTTATTTAAAATGGCAAATATTCGCGTAAATCTAAGAAAGTATTATGAAAAATGAAGTTACTAACCTCATATATAAACAATAACCGGTATTTTTAAAGAATAAAAATATATACAAAAATATTAATTTATACAACATCAAAAATTCATAATCAAGGAATAGCCAATTAAAAAAATTTTCAATGCACAAATGGCGATAACACAAAAATTACACTTAATTAAATATTAGCTCCTTTTTTGATATAGGTTAAAGTATATAAATAGTTTTAATACTACAAATCAGTTTTAGTTTTTAATTATGTTGGCTGTCACAATGACGGCCCTGCACTTTGTTTTATTTAGTTTAGTTAGTAGTTTAAATTCCGGATTTGCTTACATTATAGGTAATTATATTTTACTAGAGATGTGCCCAGTGCCAAATTCAACCTTAGCGCTACCCTAAAAAATGACTAAAACAAAATAAAAGCCGGGCGGCTTTCGATAAAATATATGAATATGAAGAATGAATATCATTGATCATTTTTCGAAAAATGCATAATATATTATTTTTTTGAAAAATATAAAAAAATAATTTATAAATGTTTTCAATTTTTACAAAAATGTACTATAGTTAAAAAAAACAATTATTCATTTTTTGGAAAATAAAAATGATATTTTAATAATGCGAACAATTTTCTTCTCACCCTCCGAATTTTGCCGCGCCTGAAAATTTACCCCCCTGGGCAGAAGCATCGAGTGCTCCTAGTGTAAATCCAGCGTTCGATGTCCCACGGCTTTGTTTGGGTGGTTTATTGATTTGACACTTCATATAAAACTACTAAAATCTATATTTATATCCATATTTTCCTTAGAATAAATACAAAGTTACACCTCGATGTTCTTTAGTTTTGACATTCGTTTCGTCACGGTTTTCGGTTTCGCTAAAAGTCGATAAAAAGTAGTTTATATGTGTGAGGGATCAGGGTATAACCCACCACGCTTGCCATCACCGTGCTGGTGAACTTCAAATGTCTTTTGAAAACTTTAGTTTGTCTCAGACGTGCAGGCTACCTCACGATATCGCTCTTCACCTTTTCAGCAAATGGTAAATATGTTGCAAATTGTATTGGCATATCAAAATCTAACAGAGATTTTACTTCACTTTATATACCGTCGCGTCGCCTACGTCCATTCTATGATGTTTTATCTTCTATACTAATATATAAAGCTGAAGAATTTGTTTGTTTGTTTTTTTGTTGTTGTTTATGTCTTATCTGTACTGGTCCAAGTAGAAAAATTCTATGAAGCTATGCAAATTGTATCAAAAAAGTGAGTGAGTTACAGTTTAGATTTGATTCATGTGATTTGTGAAAATTATGATCAAAAAGGACATAGTGGGCATACAACAAATTCTAATTTTAGGTAACGTAAATCATAGTGTTCTTTTAAATATCATTGTAGGTAAGACCGTTATTTTATAGCACACTATGGTCTATGACTTAAATCGATAATGCCAATATAAAGTGTAGATCATGTATAATGATCATCAAATTGAATAATAACACAGCAAAAGCTAGTATTCTAATATTAGATTAATATTTATTTGGCGCAGGTGAGAAGAAGACGTTGGATTTGCCAATAGAGTATCATGTAAGAGGTGAAACTACAGATCTGGTCACCGGCATCCTTACACCATTCGAAGTATGGTCAGTGTTTTAACACGCATTTATAAGCTGCTTGATTTCTAATTAAATTTTTGTTTTCTTATTTTCAACTTACTTTGTATCGGTTTGAAACTTTATGCTACTTTATTGAATTTTATATATCGTCTGTGAACTTCTGATACCTCCTAACTAGAATTTTTGTTCAAAATTTTATTTTAATGCCATCATTTGGCAAAATCATCATAATACTAACTGCATTTAATTATAATATCATAAAAAGACGTATATAACATTTAACTACTTATTTGTTTTACCAAAATTCTCTACGTTTTTTTTTCAATAAATTAGTTTAATGTTCTTCCTGAAAATTGGTTTGTAAGTAGATAGAAGATATCAGGAGTTCACGGACGATATGTAGATCATATGTTTTTAGTTGAAACTAAACAATGTGTAAAAATTATATATTGAAACAAAGTGAACAAACAGCACCATCTAGTTCCACGGTAAGCTACGAGGCTTGTGTTATGGATACCAGATAGTTGATACACTACACATATTTGTAACTTTAAATACTGATGCAACAGATTATAAATATAAGAATCTATGACGAGACGTTTGGCTCAGTTTGTAGTAACCGTACTTGTTGTGAAAGCGGTCGCGGGTTCGAGTCCCGTTGGGGGCATTCATTAGTGTGATGAGCAACAATGTTTGTACTTCAGTCATGGGTGTTTATAATATGCATGTATTTAAAAATTATATATATTTGTAGTGTATCAACTATCCTGTATCCATAACACAAGCCTCGTAGCTTATCAGTTACCATGGAACTAGATGGTGCTGTGTGTTAATGTCCCAACATATTTTTTGTTATTTATAGAATAAAATAATAGCTTTTTTTTTAAACTCAGACAATTTGTGCGCAACCGCAGCATTAATCACTTCTTCCTTTAAATATTTATTGTAGGTACAGTGAGGAAAATAAGAAATCTCGAAATGATGTGTACCACGGCTTAGTGAAGACTTATTACATTGGAGAAGATGAAGATCTTACAACAGTCTATAAAGTATGGATGTATTAATTTATATTTATAAATTATAGACTATAATTTATAAGGAATTAGTATTCATCGATCAAAAAAGTACTAGATACAAAATCAGCGACAAAAAATGTCTTCACCGAATGAGCGCTCGTTTGAATATTTGAGCGCGCTTTTACTTTATTTTTTTTGTGAAAACAACTTTAAGCATTGCATTTAAGATTCAATTTACATTGTTGTGTATTTATTTCAACAAAAATAATTACCTAAGCACAATTTGTGACATTTTTAAGAGAAGATTGTGTATCTAGTACAGTTTTGATCGATGATTGTAACACATAAATGAACTACTCGGACGTTCTCTGCAGGAAAACCATAGTATCCTTATGAAGTTATAACCATAGTTAGTATCTTGTCTGTATGTCTAACACGAATTTTTAGTCAGAAATATTATAATATCATACATAATACCATATACCTATCTATACATATTTCGATAACCTCCATGTGTGGGACCGCAGGTGAAGCGTTAAGTTTATTACGGTCTACTTGGGACTTACGTCTTACTGAAATACTGATGGGTAACTGAAAATAGAAGTAGGAGTTATTGTTATTTTTTTATCTCTGCCCTTGCTCTAGAGAGCACGGAAAGCTATGGATGGTGCGTCTGATGTCACAACGGTCATCTTCAATTTTCATCCCACCAGATTTTTGAGAGTTAAAAGAAAAGAGAGTGCACCTATGAATATCATATGTGAGATTGACCGCTGACCGTGGCCAAATTGGGTTAGGATGCCATTGGGAATTTGATTGTGACATATACCATACTTCTAGATTCATCCAATAACGACTGAGATGGTCACAAATGAGATTCAGTGTGAAAAAGATTACAGTGCAGATGATACACCTAAGATTTTCCCAGCTGGAGACAATTTTACATATTCAGGTAACTAGGGAAAAATAATTAAATTTCGCTAGTTTAAATTGTATGTTTTAGTCAAAGCTAGAGTTTTTAATTTTCTGATCTATTCAAGCGAACTATTTCGCGAACAAGTGAATGGATTTCAATGGGTAGTTTTTATTGCAGTATAACACATAACATATTATACATGGCTGATATGATTTGAGTAACTGATTTTGATTGTGTTAACTTTAATTGCAACCGATAGAATAAATATAAAAATATAATTTAAGCTCTCACAAAACGAGTGCCTCCTTTAATCGTAGCAGGTGAAATAAAGATGATTTTTTCATCAGGTGACGTGATCTACTATAACAAAGCAGTGCAAGTTTGGAAATTGCTAGAAATCGATGAAAAGAGAAAAGAAGATACTATGTACGTGTATACGAATGAAGATGGGGAGGACATTCCAGTTTGGTAAGTGAGAAATTTTTTATTTAAGAAAATATATGTACTTAATATCTTAAATATCTGCTTAACTAATTTGGCTCACGGGAACTTTAGAGACTATCCTTCTGTAGTTCAATGTGTATTTGTAATTGTGTCTTGAGATACAAGTTTAATCTGTTCTTTTTACCTATTCAAATTGTCCATTTAACACAAAAAGTGAGACACAAGATTTACGAACACTCCATGCCCTATGTTTGTTAACACCACCACAGTCTTCTCATCTCCGGGCTTCTACTGAATATTTCGTTGCAAAATCTCCCAGTAAGTCTTAGTATCTGGGACTTAAACCTAGGACTTTACAATATCTGCAGTAGAAAATGCTAATCAGTAACCAACTATGTATATTATTTAGTTGCTTCCGCTTGAGGCTTCATTGTACTTTGTGCACAGATATTAAATGGTAATTAGGGATGTGATATTGTTTGCGTATAAATGTATTTTTTTTTTGGTAGGAGAGAATTAAAGGTCTATACCGAGTGGAGCGGTGCCATATCCGATCATGTTATAGTGCATTATTTCGACTTTAAGAAGCCCAACTATGAAGACCTGAACGTCACTTTAGGTAATGATACATAATTTTAAACAATACTTATAATTCTTTAAACTAAATTATATCTCATCCATAATTTTTGAAGTGAAACTTCTTTAGAATCATTGTAATTTGAAACTCGATGAAACGAAAATGTAACACGAGAAAGAGACCAACACATAAATATATAGGACTAAGCCGGCGAGAGAATGAGATAGAATACATTACACAAAAGTGAAACATTTCCCTAATGTTTTAATTTTGTTTTCAGTAACAGAGTGTGAAGATTCTCTCATAGTATCAGGACATCATGAGCATTCATCGTCACATGTGGATGTAACCTTTCATGGGTTTGTTAAATTACTATAAGTAGGTATATATTATATAATATGATGCTCAAGCTACGGTAAATCTTAAAGATGTTTTTCCCTGAAAACTTCAGATTTTTGAGTGATTTTTTTTCTCTAAGTGTGCTCTATTAAGAGAAGAGGATAAACAGTATAAATGGTAAACTCTAAACTTCTACTTTCTATGTACTATTTCCCGAACAGTTTTAGCTCTTTATGATGTCTATTATGGGCAGATGCGGCATTTTTTACCGTAAGCTTTCAGTTAAAGCTTGTTACATGATCATAATCCACATATCCGGGTGAGGCATAATCAGAAAAAAAAATTATAGTAGTTCTAGTGATTTCTGGTCTGGTAGCTCCACTACTGTGCTAAATGGTCAATACTGTTCAAATTCAAAATTCAAAATATTTTATTCATCATTAAACTAGTATAGTATTATGAGATCTGTAGTATTAAATTATTACATTTTTTTACTGAACGTCATGAGTCTACCACCAGTTTGGAATGAAAAAGCCTCAGACCTGAGTAGAACTGGCGAAAGAAAAATTAAGTAAATTATAAAGCCTACGTAAGCAAGAAAACGTTTATAGTAAAACTGAATTTACTAAATAATAATGTCTTTTTTTTTAACTTCTGTTAACATTTTCAGTTACAAGATGCAGCACAATAGAAATTACAAAGGAGAAGAGCATAGAATGAGAAAATCTATATTCGAAGAGAACTTAAGGTGAGGGTCAAACTAACCATTTTGGTATAACAATTTAAACCATTTTTCTTAATTTTATTTGTTTCCGGATATTGAACATTTGAAGTAGTTACCCAATCGTTGATAATAACATCAATTTTATTATTGACTAGCTTTGCCCGCGGCTCCGCCCGCGTTCAGGTGACCAAAAACCAAATTCTTAGGTTTTACATATTAGTATACTCTTACATTGCAGTTTTTGTATTTTTTCTTAGAAATGAGATATTTTCCTGCGGTAAAAAGTATCTTATAGGTTGAACCGGATAACCAGCTATCACCATACCAAATTTCATCAAAATCTCTCTAGTGGTTTTTCTATGATGCGGTAACAGACAGATAGACAGACAGACAAAAATTCTAAAAACTATAGATTCGGTCTCTGTATCGATAATAATGATTATTTCAATAAGATTTTCCAAAAAATATTTAATGTACAGATTCGAGTTAGAATTTTATTATATGTATAGATTTATTATGTATTTTTTAGGTTTTCTACGTGCTTGAGCACAATTTACTTTATTAAATGTCGCATTTTGTTAGCACATTAATTACTAGCTTTATTTAAAACATAAGTGAGAGGGTTTGATGTCTATCCATGTTTGTTATCAACTGTAATCTAGAGTCTGAGAAAATGATAATCTTATCATAGTGTATCTCGTAAAAAAATAATTTCGGAACTTTAATCCCTCCACGACCGCGGACATGCCGGCGTTACAGTTAACAATAGATTTCTTAGAAATTTACCGGGAGGTGTTAATGCTTTAATCAGGTTTTATAATTTCAAATGTATTTTACAACACACTTATATGTAAGCACTGTAGCAATAATTTAAAAGAATATATAAGGATATTGCTGTAGAAAAAAAATGATTCTACCTATCTACATTACATAGATATATTTTATATTTATAGACGAGTAATAGAACACAATAAAAAGAATCTACTGTACAAGTTGACCATAAACAAATTCTCCGACCGCACTGACGCTGAGCTGGCCTACCTCTCTGCCACCAGACCCTCAGATCCTTTAGCATTTGGATCAGAGCCTTTCCCATATTCTGAAGAAGAGGTCAATCAGATGGTTCAAGATTTACCAGAAAATTATGATATGAGGATTGATGGAGTCATAAGCGTTGTTAAAAGTATGGTTGTAAATTAAATAAATTATATTGCTTAAAACGAAGGAATTTAGGTCTTATGCACACGAAGAATTGTTGGCACGCCGACGATGTATCACAGGTGTATATCTGCCCACTAGGCATAGATACGTCAACGATACGCGTATTATGAGCGTATGTCGTCTGTGTATATGTACTTTGCTAAAATAATTAAAAAATAATTTAAAAAGATAGATTACTAGCGATCGTATACATACAAACGTGTGACACGCGCTTCGATAGCGCGTTAAAAAGTCGCCGTGTGAAATAGCGGCAAATCTTTTGTGATTATGATCAGATTAGCCAATTTCATGTTCAGTCAGATAGCCAATTCGATTCCCAGTCAGATTTAATCTGATCACTAACAATATTACTCTTTATAGATCAAGCTAGCTGTGGCTCGTGTTGGTCGTTCGCTACAGTCGCTGCGGTAGAAGGTGCTTACGCACGTAGATATGGGGACCGATTGCTAAACTTAAGCGAGCAATCACTCGTGGACTGCGCTTGGGGGTATGTTTGCTGTTTCTATTCTTAGATAAGATTTAAGGCTTTCTGCAATCGATATTGCTAATAGAATTCTACGCTACTCTCTACTTTCACGCTACTATTTTAAAGTATTTGAGTGTGCGTGTATGTTTGCGTTTGTGTGTGCGCGTGTGTATGTGCTGCGTGTGTGCGTGCGTGTGTGTGTATGTGTTTGTGTGTGTTTAAGTGTGCGTCTTAGTGTGCGTGAGTACTTCTTGGAAGAAAGAAGTACCAATAAAGTTACGACTGTGGCATTTATAATATTAAATAAAGAATTGCAATAAAAATCTGTTGATTGACTTACTCTTTTAGGTTTACTAATATGGGTTGTAATGGAGGTTTCATAGAAAATACATACAAATACGTTATAAAACATGGAATCCCAGCAGAAAATGAATACGGGACGTATTTAGCTGAGGTTAGTAAAAAAATTTTTAGGTATCTATAGCAATTTAAGCCGTATTTTCTTTTAAACTGTTGAGTTTCACATCGGTTCTTCTCAGGAGGATTGTGCAATATACACTTAACCTTTAAGTTTTCTAAGATGATAGAAATTTTGACGAAATCTAATGGATCTATACGTATATTTCTGTGAAGAGGAGTACAATTAATTTTAATAACAATTGCATCGTTTTTGTTCCAAAAGGTCAATTATTATTTATTTAATTAAACATACTAGCGGGCACATTTTAATAGGCACCCCGCTCGAAACATATTGTCCCTTTTATTATTATATATAAAAAATTGATTTTGATTAAATACGCTATGAACATAGCAATCTTGCAGCAGGATCTTAGTTCATAATTAATTTGTGGATATTATAAACTTTATTATCTGCTTATTAACTAAGTTTTCTTGTTTATTTTAACTATAACAAGCGTATTTTATTTCAATTACCTACATGCTAAAATAGCTATACGTAAATATATTAATTTATGTTACAGGATGGTATGTGCCGTTTAGAAAACATGACCGATGTGTACAGAATCAAAGGTTTCGGTAGAGTGCCTCCACAAAGTATTAACGCGATGAAAGTAGCATTGTACAAATATGGTCCAGTTACTGTCACTATCAATGCTGATCCCATTTTCGATTATGGGAATGGAATTTTCTATAATGTGAAATGGTAAGTGGTGTAGGATGAAAGAGAGGAAGGCACTACGTAACGCTATCTTTGACGTTCATGGGGGATCTGTGGTAAACGCATCTATGGCTATGTTTTTTTTTCATAATGTAGGTGTCATACATTCTTTGATTTACACGATTTTGAAGTAAAACTTCTTTAGGCGTGACATTGGAAAAATAAATGTAGCGGAAGTGTGTAGCGGAAGTGACAATCAAATTTATTATTAATAGTTAAAAAATATATTATATTTTTTTAAATAATTATAATATTAGATGTGTATAAAAATATATATTTATTATTAATAATTTTATAATAATTATTACTTCTAAAAATTAATATAAAATTATTACTGTTGTACGAATGTGCATAAATTTAATAAAAGCTGTTATGACAAATTGTTGTCATGGTAACGTGATAAATATAATATGGTAAATATGTATATGATTGTAATATGCCTGATATGCCTTATTTAATTATTGAGTGAGTACCTGGGCGACTGAGCTTCGCTCGGAGTTCTTGGTCAACAGTACAATTTTCCTTTTTTTTAACCTAATAACTTGAATAAATAAAAAAAAACAAAAGTAAAAATATTGTGTCCGACCGAGAGTCGAACTCGGATACCTGTAATTGTCTTATTAATTTGCGTCGTATCTTCGCGTTGTCTTGCGTCTTGACCTCTTGACCACGATGCCTATTTAATAATTAAATTAGCGACCATATTTTACGTCTTAAAGAAAACCGCATGAAAACTCGAAAAGACGTGTTTTCCCAGACATAAGACTAATCTAGATAGATTTTTCGCCACCGAAAACTCCCACGTACCACATTTCAGCGAAATCGTTAGATCTATTTCCGAGATCGCCGGTATAGGTTATACAAGAATTGCTAGTTTCATATATTAGATTTGTTTTAATTTAATTGTGATATTTGCCAAAGAAGTTTAACTACAAGCGCGCGTTAAGGTTACACGCACCCATTTTTTTTTTTGACATCTATATAAATAAAAATGAATGTTCGCTGCTAAGTGGAAAACGAGAGGACGGACGGCTAAATTATTCTTTTGACATGTTCATAATTTTATGGAGGGTAAAATTGTAAAAATTGTCCAGAATAGGTAGGTATATGTAAAAAAATGATGTTCCTTTTTCCCATATCAAACAAAATATTTACTATTATGTGTGGTAAAATCACTCGTTTTCATAGGAAAATGCTAAATTAAATTCGAGCACAAATTATACTCATCTATATATTTATTGCAAACGAACTTCGCGGATTTATTTTGATTTTTAGTTCCCGACGTTTCGAATGCTTTACAGCAATCATGGTTACGGTATTTGAAACGCCTAGAACCAAAAATCAAAATAAAACCTCGAAAAAAACTAAAAAGATTTTTCGAACAACTAAAAAGTTTTATTTAAATATAATTAAATTTTCAGTAACGACCGTCCTCTAAACCACGCAGTGACAATAGTAGGTTATGGTGTAAGAGACGGCGCTACTTATTGGATCGTCAAGAACTCATGGGGAGAAGACTGGGGGCAGGACGGATATATACTCTTCTCCACTTTGAATAACAATTGTCATATACTCGATCAAGCTTACTATCCTATTGTATAAGTTTTCTAATCTTAAATAAAAGTTTAACGTGCAGTCAAATTTTGTTTTATTAAATATTAATTACTCACCCTTGCACCGTTCGGGTTCGTCCCTAGTGGCGTATTAACCTTTAGTATAGATTTCTCAGAGATGAGATATTATCCTGCAGTAAAAAGTATCCTATATGTTGACGCGGAAACTATACGATATTATACGCGGATAAGCTATCATCATACTAACAAAATCTGCCCAGTGGTTTTCTCGTGATGCGGTCATAGATGAACAGACAAAAATTCTAAAAACTATAAATTTGGCTTCTGTATCGATGATAATAATGACATTTTTCTCCTGTGTCTATCGACCGATATTCGTTTTTTTGTTTTTTTTTGTTTTGTAGCTATTGATGAGCTTAGTGTTACCAATATTTAGTTTTTTTTGGAAACAGTTTTTTTATATACTTTTTAAATTCTATTCATATACATTATTTTTAATTTTCAATACCATTATTGAAAATTAAAATTATTGTCGAATTTCGACCACTGGGCGACTACTGTTAGTAATAAATCTTAAAAAGATTCTTCTCAGAAGGATGTTCCGACCAGATATAATTTTATAGCTACATTTTATACTTGAACTAGCGACTCACCCTCGCTTCGGTCAGGTTCATCCCTAGGTTGCTTCCCCATACAATTTTATTCCAATATTCGCCCGATTAAAGGATGATTTCTGGTATGGAAACTATCCTATAACCTACCCAGGATCTCAAACTATCTTCTTACCAAATTTCATCTAATTCGGTTCAGTAGTTTGGGAGCTTATTCGGTACAAACAAACAAACAAAAAATCTTTCCTTTTTATAATATTAGTTTAGATGATGAAACTATTTTTTAGTCTATATATAAAGTTTATAAAGTTATTAGAACTGTTACTGATAAGTAAGGTAATGGAAATTGCTGTCATTAGTTCCAAAAAAAGCCACTCGGGAAATCTAATTTTCTCATCCATTAGACGAGTATTTTTAATTAACAGAAAAATAGATCTATCTTATCAAAGCAGTAAATTTTTACGGTTAACAGAATAATTTGACTATAAAATATTTAATTACATACAAAGAAACATTTTCTTTTTTTAAGAAAAAAATAAAGATATCGATTGTGCAAAATAACCGACTGTCAAGCTATATCTATACATATAATAAAATTGTAAATAAGCCGAGTCTGTACATTAAATATTTTTTGGAAAATCTTATTGAAATACACATTATTATCGATACAGAAGCCGAATCTATAGTTTTTAGAATTTTTGTCTGTCTGTCTGTTACCGCATCACAGAAAAACCACTGGAGGGATTTTGATGATTGATATCTCATTTCTTAGAAAAAATACAAAAACTGCAATATAAGAGTATACTAATTATGTAAAACCTAAGAATTTGGTTTTTGGTCATCTGAACGCGGGCGGAGCCGCGGGCAATGCTAGTAATTAATAATTACACAAAGTGAATGGATATAATACTAAAGTCTTAAATCAAAATAAGTATACCTTATTCAAATAGACTTTTACAAACATTTTTGAATCGTTAATTTTACATTTTAAATTTAAATTAAACTTCAGTATATATGTCCGTGAACAATATAATTCCCAAGGAAGGTTGACGTCAGGCAGGTAGCCGCCCTGTTGAAAAACTCCAATAGAATCCCATCAAAAGCAACAAAAGCCACATAGAAACCAATAAATATGTATTGGTTTCTATGTGGCTTTTGTCGCTTTTGATGGGATCCTATTGGAGTTTTTAAATAGGGCGGTTGTAAAACTTTTGCCAAATCCTATCATTAGTACGGAAGATGTACTGCGCCGACCCCAAGTGTTTGGAAAGTGGGAGATGATGATGATGTACGTCCGTGAGGAATCTACCACCGGCTCGGAATGCAGTTCTGCTGAGAAGAGTCGGCGATAAACTCAACAGTTGCTGTTTTTAAATATAATAATAATTTATTATTAATTGACATTTCATTATATTATGTTAAACAATAATACGAATTTAATTTTAAGAAATAAAACAGTATGATTCTGATTAAATATTATATTAGAAACTTTTAATCCTACGAGTAGCGCCATCTAGCGTCATTTTCACGAATTGTTTTAAAGTCAACGCGCCTTTCTAGTTCGTGCTACAAATGCATTTGTATGTATCTTATAATTAGTAACTTAAAAAATGCTCTTGTATTTTGTACTAGCATTGCCCGCGGCTCCGCCCGCGTTCAGAAGATTAAAAACCAAATTCTTAGGTTTTACATATTAGTATACTCTTACATTGTAGTTTTTGTATTTTTTTTTCAGAAATGAGGCATTTTCCCGCGGTAAAAAGTATCCTATATGTTGATCCTGATAACCAGTTGTCATCATACCTTTCATCAAAATCCCTCCAATGGTTTTTCTGTGATGCTGTAACAGACAGACAGACAGACAAAAATTCGAAAAACTATAGTTTCGGACTATGTATCGATAATAATGTCTATTTCAATAAGATTTTCCAAAAAATATTTAATGTACAGATTCGACTTAGTTACAATTTTATTATATGTATAGATTATAATTTTAATATATGTAATATTACAATTGTAATGGAGTCAAAATTATACGTAAATTATTATTTGTGGGGATGGTGAGAGTTTTTATGATTTTCACTTGTCTGTTTATATGCAGGTAAATGAAATGTTACGAGTCTTTTAGTATAGGGGTAATTTTATAGTTCTTACTCGAGATAACATTCTACTAACGTTATCGCTTATAGCCTATAGAGAATTAAAAAGTGCTTGAGAATAGCATATTAATGCAATTTTTAGTTTCTGCTACGCCACGAGCTCCAAAAAATCCATATTTAATCACTAATACAGGTAGAAATTACGGAGTTCAAACAAACAAGCTCTTCAGCTATATACATACATACCTATATTAATGTAGAAATTAGCGATATAGATATTTCTTATCTACAAGAAAACTCGACTTATATTGTCTACATCAAAAGTGTAGCTTAAAATATACACCTAGGTAATAAAATAAATCGATTAAAATAAAGTGTTTCTTTAAGTACTCTAAATAGTTGTTAGTTTTGGTTAACAAAAAATAAAAACCGACTTCAAACAAAAGCACTAAAATTAAAAAATAACTGATTGGTAGTTTTCATTTACTATACATAGTCGGTGTGCTTTGCTTTGTATGGGCTGGCACCGATTTCGAAAATATTTGATTAGGTATGTATTTAATAGGTAGGATTTAATTACTTAGCCAAAGCACACCGACTTCGAAAATATTTGATTAGGTATGTATAGTAAATGAAAACTACCAATCAGTTATTTTTTAATTTTTAGTGCTTTTGTTTGAAGTCGGTTTTTATTTTTTGTTAAAAAGTTTTTATTTTTCCCTTTTTAGTGTAGACAGTAGTAGCAAAGTAAGAATTCCAACGTGTTAGGCTTGTCAAATCAAACAAAATAAGCCCAAACTCAAAGTATCTACTATTAGCCGTTGAAGAGTTCCATCTATCCACCTTCTGGCCTTACCATCAGATCAGGTTAACAATACCGAACCACTGTACTATCAACGGAAATAGAAATACTTGCAAATTTAAAGTTAATATGACAATTAGAAGTAGGTTAAATTCATCATTAGCTATTTTTCCACCCTTAGGGGTGGGATTTTTTTTTTGAAATTTAAATGGGACCAATCTGGAAGTATACACTTTCAAACAACACAAAAATTGTCCAAATCGGTTAATAAATGACGGAGTTCTGAGGTAACAAACATAAAAAAAAATACAGTCTAATTGAGAACCTCCTTTTTGAAGTCAGTTGAAAATAGCCGCTTGGGAAATAGCCGGTAATGAAAGCATATAATAATATGTAATGGCTTTTTCTTCTATCACTCAGTAAGAAATTGACATAGTTGTTTGCGTAAAGATTTTACTGGCTGAAGATAAAAATATTCTACTCTAGTCTATACTGTAATTACATTTCACTAAAAAAAAAGTACCTACATTACTTCAAAATTACTTAATTTATTTATTCGGCCCTTAGTTAAAACTAGAAAAACAAAAACAAACCTACAAAAAGAACCGTACATTTTTCCGGGATAAAAAGTAGTCTATGTGTTATTCTGATGTATGAGCTATATCATTGTAAAGTTTCATCAAAATCCATTTACTAGTTTTTGCGTGAAAGAGTAACAAACATACGCCCATACATCCATACTCACAAACTTTCACGTTTATAATATTAGTATAATGTTACCGCATTTTTGAAATTTATAAAAAATTATATGCGCAACTCACCTTTAAGTTTTAAAATAAATTGACAGTAAATAACTATGAAAAAAAAAACATACATAATTAATGTCGTACTCGTAACATACATAAAAGATAATTAAATGGTGAATTGAGTACTTTCTTATTTTAAAGTTGGTAAAAAGTACAAACCCATCAATCCCCCATTTCGAAATGATTAAATATGGAAATAAAAATGAATATGTACGAAATAAACATTGAAAATAATAATCTGAATATATTTCGGGTTTTCAATTATGACTCAAATGTATTGAAATTCGATACGATCGCTATACGAATATTAATAAAATTCTTCGTCACGCCGAAATTAGTTCTATTATCACACGGTAGGGGCGCTGCTAAGAATATCATAATATTTTAAATAAACATATCTTTTCGGGTTTGTTCGCGTATTTTGATTTTTGGCCTGACACCACAAATGTTGCCATGTGTCAATTACTTTCAACACGAATACCACTTGTCTTAACGGTGAAGGAAAACATCGTGAGGAAACCTACATGTCTGAGAGAACCTAGCTAGTTCTCGAAAGACATGTGAAGTCCGTCAACTCGCACTTGGCCAGCGTGGTGGACTACGGCCTGATTCCCCTCGTACTGAAGAGAGGTCCTTGCCCAGCAGTGGGGCGTTAAAAAGGACTGAATACGATGACAATATTAATATAAAGCCTGTCCATTAATTATTATAAAATTTAGCATTCTAGAAACCTATATATATATATATATATATATATATATATATATATATATATATATATATATATATATATATATATATATATATAATACCACTTGTCTTAACGGTGAAGGAAAACATCGTGAGGAAACCTACATGTCTGAGAGAACCTAGCAAGTTCTCGAAAGACATGTGAAGTCCGTCAACTCGCACTTGGCCAGCGTGGTGGACTACGGCCTGATTCCCCTCGTACTGAAGAGAGGTCCTTGCCCAGCAGTGGGGCGTTAAAAAGGACTGAATACGATGACAATATTAATATATATATATATATATATATATATATATATATATATATATATATATATATATATATATATATATATATTATTGCGTGATGGATAAAATTTAAAACAAATGGAAGCTTATTTTTACGGTTACGACCTCATTTACTGTATATAATTATGCTTTTAAGTTTGACGACCTTTTTACCATTTAAGTGGACTCTTGGAAGACTGGACTTATAATTTTACTTTTTCAGTAACTATATACTTATTATTTTTTATATACATAGGTTGGTGGTGGACAGTTACATGGGCTACTTTTTGCCGCGGTAGATCTCATTCCCACAGGAAGATGCATTTGTATTATAATACAACCCACAAACAACCACCAACATATATAATATGTATAAATATACACATATATGTATATTTATATATCGTCCCTACTTACGTTTTACCTAAGGTTTAGTATAGGTTTCTCAGAGGTGATATATTTTCCCGCAATAAAAAGTATCCTATATGTTGACCCGAATAACCAGCTATCGTACCAAATTTTATCAAAATCCCTCCAGTCGTTTTTCCGTGATGCGGTAGCAGACAGACAGACAGACAAAAATTCCAAAAACTATAGTTTCGGTCTCTGTATCGATAATAAAGTCTATTTCTATAAGATTTTGCAAAAAATATTCAATGTACAGATTCGACGCAGTTAGAATTTTATTATATGTATAGATATACACATAGGCTGGTGGTTGTTTATTATAATACAACCGTATTTTCCCGTGGGAATGAGATCTACCGCGGTAAAAAGTAGCCTATGTCTCTCAAACTACAAACTCTCCAGCCCTCAAACTATCCCAAGTTTTGTAAAATGCTAGTAGATACATCAAGTTTAGAATACTTTAAATTTTCGAGTTGCTGCGGGATAATAGATTTTTTTTTTAATCTATCTATTCCATATTAATCGTTAAAACGTGCCTAGGGACGAAGCGAGCTAAGCGAGAGTGATTGTCTTGCTTTAAAATATGCATTATGCAGTATAAAGCCTTCATAAACACTGAACACTATGCACAAAGACCACGCCAGTGATCCCCAACTTCTCAAGCAACACACGTAGCGACAACGCACTTGCAGACTTATACGTCTTTTGCAATGTAATAATAATAAAAATGAAATTTATACATCAAAATCCTAGATTTTCCAAAACCAGGATTTAAACCCGCTTCCCTCCAATTCCAAATGGAGCGTACCAAATGAATTAGGTAAAACTAAAAACGGTAATATGTACATAATTAAAATATTTTTTTAACAAATTATATTATAACCTACTGTTACATATTGTTATTAAATTATCTATGATTGTTATTAAAAAAGGTTGTATATATTTAAAAATAATATATCATAGCTCTACAATAAAGTTATATGACGATACGTTTGACTCAGTTTGTAGCGACTCTACTTGCAGTGCTAGCGGTCGCGGGTTCGAGTCCCGAAGGGGGCATTCATTTGTTTAATGAGCATTAATTTTATTATGTTTATAGTTAAATATGTATGTATTTAAAATTATATATGTGTAGTGTATCAACTATCTGGTATCCATAACACAAGCCTCGTAACTTACCATGGAACTAGATGGTGTTGTGTGTAAATGTCCCAACATATTAATTTATTTAGTTCTCAGTGTATATCAATCTTTAGTCTACTCTAGCTAAGGGTTGGACTTGGAGGGGCTCGGGCGGCATACCGCGTAGAGCGCGCGAGGCGACCGCACGCATCGCCATGGTATAGTGTCCATTTAGTTACCGAAAATGTCTAATTACCACCTTCTTTTGGCTGTTTTTATCACTATTAACCTTATAATGGGTAAGTGCCTTAAATAATAATAATTAATAAAATTTTATGGGAGAAAATGTTCAGAACACCTGATGTAGAAATCGGTATTTTGTCAATTTTATATTGAACTGATGTATTGGCAGAGTGTTTGTTTATTCCATTTTTCCATTTCTAATGATTTGTACTTAACAATATATTATCTGTGATGTCTTTGAATAAATAAGTAGGATATAAAATGTTTAAAACTTGTACTGAAATGACGATCTGTTTAATTACTATTTGATTTTAATTATCACGACTTCATTCTACAATATTTTATAAATTATCGTATGAAATTTACGTATTTTGCTTTACCAATATTAATTGTAGATGATTTTTCAAGTTACATCAATTTCAATTACTTTAAAAGTGAGGTAGGTACACTCATATGGATGAAAACTTTTTCTCGAAATGTACTTAAATTAAATCTATACATATAATAAAATTGTAACTGAGCTGAATCTGTACATTAAATATTTTTTGGAAAACTTTATTCAATAGACATTATTATCGATACAGAGGCCGAATCTATAGTTTTTAGAATTTTTGTCTGTCTGTCTGTCTGTCTGTGTGTCTGTCAATTACCGCATCACGGAAAAACCACTGGAGGGATTTTGGTGAAATTTGGTATGATGGTAGTTGGTTATCCGGGTCAACATATAGGATACTTTTTACAGCGGGAAAATATCTCATTTCTGAGAAAAAATTCAAAAACTGCATTGTAAGAGTATACTAATATGTAAAACCTAAGAATTTGCTTATTGGTCATCTGAACGCGGGCGGAGCCGCGGGCAATGCTAGTTAAAAATATATATTATAATCGATTATTATTATTATCGGCGAAGATATCGCGTAACAAAAACTGACACGAATTCATAACATTTAATGAAGTTGGGTAAAAATGATTAATGATGTTATTATAACATTGTATTCTTCGAATGTGTGGGTTCGATTAACGTTAGAAGAAGGAATAAGGAACAATAGGAAAATGCTTAGTAATTTAAAATATACTGTCATTATGTATAATTCGTACATATAAATAGATGTTTAAATTACTTGGGACTTTAAAAAAAATCATTCTTATATAATATTAGGTATATGATAAATAATAATAATGCGAAAATGTGTTTGTTTGTGCGTCCTTACCCAGTTAACTAATTTGCTCTAAAGTGATATAGATACATATACCTAGTTGTAGCACTCGATAAAAATTATAAAACTTTTTATATATTTTTTTTTTGCCGTAACTTAATGTATTGTAAGCTAATAATCATGAAGAGAAACATAAAACTACGTATAGGCGGACAGAATAATTCCAATTCACAATATATAAAATCACTTTTGTGTGAAACTCTGCTCGATATAAAAATCACGAAAAGCATAACGGTCCCAAGCGATAGATGTAAAAATAAATGTCAATTGCCACCCTGGAAACGTCTTTATTAATATTATTACTTCAAATTCCGTGTTGAGGAAATTTTCCTTGTGTTTTGTACGGAACTGGGTTTGCTATGTCACTTCAGCTAGTCTAGTTTGTACACTTGGTTTTGCTTGTTAGATAAGACCTAGGTATCATAAAATATGATAGCTTTTTACCGAAATTTGAGGAGACCTAAATAGGTAACTTAAAAAAAGTTGGAAATATAACTGTTTTTTTATATACAACTAGCATTGCCCGCGGCTCCGCCCGCGTTCAGATGACCAAAAATCAAATTCTTAGATTTTACATATTAGTATACTCTCACAATACAGCTTTTGTATTATTTCTCAGAAATGAGACATTTTCCCGCGGTAAAAAGTATCCTATTTGTTGACCCGGGTAACCAGCTACCATCATACCAAATTTCATCAAAATCCCTCCAGTGGTTTTCTCGTGATTCGGTAACAGACAGACAGACAGACAGACAGACAGGCAGACAGAGACAAAAATTCTAAAAAGCTATAGATTCGCACTCTGTATCGATAATAATGTCTATTTCAATTAGATTTTCCAAAAATTATTTAATGTACAGATTCGACTCTGTTAGAATTTTATTATATGTATAGATTTACTATACAAAAGCTAAATACCGCTGATTAATCACAATATCTCAGAATATTCATTAATGTTACAATCTCAAAGGGAATCTCCCGAAGATTCCTCATAGGGAGTAGGTATTTGCTCAGAAAGGCTTTTGGAAATTTAACCCCTAAAGGGGTAAAGAAGGGGTCGGAAGTTTATATGAAAATCTGTTTCAAAGTAACAGTGGTAAGAATTGAAAGTAATCTGTTCAATTACAATAATATACTTACTAAATGATAACTGAATAGGAATGAAAAACAGGTGATATTAATACTCTTAAAGATTAAGAAGTTAGATAATAATAAGCTAAAGAGAGTTTTTTGTTTGTAGTAGAAGTATAGAACTAGCGACTCACTCTCGCTTCTCTCGTCTCTAGATTAATTCCCCATACAAATTTTCATCCCCATTTTCACACTCTTCAGGGATGATTTACGGGATAAAAAGTATCCTATATCCTTCCCAGGGTCTCAAACTATCTTTTTACATAATTTCATTCAAATCGGTTCAGTAGCTCCAGAGATTACCCCCTACAACGTCACAAACTCACAAACTTTACCTCTTTATAATATTAGTATAGATTTATTGGGGTACGTCTTTTAAGAGCGGAGTAATAATTATAATTGAAATAAAATACGTGGACGATGTCGCGCGTTAACGCAAGTATGTAAATAAGTGCTAAAAGAGTTTGCGGAGTTTATTATAACATAGGAAAATAATATTAATTATCTTTTTCAAAGGGCAGAAAAGTAAAGCTTAAAAAATACAAAGGAATATTTTATAATTAATTATTAATTATATTTTCTTTTAAAAAATTGTAAATTACCGTCTAATAACTAAATAAAATTCTGTTATTCTTTAAAGAAAGCAAACGATCTGTACGGCAAAATCCAGGATAGTAGCATAAACAACAAATCACGCTACAATTTTTGACTTTGACATTTTTTTTGGCGGACTTCGTCTATATAACTCTTTACTCGTAAGATTATGCGTACATCAAGGGTGGGTAATGGACCGATGTGAATTAAAAAAAAACCGTCTTTAAAGATAGAAAAATATTTTTTAAAGCTAATACCTTTTTAGTCCAAAGCAGGCAATAATCCTAATCTAAGTTAGATTATCTAGATCTTATCTATCTAGAATCTAGATCTTATCTGTAAAAGGCTGAAAGCGAAAATTAAAATTTGATTCAGCTGAAGAGATCTGATGACAGTGATTAGTTATTCTAAGCAATTCTTATATATATCGTGGATCTTGATTAGTCGTTCAAAGTTTCAGTAGAAACAAGTTAAATTATTCCGTAATTTCGAAGAGAGATACTCTCTTTCTTTGCAGAGAGAATTATTATTTTTTAATATTAAGTGAATTTAAAGACACCACTTTTTTAAAAACTTAAAACAATATATAATAATAAATTCATTTTTTTTTTCAAAAAAATACAGAAATTCTTAGTAGGTCACTAAACTTTTTTTATTTTGTCGCGTTTTTTTTTTATTTTTGGTTGTTGGTCCAAACCGAACGGAACCAAACATGAAAATAAATCCGCGAAAAAATCAAAAAAGATAGGTTTTATTTAAAATATAGAATTTCGTTCTGAGTTCAGTATAAGATAATATTAAATATTAGCTTTGAAGATACATCTTTGCTCTTTCGGTTGCATCTTTGCAATTTGTCTTAACTTTGAGTTTGCCTTTTAAAATAAATATCCTTTGGGCTTAAACAAGATGTCATTCTATTAGAAAAGAAAAATAGAAATTTTAAACTTGGATTAAAATAACATATTTTACATTTATATATTTAAATCATATGTCATTGTTATATATTGTTTTCGATTCATATTCTTGGAAATAGCGAATGAAATATTTTCCCGCTGTAAAAAGTACCTATATGTTGACCCGGATAACCAGTTATCATCATACCAAATTTCATCAAAATCTGTCTAGTGGTTTTCTCATGATGCGTTCCCAGACAGACAGACAGTCAAAAATTCTAGAAATTATAGATTCGACCTCTGTTTCGATAAAAATGACTTGATGAATGAATGAATTTTATTATATATTAGAAATATATACGAGTAAATCTCGTGTAAGCCGTTCTTATTTTTGGAATTTCAAATCTTGACAAGGAGTTTTCATATGATAACAATACTTTTTTTTTATTAAGGCGATAATTCCAAAAAGATCCTTCAAAATACGAGCGAGTACAGATAAAAAATATATTTTCTAAACAATACTTTTCAATTTCATGATTCATGTTTAAAATAAACTATATTATTGAAATACTTAATTATAAATAAATATAAAATTAAATATATCGTTAGAATAAAGAAAATGAAAATGAACTATTTGACGTTAAGTAAAAAGCGACATGCATGCGCAGTTCCTGTTGAGTTTATTGGCCGAGTCAGGAAATGTCACAGTAATTGCTGTCTTTGTTTTACACGCTATTCACTCTAGACTAGAATTATGGATATACGCAAATATTTAAAGAAATATTACACTGTTATTATAAATACAAAAAAAAAATGTTTGTATGCATGTTTGTTGCTCTGAAACGATACAATGGCTGGACGGATTTGGATAAAATTTAGCGCACTTTTTATTAATAAAATTTAGTAATTATATCTATACCCTGGAGAAGCACATACTAGTAAGTGCATATCATATATTATTTATTGATATTTCTTTGAAAGGAAACTTCCTAAACCCCATTTGAATGTGGATTATATATTTGAAATATCATACATAAACTAGCTGTTACCCGCGGCTGCTCTCGAATGGTACGTAGACAAAAAACTTAAATTTTGTAGCTTTCTATTACAGCGACAACTCTTAGAATCTTTTTAGTCGTTCCCGAGATTACTTAGAGTATACAAACCAACAAACTGTGCTTCTTTAAAATTATATCTATATACACAGATCACATAATATAGACTATATTAGTAGGTACAGATACCTCATTCCTTACGAAGAAATTCTGAAGCGCTAATTCGTGCCATTCTTCGGGTTATTTTTGTTTACTTGAATAGATAATAGATGTCTTTATATATATATATATATATATATATATATATATATATATATATATATATATATATATATATATATATATATATATATTTGTCAACCAATTTTTTTGAACTAAAAACTTCTATAGGCAGGTTTGTTTGGATGGGGAGTAAATTCATGTAAGTCATCATCGACATGGTCACGTGACGTGTTAACGCTAACACTCAGAGTGCCGATAGATGTCAAAACCAGATAAATGTAAGCAGTTTTAATTTACAAATATTAATTTAAGATCAAACAAATAATTTGAATATACAAAAATAACAACTGTTTGTTTATACACAGTCCTATTGACGAGTTTTAGTGTTATCAATAAAAAAATGATTATATATGATCGAATTCACTGGATCAGTTCTACTTCATTTATTTATAAATTAATAATGCTACATAGACTGGAGAATACAAAATTCAATAGAACAGATTACACTAAGCTTTAAATTAGTAATTAATGTACCGGTCGAGTCGAGTGGAGCGCCGCTATTTATACAGGCTTACTAATCCTTTGGAATGGATCGACCATATTAAATTATTATACTTATTATTTCTTGTTTGAATATGTTCTCTTTTTGTCTAATTAATAATTAAGCATATGTAGGCAAAGGCAAAACAGTTCAGTTAATATTCGTTTGTAAATAAGAATCAAATTAATATTTTTAATTTTTTGACATTTTTGAATTACCTATATATCTTAGACAGTGGTAGCTCAGTGGTAACGCGCTCGCTTGGGAAACCGAGTGAAGCGAGTTCAAATCCAGGGTCTCGTACCTCTAATATTTTCATGTGCGAATCATTTCCAACATGATTACCACTTGTCTTAACGGGGAAGGAATACATCGTGAGGAAACCTTCATGTCTGAGAGAGCCTAGCAAGTTTTCGAAAGACATGTGAAGTCCGCCAACCCGCACTTGGCCAGCGTGGTGGACTATGGCCTGATTCCCCTCGTACTGAAGGGAGGTCCACCCACAGCAGTGGGACGGTAAAAAGGGCTGAATACAATATATGTTATATGGCAATAATGTTGCTTACTATTTTAAATTATTTAAGCTTAAAAATATTATTAATAGCAACAACAAATAAACTGATTGAAACAATGATCATCGGTTAAATATATTTTGAAAAAAGCAAAGGGAATGTGCTAACTGTTCCTGTAAAATACAAAAGGCTACTAAAATACACGTAGGCTGTAATGTTAAAGCATAGCATAAAAAATATAAAATATATATATATCAATAATGTCATTTAGACATTACATGTATCGATTTGTTATTAAAATTGTGTTAAATTAACAAAAGATAAAAAATTAGATCCCAAAAAGGTAAATTATTGTTTTAATAAATATTCTAAGTGAAAGGAAAATAATTAATACGCCGTAAATCAAATTTGCGTAATTTTACTGATTATTGAAATATTAGCAATCAAATGTTTAGTTTGTAGTGTATATCCACAGATGGCGCTTTTACTTTTTATGAATTATTTTTCACGGTTAAAAATTGTTAAAGTCACTAAAAGTTTTTTATTCGAATGCAGAATAAATTTTACAATATTTACCATTCGTTAGTTTGCACATATTTATGAAATTATCTATTTGCCAATCAACGACATCTATTATCTATTCAAGCAAATAAAAATAGCCCGAAGAATAGCCCGAATCAGCGCTGTCCAATTTCTTTGTATGGGATGAGGCATTTGTACTAATATTATGGATTTGTGCCTAAAGTAAGTAGGTCCAAAACATAAATTTAAAATTAATCTATCATTTGCATCAAAACCAAATTAGTGTTTAAAATTAATTTTAACTAGAATATTCAAACTAAGAACAATTACAGATTACAATCGAGCGAAACTAAAATCGACTAAAACCCATTAAAAGTAACTGAAAGTGATTAAGCTTACTAATCTACGTGGGCTGGTTTATACCATGCGATATTGTATCTAGAACAGTAAGGGCGTAGAAGTGGCATGACCTTTAAATGTTAACAAGAAATTAATTCTATACATATAATAAAATTCTAACTGAGTCAAATCTGTACATTTAATGTTTTTTGAAAAATCTTATTGAAATAATCATTATTATGAATACAGAGGCCCAATATATAGTTTTTTGTCTATCTGTGTCTGGGAACGCGTCACGAAAAAACTACTGGATAGATTTTGATGAAATTTGGTATCCGTAGGTGGCTATCCGGGTCAACATATAGGATACTTTTTACTGCGCGAAAATATCTCACTTCTGAGAAATATATTTTAACCGCTAAAACGTACCTAGGAACGAACACGAGCTGAGCGAGTACGAATTTTCAATAGAAGTTCAGTTGTTTTGTGAAGTTCAGTTTTGTGTTTCTTGTGTTTGTCACGCATTAGAATATACAGCGTATGTAAAGATACATCTTTGTTGTTGTAAACTCAGATTTACTCCTATGACATTTCCTACAGGAAATAATAAAAAAAGTATAATATTTTATTTTCTTTTTATTGTTATATATTAATATAATTATTAGAAAGTGAAATAACTCAGCTAAACAGAAAATAACATTGTACATTTATTAGTCTTCAATATCTATTCAATAATTTTATTCCCATTAAGTTTGCAGCCACCAAGCATTGTCATGACCTCTTTATATTATAAAATAGCATAATGAACAAAGACCAAGCTGTAGCTGTTACAGCACTGCTTAACAGCAAAAATGGGCAGGTATTTTTTACAATAAATATATAAAATACTATAATAAATATTTTTTACAAGACCTATGTTATCGACTATCTTTACTGTAAATCATTCTAAACATACAGAGGTCGAATCTATAGTTTTTAGATTTTTTGTCTGCATTTTTTGTCTGTCTGTCTGTCTGGAAACCATCTGGAGAAAACCACTGGAAGGATTTTGGTGAAATTTGGTATGATGATAGCTGGTTATCCGGGTCAGCACATAGGATACTGCGGAAAATTATCTTATCTCTGAGAAATCTATACTAAACGTTAAAACGTAAATAAAGATGAACCAGAGCGGAGCGAGGGTGAGTCGCTAGTATATTATAAAACTGTGAAATAATCCAAAAAATAGTGTTACTTAACCAAATAAAATGAAATAAAATGAGGCATTTACTAAATACATATAATAATATATATGAATGTAAGTTCTTACAACCTCTAAACATACCACTTCCGAGTTAAATATTCCATGAATGCCAACCTCACTTAACCCTCATAAAGTTGGCAATAATATCTAGCATTATACTTCGGGCGCGGTCCTTACAAATTTGCACATTAAAATATTAATAAGCAGGTCATATGTTAATTGTGCTATAAGGTATTTTGTACAATATACATACATAAAATAATTATTTTTTAACTAAAAATGTATACATATTTTTCAATCACTTTAAATGTAATGGCTGCAATATTAGCCCCTCCACGACCGCTGACACGCCAGCGTTTCAGTTAACAATAGATTTCTTAGAAATAAATTTAATTTCATAGAAATTTTCCTGGAGGTGTTAGGAGGATAGTATATACCTATATATTATGTACGTAGGTTTTAATTTTTTTGAGTGGAACCCTAATTCTTTTTCTAAAATAAAAGTAGCCTATGTTACTCCCTATAACATCAGCTATCTTTCAATTAAAGGCCCGTTAAAATCAGTCCAGCCATTTCAGAGATTATCCGGAACAAACAGACAGACAGACTGCAAGACAAAAATTTAAAAAAATGTGTTTTTCTTATAAGTACCGTATATAATTACATATGCATTTAGTAAAACGCTGTTATTTTGACATTACAAACAGGCACTTCAATTTTATTTACCTGCATAGAGTATAGCTGATGTCATTTTGATCGAATTCGGCCATGGCGGCGAATCACATTTAGACTAGCCAGATACGCAGGAGATATTATAGTACACAACTATTTCTTTCACTTTCGAATTTTGATGGGAGGACAATTCGTGATCAATCGCAGGACCGACGGCTTTAGGTGCTCTGTAAAGCACGGGGTTGAAACACCGTTAATTTCCCATCTTCAGGATGTTACTGAGAGTTTCTTAATGGGAAGATGGATGGGTTTAGTTGGGTAGCTGAGTTCGAGTCACACACCACCGCCAAGGTACTTAGGAGGAGAGAAGTATATAACCTACTAACGGCTTACCCTCACTTCCTATCAATATATAATACAGGTCATATACTGGCATTATCTATGTAGTAAGGTAAATTTTATCCGATTCCATCCAACCATTCCTAGCTGTATCAGCGAGAAAGAGCAACAAACACACATCCAAATTTAATTTAAAAAATAGTTACCTAATGTATCTGTAACTTCTATTTCAGTATAAATTCGGTAAAATGTCGCATTTTATGTTCTCACATCTTGGTTAAATATGACGTGCAGCTTATTAAAAATCCTATACACTATTTATAGTATGGTTCATGTTATAAAAGTATAAAAGAAAGTGTAAGCGTGACAGCGTGACTATAATAGCACGCGTTGATTTACGGCTGACCTGTTTTATAATGGAAAAAAATGTCACTTGTAATATATTTGTTAGACATCCGCCGCTCTATTTGCTAGGCAAATACGTCGAAATAATATATGTATTGATTCAGGTTTTGGGCTATCTTCATTCGAAATTTCACTCAAATCAGTTAAGCCGTTACAGCGTGAGGAACAAACTCACATACTCACTATACACTCACAAATTTCCATATTATATTGTTAGATCCTGTGACCTTAGTCACTAACAAAGCTATACACAAAAAATTGCTGTCAACAGAATATTTAAAGCTCTCGGTATCTGTATCTGAAATAGAAAACTATGATTATGATGATACTCTTAATCAATTTCGGCCACAGCGGCCTATCTATCCAGATTACCCAACTACGCAGGAGATATTATAGTGCACAAGTGTTCCTGCTGACACAAGCGCACTCCCTCTATTTCTGTTACTATTAAATTCCGATCGGATTATAATTCGACACCGGAGTCTGTTATAACCCCGTTCGAGGAATGGAGTTGAAACATACCCAAATGTCCAATTCCGGGTTGTTACCGGGACTTTCTTAACAGAAAGACTCAATAACTAATCTTGGCCTGACCTAGGATTCGAACTCAGGACCTCCGGATGTATAACCGTACAATCACTACACCACAGAGGCATTTAGAAAACTAACTAGCTGACAAAATCCAAATATAATATCCATTTCCCGGTTCTGGAGTTTTCTAAGCAAAGCGAAGCAGAAGCACAACAAGGCATAGTTAGGTAACTTGTCTTGAAATAGCGTACAGGTAGGTATAAAGGCCTTCAAACGTCCCATATGAATTGGATGTCGATACATGAAATTCCAATAACGTCTACTTGCTATTTGATTGAGGCCTCGATCTATATCTGAGGTCATATCTACCTTTTGTTGTTACAGAATTGGGTTATGGGATAAATCTTCTCAGTTGGATGCTGTACGTCCGATTGATTACTTTTCGATGCAATTTCGTTCTCAAGTATCTAATTAAATTGTTACAGTTAATCTATATCTATCTATATATACATATAATAAAATTCTAACTGAGTCAAATCTATACATTAAATATTTTTTGGAAAATCTCATTGAAATAGTCATTATTATCGATTTAAAGGCCGAATCTATAGTTATTAAAATTCGCATCACCAGAAATTCCTGATAGCATAGAAAAGATGATAGCTGGTAATCCGGGTATAGGATACTTTTTACTGCGGGAAAATATAAATAAGCAAAGTATATAAATAAGCAAAGACAAAAAAGTTCAGTCTTTTTCTTCCCTATTTGTCAATTAATTTTTTTTGTTATAACTAAAAAAAGCCATATATGGCTATTGACAAGCTTTATTTTTTTTTTATTTATTTATATAGATCTCCAACAGAATACATATTTTTTTACATTTATAATATAGCTACCTACATCTAATTTATATTTTTATGTACATATTTATTATTATAGGAGAACACATCATTCGCAAAAAAACGGTGTTTTATAATGCCTAAAAGTACTAATAAAAAGACAAAAAAATGAATACAATTACAGAAAAAAAAAACAAAATAACAATAATTAAATTAAACTTAACAATTACATTAAAGAAAATACTGTAAAACTTATAAAAACACTTTTGACATTTTTTTTATAATTTGTGAGAGCCCATCACAACCAATGTCCAAAGATGCCATGCTTAATGTAATGTAATAAAACCTAATTATTTTTTAGCTTTTAGTACATTTTCTAAATACTTACATCATTATTATCTTTCTTTTCAATAAAATAGTTTAAGTGTGAAAAAATTAGATGTAATTATTAATTATTCACATAAAAAAAAAGAAAAAATATGTTTTATGTATTAAAGTTCAAGATTAAGAAGTTTTCAATGATTTCGTTGCTAGTATATATTTAAAAATAAATTTATTCATATTTTTAATAAAATAAAACAAGATGACGCCACTGTATAAGTGCTTCGAACGGTCAAATATTACATTTCATACATTATAAGAAAAATAAATACTATTTATAATTAAAAAAAAATTAAACTAAATTTTAATAAAATATAAAAATATCACTACAATTAATAAATGTAATTAATTATTTATATGAAAAAAAAATCTTCAAACACTAAAATTAGATGGCGCTAGTGGTATTCTACATCGCGCTATGGTTTGGTTCGGCGCCAATGTATAAGAGTTTGACGCAATCACAGTACAATTGCCATCAGAAGGGTCTGAATTGACTCAACTGAACAGCGGGTGATGACTTTGGAAATGATCTCTGTGATTATACTCCGCTCTCCCGCGTCTCAATTATCGCAGAGACGTGGGTAGAATTTCTGACGCTGTTTTTGGCCTTATTTTTAAGCCATTTCTAATATTATTTTAAGCTAACGACGCACCCTCGCTTCGTTCGGGTTCGCCTCTAGACAAACAAATGTATCCCACGGGAACCGTACATTTTTCCGGGATAAAAAGTGGCCATTTGTTATTCTGATGTATGAACTTGTCATTGAAAAATTTCATTAAAATGCAATCAGTAGTTTTTGTGTACTAAGCTATATAAGTTACTATAGTTTTTGAACTATCCCACGGGAACTTTAATTTTCCGGGATGAAAAATATTTAAAATGTTGACCGGGGATATAAGGTACCGTACCACCATGCAATTTTTCATTTAAATCGGTTCAACAGTTTCGGAGATTAGTCCGTACAAACAGACAGAGAAACAAAAAAATTGAAAAAAAATCTGTACTTCTTACATGCCTCATACAATCCAAAAAAATATTTATGATCAGAATTACTTGAAACTTGGTATTAATGCTCTTTAATACAATTAAACACTCGTAAATACGTGTTTACGCATTTTTCGAAATTCATCCCATAAGGGGGTAAAAATTAAAATAAGAAATGAGAGAGCAAAGCCGCGGGTTCTGCTAGAAAATATAAATATATTTTACACTTATTATGTTAAATTTGGTTAAAATAATGGCAGGGCGTGAGTTGATAGTTTACATTATATATATATAATGAGAGCTACAAAGGATAATTTATTGCGGGATCATTTGCGCATGAATCGTTTTACAATTTTGGTTATCTGGCATTAAAAATCTTTTAATCTAAGGTAGATGTCATTTTAAATGGAATGAGTAAATATATGAGTTATGGTTGGTAGATATGTTTTAGCTTATTCAAAGTTGAGAATCCCGGGCCAGTAGCAACTTATAGTATTAAAACAATCAACTTGTACACACACATTTGACATTAATATAGACAGGCCAATTTAAAGGAGCAAAATTTTAAGGAGCTCCCGACTGCCATACAAACCCTTATTAACAGTCGGGAAAAAGATTTAGGGTTGACGGGTATAGCTACCTACCATGAGATGGTACTACAGTATTTTAACATCGAAATCGTTTACCATGAAAATTGATAATTTTTCAACCCTTTTCGTGGTTTTCCAAAGGCATTTGAAAAAAAATATCTATTGCATGTACTTTTTGTTGACTGCGGTGAAACCCAATGGAAGGTTATAAGTTTGACCTGTAATGTATGTATGTACAATCCTATATTCCCTCATAATTACATCTAAACACCTCCAGGTAAATTTCTAAGAAATTAATTAAAATTCTAAGAAATCTATTGTTAACTGACACGCCGGCGCGAGTCTTGCTACGATGCTTGATCCTGTTCCTGGTCGTGTTAGAATGTCGTTCGTATGAGATTGAAAGGAAAACCAAGTGCACTTTACGGACGGATGTTTGCGCACACTTGTTAAATATTTACTCATGTGCTTGTGCTCTGTTGATTCCTTATATAGAAAGACATACAGTATATTATTTTAATAAAAAGTTTATTATTTTACACGGAATATTATTGAATTTGCAAACGGTAGAGACGGCATCACGGTAGAGATTAAGGTGACGTCTTGTAAGTTTACAGACGAAGCCGTAGGCAGAACTAGTTAATAAAATAGAAAATATATTCTCAAAACAGTGTATTGGGTGAAAAAATATTTAAAGCAAAATACAATATTCTAGTCATATATCAAAGTTTTGTAAATTACGACATGAAGCGGTGACAGTGTACGAGCAGTAACGATGACAATATACCAATAATATGGAACTGTATGTCAAATGGCATTAACAATATGTATGTTTGTATGTATGTAGGTACTAGTTATATATGTACGTATATATTTCATACGTCAACTTACATTAATTTTACGTAATTGATTAAAAATTACGTCTACATTAATATAATTATTTAACTTTGAGGCCTTCACTTTCATTAATGACGACATGCTTGGCTCAGTTTGTAGTGACCCTACATCCTGTGCCAACGGTCGCGGGTTCGAGTCCCGCTGGGGACTTCAATTTGTGTTATGAACACAAATGTTTGTACTCCAGTCATGGGTGTTTATATTTTACAATATGTATGTATTTAAAGATGTATACATGTGTATCAACTACCTGGTATCCATAACACAAGTCTCGTTGCTTACCATGGAACTATATAGCTGTATGTTAACGTCCCAACATATTTATTTATTCATAACTTCCTTAGCATTTTTCAGTTCTCTCCGTTCGCATGTCACAGCCATTTTAGTCGAACACTATTAGAAGTATGTAGGTATATAAATGAATTTTTACAAATAGGTCTCATTAAATGCTAGAAAATTCCACAGTTAAAATATAAACCTACGAAAATATTAAAATTCTAAGTGAGTCGAATCTGTACACTATTTTTTATTATTGTTTGAAAAATCATAATGAAATAGTCATTATTATCGATACAGAGATCGTATGTATAGTTTTTAGAATTTTTGTCTGTCTATCTGTATGTCTGTCTGGGAACTCATAGCGAGAAAACCACTGGATAGATTTTGATGAAATTTGCTATGATGATTGCTGACTATTCGGGTCTACATATAGGATACTTTTTACTGCGAAAAAATATCTAATCTCTGAGAAACCTATATTAATTAACCAATAAAACGTATTCGAACCCAAGCAGAGCGAGGGTGATTCACTAGTATAAAATTAAAATGGTGAAATTCTGTTGGGTGGCTATTGGTAGAAAGAGAGTGGTGATATGGAACACAGCTGGTCAAATTAGATTTAACATATAATGTAGAATTTAATTGAATAGACACGTGAAATGCAATTAGAATGGTATCGATCGCTTCAACGGCACGTACAAACGAATATGAAACTAGCGATTTTATGTACAATAAATTATTTTAATTATGTATGTATTTAACCATTTCTAACTTCTCACTGCTGGGCACGGACTTCTCTTCAATACGAAGGAGATCAGGCCATAGGCCACCACGCTGGCCAAGTACCTACGGTTTGGCGGACTTCACGTCTTTCGAAAACTTGCTAGGATCTGACATGCAGGTTTCCTCACGATGTTTTTCCTTCACCATAAAGCAAGTGGTAGTAATGGTGGAAATGATTCGCACATGAAAATATCAGAGGTGCAAGACACGGGGTTTGAACCCGCTTCACTTTGTTGTCCTAAGCGAACGCGTTACCACTGGGCTACCTAGCAGTAATAGTTTAACTTACATCGCCTGTTGTTTTCATATTTGAGGGCTTCTTCTTACCGAACTGTTTGTAGACTCATAACGTTCACCAGAAATTGTAATAATGCTGAAAAAACAATATTTATATAAGAGAATTTAATAATAATAATTTAGCCCTTACTTTAAATTTCCATTGTTGGGAATGCTTCTGATCAATGTCGTATATGCCGTATTCCATCATGTTGGTCAAACAAATCCCACATTTGATTGGTGGTTACGGTATCATTTCAAAGCCTATTAACCAAATTATCTATAAATAAAATTGAAATGTCCGTTTGTAATGTCAAAATAACAGCTCTTTACTAAATACATATGAAAAAATTAGTGACGGTAGTTATAAGCAAGAAACTATTTTTTAAATTGTTGTCTGTCTGTCTGTTTGTTCCGGCTAATCTCGGAAATGGCTGGATCGATTTTGACAGGACTTTCATTGGAAGATAGCTGATGTTATAAGAAGTAACTTAGGCTACATTTATTTTAGAAAAAAAAATTACGATCCTATCCGCGCAAAAAATCGAAACCCATGAAATTGTGAATAAAATTCGCGTAATGCGAATCCGTTGGAACGAACCCAAGCGATTCGAGTGTAAGTCGCTAATGTATTAATACAAAGCCACTTAAAAATATCTATTCAGTATAGAGATTGAAAATTTTCTTAGCCCAGCCTAATCTAGAACTCTCCAATATAACCATTACGGTTATAGAACCCGCAATCTTCCCCATAAAGCTTATCACCAACTTACATGCCGCAGTACGTTATAAAAGATAATTTTAAGTAATTTATAAAATATTAATATTAATATTTGCTGGAAAAGTCATCCATCATGGCTGTAAAAAATACCTTTTGTTCAAATTAAAATTTGACGTTTTATACTTTGCTTTGCAATGTTTTGGAGTTATTCGGAGATGGGTTTGGCCGGGGTCCAGACATCAATCACAATATGGTTTTTATATGTAGACAATATCTATCTATACTTCTATATATCTACTAATATTATACATAGAAAAAAAATAATGTATGTTTGTATGTTTATTGTAATAGATAAACTGAAAATCCGTGAACCGATTTAGATGAAACTTGGTATGAAGATAGTTTGAGAGTTTGGGAAGGACATAGACAGTTTTTATCCCGGAAATCATCCCTTAAGGGGGTGGAAAGCGGATGAAAGTTTGTATGGGTCTAAACTAAGCCTTTAACCGTACCTAGGGACTGAGTCGCTAGTTAGATATATCACGTATTACTGCGTTATAAAACCACTATGCTCCATATACCTTAGTTATGCCGTAAGTATTTTAAATTATTAGCATTTTCAATAAAAGTTTGAGAGATTAACACGTTCAGAATAGGTCATCGTCATCATCATTTTAGATTGTTAATCATTATTGAAGTGAAAACTTCTATAGGCAGGTTTGGATGGGGAGTAAATTCATGTAAGTAGTCATCGACATGGTCACGTGGCGTGTGAACGCTAACACTCAAGAGTGCCGATAGATGTCAAAACCAGATAAATGTAAACAGTTTTAATTTACAAATTTTAATTTAAGATCAAATAATTAATTTAAATAAATAAAAAGAACAACTGTTTGTTTATAGTTTTAAATTCACTTCTGTTGGCAGTCCTATTTTTTTTCTATAGGATTTTTATAGCCAAAAATATATATTTTTTAGTATATTATTATTATGAAACAGCTTATATTACTTACCAATAACCTGCTCCTGCTTCGAAGGGTTATTTTTCTTCATATGACACCCAAATGAACCATTTGCCAACCCGTTTTACCCATAACGGTTGAATTAAAAAAATAACTTTTTTAGCACTGGCTTATCATTGCTGGAATACGCCAGCATTTGGCATGAGTAATGTCAAATCGGGACATATAATTTTATGCTTATAAATTATATAAAATTTAGACTAAAAAAGTTTCTATACAAAATGATTAGGGTTCAATGAATAATATAATTCAACTTCTAACATTATCTATTAAGTAAAGCATATTATTTCATTAATAAATATTATAAATGTGAAAGCTTGGCTTGAATATATTTGGATGTTTGGATGAATGTTTGTTACTCAATCACGTCAGAACGGCTGAACGGATCTGGATGAAATTTGGCATAAAGATAGATTATAGTCTGAAATAGCACATGGACTTGGCATTATTTTATCCCGGAAAAATGTACGGTTTCCGTGGGATAGATATATTTTTGTTGTATGTAAGCCGCTAGTTTCACATATTAATGTCATTTTACTTGATATTCACACAGGATAAATACTCTAATCACTTTAGTCCAACTTTTAACAAAAATATCATTTTTAAAAGTCCAACTTCTGAGTTTCTATATGTACCTATTTGTTTTCAGCAAAATTGCTCACCGTATTGGTATTTAATTTAAACATAAAAATTGAATTAAAAATTGCCTATAAAATATATTTATTTTAAATCAAATTATATTTTGATTTGATTTCCTGTTATCGACAAAACTAGACAATATTTAGAAATATAATAAAACAGTAACTTAGCGAAATCTATGTGTGCGTTTCACCCAAAAAGTACTGAACCGATTTTAACAAAATTTCGTGTAATGATAACTTATTACTCGCTTCATAATTTTGGATATCTTTTACAGGAAAAATTTTCATTCCCACGGAAAAACTCAATGATTGGTTTTATTGAGCCGTTCTTAGAAATTTACATGTCTAACGTGCTAAGAGATACATCAAAACAATATACTAGAAAATTGTAGGTCTTAATAAGACATACAGACAAATCTGCATTAGCATATATCTTTAGGGACTCTCGCAATAACTATTGATATCTATTTAAAACGTACCTAGGGACGCACCCGAGCGAAGCGAAGGTAAGTCACTAACTAGTCTATTGTAAGTAGCTAAGAATTTGAACCATTTGTTACCTATCACTACATAGCTTACGTAAGTCAAAATAAAAAATGTGGCACAAATTTATTTGTACTATTTATCTTGTAGCGTTAAATTTAGGAACGTTTTATTGTTGAGAAAAATATTTACTCAACCACCGGCGTGGTAAAGCCAGTACTACCCACTAAAACTTAACGGAACCATTTTCGTTTTAAAGAGATGTCGCAGGATACCTTACGTACTCAACCATGCCCCTGTGTCTGGTCTGCCAAGGCGGATCACTACAACCATGGGTTTGCTCCTACGCTCTAATCTGCCATCAGAGGAGTACCAAGAGCAATCCGCATGGTACACCGCCGACCGAGGTGAGCCGCTCCCCAAGTTTCTTTATTGGCTTTACGCCTGGCTGGATCGCCGGAAGCTAATGAGCGTTCAACTCCAACAAGGTGAATATACAAGCCTGTCAGGTCAAGCTTAAGACCTGCGCTGAGCTGAGAAAGAACAAATAAAAAAACAAATATTCTGAAAATGTCCACTTTTATCGCTCTCCAAACCTAATGTATCTCTAGCCTAAAGGGGAAGGGTAAAAAGTTAATACGATTTATTGGATAGCCCATTCGTTACCGGCTCGGTGCTCAATAAAATTGTTCCAAATTAAAACTCCGCCCGGTTTGAATTGCTCGGCTATTTAAAATGCCATCCCGGTACAAATTTGCCGAGTAAAATATACGTATATTAGCACCGTTACAGTGGTCTGTTAGTTAGGGTTTCAGGTTCGATATTCGCCACGTTCATATAGGTTTTTGTCCTGAATTATTATAAGATGTTACATTCCATCGTTTAATGGATTTGAATCTAAAAATAATTGTTTATAGAAAATGAAGTGCTTGTATTTCGTTGAATGAAAATTTGATTCATTAGTCAGTCAAGACATAATGACTTGTTCTTATTAAAAGGGATCAAATACAAACCAAAGGTGACTCAAGTTTGCACCTAGGTATTGTTATATCACCTCTAGACTCGAAAGCTTTCAGTCAGATTAAGTACATCCACCTTTGACAGTAATTATACACGAAAGTAGATACAAAGGACAAACATGTTCGAACTTCAACCTTTGAAAGCCAGTCATTAATAAGCATTAAGTCATTCCGTAGTCCAATTTATGTTCAGACTAAATAAAGCTTCATTTACTTGAATTATGGGGCAGCTATGTAACATCTATCACTCGGGTTATCCGGTACAAAGATTTATTTCATACAACCTTTGGAGTCACGCCAAAGCAATGCAACTTAACCAGGTCACTGAGCTTGGTACTGAAAATTTTTGTATCACATTATCAGCGCCAGTTCACATTTATTGCCAATCTGTGCTGTAATATGAGGATCGCTTGGAACTTTGCGAGCGAATGCTGGAAGGTATTTTTAAAGTGCATTTATTGCCGCTTATTTATAGCCATTGATGAATTGCTCTAGCAAATTTTTGCGGATTTTTATGAGGTTTTAAATTTATTTCTATACTAAATTTCAGCATCTGTTCAAGTAACACTTGTTGTTAATAGCAACCATTTTCAAATTGCCTCATGTAATCGGACTACTTACATACTAATATTATAAATGTGAAAGTGTGTTTGTTTGTTGGTTTCTTGCCGGATTGGCGATATCTCTTAATACAATTAAATACATACTCGTATGTATGTCTCCGACTGCATAATACTATATTCCTTCGTGAACTTAATAAATAAATAAATATGAATATGTTGGGACATTAACACACAGCGCCATCTAGTTCCATGGTAAGCTACGAGGCTTGTGTTATGGATACCTGATAGTTGATACACTACACATATATAACTTTAAATACATACATATTATAAATATAAACACCCATGACTAGAGTACAAACATTCGTGCTCATCACACAAATGAATGCCCCCAGCGGGACTCGAACCCGCGACCACTGGCACAGCAAGTAGGGTCACTACAAACTGAGCCAAATATGTCGTCATTGTTTTTATCTTTTTAGTTAGCTTTTATGCAGTTGGGTTTTTTATTTTTATAATATATTTATTTATTTATAGCTTTTTAAGTATTTTTAAGTAGGAAAATTAGCGAGAATTCGCTAATTAGAGACGTTCCAACTCACTCTACGACATAACGTTTTAATCTATATACTTATTAATAGCAATAATATTGTCCTGCGGCTTCACTTGCATCACAAGGTACGATGTAAATAACCATATAGATTATAATTAAGGATTTATCTAAAGCTTCCTTTCGAGTGGGAAAAAAATCAGAATTAATTTAATAAACTTAATTTAGTAATTTAGTAAAGTTTTATCTTTTCATAATAATGTACGTTTATTCAACCCTTTTTAACAGCCTACTGCTGGGCTCTCTCCTCCCTTCAATACAAAGGTGATTAGATCATAATCCACCATGCTGGCGATGTGCGGGCTGACTGAGCATGTGTTTCAAAAACTTGCTAGGTTCTCCCAAGCACGCAGGCTTCCTCACGATGTTTACCTTCACCGTTAAGACAAGTGGTAATCATGTTGGAAATGATTCGCACATGAAAATATCAGAAATGCGAGACCCGGGATTTGAACCCGCTTCAATTGGTTTCCCAAGCGAGTGCGAGTTAAGAGCAACACAGCCAGAGAACTCAAAAAAAACCAAAATTTACTTAAAAATACTTTTATTATAAACTATACTTAAATTTTACAATTATTATGTCTAACGCTACTCGATGTAACAATTAGAATGAATGGAATTTATAAATTTATTTCTCACGTAAAATTGAACAAACAAAAGTGTAACGTTACAATGCCGCGAATGCTAACTCGACGCCTCGTGTCGCAATCGTTCCTGTTAGGTCAGCGATCCACCTGTAGCTATGTGCTATAACTCCTCCACCCCGAGAACAGCAACTATTTTAAAACAGTGTGGTAAAATGTTGCTGGAAATTGCTCCTGGATGCTGTCAGATTTTTCAGCTGATTGATTTTGTTAATTTATTCCTTTCTTACTTTCCTCTATAGATTTAGTTTCATTATGGCGTGCATTTCTATATCGATGTGTAACAATCATTCCAGTAATGATTGAAAGTGCACTTAATAATATGATGTAAAAAGGAATGGTAGTATGATAAAGTGAAGACGCTTCCTTCTCCGTTGACAAAGTTGGTTGCAACATAACTTTACTCTGTATAGAATGCAGGTTCTTTAAATCAATAGATTTTAATTTTATATGATTTGTACTCTTAAATTGCTGGTCCTTGTACTTTATATCCATAATTTTAAAAGGTTGTCCCGCTACTTTATCCTCGGTATTACTGATAACAATTTCTCCCGTCCTTAAGATGCAATTTACAGGAAGTGTGGCCAGAAAGCTTCCATTTAATATGATGAAATCTTCCCGTCCGCATATAATGTGTACTTTCGTAGGGTGTGGAAACGATATTATGTAGTGTCGCCCGTCTAATTCCTCCAAAGCTTCTTGTGATAGGGTTAATGTAGTCATCTCGCAAGTGTGATCCAAAGTTTGGTTGTGAATCAGAGTCTGAATGCAGTCCCATGAGGTTCGGAGTATGTTGTTCTTATTTTCGCAAAGATACCATTGGTTATTGAACTTCGGGCATTCTGCCTCTATGTACATAAATGTATGCCTGTTGGTTAGGATATAAGGAGAGGAAGGAAAAAGAGTCTGCATCTTCCTATTTGGGAAAACTGCTAACTTATACATGTAAAAAGATTCAGAGGAAACTAATGGTAGCTTGAAGACCATGACTATTTGCCTACCATAATAGTAATAGCCTGGTTTTATTATGTCATAATATTGTCTTAGTTCTAAATCTATAACCTGTTCTTTCGGATAAATTTCTCGAAGTTTAATGAGCATTTTATCAATTTCATTTATACTTAACATTGAATGATGCATACTAGAGGATCTAATAAATGCTAATGAGTTTTCTACTTCTATTAGTTCTTCTAATATATCGTCTACGTTTTCTGTTATTATCGTGAGAAGTTGAGCGAATTTAGCATACTTAATTAAACTTGTACTCTTATAACTATCTTTATCTAACAATAAAAATAACGTAGTATTAAGCTTACCCTGATTCTCTACTAACTGCGCGATAATATCAGTTTGACGGTTCATCCACTCCTTACTGATACTAATATGATTATTAAATTCGGAAATAACTTTAGATTGCGACTCCTCTAAAATTTTTATGGCATTATTGTATTTAATTGCGTCTGTATAATCTAAATTTCCCGATATGCTTTTTATTATAGATCCTAATCCATCCACGAGACCTCGTTTTGCACGATTTGGCTCCAGTGTTTTTAACTGTATTCTAACTTTGTTCAATTTAGTATGAAGATAATCGATTTGCAATTCATATAGACTAAAAGTATCATTTTCTAAAGATGTTTTAAAATCGAGCAATTGTGTTTGTAAGGTTAAAATTGTGTTCTCTATATTATCAAGATGTATATATTGTAAAAAGGAATGATAATGAGTTACTAGTCTTGTCAGTCCCAATTTGAAAGGTAGCAATCCGGGTCCATCTCCTAAGCTCTCAAGTTGTACAGTCTGAGTCGCTATCAGTCGAACGGTCAGGGACAGGATTGAGATGACCAGGGGAGGTATCCTGTAACAATGTGGGGTTCTTAGACACTCGCTTAATTCTATGTTTAGCTATTGGGTCTTTTTTTCTAGAGGAATAAATATGTATTGGCAAGTTGGCTAACACCTTGTCCTGGATATAGCGTGGAGCACACTTTTGTCTATTTGCTGAAGGATTTTTAATGAAAATCTGTTGATTAGGTTCAAATTCTACCTCAGGTTCTCTATCTTTGTTCCGATTTTCTATAATAGCTACTCTATCTTTTAAAGTAAATTCATTAATTGTGTCGTAAACGGTTTGCATCTGTTCCCTATGCGTTTGAACATATTGTTGCATTAGATGTTTTTGAATATCTATCTCTAGTGGGTCACGCGGGTCAAAATGTCCATTTATTATGTCATAAGGTCTGCATTTCGTAAAACTATGTACTGAACTGTTATAACCAATGATAGCGTAAGGCATCAGGTTAGTTACGGGGTCGTTCTTATTTTTAAGTCTCAAAACTCGAAGATGTTCAAGTAGAGTCAGATGTAGTCTTTCGATATTACCATTACTACTGGGACAGTGGGGTAGCGTTTTATGATGAGTTATTTGATGAACTTCAGAAAATTCTGTGAAAAGCTGATTGCTAAATTCAGTGCCGTTATCGCTTACTATTGTTAAAGGGAAATTATGATGAGTACAAAATTGTAGGAGGGCTTGTAAAATGCTAATAGCTGTTGCGTCTTTTAGATGATAGGCCTGAGCGTATTTAGAGAAAACATCTACAATAGTTAAATATTTTTCGGTTTCTACAGTAAATACATCTATATGAACAATTTCGAAAGGCCTTGTAGCTGGCGGAACGACTCGGAATTGCTGCTTTATTGGTTTACGATCATACTTTGTTTGACCACAGACTGAACATTGGTTTATAAATTTTGTTATGTGTTCCCTCATTTTTGGCCAGTAATAACGCTTAGAGAGAGCAAGGTAGCACTCATTTATACCACGATGGTTAGTTTTCCCTTCGTGATACTTTTGAATTATGTTTTGCTGTTTAAAGTATTCACTAACATTCTCCAATTCAACCTTAGCTAGAACTAGATTCATAGATGAACTTCTAAATTTTTCCTGTATTATAGGAATAATATCAAACATACTAAAAGTTGGTTCTATCAATAAAGCTGTCTTAATTTTCGGGTTAACAAATTCTTTTATAACACTTACTACATCATGAGCTAAATAGGGTTGTCGTACTTCAGCTGCTATTCGCGTATGAGTTTCGAATGGTTTTGAGACTTTAGGTTTACGCTGAATATCTCCTACGGCCGTTAAATGTAATTGTCTGTGAAACTTATTGAGTGGTTCATCAGTTATGGGAATTTCGAGTATCGGATTTTCTCTACTTGAATGAGCTGTTTCCGTCGATGAGCCTATCGAAACATGATCTTCGGATGGGTTTGCTACAACTGAACTAATCTCTTCATTGTGAATTTGGATTCGTGATAGAGCGTCTGCGTTAGTATTTATTGTACCCTTTTTATATACAACCGTAAAATCGTATTCACTTAATTTAAGCTTCCAACGGGTTAATCTAGAATTCGGTTCTTTCATGTTCATAACCCACTGTAATGGTTTATGATCTGTGAGAATTTTAAATTTCCTACCAAAAAGATAAGGACGAAAATATTTTGTTGCCCACACAATGGCCAACAATTCTTTTTCGATAGTGCTATAATTTATTTCTGTATCGTTAAGAGTTCTAGAAGCATAAGAGATAGGTTTATCGGAACCAATGGGTCCCTGCGATAGGATAGCGCCAATAGCAACATTAGATGCGTCAGTAGTAAGTATGAATTCCTTATTGAAGTCTGGATATTGTAGTATGGGGCCGTTCACTAAAATTTTCCTACATTTTTCAAAACAATTTACGTATTCCTCATCCAAAATTATTTTATTGCCCTTTTTCAAGCACTTTGTTAGAGGCTTAGTAAGTTTTGCAAAATCTGGGATAAATTTTCTATAGTAACCTAACAAACCTAAAAATTGTTTTATTTCTTTATTAGTTTTAGGCATCGGATACTTTTCTATGGCTTTAATTTTATCCGGATTGGGCTTAATACCATCCTTAGAGATAATGTGACCTAGATACGCTGTTTCTAACTTTAAAAATTCAGACTTATCTAATTGTATTTTAAAATTGGATTCTCTTAGTTTTTTAAACACTTTTTCCAAATTTATAATATGTTCTTGTAAAGATGTGCTAAATACAATTATATCATCCAGGTATACTAAGCAGATAGTGTTCTGTAATTCTTTAAGGACGTTATCCATTACGCGCTGGAATGTCGATGGTCCGTTTTTCAGTCCCATTGGCATTCTTAAAAACTCGTAATGTCCATGTTCTACATTAAATGCAGTTTTGGGAATATCATCGGGATGCATTTCAACCTGATGAAAACCGCTCGCAAGATCTAAAGTTGTGAAGTATTGACAATTGCCTAATTTGTCTAGTACGTCTGTAATATTTGGTATGGGATACTTATCATCAAGTGTTTTTTCATTAAGCTTTCTAAAATCTACAACGAGTCGCCATTTAATTTTACCAGAGGCGTCAGTTTTCTTTGGAACCACCCAAATAGGTGAGCTCCAAGCGGAATTGGAAGGTCTTATTATTCCTTGTTCCAACATTTTATTTACTTGACTCCTAACCTCATCTCTATGGATAAAGGGATATCTATAATTTTTGCTATGTACGGGAATTTCGTCAGTAGTTCTTATGCGATGCTTTATTTTATTAGTAAATGTTAAAGCTTCATCCTCAATGTAAAATATATCAGCATATTTGGAACACAATAACTCTAGATTAGTACGCTCTTCGGGATTTAAATGATCTGTGCGTAATCGACTTAGTACCTCTTTTGCTCGGGATGATAAATTTAACCTATTAAAAACTTCTATATTATGAATTTCAGTAAGAATACTCCTATCCATAGAAAAAATTACGTCATGTTGAGTCGGATTAATAACTTCCAAAATTCCACGATTATTTTTTATAGAGGTTAAACAGCTAGTTATAATACAATTAGAAATGACTTGCTCCGGGATTAAAACGTCTCCGTCTTTACTATTAACTGGTATTTTAATAAACTTTGATGAATTCGCCGGTATGACATCTTCGTACAAATTTACGTTACATGAGTTTATACATATATATGGGATTAGTAGCATTTTGAGTATATAATAATTTATCTTTAAGATCTATCCTAGCCGCCCACTGTTCGAGTAAGTCTAACCCTATGAGTCCGTCAAAGTAGTTATGAAATTTGTATATGAAAAGCTTCATGTCCTTCGAGTCATTAAATTCAGTAAAGGTCGGTATAGTAATCGAATAGTTGTTACGTGTGGTGGCGTGAACATTGGTCACTTCAAATGGGTCATAGTTGAGTGGGATATTAGAAAAGTAGTTTTCAACGGCTTCTGGGCTAATAAATGACTGATTAGCACCAGTGTCAATAAGTAGCTTAATAGGAGGATTATTAATTTGTATGTATGGGAGCTGCCTTTGCGTCTGTATGTTGACTTCTATTTTGGCTTTTTTAACTTGGGAGTTTCTTGAAAATCCGATTTAGGTTCATTAGTCTGTCGATCAAAGTCTGCGTCTTGTACCAAGTCGGTTTGGTCATGTTGCTGAGTGGTGATGGTGTTTATGTCATAGTCATGTTCGGTATAGTCAGTATAGTATGTCGGGTAGTAATAATAAGATTCGGGGTCATAATAATATTCGGAGTCATTGTTATAGTCATAGTCCTGGAAATAAGATTCATGGAAATTCATTTCACGTGGAAAATTACTGTGGTGTGGTTGTTCGTTAATTTGTGGTGCAAATGGGCGTGAATTAAAATTTGTAGGAGGTAATTGTTTCGGGGTGTAGTTAACAATTCCACTCATAGGTCTTTGAAATTGATTTTGATTTCTGGGGGGAAGTCGAAACATGTTACTATTGTGATTATAATTAGGAGGTAATGCACGGAAAATTTTTTGTGTGCGTGTTGGCTGTTTATGATAAGGTGCACTTACCTGATTTTGTCTCCAAGATTGTAGCTGCTGCTGATGTTGTGGCTGTTGTAAAATTTGCCTTTGGTTTGGAGGCATGAAAGTCGCTGGAGGAAAATTGAATGCTTTTGGTGTTGGTGAAAATATCGGTAATGGCTGAATAGGTTTAGGTGTCGCGTGCTTTCTTTCACCAAATGACTCGTTTCTATTTTGCATATAAGCAGCATTCAATTCTTCTTGCACGAATTCCAAAGCCTTTTCAATACTATCAGGACGCATGCAACGAATTCGTGAGCCTAGTGGCTCTTTTAAACCGCGTATGTATGCTTGCATAGTTAATTTCCTATACAGAGTACGTTTGGCTTCAATTGTCGTTGGAATAGTTTCATGAAGCATTACATAAGTCATGATAGTGCTGAATAATGTTTGACACCGCTCATAATACTCTTGTGGAGTACTATTACCCTGTGTAGCTAGAGCAAGATCGTTATAAAGCGCGGTCTCGTCTCGTTGATCTGAGAAATTATTTATCAAAGCTGTCCTAATGCCGAACCAATTTTCCGATATGCCATTCGAATTTATAAAACGTGCTGCGGAGCCCGTTATTTTATTTAAGATAGAGTTAATTAACGTAAGGTTTGATAGTTCTGACCCGGGTTCGGTTCCTATGTAGTGACTAACAATTTGGTCACAAATGTTAATAAATCTGGGTAAAATATTAGGGTTCCCATCGAATTCAGGAACGGCGCGCACTGCCTTAAAAATAGTTTCTAAGTCATGAGATGCCATTATATCTATTTCAGAAATTAATCTTAAATTTCTACCTAAATCTAAATTATTTCTACGAGAGGTCCTACTTGATGCAGTACCCCTCGGGTTCGATTTCCTGGGGTGGAAAATCCTGGATAAGATAAGAACAATAAAATAGAAAGGAAATAAGGACACAGGCTATTCTATGTACTTACATGTGCATTTTAGTTTTTTTCTGGTATCAATGTTCGGATACACCTCGGGCTGCTGCTTCTTGGTTCTTCCTGATACTCCGAGACAGTAGTCGATGTTAGATTACTTATCGTCTCTTTTGAGTATCCTACCGACTGCGCCAGTTAAGAGCAACACAGCCAGAGAACTCAAAAAAAACCAAAATTTACTTAAAAATACTTTTATTATAAACTATACTTAAATTTTACAATTATTATGTCTAACGCTACTCGATGTAACAATTAGAATGAATGGAATTTATAAATTTATTTCTCACGTAAAATTGAACAAACAAAAGTGTAACGTTACAATGCCGCGAATGCTAACTCGACGCCTCGTGTCGCAATCGTTCCTGTTAGGTCAGCGATCCACCTGTAGCTATGTGCTATAACTTGCGTTACCACTGGCCTACCACTGTTTACTAATAAATTTATCCAAGTTATTCTATTTACTTATTTCAATTTGCCATACATCTTTTAAAGCTATTTTTAAATTGACTGATTGACATGCCCTATATTGACATACTTACATGATTTACTTAATTTCAATGTTAAATGTTTTTATTTTTCTTTGCTTATTTCTATGATAATTTTGTAGCATGTTATTTCTGTTTTCTGTGTACTGATGATTTTTATGGACTTCTTGTCTGAAATAAACGCATATTATTACTATTAAAGCTCATATTGCTGACATTTATTAAAAAAGTTATTTTCATCTACATACAAACCAATCGAAATTTACCAATTGATATACAAAGAAAAATACGTATATGTGCAAAAAGCATTCTTTACAATAGCATCTCTTTACAGAACAACTATGAATTTTCATTACCGTTTGTCGAAAACTTAATTAAAGCGGCGCAAAATGTAATAAGTTTGGGGATATCGAAACGAAGCAGTTAAATACAGGTAATACAAAGTCCGAGTTCCTGTTAGTGAAAATCAATTACATCAGACAAAGCTTTTCTAGGGTTGTCACCTGTTACAAATAATAAAAATTTTAAAATTCATGAAATCGATTTTAATATTTTAATTAATTATGTATTATATAAATATAGTTATCTCGTTCTGGTGAAGATTTAGGACACGGCTGGTAATTTTTATTAAATTGATAAAAAAATTAGAATTCCACTAGTGATAATTACATAAATACAAAATTAAAAAAAACTTCATCCTAAACGCATTACCTCTTAAAGTTGATTCAGCGTGGATTAATGAGGAAGTTTACTATTTATAGAGTTATAATTTACAATTTTGTATATCTTATATATCTTCTTTTTTGCCAAGTTTGTTATAGTATTTAAATAAGAAGACTGACAAGTAATCTTACATAATTATTTAAAATATTCGTTTGACATCTAACAATTAATATTTCTCCATATCAAGGGCTTGTACTTTGTTGGTATGAGAGATATTTGATCCAAAATGAGGATGAAGTCTTGGAAATAAAAAATGGAAGCATTTAACTGTAACTCATTTGTGACCCTTAAATGTAAAATAATTGCTATTTAAAAATTGTAAATTTGTAAAAAACATTATAAACATACAATTTTTAACATATTCATATTAATTTATATTTATTTTAGTAATATTTATACTTAATAATAAATATTATTAAAAATAATCCAAAAGTGGCAACCCTACTGTACCTGTATTGTAGCGATCTATACCAGTTCATATTCTGTAAATAATTACGCAGTAAAATAGGCTTTATATTCACTACCGTAGAAACTGTTTGAACGTGAATTAATCCATTTCTGAAATGGCCCCAGAAATACAAGATTTACAGCAAAATCAACTCTATTTCCTAAACCATATAGTCTAGAGAGAGCTCATTTAATGCATTTGTTCAAATATAGCCACTATGCAGTTGGTTTAAGGTATTCCTATAATGGCAGAAGGTGAACTCAGCAGGACTTATCCGTTTATCTGGTTTTATCCGTTTCTATCCGCTTCCATCCGGCCATAACCGGTTTTCTTGTGCCATGTTTTCAGACTCGGATATTAATTGTATGAAATCGTGCTACGATGGATTCGCTTGTTTTGTCGAAAGATAAACTTTACCCGGTATGTTTTATAGTGGTTTGTCGGGTATGTTAGAGCTTTTGTTGGTTTCTATTACAATAATATAATATGTTTATTCTAAAATGCCGTTTTGTATTATTACATTGTTAATGGCTTAAAAACTTTGTATAAATGACCTGTGTCTATACAAGTAAATGCCAAAAAAGATAAAATTTATTTGCTGTCCATATCATAATGTATACAGATAAATAAAATTAAAGTTTCTTTTTGTAATGTCGAAATTTATACTTTAAATGCATATGTAATTATGTACGGTATAAGTACCGTAACAAAAACACATTTTTTTTGTGTTTGTTCCGGCTAATATCCGAAACGGCTGGACTGATTTTGACGGGACTTTCACTGGCAGATAGCTGATTTTATAAGAAGTAACATAGGCTACTTTTATTTTGGAAACAGAATTAGGGTTCCGCTCAAAAAATTATGTACCTAAACCCTAGGGGCATAAGTCGGTAGTAAATAACAATTGTATTGCTCAATACATTTATAGGTGAACATTTAACAATAGGTATAAAATATAAGATGCAAAAGATATGGTAGTCTCTGTTGCCGTACTAGGAACGCTTTATTACTGAAAATGTCATGTATCCAATACGTTAATATAAATTCAAATTGGAATTTTGGGATTGTAAGTTGACGTCACAATAGTAGGTATTTTATAATATTAAATGAGAGAATGAATATATTTCATTTCGTGTATCTCGTAAACGGTTCTAACGATCTAGATCATATTTTGTATTAGTGTTTTGCTTTAGCCGGAATAAACAGACAGACAGACAAAAAAAAATTGTTTTTTCTTATACTGTTTATATCTTAAATATGCATTTAGTAAAAAGCAGTTATTTTGACATTACAAACAGACACTTCAATTTTATTTATTTGTATAGATTTTAATAAGATATCTGTTTTATGAATGATGTTTTCTTCTTATTTACGAGTTGGTATGAATATTGTATACGATTAAAAGCGCATAATTTTAAAGAGTTCACAACAAAATGTAAATAAACTAAAAAATAAAATTTCAAAGGCATAATTTCGTTGGAATTTAGTTCTGAAAGTGTAATTTAGCGTTAAAATCGGTGTGACAGCGGCTGGACGCTAACAATGTAGAAAATTACTGCTCCTCTTCAAGATTTACAAACCGGAAAAACCTTTTCAATGGACATCGATTGTGCTTGAATTGGAGCGATTTGTCAGTTGTTTATGACACAATTTACCTTCAAAATCTAATAGTTATTATTAAATAGTTACTTACCTTTTTTCAAAGTTGGTAAACCTCGTGTGGCCTTAATTTTTTTTTGACTTCAGTAAAGACGTGCTAATTTGGTGTTATAATTTTGATGTTCACTTTTTCTGGTATTATTTCATGGCGGTAGTTTGAATTTTTGAAAGTTTACGTCAAATTGTCTCGCTTAGGTACTATATATTTCAATACATTATACACCCAATTAAAACCTGTCACTATATTATATATCTTATATCTTTAAACGAGCAATTCTTTTATATAACCTTAACCCTGCTAATGTAATATTGTGAGGAATAATAATTGTTTTTAATTTATATGAAATCGTATTGAGTAATATTTTTGTTATCTTAAGTTGTAATTTATGTATATTATGACTATAAATACTCATATAGCAAAGGAATCGATATTTTCTGATAGGATCTTGATATTTTTTGATTCCGATACCGAATATTTATTATCCATCCCTAAGAATACAAAATAATTATATAATTAGAATTATTATATAAATAAGAATAATTATAAAAATAGAAAATTAAGATTTTTTTATAAATATATAATTAATAAAAAAAATTTTAATTAAAAAAAATGTATTTAAAAATATCTCTTACATAACAATATATGTTACATCTTATAATATTATATGATAAATTCTTGTATATATGTACGTATATAAGTTTAATTCTTATATATAAATTTAATTCCTGTATCTCGGAAATGGCTTTAACGATTTGGATGTAATTTTGTATTTAGATGAGGTTTTGCTTATTAATTTATTACAATAAAGCTGAGCGAAGCTTGGTCACTCAGGTACTCCTTTAATGATATGAGCATATTAGAATATAAATATAAAAATAGTACCTGATCATGTGTAATGGATGACACAATACATATTTAAATATACTTAAAATGACAATCAGTTATAATCAAGCTATAAAGGCGTTAAAAATCAGTTTAATATTAAAACAGACAAAGATAAACGCGATGAAAGTTGTTTTCGGAAGTTAACAAATTACTTATTCAAAGCTTTTATTTAACAATCACTTGTTTTTCGCGTCCCTATCAAAGAGCCATTACGCGCTGTCAGTTGCCAAGTCCCGTGTTGGATTTTAATTTAAACTGTATGGATATATTTCATTCAGCCATCCATCACAGAATTAATTTAAAAAATGAGAATTTAAAATAAACAAAAATTAGAAGAAAGTTATACATATTGGAATCTTGATTTGAAGAGTAGAAGACAATAAAGATCAAAGCTTATTATTCTTTTATTTTATTTATAGTTTGAAAGATTTTTTAGTATTGAGATTTGAATAATTGGCATAAATTATTTGGTTTACGCTAATTTAGGCGATAGGAACGTATTAAAAAAATAAAAAGAGCGGGAATTTTGACAAAACATCTGGAAGTTTTATTTGTGTTTTCCGCAGATTATAAAAAAAATTGTGTGTGTGCAATTCACACATGGTAGAAGTGCAACTTCAGAAAAGAAACCTACGAGAGAATGAGATGAGAGTATCAGGAGTAGGATAGTTGTAAGGTTTATTTTTAACAATATTCTTACCAAGCTTAAAAGTTATTTTGTATTTTGTTTAACATAAATATACATTACATATTATTCAGTATTAATTTTATTATTTTTCACTTCCTGTGTAATGACTATATTTGTCATCCATAACTATAACAACGGTTACCATGGCAACATAGCAATGTCGAATATATTCTCTCGACAACTTAATCCTATACATTTATGTGTTCTTTTTAGAGTTGCATTACCTTTTCATCTAGTTTCAAATCACAATGATTCTAAAGAAGTTTCACTTCAAAAATAAAATGGAGGAAACGCGTAGAAGGCAGTTGTCGAAGCCAGAAATAACATTAGAAATTTCAATTCAGTTTGTACACAAGTTGCTCATCTGTAGCCGTTTGTTCCTTGCAAGTAAAAAATCGGGTGGGGCTGGTCACATCGCCGTTGGTTTAATGTGAAATTATCGTGAAACGTCTATTTCAACGAGTCGCTTTTAGTGTTTCTGTTTATCATAAATATTTTGCATATTTGAAAACAAATGAGTAAAAATAGTAATCTTTGAAGATAGCAACGGAAAGAATATCATCTATAGATATAATAAAATTGTAACTAAGCCGAATCTGTACATTAGATATTTTTTGGAAAATCTTATTGAAATAGACATTATTATCGATACAGAGGCCGTATCTATGGTTTTTAGAATTTTGGTCTGTCTGTTATCGCATCACAGAAAAACTACTCGAGGGATTTTGATGAAATTTGGTATGGTCATAGCTGGTTATCTGGGTCAATATAGGATACTAATATACGATACTTTTTACCCCGGGAAAATATTTCATTTCTGAGAAAAAATACAAAAACTACCATGTAAGAGTATACTAATATGTAAAATCTAAGAATTTGGTTTTTGGTCACCTGAACGCGTGCGGAGTCGCGGGCAATGCTAGTCATATTATTTATCATTTTTCAGACGATAACAACAGTTACTATGGCAATCTAATGCAACTCTTCCTGCCTGTGTTTCGGTGTGATTTTAAAAAGGTTTCACGTAAAAAGAAACAGACCAACCGACTGGGAGACAATTATTTTGTAATATGAATATCTGTATCTTGATACAATTTCTCGTGGAATGATGAAATTAAATTACACAACCAAAGGTACCATTTGAAGAATGCTCGTGCATTTCGTGTATATTTCTAAATATAATCATTGGAATGTAATTGCTCAAGGTTTTTTTTATATTCGAGTTATCCTACAGTTATGTGTGGGTTTACTAAAGAATTATATAAATGGCGTCCGCAAAAATAAACGTCTATTTATGGCTACTGTTCTCGATTTTGCCATACAGGTCGCTTACTTTCTTCAAAGAATAAGATAAATTTTATATAAAACTAGCAGAACTAGCGGCTTCGCTTGCGCTAAAACTACAAATAAAATCTCTAAAAAGGTAGGTTTCATACAAACTTTCATCCCCTGTTTTACCCTCTTGGGGGTTGAATTTTGGAAAACACTGAAATATGTAACTCATTTTTTTTGCCATGCTCAATTCATACGAAATCTCTTGCAGATATGTCTAAGGAAATAAAAGTTTGATACCAGCTTTTATCCCCTATTTCACCCCCTTGGGGGTTGAATTTTGAAAAATCCTTCCTTAGTAGATGCCTTCGTCATATGAGGAATACGTGTGCGAAATTGCAATTTTCTAACCTTAAGGGTTTGGCCTGTGCGTTGACACATCAGTCAATCACTTTTGCCTTTTATATATATAGAGATTAACTAATACGTATGTATGTATTACTTAAATTAATATACAATTTTTGATAATAAAATATGAAAAATAAACATAACACTATATTCTTTTGTATTTTAATTTTTACGCATTAGTTCTCTTTCCCTTAAGAGAGAGGTAGCATAATACTAGATTTTTTTCTTTATTAAAAGAAAATCCGTTAGCCATTTTTATTTATTAACATTTATTAACTTATCTTAATCTGCTGTCTGTATACAAGTTGTCATTTGTATACAATTTAAAACATTGTTGTTTGGCTTCATGTTTAGTTCTATGGCACTCTTTTTCTTTTTTTTTCTTTTATGGCTTAGAGTTGCGTTAACAGACGCAATACATTCTGCCAGTGTCACGTATTGTGAGGAAGACACGAATGAGTTAGAGCAGTAAAGCAGTTTTAACGTGGAATTAAAACTATGAATAAATGATCGGTCTACAGGAGCAACCTACAACAATAAAAAGATAATTACTGGATACGAAAATGGCACAATGATTGAAAATGGAAATACATAAATAATGAGAACTATATTATAATTTGATTTTATAATCTACAATAAATTTAACAAACTTTTTAATAAATGGGCTAAACACAAGGGCTAATAAACATTAGTCTGAGAGGTAAATATAATAGAACTGTCAAAACAATGTCAAAATGGCGTATTAAAAAGTAAAATGTTTAAGCTATAAATAAAATTGTTATTCAAAGAACTATAAAAAAATCATTTCTTCATAAAGATTTATACCTAAAACGAATTTCATATGTGAAGTTGAAGCTGATACAGAAATACGAATAGAGACCGAATTCGAAATAAAAGCGAATTACAGCTATAGTTTCATTCTTGACGTCTGTCGGACTGTAACCCGTTCACATGGTATCTTAATCTTTTGGATTTTTTTCGCGGATTTATTTTGATTTTAGTATTGTGGTGTTTTAAATATAAATTTTAGGCCACGTTATACATGAAGATTTCTTTTTTAATTTTATCAAATATTGTCTTCAGCCCTTTTAACGTCCCACTGCTGAGCACGGACCTCCCTTCATACGAGGGGGATCAGGCCATAGTTCACCACGCTGGCCTAGTGCGGATTGGCGGACTTCACATGTCTTTCGAAAACTTGCTAGGTTTTCTCAGACATGCAGGTTTCCTCACGATGTTTTGCTTCACCGTAAGGCAAGTGGTAATCATGTTAAAAATGATTCCCACTTGAAAATATCAGAGGCGCGAGACCCGGGATTTGAACCCGCTTCACTCGGTTTCCCAAGCGAGCGCGTTACTACTGGGCTACCACTGCCTATCCAATCAAATATTGTATTAGCCAAATTGTTCAGCCCCTACCCACTCACTTCTAGCGCACGGACAAACACAATTTTGCATTTATGATATTTGTAGAAAATAAAGAACATACACTGGAGTTAAAAAAATCTTTATGAAAATTTCGTAGTTTGTATGTATGTTTTACTATGTTCTATAATTCAATGCAGTTTTGTTATTGGTATAAAAACACTTCAGAAAAATATTTACATTATCTACAGGCTCCAGTCTACCATTATCAGACTCACTCTCTAGGACATTTTTTTGTTTGTTTATTTACTTACATATATATAAAAAAAATATCTTTTAATAAAAGTAGCTTTAAAACATTCTTAAGCTAACTAGGCTACTATAAGTAATTAACAGTCATGAATAATACTGTGATTTTTTCACCTAAAATATAAATCGTGTTGGATTCGTGTAAACGCCCTCCGTATTTTGCGCTAGCAGCAAATACAGGAGCTCAGAAATCCACTTATTCATCATATTATTTCTTTTCAACCTTTATTTTTAACACGATTTTGTTTTCTCGTTGCTTTTTACTTTTGTTATAAAACTCCTAACTATTCAGGTGATTCTATTTACGAGGTTTCGTGATATAGCATATGAATATATATTAGTATGTTTATGCTGGGTCAATATCAAATAAATAAATAAATTTGTTGGGACATTAACACACGGCACCATCTAGTTCCATGGTAAGCTTGTGTTATGGATACCAGATAGTTGCTATTATAAATATGAACACCCATGACTGGAGTACAAACATTTGTGCTCATCACACAAATGAATGCCCCCAGCTGGACTCGAACCCGCAACGCTGGCATAGCAAGTAGGGTAAACGTGTCGTCAAAAAGAATGTAATATTAAATTATTTAGTATTTTAGAAAATTCTAGGAATAAAATTATTTTCGAACTTATTCTGCCCTAGATGCTTATAATAATATATAACATATAGGCTATCGGCGTACCTATGTATGACCAAATTCGTAAACAAAAACTAGTAACAAAAAGAACAAGACAATGTAAAAATTAGTTAAAAAGCAGTCATGAGGACTGCCGACAGAAGTAAAAACTTTAAACTATAAACAAACAATTGTTATTTTGGATATTCAAATGAATTGTTTGATCTTAAATTAAAATTTGTAAATTAAAACTGTTTACATTTATCCGGTTTTGATATCTATCGGCACTCTGAGTGTTAACGTTAACACGTCACGTGACCATGTCGATGACGACTTACATGAATTTACTCCACATCCAAACCTGCCTATACAAATTTTCCCTTCAATAAAAACTTAAAAAAAACCGACTTCCAGGTACTAAAATGTAAAAAGTAACTAAACGGGGGTTTTCATTTAGAATATAGATACCTAATCAGATATCTTCGAAGTCGGTGCCAGCCGACAATATTTTAATATATGTATATCTAATAGGTAAATATGATTTTGGTATGAACTCTAATTATATTTAAAATATTATAAATCAATTTATGACATATTTTAGGTATCGAAATATATTAGATTTGCTTTGCATTGGTATATATATTTAAATGGGACCACCTGGGAAGTATACCCTTCAAAAAATTCAAATCGGTTCAGGCGTTTTCGAGTAATCGGTGAAGATACATTAAAAAAAACAAATATTCCGACGAATTGAGAACCTCCTCCTTTTTGGAAGTCGGTTAAAAAGAGGTACCAAGTAAAATAAAGCAAAGTAGCAAGCAGCCAGTGTGTTACAGTAATAACTCAATTTATTATATCAAAATGCAGACACATGGGAGCGCTTGGAACTGAGCCAGTCTCTCATTAGAGTAGAATTATTACATACATAATATATGTGAAGGATTTAACGGATATTCCGAAATTGATATTCCCAAAATGAAGCGATTTAACTCTGTAACAGCTTGGTGGATGACGTTATCCCAAGCTTAAACATGTTCCAGTACGGATTAAACTGACAATATTTTTTTTAAATTGTAATATATTTTGTTTACAAGGGTGTACTTTTACTGGCACTTTTAGTCCGATTTGTTTTTTTTTTGTTTTATAGCCTATTTGTTGAATAATTATGTTCGTTCTTTGTTAAAATGAACGGACGGATGGAGAATATAAAAATATTATCGTAACTTTTTATTACAAATAATACCTACTGATTTTATAAATTATACTAATGTTATAAAGTGGCAGAGTTTGTTTGTTTGAACTTTGAACGAGGTAATCTCAGAAACTACTAATCCCATTTGAAAAATTCTCTTTGCATTAGATAGCCCGTTTATTGAGGAATTTTGGTTCCTGATGTTTCGAATGCTTTACAGCAATCATGGTAACGGGAGAGATTAAGGTTTTAGATGTTTCAAAGGCGTTACATACTTGTGACAGATACAAACCAAAAATAACAAAAAAATAAAAACCGACTTCAAACAAAAGCACTAAAAAGTAAAAAAATAACTGATTGGTAGTTTTCATTTACTATACATACCTAATCAAATATTTTCGAAGTCGGTGTGCTTTGGCTAAGTAATTAAAGCCTACCTATTAAATACATACCTAATCAAATATTTTCGAAATCGGTGCCAGGCCATATAAAGCAAAGCACACCGACTTCGAATATATTTAATTAGGTATGTATAGTAAATGAAAACTACCAATCAGTTATTTTTTACTTTTAAGTGCTTTTGTTTGAAGTCGGTTTTTATTTTTTTGTTAAAAAGTTTTTATTTTTCCCTTTTTAGTGTAGACAGTAGTAGCAAAGTAAGGATTCTAACGTGTTAGGCTTGTCAAATCAAACAAAATAAGCCCAAACTCAAAGTATCTACTATTAGCCGTTGAAGAGTTCCATCTATCCACCTTCTGGCCTTACCATCAGATCAAGTCAACAATTCCGAACCACTGTACTATCAACGGAAATAGAAATACTTGCAAAGTTTCAAGTCAATATGACAATTAGAAGTAGGTTAAATTCATCATTAGTTGTTTTTCCACCCTTAGGGGTGATATTTTTTTTGAAATTTAAATGGGACCAATCTGGAAGTATACCCTTTCAAACAAAACAAAAATTGTCCAAATCGGTTAATGAATGACGGAGTTCTGAGGTAACAAACATAAAAAAAAAACATACAGTCGAATTGAGAACCTCCTCCTTTTTGAAGTCGGTTGATTAAATGTCAAATATCCGCGTAAATCTAAGAAAGTATTATCTTCTACACTTGACTCAAAAATGTAAGTATAATTTTTAATTATAAACGTTTTTTTCAATTATTTAACTTAATAATTAATAAGTTCTTTAATTTAACATTAATAAGTTTTTAGTACAAAAAGTGCAGTTAAGCATTGAATTTTTCATAACAACAAGAACAGTTACGTTTTAACATTTAATATAAATTTTTCAGAGATGAGATATTTTACTAAGCCGGATAACCAGCTATCATCATATAAAAATTTCATCAAAATCTGCCCTGTCGTATCCTGATGCATTCTCAGACAGACAGAACAGATAAAAATTCTTAAAACTATATATTCGTCCTTTGTATCGATAATAATGATTATTTCAATAAGATTTTCCACAAAATATTTATCGCACAGATTCGACTCAGTTCGAATTTTATTATATTACTAGCAGAACCCGCGGCTACGCTCGCGCTAAAACTATAAAAAATACTGTAAAAAGGTAGGTTTCATACAAATTTTCATCAACTATTTTACTCTCTTATGGGATGAATTTCTAAAAACTCAATTATATTGAATTTGCATTAATGCTAAGTTTCAAGAAATTCTGATCATAAATATTTTTTTGGGTTGTATTATAAAGTATTTTCCCGTGGAAATGAGATAATCTCCCGCGTTAAAAAGTATGTCACTCACCAGCCCTCAAACTATCTCCACACAAAAAATCACGCCAATCCGGCACTCTGTTTCAACGTAAAAGAAGGACAAACAAACAAACAAAGAAACAAACAAACACACTTTCACATTTATAATATTAGTATGGATAGTCGATTTTCATCAAGAGACAACCAGTAGTATTACAATTATGTGATATGACATAAGCTCGTGTAAAATATCTCTAAGTGAACAAGATTTTTCCTTTCCTGTCCTTATGTGGTTTTCCTCAAACCAACGCATTTGTAGTCGGAAGTCACAATAAAAGACAATGTGGTACAAAAAACCGGTAAATCGCTTATGTGACGTGGGAACAACACTGTATAATAGCATAATAGGAGATAAGTTAGATGTGTGGAAAGATCTCGATATTTTACATTTGGTTATACCTACATAACACTTGTAAGTGACCTCGTCCTAAATAAGGAATTTTACATCTGTTTATTGAATTTTAATTTTAGATTCTCGCCAAATTTATTTATTTGTTTGTTTTATGTATGTATGTATGTACATCTTACTAGTATTATAAATGTGAAAGTTTGTGAGTATAGATGTTTGTACTCTTTCACGCCAGAACGACTGAACGGAGCTGGATGAAATTTGGCACAGAGATATATACTATAATCTTAGTCTGGAATAACACATAGGCTTCTTTTATCCCGGAAAATGTACGGTTCCCGTGGGATAGGCTTGTTTTTTTTCCTAGAGGAGAACCCGAGCGAAGCGAGCGTGAGCCGCTAGTTGTACATAAAGGGGTTAATTCTGAAAGAATACGATTCTGTTTTTTTTTAATAGTAAGTTTAACATACGTTTTACTTTCGCCTTTTTTAGCTTAAAAAGTATATATATTTTTCCGAAATATATACATTTTCATTTAAAAAATATAACAGTTTTAAAAACAATCATTTTAACTTTAGATGAAGAAATATTTTGAGTTCAATATGGATCTACCTTTGGGTTATAAATAAGTTATTCATTAAAAAAATATGAAAAAAAAATACATACGATTTGACAACTTCCTCGAGAAAATAGTCTAAGTCGAATTTAATCATAATCAGTTGAAGCATTTTAACAAAGAAAGAAACAAGTAAAACACGTAATTTTAATGCTAACGAGAATATTTATTCTTAACGAATATGAAATATGAATTCATAAATATAATGACGTTTTAATTTAACTTTTTCTTCTACTTTCAAAGAGAGGATTGCGTAAAAGCTTCAATTTCTGGATTTCTCAAACAATGGATGCTATAAACAAAGCGTAATACGACCTAAAACCCAGTCCGAGCCCACTACGACTGTGTAAACATAGATTAATGAATAATTTACAATTAAACCGCAATACGGGTTGTCTTAAAATAAAATTAGGATAAAGAGAGATATTTGAATAAAAATTATTCAGTTCTTTTGAACGTATTTATCTGAAATATGTATAGGATTGAATAAATCAACGGGATATGGAAGAAATGTACCTTAGATATTGTTGATATCAAACACTCAAAGGAGTTCCATTATATTTAAAATATTAATAACTGCATTTAAATATTAAAAAAAATACTTACTTGCCCGAGTCGGTAATCGAACCAACTAAAAATGCAAATAAGTACAATATTACTCTTTTATCGAACATCAATAAACAAGCTATCTAATGCAAATAAAAATTTTTCAAATCGAATTCGTTGTTCCCGAGATTAGCACATCCAAACATACAAACGAACAAACACTGAATCTTTATAATATTAGTATAGATAATAAAAATGAATGCATTTAAATATTTATAAAAAAAAATTGTCATGCTTTTTTTTGCTTTATATTATTGTCAAACTTCTTTTGGAAAGGTTCAAGGATACAAGTGCAAAATCAAACGTTTACAATACGGATACAAGTGTAAAAAAAACTACGCAAGTGCACTCTTGTCTTCCTTCTCACTCTCATACTCCAGTGGGATCACAATTCGACTCGACTGTTGAGAGATCGGGTGCAAGACGGTTTTACATGGTCTTCGAGGCACTGTAGTGTAATATCGCCAATTTCCAAGGAAACAGAGTTTTTACTGGAAACAATGGAGTTTTGACAGAAAATATCCATCGTCAGACTTACATTTTTTTAGATTTTTATTCTTATCTAGGATAGAAAGGTGAACATACATAAAAAAAAGAAAAAGAAAGATTCCGACGAATTGAGAATCTCCTCCATTTAGGAAGTCGGTTAAAAAACGACACGACGGAAGTATTTTTAAATCGACATCCAAGATTTGACAAAACTAAGTACAAATAAAACTAATAAAAGCTTGTTAAAAATAAGACAAGCAGACAAAGCCAAAATATAAAGCTACTTAAAAAGATCCAATAATGACACAGTAATTATCCTTCATTCCAACGTTATATAGACGAGTAAAGTCTTTATCTATACTAATATTATAAAGAGGAAAGATTTGTTTGTTTGTTTGTACTGAATAGGCTCCGAAATTACAGAACCGATTTGGATGAAATTTTTTAAAAAGATATTTTGAGACCCTGGAAAGGACACAGGATAATTTTTATCCCGGAAATCGTCCTTTAAGGGAGTGAAAATGGGAATGAAAATTTGTATGGAGAGGCAACGCTTGTACGGTATAAATCCTAAGTAGAAGAGCGATATCGATTATCTCTTGCCAAAATTACAATTTATCATTTGAAGCACATATTTCAAAAGCTACGTATCATTTCTGATGTCGCGATTTTGATTAGCGAGTCTGAGGGGACGGCGAGTTGAGAGTGAGATACGGTTGGTTGATTACAGGGGAGTGTCAATTATATAAGGACAGCAGGTTCACATAATTTACGTTGCATTTCCAGCTTTTTTATATTTAAAAAATAAAACCTATAAAAAAGTACTTATACACAAATAAGTAAAATTGAAGTGTCTGTTTGTAATGTCAATATAACAGCTTATTACGAAGTGCAATGCATGAAACGGTATTTTTGAGAAAAAAACTATCTTAAATTTTTTGTCTATTTGTCTATCTGTTTTGTTTCGGCTAATCTCAGAAACGACTGAACAGAAAGAGAATTAGGGTTCCCCTCAAAAAAATTAAGACCTATGAATTCGTGAATAATACCTATCCGCGTACATGAGGACGCACCCGAGCGAAGCTAAAATGAGTCGCTAGTATAAAATATTAAATAATAAATATAAATAAATATGTTGGGACAATGACACACAGCACCATCTAGTTCCATAGTAAGCTACGAGGCTCGTGTTATGGATACCAGATAGTTGATACACTACACATATGTACCTTTAAATACATACATATTATAAATATAAACATTCATAACTGGAGTACAAACATTCGTGCTCATCACATAAATGAATGCCTCCTGCGGGATTCGAACCCGCGACCGCTGGCACAGCAAGTAGAGTCACTACAAACTGAGCCAAACGTGTCGTCGCATTGAAATGACTTAATGTTAGGGTCACAAGGCACCTAGGGCCGTACTTTAGCGAAGCCAGTATATGTCGCTAGTTTAAATAGTTAAATTTCACGTATAAAATACTACTAATGCTTTTCTACTAGCCAAGTTAGTCGAATAAGAATAATCACAGACTTGCAAGCAAACGATCAAAAGCATTATTTTTATAATTATCACTCCTAATAAAATACTAGCGGCTCAACCTAACTTCGTTCGAGTTCGCCTCTAGAAAAGCATGAACAAATCTATCCCACGGGAACCGTAAATTTTTGGGGGTAAAAAGTAGCCTATGTGCTATTTCAGACTATAAACTAACGCTGTACCAAATTTCATATAGGTCCGTTCAGCCGTTCTGGCGTGATTGAGTAACAAACATCCAAACATTTAAACATTCATCTAAACTTTCACGTTTATGATATTAGTAAAATATCTATATTTTTTTTATATGTCTATACACTAGCAAACTAAACTTCGCTTCGCTTATAGGCGTCCCTAGGTACCAAACTCTAGCCTATGTGTAACCCTAAATATCTATCTTTTGTACCTACTGAATTTTATCCAAATTCGTCCAGCCATTTAAAGTGTAACAAACGAATACACATATACAAACTTTTACTTTAATAAAGTAGTCCGAGATAGATTGTTAGCAATTAAAATGTAAAAATTGTTACATAAACTACTAGCGACTCACCCTCGCCTCGCTCGGGTTCGTTCCTAGGTTAATTCCCCACACAACTTTCATCCCCATTTTCACTCCCTTAAAGGATGGTTTTCGGAATAAAAAATATCCTAGGTCCTTCCCAGGGCTTAAACTATGTTCTTACCAAATTTCATCTAAATCGGCTCAGTAGTTTTTGAGTTTATTCGTTACAAACATACAAAAATTTAAAATACAAATCTTTCCTCTTTATAACAGTAGTGTAGATAAGCATATGAACAAATGCTAATATAATTTCTCCGAAGCTCGAATATTCAACCAGACTCCAATATTTGCTTCTACTGTGACTCATAAAAATGTCTGGACTTTATAAATGAAAGCTAGAAAGTTTTATTTTCATACCATCTTTATGTGGTGAATTTCAATATTGGTTTTAGTAACATTGAAACTTTTAAAGACATTTAAGAAGAATTATTTATAACTAGCAGAACCCGTGACAAAAAAAATCTAAAAGTACAAAAAAATCTAAAAAGGTAGGTTTCATACAAACTATAATCGCCTATTTTACCCCTTTATGGGATGAATTTCGAAAAATGTTGAAACACGTATTTATTTAATTGTATTGAAGAGCATTAATACCAAGTTTTAAGTAATTCTGATCATAAATATTTTTTTAGGTTGTATTATAACGTGTTTTCCCGTGGGAATTAGGTAATCTCCCGAGGTAAAAAGTAGCCTATGTCACTCTTCAGCCCTCCAACTATCTCCATACAAAAAATTACGCCAATCCGTCACTCCGTTTCGACGGTAAAGACAGACAAACAAACAAACACACTTTCACATTTATAATATTAAACTTTCACATTAAGCTTTCACATTTATAAGAGCTTTTGGAAAAAGCTTTTATCATATAGAGGATTCAGATTTAGTTTCAATTCCGGGGTAAAGAATCCCCGTGGAAAAGTTGTAGTAATGTTTATATATAAAAATTTGGTTTGTTGTTACGAGTAGTTCTTCTCCTCCTAAACGGTTTGTCTGATTTTGATGCTTTTTCTTTGTATATTTATGGGGCTTGATGTTTCATAGCTTTAGTTGGACTAATAATATATATATATATATATATATATATATATATATATATATATATATCTATATATATATATATATATATATTCTCCTCGGTGGTGTAGTGGCTAGCATGTACGGCTGCACATCTGGAGGTCCTGGGTTCGAGTCCCGGGTCGGGCCAAGTTTAGTTATTGAGTCTTTCTGGATAGTAAGACTCAGTAATAGCCCGGAGTTGGAAGTTGGCGGTGTTTCACCCCCGTGCCTCGGAGAGCACGTAAAGCCGTCGGTCCTGCGCCTTATCTCTCACCGGTCGTGTCGAGTAGTCGTCCCATCGGAGTATGAGAGTGACAGGAATAGAGAGTGCACGTTGTGTCTGCGCGTACACTTGTGCACTATAATATCTCCTGCGCAGTTGGCTAATCTCAATGAGATTGGCCGCCGTGGCCGGAATCGGCTAGGAGAACATCATCATTCATCATATATATATATATGTATGAACATGCAATACAATCCAAAAAATATTTATGATCAGAATTTATGAAACTTGGTATTAATGCTCTTCAATACAATTAAATAAATACGTGTTTTAGCATTTTTCCGAAATTCATCCCATAAGAGAGTAAAATAGAGGATGAAAGTTTGTACAAAACTTACCTTTTTAGAGTTTTTTTATAGTTGTAGCGCGAGCGAAGTCACAGGTTCTGCTAATTTATATATATTTTTTGATTTTTCTAACACAAAAAATATATTATCCGAAACTTTCAGCATCCCAGTACTGTGGCAGGACAATGTCTGACTACCGGGTCTGCTAGTAACAACATAAATGTAAAATTGAAAATGTGAAAGTGTGTCTGTTTGTTTGTTATTCTTGTTATGTCGACCTGGCGTGAATTAATCGGTATTTCGAATAGAAACAGAAGATTGTAGGTTTACATAAGGTACATTAAAATATATAGGAATGAAGTAAAATTAAACTTATTTAATAATAATTAATATTATATACTACAACAGTTATAATGAAGAAACCCCTTAGCCTACAAGGGTCGTTTAAGGTCATACTCGACGCTTTACGTACTCGAGTAAGCGTGGAGAGCACTTTCTCAATAATTGAAAGCCTTTGAATTTTGGAAAAAAATATCGAAATAAAACCGCAACAAAATCCTATAACATATTTTATTTAAAATAACGTATTCAAGTAAATCCAGAGAAATATGTATTGATTTCTTAGAGTTAGTGTAGCTTTCATTTACGTGGGAGGAGAGGGGGGGGGGGTCGCTCTCTCGTTGACTCCCCTGCACGTCATCGGGGCGGTTGGGATGCTCTGTGAATCGAGGGCATCCTGATTTAGGAGAGGTGGCCCGCTTGGTTCGGGCCGTCCGCAGAGTTGTTGTAGTGAATGTGTGAATGGGTTCCGCTGTGACTTTTAGTGTGTCTTACAGTACCCTGCCCGTTGACGGCTGGGAGGGCCCTATTATGGGTTTTACCAACGGAAACAAAAAAAAGCTTTTTATTGGCTAAAGAAATTTCATAATTGGTACAATAATCCCATAGATTATAATCTTCTATGTAATCGTACAAGTAAATAATTAAAAGTTATAACGTTTTCATGAATAATACTAGCGACTCACCCTCGCTTTGTTCGGGTTCGTCCTTAGCTTGCTTCTCAATTCAAACTTTCATCCCCATTTTCACCCTCTTAAGGGATGATTTCTCGGATGAAAAGTATTTTATATCCTTCTCAAGAGTTGAAACTATCTTCTTACCAAATTTTATCTAAATCGGTTCGGTAGATCCAGAGATTACCCCCTACAACGTCACAAACTCACAGACTTTACCTCTTTATAATATTAGTATAGATTGTTAAATTTCATGTGTTATACTCAGTGAATTTAAATTTGTTTAAAGGTAACCTTTGAACCAAACGTTAAAGAAGTTTATAATCACCTCATTACGTAATCTCGTAAAATAGGATTATTTGAATCGTGTCTCCTGAGGGAAGACGCTACTTCACTTCGATATTAAACTTGTTGTATTCCAAAGGAATTACTGCTCATATAATTTTACAATTATTCCGTATTCCTGAATAGAAAAAAAGATAAGCATTTTCTTACAAAAATGTTAAATTGTAAGCTCAGATGCTACAAAGAAATTGGTTCTCCATAATTCGGGCTATTTAGTTTGGCCTGAAAAGACTGAAAATTTAAAACTGCGGAATCAAAATACTTTTTTTATACTAGCGACTCACCCTCGTTTCGCTTGGGTTCGTCTTTAGAAAAACAAATCTATTCTACAAGAACTGTACATTTTTCCGGGAAAAAACGTAGCCTATGTGTTATTCTGATGTACGAGCTATATTACTGTAAAGTTTCATCAAACTCTCAGGCTTGGCTCAGTTTGTAGTGACCCTACTTGCTGCCCCAAAGGTCGCGGGTTCGAGTCCCGCTGGGGGCATACGTTTGTGTGACGAGCACGAATATTGTACTCCAGTCATGGGTGTTTATATTTATAATATGTATGTATTTAAAGTTATATATGTATAATGTATCAACTATCTGGTATCCATAACACAAGCCTCGTAGCTTACCATGGAACTAGATGGCTCTGTGTGTTAATGTCCTAAAAAAAAAAATTCATTCAGTAGTTTTTGCGTGAAAGAGTAACAAACATCCATACATCTATACATCCAGACAGACATCCATATATCCTCACAAACTTTCGCATTTATAATATTAGTACGATACCTGTTATTTATATCAAAATATAAAAACAAGGCAATTTTGGTGATTCATAACTTGTTGGACACGGAGTAAGCAAATCAGTAAACGGAAACACAGTGTAATAATGTGTAAAATTATTTTTTTTCTTAAAAACGTGTTTTATTCCTTACAAAGCTTGCCTTATAGAGCTTTAATTATAAACCAAACTGTATTGTAAATAGCTTTAGTCCAGTAAATAGCTTTATTTACTGCAGTAAAAAAGCGGTAAATAAATACAAAGCAAAGTAACGTTATGTACTGAAAATTGAATTATAAGTAATGGACTCAACGTGATTTGTTGTAACAAAAACGAGTGAGTGTACGTGAGTAGGGCGGGAAATTAATGACAAGCATTTGTGTCTGAGCCAGACCTTAAGATGATTGCCACTTTCTTTAATGCCAATGATGTATATACGTATGGGAAAAGCTACGAAGCTCTCAAAAAAACTCAAAAAGCTTTTTAAAAGCTGCTAAAAATCATATGGTATTACGAAGATCGTTGGTTCTGGTTCTGTACGTGGTAAATACTTGTACAATTATCATCATACCAAATTTCATCAAAATCTGTCCAGTGGTTTTCTCGTGATGCGGTAACAGACAGACAGACAAACAAAAATTCTAAAAACTATAGATTCGGCCTCTGAATCAATAATAATGACTATTTCAATCAAAGATTTTCCAAAATATATATGTAGAGATTCGACTAAGAATTTTATTATATGTATAGATTAAAACGTTCTTGCTCACGTTATTCTACAATAACTTTATTATTCATAAACATGACATTTTTTTCAATTAGTTTTCTGTAATGACATATATTTTTCGGTCCTAAAATCGATGGATCAAATATGTTAAAAAAATTCATTTTTTTTTATTAATCCATTAAAAATACAAGAATTGCTCGTTTAAATATATTAGACTTATTTGTCAACTTACCTACGTATACTTGCTCGTACATTTCAAAATTATGTTTTAAGTATAACATTAAAAATAAAACAAAACCCTAAAACCTTATTAATTTTTCAACAAACACAAGCAACAAAAAATAGCTAAAAATCCTAAACGACACGAACGACAAGACAACTTCGAATTCTCATATTTGGTGTAGAAATTAAGCGCGACTCTACATAGAGCTTTCTCTGCAGATTATAATAAAGTAGGATTTTGGGAGATTACGTTAAAGAAGCTATGATAAAATGACTTAATATACGCAAAATTTGCATTATATATTTAAATATATGGAAACGTATTTGGAGGAAACTCTTTTTAACTTAATCATTTTTAATTGACTAATTTTTAACAAGCTTAGAAATGGCTCTATTTCACTAATTTTTTTTAAATAAAATAATGCAATTGTTCCATAACAGCTGATGGTAGATTTTAAAGGTCTCTACTTCAGATATAGCCATTATAATAAGTGAATTTGATGATAAATGATGTTTTTGTGGACTGGATCTATTCAGTTCTTTTTTGGTTCCCGACGTTTCGAATGCTTTATAGCAATCATGGTCACGGGAGAGACTAACTCATGAAGATACTACGAAAAATCAAAAATGGCACCACTTTACAATATTTGTTAGTTTTAATTTTAAACATTTTTGACATTAAAGTTTTATGATGACACGTTTGTAGTGACCATACTTGCTGTGCCTGCGGTCGCGGGTTCGAGTCCCACTGGGAGCATTCATTTGTGTGATGAGCACGAATGTTTGTACTCCAGTCATGTTTATATTAAATGTGTGTGTATGTATTTAAAATTATATATGTATGTGTAGTGTATCAACTATCTGGTATCCATAACACAAGCGTCGTAGCTTACCATGGAACTAGATGGTGTCGTGTGTTAATGCCCCAATATATTTATTCATTAATTTATTTATTTTGCCAAAAGCCAAAAGATAGAAAGGCATCCAGGGAAGAAGCGAGGGTGAGCCGATAATTATATATACAATCAAAATTCTTAAACTTTTTATTATTGATAAAATAAAGTTTGTTACTTCATTTTGTCTCTACATATTCGAGAATATGAATATTTCTGAGCACAAAGTCAATTTCAGGACAGTCCAGTCGCTTTTGTTATTGCAACGGTTATGTCGCTTTTACTACCGTTGTTAAAATTAAACGAACTCTACAGTCTCTATGTTGAGTCATTGTATTTTACTTAAAATTTATTAAAGTTATTTTATGTCTTTCATTTCTAAATGTATAATAAAGGTTTGATTAAAAACTATTTAACTAGTTTTATAAGTATTATACAAAAATGCGTTTTTTATGTGTATGTATGTTTGTTCATCTTTATGATTTGGATGAAATTTAGCAGGTACTCAGATAGATATGATACGTTATTGTTAGTAATAAAATTTACTAAGGTGGTGTTGCCTGTATAAAATATCTCGTATGGATGGTCTGGTATGGTTATACCAAAATGTTTCTCTTTTTTGTTTTTTTTTTCAGAAGACACTGATATCAGTGTCTTTTCGTTGTACATATATATGTAGATAAACTTAAAAAACAAAACCTTACCTAAATACTAAATTTTTGAGCCATTTCCGAGATACACGAAATTAGGCAGTGGTAGCCCAGTGGTAACGCGCTCGCTTGGGAAACCGAGTGAAGCGGATTCAAATCCCGGCTGCGGGAAAATATCTTATTTCGGAGAAATCTATACTAAACGTTAAAACTTAAGTATATTTAAATATATTTTATTTATATTTAATTTCATTAAAAATATGTTGAAAACGTCAAGCAAAGTATTTAATTGAGACTCTTTCTAGGATAATTAAGCGAAACGGGTTGATGAGAGAGAGGCGATGAGAGATGAGAGGCGAGAGATGAGATGAGAGGCGATTTTAAAACTGAGTGCTTATTCTGGTGTAAGGCAATAAGTATTCATTTAAAACTATAGTTATAAGTTTATAGAATAAAAAAAATATATTTTGTGTCAAGAGTTATTGTCTGAGAATATCTGCGTTTGTGTTAGAGGTTGTGAGTTCTATTCCCGTTAGGAGTAAATAAATGTAACATTTTATTTTATTATTTCGTTTTCAAATCATTTTTCAATTTAAATATGATATTTTTGTGGTTATGGTGTTATTGTTATATTACTGCTTTGGGATAGTGAATGGAATGTATGGCTGCAATCTGGAGGCCCTGGGTACGAGTTGTATATCGGATCAAGCATAGTTATTATCATTATTATTACGTATTATCAGGCAGGCAGTTGAGACAACTGATAATAATGCCCGTATCCTGCTTGTGCCCATTATTCGCTAATTTTGCAGATCTGTTAATGCCCCAAAATATTTATATTATACTAGCATTGCCCGCGGCTCCGCCCGCGTTCGGATGACCAAAAACCAAATCTTAGGTTTTACATATTAGTATACTCTAACATTGTAGTTTTTGTATTTTTTCTTAGAAATGAGATATTTTCTTGCGGTAAAAAGTATCCTTTATATTAATCCGGATAACCAGCGTTTTTCTGTGGTGCGGTAACAGACAGACAGACAGACAAAAATTTAAAAAACTATAGATTCGGCCTCTGTACCGATAATACTCTTACATTGCAGTTTTTGTATTTTATCTCAGAAATGAGACATTTTCCCGCGGTAAAAAGTATCCTATATGTTGACCCGGATAACCAGCTATCACCATACCAAATTTCATCAAAATCCCTCTTATGGTTTATCTGTGATGCGGTAACAAACAGACAGACAGAGAGACAGACAAAAATTCGTATCTATTAGAATAAGTAACTATAGATTCGGCCTCAGTATCGATAATAATGTCTATTTCAATAAGATTTTCCAAAAAATATTTAATGTACAGATTCGGCTTAGTTACAATTTTATTATATGTATAGATTTCTTCCACCGGTTTGGTCCGTTTACCATCGTTGAATGTTTAAATATGACCGCTCTATGCCTTTCGATGCAGTGCTTGAAACTTCTAAGTGAATGTTTAGAAGTTTTTAAAGAACACTTACGTTAGCAGCTTTTACAATTTTATTATAGTTTTTATAAATATTAAATGAAATTAATTTAAAACCTTGTAAACACGTCTGGGTGTTTTTATTACAATCACAAATACAATTTGGATGAAATTCGGTACACCTGAATGTACTTCTAGTAATGTGTATTCATAATTCATCTGATATCATGTCTTAAATTAACTCATTGGACTTAAATCCCGATATGTAAAGGAAATACAGTGGGATATTTTAAACCCGGGTCTAACAATCCTGATATTTTTGGGTGACATCGTTAAGAAACCAGTGGATCTAAAAGAATCTAACTAGTTTTTGAAAGATATGTGAAGTCCGCCAAGCCGGTCATACAGGCGTGTCTGGTGGACTGTGGCTTGATTCCGCTCACATTCAAAGCAGGCTCGCACCCAACTTATATAGGTATAATAACATATGCTATTTATATAAATATCTCGATCCGAACGACTTCATGTTACACTAATTATTGCCCTTATACAGATTAAAAGCAGAAGATGTAGAGGAAAGAGGTCACAGAGCTGTTCTTCTGGCATATATTTCTTAAGAAAATCGGGATAAATAAATACTATTTATTATTATGGTCAACGTATTTAGATACCTTAATCGACATGTCTGCTGTCGGTTTTACAAAACATAGTGGTGCAGCCTGTGGGTGTTTATCCATCAACCAAATACACACTGGGATATTGTAATATGCACCTTTGATACTATGTAAAAGAGCAAGATTTATTTATCATGTTGTTTTTAAAGTTCAAATTCATATAAAATGCGGACGTTTTGTTTGTATTCTACAGTTTATTTTCAAATGAATTCAAGAGCAGCGTAGAGAGAATAAATATTAAACAATTTCATCCTCTAGCTTGAACAATTTAAAGAATGTAACTGAATTATTTTCATTGTTTTAATTCAGATTTAGATAATTAGATTCATGATATATTTTGATATGATGTCATCTTTAAGAGCGGAACAAATTCTACGTGCATTTGTATATACAGGGTCATTTTTAATTTACTGATAACCTTTTGGGAATATACTATTTACATCATAACAATAACATTTGTAACAAGAAAAAATAATACTTCTTAAATTTTTATTTTCATACAAAAATAAAAATATTATTTTTGCACCTTCTAAACTTTAAAGTTCTAGCATCTGGCCAAGTTTAAATGTGTAAGGGCCGCTTCCTACACCCCTCCACCCCTCCCCCTCCACCGGACACGCACTTTCTTTTGCTAATGCTGGACTATTACCGTTGAGAAGGTGCAATAAAAATGTTTTTATTTTCGTTAAATTTAAGATATATATTTTTTTCTTACAGATGTTGTTGTTATGTTGTAAATAGTGTATTCCCAAAAGGTTTTCAGTAAATTAAAAATGACCCTGTATGTATAATAAACTACGTGGGTAGAGCTGGGGGCCACCTATTAAAGATAAAGCTATATCCATTCTGAAGTTCAGTAATATTGACTGATATTCGTATATAATATAAACATGATTAAATATGGACAAAGTCGGGGGCGCTAGTGATGTTTCGATACGTAACACAGCACTAGTTATTGCTGGAACGTGCAAAATGGTTAGATTTCTCGTTGAATGTGCAAATGTACGTGCTCTGAATAAGCTATCAGATTAATACAGAATTGAATTACTTGTAGTTTAGTGGTTAAAATGAAAATATTAGTAATTGGGTAATGGGTTCAAAAAAAATGTTAAAGTTTTCTTCCGTTTCGAGACATTATTGCTCATACAATCATATTTTGTATTTAACCCACATCATATTTTTGTTTGTCTGTATAAAGAATCACTATAGACACGGTAATATTACATACAGTATTCCATCTTCATACAAACGATCGGAAATCGAGTTATACCTACGCGCCTCGAATTCGGTATACACTCGGTAGACAACCGTCCGGGTATCAATAATAAGGACTATTTCAATAAGATTTTGCAAAAAAATATTTAATTCACAGATTCGACTTAGAATTTTTTTTATATGTATGTAGATTAATAAGGGAATGGTAACCTTCGAAAACAAATACGGCCAGCATTTATTTCACGTCTCTAGCCTTAATTTCATGTACATATATATATATATATATATATATATATATATATATATATATATAAAATATTAATTTATAATAGGCGATGCTATTAATAAATTCGAAATTTTGAATGGTACTACAAGTAATAATTAAACATATCGTAAATTTGGTGTGAGGAAACCCTTTTCACGCAACATAAAATATATAGCGTGAAAATAATAAATTTTAGAGAAAGCTCATTCGTCTTCTATACGTTATAGCAATATTTGCCGTACTTCATCTTAGTTTTAAGCTCCTAAAGTAGCGATTTTTCATATGCGATAGCGGATATGTAATACTAATGTAAGGTTTTACATATAATTAGGGAACTGTCTTGATGGAGTGGACAGCATGTATGGCTGCAGATCTGGAGTTTTTTTTAATTTTTTTTACTGGGTTCGATTCCCAGGTCAGACTAAGTTTAGTTAATGAGTTTTTCTGTGAATAAATTCTTAGTAACAGCCCAGAGTTGGGAAGTTGACGGTGTGTCTCGACATGTCTCAGGGAGCACGTAAAGCCATCGGTCCTGTGCCTGACCTCTCACCACCGGAGTTTGACAGGGATAGAGAGAACACTTGTGTTTACGCGATTACTTGTGCATATAATATATCTTCTAGGTAGATGGCTAGTCTCAGTGAGATTGGCTTTAGCCGAGGCATTATTTTTAAGGACTCTTATTTGTTTAGTGTCGTTTATTTACCTCGCTAATCTTGCTAACATAGCGATACACGCGATTTTCTTTTAATATAAAGACAAATTTAAAATATTCCTCTAGATTAAAGTATATATTGTGTTGCTTAACTGGACAAAAGTAAATCCTTTCCTTAAGGTATATGCATAGTTCCATTTTAATTAGTAAAAACGATTTTAAGTAAATTTTTAAATTCATACACAGTATAAAATACAAGCGAAGCAGCGGGTATAACAGTGTTTTTTAGAACTCCATTTCTCTAACAGCAAAATTTTCTTTAACTCCATAACATATTTTAAAGTTTGATAATATTTATGCAGCTTTCACACTCATTAGAAATCAGACCAAATCAATATGCTAACTTTTCCCGGCAGCGAAGTAACGGAAGTGGTGCTTCATCTCAAAGCTATTAAATTACTCCGTTTCCTGTTCTTGGTATTTCCTACTTAAGAAAAAAATGGCAAAGAGCGAGTAGACTTTCATAGGCAATAATATAGTATTACTATCATTTCCTTACACTATCTACGTATTACGTTGATATGACATATTCTATATATTATATTGCTATAATATGCGAAGGGGATCAGGCTATAGTCCACCACGCTGGCCAAGTGCGGGTTGGCGGAATTCACATGTCTTTCGAAAACTTGCTAGGTTCTCTCAAACATGCAGGTTACCGTAAGACAAATAGTAATTATGTTAGAAATGATTCGCACATGAAAATATCAGACGTGCGAGGCCCGGGATTTGAACCCGCTTCACTAGGTTTCCCATGCGAGCGCGTTACCACTGGAAAAAAGATATAGACGAACAGCCTTAAAACATCTTTTATGAGTACCATTGTGTCGCATAGCTTTCGAAAGCTGTTACAGACATTGCTTCAAGAACTTTATTAAATACTTACGGCTATTAACATTTCAAAAGCGTTTTTGAGCTTTTTCATAAAATAATTTCTATCTTAATATCTAAATTCGTCAATCTGCATTTAGCCAGTGTGTTGAACGATGTTTATAAGCCCCCCTCCTCCCCCCAAGTTCACCTTGTCGCGGTGGTGGGAGGGGTGGGGGGTTCATTAGCGTCCGGCAGTTCAGCCAGGCGCGAAGCCAAGAAACGCACTGGGAGATGGCATACTTAGGTGGGTGGTGTACTATGGGGGTTACTCCTGTTACTTCTCTGACAGCAGAGTGGACAGTTAAAGCAACCTCATGGTTTTTTTGGTTTGTTAGTGAGGAGTACTAGCTTTTAGAGCCGGTGAGTCGCACATTACCACATGTATGTGTACAGATGGTATTTGTAAATGTATTTCCCAACATAAAAATAAAATGTTTAAAATGTGATGTATATCCTCGCATTGAGAGGTTAAAACCTAGCTCAGCAGTGAGAAATTAAAAATAAACTAAATTATATTTTTATTCTTATTATATATAAATATTATATTTTATAATATATTGAAAATACTGTTTATATTAAGACTCTACCTTGTATATATTATGACTCTACCAAAAACGACCTGTTATTATCATTCCAGAAAAATATCCATACATTTTATAATAGTTTATATATATTACTCGTATATAGCATTAGATAACTTTCTTTTTTCGTCGGTTATAAAACACATTTATACTGTAATTTAGGTCAAGGTTTTAAAAGTTCCGACGGACAACTGGATTAGGTATACCCCATATTTCATTGAAAAGGGCCACACGATTTTTCCTCACAGATTATGACTTTCAATGATAAAAAATATTCCCTCTGATGTCTTAATATTCGAGAATTATGATAAGAAAGTTATAATATAAATGACGCTTTTCCTTGATCTGAATTAAAAGTTTAGAGACGAAATCTATACATATAATAAAATTGCAACTAAGTCGAATCTGTACATTAAATATTTTTTGGAAAATCTTATTGAAATAAATATTATTATGGATACAGAGGCTGAATCTATAGTTTTTAGAATTTTTGTCTGTCTGTCTGTTACCGCATCACAGAAAAGCCACTGGAGGGATTTTGATGCAATTTGGTATAGTGATAGCTGGTTATCCGCGTCAACATATAGGATACTTTTTACTGCGGGAAAATGTCTTATTTCTGAGAAAAAACACAAAAACTGCAATGTAAGAGTATACTAATATTTAAAACCTAAGAATTTGGTTTTTGGTCACCTGAACGCGGGCGGAGCCGCGGGCAATGCTAGTTACAATATAAATGTCGCATTTCCTTGATCTGAATTAAAAGTTTAGAGACAAAATACTTTATATTTTCTTCTAGCTGATCCGACAGACGTTGTTCTATACGAATTGCAATTGTGCCTGTGATCTTTGAATTTATACGAATATCCTATTAAAGAACTTTCAGGTTTTCCCCATTTTCCCAATTCTCGTGCAATTTTAACATCGTTTTCCAAGCAGACTTATACGGACACGAACTATTATGAAAATAGCCAAATTGGTTCAGTAGTGCTCAAATGATGCGCTTATTAACACACAGCATTTCATTTTTGACCCCCGACGCAAAAAGAGGGGTGTTATAAGCTTGACTTCGATGTCTATCTGTCTGTGTGTGTGTGTGTATGTGTCTGTATGTGGCATCGTAGCTCTCAAACGGATGGACCAATTTCGATGCGATTTTTTTATTCGAAAGCTAGTTTCCTTGCGGTGGTTTTTAGCTATGTTTAGTTAATGTCGGTCAACCAGTGTAAGAGTATCAGCTCTTTTCCAAAATGATGTAAGGCATTTTGGCGTATGATTACTCGATTAAGCGCTTCACGCGTGCTAGTGTAATCGTTAAATGATAATTAATTTGCATAGGGGGTTTTTTAAATTTTTAATTTATAATATTTATATAGATTAATATACACCTTATACTTGCCAAAAATTATTGTTTTTTTTTTTTATTTATAACTAGCGACTCACCCTCACTGTTTATTTAGATAAGGTTTTGTTTTGTCAGTTTATCTATATAGGTATCGACCTATATAGGTATGACGACATGTTTGGCTCAGTTTGTAGTGACCCTACTTGCTGTGCCAGCGGCCGCGGGTTCGAGTCCCGCTGGGGGCATTCATTTGTGTGATGAGCACGAATGTTTGTACTCTAGTCATGGGTGTCATTTATAATATGTATATATTTAAAGTTATATATGTGTAGTGTATCAACTATCTGGCATCCATAACACAAGCCTCGTAGCTTACCATGGAACTAGATGGCGCTGTGTGTTAATATCCCAACATATTTATTTATTTATTTATGATGGTAAATGGCTTCTAATATAGCGATGAGCTTTTGGTCGACATCAAATATTGCTTAAAATATCATGATTCATGACTTATAAAAGAGAAGCTCTCGAACTATTTTATTGATACAACTGTAATTTTAAAGTTCTCGTGTTCTATTTATGAGCTTTTATTGAAGACATTTAAATACATATTTAAGCAAAAGCTTAAAAGTAAGTTTTGTAAGACCAAAGTTTTGAGTAAAGTTTTTGTTTTAAAACTCGAGAACGGTTGGATGAATTTCACTTAAGTATTACTTTGAGTTAGGTCTTAGTCAAGATGACTTTCTATAATTAATATAGTTAATGGACAACTGAAAAATATATTAATTAGAAGCGTTATGTCACAAGATTAGAATATACGAGTATCATCTTGGTGAGTTTGTTTGTTCGAACGAATCTCATAAAGTACTTTACGGATTTTCATACAGTTTACACCAATAAAGGAGAGATAATCCAGCGAGGACAAACGAAATTATAAACATTTCTCGAAAATAAGCTATCTATAGCACGAATCTACCACCGGATCGCAAAAAATCTCTAAGTCCTGAGAAGTACTGGCGAAATAAATTCAGCGGGAGTAAAGTATTTTTTTGCCTTTGTATTGTCTATTACCAGTACAATTAATTATTTATACAATTAATTTTTACAATTTATATTTATACAATTAATTGCGATAATTGTAAAGCTAAATATCCTGGAGGCGATGACAACATTCCTCCAAGGCTGTACTCAATTTGTTGTATTTAACTTTTAGCGCACAAACGTTCTGTAACGTTTTTTAATAGGTATAAGGGAAAGTTTTATATTCAGCCCTTTTTAACGTCCTACTTCTGGGGGTGGGCCTCCCTTCAATACGAGGGGGATCAGGCCACAGTCCACCACGCTGGCCAAGTGCGGGCTGGCGGACTTCACATGTCTTTCGAAAACTTGCTAAGTTCTCTCAGACATACAGGTTTCCTCACGATGTTTGTCCTTCACCGTAAGGCAAGTGGTGTTAGAAATGATTCGCACATGAAAATATCAGAGATGCGAGACCTGGGATTTGAACCCGCTTCACTTGGTTTCCCAAGCGAGCGCGTTACCACTGGGCTACCACTGCCATGCCACTGCCATATAAGGGAAAGTATATAATAATAATTTAATACATCTATACATATAATAAAATTCTAACTGAGTCGACTCTGTACATTGAATATTATTTGGAAAATCTTATTGAAATATACAGAGGCCGAATCTATACTTTTTAGAACTAATCATGAAAAAGTTACTTCATACTAGATAGATTTCGATGGAATTTGGTATGATGATAGCTGGTTATCCGGGTGAACATATGGATTATACTGCGGGAAAATATCCCATCTCTGAGAAATCTATGCTAAGGCACGAACCCGAGCGGAGCGAGGGTGAGTCGCTAATATTAAATAAAACTACCTTTTCGAAATTATTTTTTAGTTTTGAAAATTAAGGAATATTTTACTACCACGCCTTTGCCCCGCAATTATAATTTTCTTTTTATACAATTAGTACAAATAAAAAATTTTTGCAGTCGATAAAGTCTTACTAAGTAAATATTTCAATTTACTTTTAACATAATATGTTAGGTATGTTAAAATATAATATTGTTTTCACGCTACGGAACCCTCAATGTGGAAGTCAGACTTGCACTTACCCGATTTTATTTTTGTATACTTTTTACACTTTTTTTTCTGATTCGAATAACCTAACTCGATCTATCGTTGTAACTCACACAGATATTAGCCCTTTTAATTATACTACACGATCCCGTGTATATGAGGTTCCCAATTATATAATACTAGCGACTCACCGTGGCTTCGCTCAGATTCGTCCCGGTTCGATTTAACGCTTAGTATGGAATAAATAGACTATATATTTTTATGTATCATCATTAGTTTTCTCAGCGCACGCCAATAATGAATTTTATAGCCAAAATTTTGCTACTTTGGGTAATATTATTGCAATTTTCTTAAGGAATTGTAATTTTTTTCTGAAAACAAATTATAGCCTATGTTACTTCCTGATAATTGAACTTTCTTTTGGTGAAAAAATGGTTAAAATCGGTCCAGTAGTTTTGGAGCTTATTCAGTACTAACAAACAAAAAAATCTTTTATAATATTAGTACAGATGTATTAAAGTATACATAAAAATACACAAAAACTGCATGGCAAAACTAGAACTTGAGCTTAAAAATTTTAAACCTAATTTAAAGTCAAATTAACACAAATCATTTGATGCGCCACTCTGCAGAGATGAATGATGCTGAGAATGGGCTCGGCCTTGGCCGCGATGGGGATTGTTGTATAAGCGTCTTTATCACGTTTTTAGCTCATCTGACGGGAATGTTCTTACAATTATGTTGTTTAACATTTAAATTAAAAGTCGCGAGGGAAAATAAATTATATTAGACTAGCGGCTCAACCTCGCTTAGCTCGGGTTTGCCTCTAGGAACATAAACAAACCTATACCTAATAAACCTAAAAAGCCTATGTGTTATTCCAGACTGTAATCTATCTCTGTGCCAAATTTCATCCAGATCCGTTCAGCCGTTCTGGCGTGATTGAGTAACAAACATCCATACTCACAAACTTTCACGTTTATAATATTAATTAATATAATTAATAATAAAATAGGAACTAGTAACTTACTCTTGCTTTTCTCCGATACATCCATAGGTAGCTAATAGCGTAAATGTTACTTCAGGTCATAATCTATCTCTACGTTCTAAGTTTCATCCGAGTCTGTTCAGCCGTTTCGGCGTGAAGGAATAACATGCAGTATATTTGTCAGTCGCATGTCTGTTGTTTTATTGCCAACTTCTTTGTCATAAATTAAAGTGTAAAATCTATACATATAATAAAATTGTAACTAAGCCGAATCTGTACATTAGATATTTTTTGGAAAATCTTATTGAAATAAACATTATACTAATATGTAAAACCTAAGAATTTGATTTTCGATCGTTTGAACGCGGGCGGAGCCGCGGGCAATGCTAGTTAACAATACGAATTAGCAACCTTTGTCAGAATTATTCAGTCTACCCAAGAACAATAATTTGTACAACTAGAACTCTGCTAGACCGTTTCATTATAGAGAAACAATCAAATATATACCTTATGACGTTAATTTAAAGTCTGTACTGCATTAACATAACTTATACCTCATATTTCCAAGAGACTGCTCCAAATATCTGTTGAATCATTTCTATTTGTGTTAATGCTTATCCTTTTATTGGCTATCTCCAGGATTCACTAAGAAATTACTTTGAATGCTGCTTCATTATTTTCTTACAACAATAGAATGATATTGTTTTTATATTATATATATACTAGCGACTCACCCTTGCTCCGCTCGGGTTCGTCCGTAAGTTACGTTTTAACATTTAGTATAGATTTCTCAGAGATGAGATAAAAAGTATCCTATATGTTGACACGGATAACCAGCTATCATCATACCAAATTTCACCAAAATCTGTCCAGTGGTTTTCTCGTGATGCGTTCCCAGACAGACAGACAGACAGACAGACAGACAGACAAAAGATCTATAAAAATAAATTCGGCCTCTGTATCGATAATAATGATTATTTCAATAAAATTTTCCAAAAAAATATTTTATGTACAGATTCAACACAGTTAGAATTTTATTATATGTATAGACTACTTAATTAGCTGAATACACCTCTCATGTAATTTATTTTTATCGTTTGTTGCTTATGTTTATATCTTCTCAGGTCTGAGGCTTCTTCTTTCCGAACTGGTAGTAGACTCATGACGTTCAGTAAAAAATTGTAATAATTTAATGCTGAATCAAATATTTTGAATTTGAATTTGGGTATACAACGAAATTAGTCGTATTGTAACCCATTTCAAAGAGAGAAGGTACTTAATTCGGTATGCTATTTTGTGTGTTTGTTACGCAATATATTCGCTTATTTTAAAAGCGATATATGATTCTTTATTTAACGAATAGATGTAGCATGTTCGATTGCAGATTCAGAGATCCTGGGTTCGAGACCGTGGTCGGCAAAAAATAATTAATGACTTAATGAAAGTGTCAGGAATGGAGAGTACACTTGTATACATACATTTGTGCCCTATAATACGAGTATTTCTCGCGCACATTGCTAGTCTCAATGAGAATGGCAAGTGTGGCTGAAATCAGTCAGGAGGACATTATTATTTATTTACTAACATTGCCCGCAGCTCTGTCCGCGTTCAGATTACCAAAAACCAAATTCTTAGGTTGTACATATTAGTATACTCTTAAATTGCAGTTTTTGTATTTTTTCTCAGAAATGAGATATTTTCCCGCGGTAAAAAGTATCATATATTTTGACCCGAATAACCAGCTGTCACCATGCCAAATTTCATCAAAATCCCTTTAGTGGTTTTTCTGTGATGTGGTAACAGACAGACAGACAAAAATTCTAAAAACTATAGATTCGGCCTCTGTATCGATAATTATGTTTATTTCAATGAGATTTTCCAAACAATATTTAATGGACAGATTCGGCTTAGTTACAATTTTATTATATGAATAAGATTTATTCGTATAGGAAACCAACACAATATACGGTGCCATTTATCTTTCCTTGATAATTCCGTATATAATATTTTTTTTATACTATACACCACACTTATAGACTTTCTTTTATTTTTAAAATTTTCACTTAAGTCAAATTTTTTGTTGTCTTTTTTGAATGTGTTTTTATTTTGTAGTAATTTTTTTGTTATTTTTTTATTTTATGTTTTAAAGTTTAAAATAATTATCATGTTTACTCTACCTGTGAGATATTTATAGGTACTAACTTTGCTGGTGCGTGAATGTTTTTATTTAATAATTATTTTCATGTATTATTTTACTGTTTGTTTCCCTGAAATAATAAATAAATAAATAAATAAATAAATAAATAAATAATATACATGCAGTATATATAGCCGTTCCGAAACTTATAGGTACCTACTACGTATCTATCCTACGAAAAATAAAATACTTAATAAATTTGTTAAAAGTTAAGTAAAAAACAATGAACAATAAATAACCATGCATAAAAAATATACATAAAAAAATTGTAAAAATGTGAAGGTTTATAATGGTAAAATTATGATATAAAAAGTGATTGCCTAAAAACAACAAAAAATTATAAAAACTACAACTAAAATGATAAAATATTTCAAAACAGTAAAATAAACACATTGCACTTTGTAAATGTTCCAAAATCAAAACTATTTGGTAAGAAGTATAAGTAATCAGTTGATATAGAATATGGAGGAAAGTGATAAAATATGAATAATATAAAAAAAAATATAGTTTGCTTTCCTCAAACCTCGCTAAAACTAAATTATCTTTTTCACAGTTTCTTCCCTCCCAAGTCCAACAACGGAGGAGGACGAGGATGAAGACGAAACTACGCCCAGCCGGGCGGACGCGGACGACGACGGTCGTGTGTACAAGAACCCGCGGAATTCTCCATCAGCGCAATGTCCACGGGATGAGGAGCAAGCTACGCTGCTCGTAAGTTCCGTTTTATTCTGGCATAGCAAAAAAGCAGATTATATTATTTTTATCATGCGTTTATCTTTTTTAAGCAGTTTCATTTCGATTTTTGTTTCCGGCGTTTCAAATGTTAATAAGAGCTACATTAAATATGGTCACGGGAGAGGTCTCATAAAGAAGACCGAAAAGATAGTTTTATTTAAGTCAAAAATTGGCGTAAATCCAAGAGAGTATTAACTATGTTGTGCTTTTTTAACAAGAAACTGTGTTCTCTTGAGTCAGGTGTATTTTTATTGCGACCCGATTTTAAATAGACTGTACTTTGACGAGCCCATTGTATTTTTATTTTTTAACTAGCGACTCGCCATCACTTCGCTCGGGTTCGTCCCTAGGTTGATTCCCCATACAAACTTTCATCCCCATTTTTACCCCCCTAAGGGATGATTTCTAAGATAAAAAGTATCCTATGTCCTTCCTAGGGTCTCAAACTATCTTCTTACATAATTTCATCTAAATCGGTTTAGTAGATCCCAGAGATTACTCCCTACAACGTCACAAACTTACAAACTTACAATTTACAAACTTTACCTCTATATTATATTACTCGTAGTATAGATAAGACATCTATGTAATTATGATGAAACAATTCGTTTTAAAGTCAAAATGTTAATGATAAAAAGTTATTTATACATAAACACGAGATTCCAATGTTACGGCACTGTTGTATCTTTTAAGTCCCATTGTACGAGTATGTATGTACTATGTACCTTTATAAAAAAAATATCTATGATATACCGTATTCTCTGATGCGTTCAGTGCAAAAAAAGAAATCTATACATATAATAAAATTGTAACTAAGCCGAATCTGTACATTAAATATTTTTTGGAAAATGTTATTGAAATAGATATTATTATCGATACAGAGGCCGAATCTATAGCTTTTAGAATTTTTGTCTGTCTGTCTGTCTGTTACCGCATCACAGAAGAACCACTGGAGGGATTTTGATGAAATTTGGTATGATGGTAGCTGATTATCCGGGTCAACACATAGGATACTTTTTACCGCGGGAAAATATCTCATTTAAGAGAAAAAATATAAAAACTGCAATGTAAGAGTATAGTGTATACTAATATGTAATACCTAAGAATTTGGTTTTTGGTCATCTGAACGCGAGCGGAGCCGCGGGCAATGCTAGTAACTTATAAAACTTTTTTTTAGGTTATTTTTAGGTTAGGACCTAAAAGTAAACCTAATACCACTAATTATCAATTGAATTGTATTCTATCGATTTAGGGTATAACTTATGTACCTAGTAAAGTATATAATCATACCTTCAAGGAACAATATTGCTACTCAACATTTGGACTTTCTTTCGAAATATTAATAATAATTCGTTTTTTTGTTTTGTTGGGGATATGTCAGTATTTTAAGTATAAAAAAAATAGAGAAAATCCAAAAAAACTATATATTCCATACCAACCGATAAAACGTACCTAGGGACGAATCCGAGCGAAGCGTGTTTGAGTCGCTAGTAATTTATATTTTGAGGCATTCTTTAACCATTTTTTATTTTACTAAAAGAGTTCACGTAGGGTAAGCAATAAATTTTTACGTTATCCTTTAGGGTCAAAAATGTCTCCGCAAATGCTCATCGGATGAGGACTGTAAAAGTAAAAAGAAGAAGTGTTTGTGCGATGGGGCGTGCGGAATGTCCTGCATTAAACCAGGTGAGTTAATAAAATATGTATGAAATAGCGCTGGTAATAGAGATTTTACTATATTTTTGGTCGGCCAACAGCATAATTCGTTGGCTTACTATTACAAGGTTCTATGTTAATTTTAATGAATTTAGTCATTTTTACGTAGAACTTCGTTATTTTGTTATCGTAAAAAAAAACATAAAACTATGGAGGAAGAGCCCGTGAACGCCAGACCTTCGTCATTTTATAAAGGCTGAAAGTTTGTCTGCGCATGCTCCCTGCTACTATACTGCTAGCATATTACACACCATCAAAAATAAAGTCAATTCTTAGCGCTTCAAATTTGGTGGCCATTTGCAACATTTTGTTAGAAATGCCTCCCAACTTGTTTTGAACACTTTTCATGGTGTGTAATAAATGCTATGCTAGCAGTCTTATAAATCATCTAATTATTACCCAAGAATTATATATAAAATTCAGCTTTTATACTATAACGTAAGTAGAATTATGATTTCATGAAAAGGGTGTCTGGCAAGGGTTTGCCACGATGTTAAGTGTCTGGCATTGAATGACGTGATTTTTAATATTCTGAAGGTAATACCAAAAAATCACACTTTATTATTTGACGAATTGAGATCGGTATTTTACACACCTTTAGTACCGTGTACCTGCCAAAGCCACCATAGCCTGAACTTCATAATGGTCCATCGTTCTTATCTGTGTTGGGAGCATGCGCTGACAAACTTTCAGCTTTTATAAAATGACGAAGGTCTGGCGTTCACAGGCTCTTAGGCCATAAAGTTGAATATTTTGTAGTTAAAGTGCCGCTATCTAGTGGTTTGTTTTTGCAAAACTGTAGCTAATGACACATAGAACCTTGTATCCATAACTAACATTGTACCATAACTAAATAAGTACTAAAATTGTAACATAGAACCTTGTAATAGTGAGCCAACGATTATTATACCGTATGTATGGAATCGACATGTTCTGTCAATGTCACTTGTCAACATAATTTGGCTAGGTCCTATGCCATTTGACATAACATTTGTGAAGAAAACTTTGCTCAAATAGCTCGTTATCGAGCAAGAAAATTTAACAAAATAGTCTATAAGGATCGTTTAGGTAGAAAATTGTCTAATGCGTGGTATATAGGACGCGGAATCTGGATGAGTGGGATGGGTTAGATGGTGGCGTAGATTTTTGAATAGAAGATGTGATGATGAGTCTAAATATGTAAACATAATTTTGATTTTATTTTGAAATCATTTTTTAATAACTTTGTAGTATCTGAAAAAGATTAAAAAAATTTTGATTATATTTTCATAATTGCGCTGCCAAAAAATTAAAAAATATAGAAATTTGTAATATTTCAGCATTTCATTTAAAATATGAGTGCGTACCACTATCTGCTTAACAAATGAGAAAGAAATTTCTAGAATAAAGATAACGAATGAGAAAAAGTACCTATATGTAGAGGGTATTCATCCAATATCGAACTTACTACCCTTGTAATTTCATTTTAGTTGTCACAGAATGAGGGAAAAGGTAAATATTGAGACCAACGTCACTAACGAGTGTTACCTACATTGTTTATAGAACGGGCTTATATAATTTCTAAGGGAGTGTGTACATTGTACAATATGTTGAGAAAATGAAACATGCATATATTTAAATTAAGTTTTACTTACTTGACTGACTTCAAATAAGAGCAGTTTAAATCTATACTAATATTATAAAGAGGCAGAGTTTGTTTGCTTGTTTGAACGCGCTAATCTCAGGAACTAACAATCCGATTTGAAAAATTATTTTTGCATTTGATATATATATATATATATATATATATATATATATATATATATATATATATATATATATATCATGCTACTACTACAGCTGAGCAGTAATATAATATATAGTCTATTTATTCAATATTAACCGTAAAAACGTACATAGGGACGAACCCGAGCGAAGCGAGGGTGAGGCGCTAAGTAACACAAAACAAACTAAATGGATAATTTCTTTTCAATTTTAAATCAATAGTAAATTTCGCAAGTTTTCTCACGTTTGGACCCAACATTATATAGTTAACTTCTTACAAGTCATCGCTATGTGAGAATGTGATGGCAAAACCTACTTATTACGTCACTGTCGCAGCATAACTCTTGTGCTGCTTCCTTATATAAAGATTATAGAAACAAAAAGTCTAGGAAAGTTGATACGCTAATATGAGAAAAAATTACAAGTACGTAGTTAAATATTATTTATATCGTCATTTTTAATTAACAACTTAATACAACACAAAAAATATATAGTGTAGGTAAACAAACATCAAATGTAAAAGTTAAAAAATGGCAAAGTACGAGTCAGATTCTGGCATCAACGCGAACGGCAACTCGACATTATTTCATTTATTTGTGTGTATTCTTGTATAAATAAAAGCGAATATTATTGATTAATCACGATATTTGCAAAATTGTAAATGCTGCTTGAAAAATGGCATTTGATAAATTGACTTATTTATGGCTTTGCACGTCTGGCAACACCCAGCATGGTCTTAGACTAACATCCTATAAATAGCAATATTCGCTGAGTATTCTAACGAATCTACTACCTTGGCCGTTGAAAATTGTGACATTTCTACACACCATACACCGATGGTCGTGAAACTTGTAGGTACTATTAAAAGAATTTGCATTTTATTTTTATCATGCTTTAATTATGGATACAAAATAAATTGAATAATCATAAAAATTCTGAATTTCAATCATTTTTCAAAGCTTATGTTTTAAAACAATTTTACTTTGGTTGTCTTTTTGGAAACGCAAGATTCTAAGGTTTTAAAAGATCGTCTATCTTTTAAGTAATATTTTACGATTACTAAAAACACCAAAATAGCCACATTAACTTGGTTTTTTTAAGGTTTAGGGTGTTTTTTTAAAAGGGCCATTTTTTGCGAAAATGTCCGTATTTATCAATTATTTTCTGAAGTTGCATGGGAAATCAAATCAAGTTATTATATTTATAATATATCACCTATTTTTCAAGATATCGCATAAATAGTGAGAGGGCTAGACTTTTTTTTCTCAAAAAAAAAAAAAAGAATCTGGTATCTCAAAAAAAAAGAAGAAACAAATACCATGGCAGATCCCCCGAGATATAGGTTATACTATAGGTTCGAGTCATTCTCTTCGATAATTTTACGTATATTTTCATAATTTTTTGGGCGGTCACTAATCTCCATGGGTGACATTGTATATTGATTATGTATTTATATTATTAATCAAGTAATTACATCGACACACAAACTAATTTATCCAGCAGCCAATTACAGTGCATAATAAAGGTTTAATTAAATCAAACTGAGATAATTTTGTATGTAAAAAATATGTAAAAAGATTTGGAAGCTAGTAGATACTTTTTTCAAGTTTAGCTATTTTTTTTAAATATATAAATATATATTTAGAAATATAATTAAACTTGTTTTTTTTTTTAAATAATAGTAGGTATAATTATAATTGGATCAAAATAGTACATAGACGACACGTTTGGCTCAGTTTGTAGTGACCCTACTTGCTGTGCCAGTGGTCGCGAGTTCGAATCCTGCTGGGAGCATTCGTTTGTATGATGAGCACGAATGTTTGTACTCCAGTCATGGGTGTTTGTGATTATAATATGTATGTATTTAAAATTATATATGTGTAGTGTATCAAATACCTGGTAACCATAACATAAGCCTCGTGCCTTACCATGGAACTAGATGGTGCTGCGTTTTAATATCCCAACATAGGTATTTATATTTATACATGCCTATGAAGCCAAAGAAGACGGAAGAGACAGTATATTCGCTGAAGAACTGAAAAACTTAGGAGACACAGGTGTCAAGATCTTTAAGGACCTGTGTAATCAGATCTGGAGCTCGGGAAAATGGCCCAAGGACTGGACGGAGTCACTTTTGATACCACTGCACAAGAAAGGCTCGACAAAGATTTGCGAAAACTATCGAACAGTGGCCCTCATATCACATGGTAGTAAGATCATGCTTCACATAATTAATGGACGCTTACAACCCTACCTACAGCGGCAAATACCTAATGAGCAGGCTGGCTTTGTCAAGGGCCGTGGAACTCGGGAGCAAATTGTCAACATTAGACAACTCATAGAGAAGAGCCGGGAATTTAATGTTCCGATAATTATGTGTTTTGTTGATTACTCCAAGGCGTTTGATTGCGTGAGGTGGGATTGTCTATGGAGAATCCTCCTAGAAATGGGTGTTCCTAAGCATTTAATAGCACTGCTCGCAAACCTATATGAGAATGGGAAGTCAATGGTAAAAGTGAACGACGTGGTATCCGCTCCTTTCAAACCACAAAAAGGAGTACGACAGGGATGCATCATATCCCCTCTTCTTTTTAACATCTACGGCGAGTATATCATAAGGACAGCGCTAGATGAGTGGGATGGAGGCATTTCCGTTGGAGGCAACAAGATCAGTAACCTCCGATACGCCGATGACACTACGCTATTGGCTTCTTCAGAACAGGAAATGGCTGAACTACTTAGAAGAGTCGAGCGTGCAAGTGAGATGGTCGGTCTTTCCATTAATAAGAAAAAAACGAAAATCATGGTAGTAGATCGAGCTGGAACTTTTGCACGAACCGGAGAACTGGCGGACCTGGAATTTGTAGATGAGTTTGTGTACCTGGGATCACTTATAAGCAATCAGGGAGGCTGTGACAAAGAAATTCGGAGACGTACGCAGATGGCCAAGGCAGCTATGAGTAAGCTAACCAGAATCTGGCAAAACAGGAAAGTGTCGAATACCACCAAGACCAGACTCGTGCGAGCTTTGGTGTTCTCCATATTTCTGTACGGTTCCGAATCATGGTCAATCCGTGCAGCTGACCGAAAGAAGATCGAGACTTTTGAAATGTGGTGTTACAGAAGAATGTTGCGTATACCGTGGACAGCAAAAGAACCAACAGGTCTATTCTCGACCAACTGAAGATTACTGCCAGACTATCCACTATATGCTACCAACGAGTCCTAAGTTACTTTGGTCACATCGCCCGGAGACAACCAGACAATCTGGATAAACTGGTTGTAGTAGGGAAGATTGAGGGCAAAAGATCACGCGGTCGAGCACCTACCCGCTGGTCCGACCAGATTTCAAATATAACGGGACTCAATATTCCGACTGCCCTGAGACAAGCCGAGGATAGAGTGGTATGGAGAAAGATAGTCAACGAATCGGTGCAAACATTCCAGGACAAGCACGACCTTCAGCAATGAAGTACACGACGAAGAAGAATGAAGCCAAAAGTAATTGCAACTGTTTTTATAAGAATTTTTATTTATTAGTCTATCTGTGCAATCAAACCTTGCCAAAGAAAGTATGGCCGATTTTTGAGAAGAATGAAATAGAAAAAAAGCTAAATTTTATCTCAATCATTAGAATATCTAAAAGCAGGGCTTGAAATTTCCGATCATAAATAAAAGCATTTTATATTAATGTACTAATGAGTATATTATTTATTATTGGTTTATCTTAGCACAAACTCATATATGTGCAAATATGATTCTATTACAATTATGATACTACTTGTGTATAATAAGCCCAGTGGAGACAGTGGTAGTACTAGTCCAGTACTAACGCACTCACTTGGGTAACTAAGTGAAACGGGTTCAAATATCGGCATCGCTGATATTTTCAAATACGTATCATTTCCAACATGATTACCACTTGTCTTACGGTGAAGTAAAAAATCCTGAGGCTTACTTCTACATCAGAATACAATTTTATTAGAGTTACCATTACTATTTGTATATACAAATAATCAGACTAATATTATAATTGCGAGAGTTTGTATGTATGTTTATTATATTTATAATATGTATGTATTTAACGTTATATATATACATATATATATATATATATATATATATATATATATATATATATATATATATGTAGTGTATCAACAATCTGGTATCCATAACACATACCTCGTAACTTACCATGGAACTAGATGGTGCTGTGTGTTAATGTACCAACATATTTATATTTATTTATTTCTTGACTCTAAAACGACTGGATGGATTTGGATGTTTAGTACACAGATATAGTATGACTGGGAGTAACTCATTGATTACTAGAGGCCTAAGGATGGTCCCAAGCGAAACGAGGGCGAGTCGCTGGTAGAGATTAAATATGAAGTTGCAATTTAAAGGAAATTAAGAGCCCGTATAATACTATGGTCGCAGCGACCATGGCTTTTATTTACTTTACTATTATAGATCATGGTCGTTGCGACCATTTTCTTGGTCAATTAGTACGTACTAACTCATGATGTTTTGGAATATATTCCAAGTGAAATGTCGTGACAAAAACAATATACTAGATATTTAGTAAAGTTTGTAACTAAATATTCTACTACAGAATACTAAATGTTTTAAATATATTAAATATTTTAACTACTAAATATTCTACAGCGATACAATGTTAATTTGAAATTTCAACACTTTGCTTTAAACTTACCTGTGCACATCTTGACTATGATAAGTATTTAATGTTGTTTCACATTATATATATATATATATATATATATATATATATATATATTATATATATATTATATATATATATATATATATATATATATATATATATATATATATATATTCGAGCAACTTCCATAATATTTTATCAGTATAAAATATAGCTTATATCAATACGGCCTCTGTATCGATCGTTAATAATGACTATTAATTTCTATTCAAAAGATATTCCAAAAAAAAAATTTAATGTATAGATAGATTCGAATCAGAATTTTATTATATATTGTATAGATGTAATGTCCTCAGAATAACTTAATTTTCATACAATTTCTGTTTTGTTTTCTATCAAAATTGGGATATTTCCAGTAAAAAGTAAAATAGCAAAAACAAATATTAAAAAAAAATATTTTTGAAACTACTAGTAGAACTCGCGACTTCGCTCGTTCTAAAACTCATCCCCTATTTTATTTTTTTATAAGATGCATTATGAAAAATGCTAAAATACATATTTATTTAATTATATTGAAAAGCATTAATACCAAGTTTCAATTAATTCTGATTATTAATATTTTTTGGGTTGCATTATAACGTGTTTTCCCGCGGGAATGAGACTCTCTAACACTCCCTCAGTAAAAAGTAGCCTATGTCACGCTCTAGCCCTCTAACTATCACCACACAAAAAATCACGCCAATCCATCAATCTGTTTCGACGTGAAGGACGGACAAACAAACAAACACATTTTCGTGTCGTTGACATCGTCGTGTCGAAGTATCGTCCCATGGGACTTTGAGAGTGAGATAAATAGAGAGTGCACTTGTGTCTACGCATACACAGTGATACCAGTGTGTTCTTTATTCCTTTGAAACGAGAATTTCTTAATAGAAAACCCAATAACTATACGCAGGACTCGAACCCAGGAGCATGCTAGCCAGTTAAATGTCTGTAATATTAATTGTGTAATAGTTTAACTTTGAATATAGGGAACCCACTCGGTAATAATCCAACTCACGCTTTACGATATTGTTATAAATTATTCTAAGTTTTCTATGAAGCTTCCAAAATTGATATAAGGACATTAAGGAAACATTCATTCTTAACATGCACCTAATTTCAAAGTTTGTTTGAAATCCGAGTTTGTACGCTTGAGGTTTTAGAGTTCTTATTATGACACCTCTACAAGCACTTCTGCACTAGACATAAGGACTATTTTCATATAATTTTCTACCAAACACTTGGGTAGTAATTTTGAAGATACGAGTTTCAAATGCAAATACTGAACTGGGTCAACAGTAAGTGTCAAAATTGTGAAATTTCTTGCGGATGGTGTAATTTTACTTCCGTAGAATAAGTTGTCTTGTAGGTGCTTGGAGTAATTGGATTTTCGCTGTATGTAAGTGAAATATTTCATAGAATACATAGTGTTCTATACTAGAATGATTTAAACTCTTAATATATTTATAACTAGCATTGCTCACGGCTCCGCCCGCGTTCATATGACTAAAAATCAAATTCTTAGGTTTTAATATTAGTATACTCTTACAATGCAGTTTTTGTATTTTTGCTCAGAAATGAGATATTTTCCTGCAGGGAAAAATATCCTATATGTTGACCCGGATAACCAGCTATCATCATACCAAATTTCATCAAAATCTGTCTAGTGGTTTTCTCGTGATGCGGTAACAGACAGACAGACAGACACACAGACAGACAAAAATTCTAAAAATATAGATTCGGACTCTGTATCGATAATAATGTCTATTTCAATTAGATTTTCCAAAACATATTTAATGTAGAGATTCGACTTGGTTATAATTTTATTATATGTATAGATTAGATACAGCTAAAATACTACTTAGTAAATAGTAATGTTGATGGCTTGAAAATATACTTTGAAATTGTATTGGCACTGAATCGGCCGGCAGGAATCACTCAAAAGACATCCTGCTGGATAAAGGCTTCCCCAAAAGATTATAAAAATAATCAGTATTGACTATGCTTTGAGCAGGTTCCAGGGATTTTCAACAGGTTCCTCGTGGCTTACTTACGTTTCCACCTTAGACAGTTTAACGTATAAAAAACCTATAAAAAACCTTGCTCTTTTACAGTACTTCCATAGTATAATTACAGTCATATTGACATTACTAATGGTAACAAAAAAAAAATATGTGGACATTACCTGTAAACAAAATCGAACCAAAGACCCTTCAACTAAACTACAAAAAATTTACAAATAAGACTTTGTCGTTAAAAATCATTTTACACTTATATTTATTACTTTTCACCTTGGCTTTGCGGTCAAATCCGTGATTTTTTAGTTGTAAATGAATTCGATTCTCCTGACAATTTTATAATTTGAAAATTTATGAAGATATACGTATATCTGTCATTTTTTTGTCCCAGTACACGAAGTTCTCTTGAGTGATATAAATCTGTTGCAAAACTTGCCATTAATACGCATGAGTGAAGCCAGGGCATATTATACCATAAGTCGTATGCCGACTCATGTGTTGCACCACAATTCTGGAGAATTTGAATTTCGTTCAGCTGTTGCATATCTATAATTTCCTTTGAAATTAGGCCAAATGGCTTTCAAAACGTCCTTGTGATTGGCAAGTGTTTATGGGTGAATAATTCAAACCCCATCATTCCACTTCGAGACAAATAGCACTAAGTTTCATTGTGTAATTGCATATCTACGTTTTTTATAAGAAAATATTTTTTTCGTACCTATTTAAATAAACTTTTAAACAAAATATTTAAAAAAATTATTTAATTAAATAAAATAAAGCTTTTTAGATTTTTCTGAAGTAATTTTATTATATAGATTGATGAAATATTATTTAATATTAATTTATTCAGTTTCACATGACAAACGTTTTTAACGCCTTGCCGTCATTATGTGTAATGCACTTTCATGCGGTTGAATTTCCATATCCTCGATGGTGTAGTGGCTACCATGTACGGCTGCGCATCCGGAGGTCTTAGGTTCAAGTAACGGGTTGGGCCAAGATATTCAATTTTTCTGTAAAGTGATTATCAGTAGCATCCCCGAGTTGAAAAGTTGGTAGTGCCATACCCTATGCCTCCATGTTCGTCGGCCATGCACCTTAACTCTCGCCGGTCATGTGGAATTATCGTTCTATTGATCATTGAAAGGAATAGAGAGTGCACTTTGTGACTGCGGGTACACTTATGTACTATAATATCTCCTGCGCATCTCTTTAGTCTCCATGAGATGGGCCGCCGTGGCCGAAAGTGGTTAGGGCAACATTTCCATAATTTTATTAGGTTTTTTAAGCATAGCGATTATTATAGAAAGCCTAATAATTATAAGGGAATTAATTTTATTGATCATCATATAAAATAGAACTTTTAAATTAATCGATAATGTAATCGTTAACCCATAAATTTCCATTAAACTGGGAAATTATGTCACCAAAAAAAAACTGCAGCAAAAAATACGTGAAAGTAGCTACTCGACCTTATTTGCGTCAAAGCTATTTGCTTTACCCACGATTAGGGTACTCTCGTTAAGTTTTCAATATTCAACCACTACAGGCTAATTGTGAATTTTGATTCTGCATATTTTACTTAAACTATATTTGATACTTTATTGCACCTAAAATATGACAGCTCAAGTCCAAAAGCTTCCTTAAGGTAAATAAAAAACGTTTTATAAAAAAATAAAAACCGACTTCCAGGCACTAAAATGTAAAAAATAACTAAACGGAGGCTTTCATTTAGAATAGATACCGAATCAGATATTTTCGAAGTTGGTGCCAGCCGATGCAAAGCAAATTACGTCACAATTAAAATACGTCACAAATTGATGTATAATATTTTTACTATAATTAGAGAGATATTCATAAATATATATATATATATATATATATATATATATATATATATATATATATATATATATATATATATATATATATTTGTCTGTCCGATACGATGTTCCCTCATAATTAATAAGCGTCCTGCTACTACGTAGAAAATAATAAGCCAAAATTCCACGCTGGTAAAGGTTTATCGCGTGTTAACTATTTGAACACAATTGAATACTTGACGCATGCAATCTCATGCTAAAATGTAAGATGAAGTGTTGTAATTTACATTACCAAGTCATATAATAATCATAATGGTTCCCATAAGAAAGAATAAAAACAATTTTCTAAGCATCAAGCTTGCCATCTCTAACATAGCAATTAAATACAATATATTTTCTATTATTTTTTTGTCAGGCGTTCGTATTTATTGTACCTTTAATTATATGTTAATTGTATGTAAATTTGAATGTTAAAATAAATATAAATAAATATGTTGGGACATTAACACACAGCACCATCTAGTTCCATGGTAAGCTACGAGGCTTGTGTTATGAATACCGGATAGTTGATACTTATAACTTTAAATACATACATATTATAAATATAAACACCCATGACTGGAGTACATACATACGTGCTCATCACACAAATGGATGCCCTTCAACGGCACTCGTACCCGCGACCGCTGGCACAATAAGTACGGTCACTAAAAACTGAGCAAAACGTGTCGTCGAAAATTATATTAATAATTATAATTAATATATTATTTATAGTATATACATATACTATATAGTATATCCCAAATTATTTTTAGAAGGTTGAATCTTACTTTGATCGTAGTGGATTTAAGCATGCTAGTAAATATAAAAAATGTAGTACATATATAGAATAATTCAGCCCTAAGCCGGAGCTACACAGATAATTGGACCCAGTTATACAAAAAACAGCCATGTGCGTAAAAGTACCAACTGAGTCCCGCTGGGGGCATTCGTTTGTGTGATGAGCACAAATGTTTGTACTCCAGTCATGGGTGTTTATATTTATAATATGTATGTATTTAAAGTTATATATGTGTAGTGTATCAACTATCTGGTATCCATAGCACAAGCCCCGTAGCTTACCATGGAACTGGATGGTGCTGTGTGTTAGTGTCCCAACATTTATTATTATTATTATAACTTAACGCGGACGAAGCCGAGGAAAATGCTAGTAGTTATGAAACATAAAATATTAAAAATTAACCTACATTTGACTAAGAAGAATATTGTATCAAAATTTCTGGCTATTTTAGGCTCATCTAGTGAAAGAGTTGGCCTCATAGAATATTTAAGACACTGCTCACATTACGGAGGGCGGGTCAAGAGTCTGTATGATGAAATGGCTTCCACTAGCACTGGGTTAACTTAGTCTCTCAAGAGCAAGACACGAACAATGGACAAAATTACTTTTTTAACAATTTGTATATATATATATATATATATATATATATATATATATATATATTTATATATTTATATATATATATATATATATATATATATTTATATATATATATATATACATATTGTGCGACATATCTATACATATATTAACATATAATATTTATGTGTATCTTTCCTATTAATATTATAAATGCGAAAGTTTGTGGGGATGTATGGATGTCTGGATGTATAGATTTGTGAATGTTTGTTACTCTTTCACGCGAAAACTACTGAATGGACTTTAATGACACTTTACAATAATATAGCTCGTACATCAAAATAACACATAGGCTACTTTTTATCTTGAAAAAATGTACGGTTCCCGTGGGATAGGTTTGCCTTTGCTATTCTAGAGGTGAACCCGAGCGAAGCGAGAGTGAGCCACTAATATAATATAAAGACAACAAAGCACCAAGAGTTATCAGTATCAGTAGTGACGAGTACATCATGACTTACTTTAAAAATTGAATGTGTTCGATCGGATTGTCTCTAGATCAGGATCTTCTCCAACTTTAGCTGATTTTAGTTACTTTTCAACCGACTTCAAAAAGGAGGAGGTTCTCAATTCGCCTGTATGTTTTTTTTTTTTTTATGTTTGTTACCTCAGAACTCCGTCATTTATTAACCGATTTGGATAATTTTTGTTTTGTTTGAAAGGGTATACTTCCAGATTGGTCCCATTTAAATTTCAAAAAAAAAATACCACCCCTAAGGGTGGAAAAACAACTAATGATGAATTTTACCTACTTCTAATTGTCATATTGACTTGAAACTTTGCAAGTATTTCTATTTCCGTTGATAGTACAGTGGTTCGGTGTTGTTGAACTGATCTGATGATAAGGCCAGAAGGTGGATAGGTGGAACTCTTCAACGGCTAATAGTAGATACTTTGAGTTTGGGCTTATTTTGTTTGATTTGACAAGCCTAACACGTTAAAATCCTTACTTTGCTACTATTGTCTACACTAAAAAGGGAAAAATAAAAACTTTTTAACAAAAAAATAAAAACCGACTTCAAACAAAATTGCTTTGCTTTGTATGGGCTGGGACCGATTTCAAAAATATTTGATTAGGTATGTATTTAATAGGTAGGCTTTAATTACTTAGCCAAAGCACACCGACTTCGAAAATATTTGATTAGGTATGTATAGTAAATGAAAACTACCAATCAGTTATTTTTCACTTTTTAGTGCTTTTGTTTGAAGTCGGTTTTTATTTTTTTGTTAAAAAGTTTTTATTTTTTTAATAAAGAAAAAATAACGCCTTTGAGGGTACACTAAATAATATTTAAGGTGTGACTTTTTCTTCCTTTATTCTGCCATGTCCTTTCGAACTGTAATTTGTACCTATCTGATTTAATTTAGTTTTTACCGAAGACCTTGTGCTTGTTATCATCACCATCATCCTAGATGGGGCAGAGTGCGTCACCATCCCGGTCGATCTTGAGTTTTGGCCTTCATTTTGTTTTGCTAAAGGAAGATCACTATGAATAATAATAATATTATAAATATCTATACATATAATAAAATTGTAACTAAGCCGAATCTGTACATTAAATATTTTTTGAAAATTCTTATTGAAATAGACATTATTATCGATAAGGAGGACAAATCTATGGTTTTTAGAATTTTTGTCTGTCTGTCTGTTACCGCATCTCAGAAAACCCACTGGAGGGATTTTGATGAAATTTGGTATGGTGATACCTGGTTATCCGGGTTAACATATAGGATACTTTTTGCTGCGGGAAAATATCTCATTTTTGAGAAAAAAATATTAAAACTGCAATGTAAGAGTATACTAATATGTAAAACCTAAGAATTTGGTTTTTGGTCATCTGAACGCGGGCGGAGCCGCGGGCAATGCTAGTTCAATATAAAGTTTTATTTTGTTAGTAACTTCCGGCTGAGACATAATAACATAACAAATCAACATAACAAACCAAACTCCAACTGCATTTGATTTAAAAAAAAATATGACAAGTCGTTTTTGTTAAATCGCTTCCTTTATTTGAACCCGCTTCACTCGGTTTCTCAAGCGACCACATCACCACTAGGCTTCCACTGCCTTATACATTATACTTAGTCTTTATCGAATAAACTCTCGATAGCATTATAGTGATGTTGAATCAATCTCGTAATGGTTTTAATGAAATGAGTAAAATATGTTACTGTAATACATACATTTAGTGTGATTATGTATTCATATAACGAAGGAATAATTAATTCAACATATGATACGTTACATTTCAAACTGATATGGTTGAAATATATTATTTGTTATATATTAAAATTCGAGGCACGAACGCAAATATTGACTCATTGAAAATGAACGAAAAATTTGCCATGAATTTGAATATCTACGTAATTGTTTACATATTTTATTTCATTTTGCATATAATTTCATATCATCATACAGCCAATCATCCCACGGGTATTACTTTGTTTTACCGGGATTGTCAGCATTCTATAAAATATTCCCTTATGATGTCCTTCCGATCGTTTTTTTATGTTGGGACATTAACACACAGCACCATCTAGTTCCATGGTAAGGTACGAGGCTTGTGTTATGGATACTACATAGTTGATACACTACTCATGACGTATATAACTTAAGATACATCCTTCCGATCGTTTTTTTATGTTGGGACATTAACACACAGCACCATCTAGTTCCATGGTAAGGTACGAGGCTTGTGTTATGGATACTACATAGTTGATACACTACTCATGACGTATATAACTTAAGATACATACATATTATAACTATAAACACCCATGACTAGATTACAAACATTCGTGCTCATCTCACAAATTTATGCCCCCAGCGAGACTAGAACCCGCGACCTCCAACACAGCAAGTAGAGTCACTACAACTGAGCCAAATGTGTCGTCGAATTTCGACCACACTGGCCAATCTCATTGAGATTAGCCAACTGCGCAGGAGATATTATAGTGCACAAGTGTACGCGCAGACACAACGTGCACTCTCTATTCGTTTCACTCTTCAATTCCGATGAGACGATAATTTAACACGACTTGAGAGAGATCAGACGCAAGATCGACGGCTTTATGTGCTCTCCGAGGCACGGGGGTAAGCTTCCTAACTCCGGGCTGTTACTGAGACTTTCTTAGCAGCAAGACTTAATAGCTAAACTTGACCTAACCCTGCACTCGAACCTATGACCTTCAGATATGCAGTCAGGCACATTGAGGCAGTTATCTCCTTATAAGACACCATTGACCAAAACCAAGGGGCCTTGGTATTTGCTATAGTAATGTATCTAACATTACCATACTTTGTCACTGTCTACAACGAAGCCCCAACTTGTGAAAAATATGACAGGCGCCATTTTAGGTGTCATTATCTTGCATGTGCAAACTATATCTTTTTTGCTTTATCAGAGTATATTTTCAGAATAAACGATGACACCAATTAAAAGATTAGATTCTACTTTCATTTATTCTTCAGCCACTAAATTAAAGCATTTCAGTGGGAACATTTTTCAGCATATACGCTATTAACCCGTCCACGGTAATATTGAGGATATGTGTCTTAAATATCCTATAAAGCCAATGCTTTCACAACTTAGATTGGCTCTTGATGCGCCAAAAATACTTAGAATTTTAGATGTTTTCATGATCACTCTTTTAGTGAAATATAGGTTAGTTTTTAAAAACGAATGCATCTCGGGTCCCGGGTCTCGAACATCTGATATTTTCAAGTGCGAATCATTTCCAACAAGTTTACCTAAGTGAAGGATAATATCGTGAAGAAAACTGTATGTTTGAGAGGACTTAGCAAGTTTTCGACAGATATTGTGAAGTCTACCAAGTCGCTTGACAAGTGTGGTGAACTAAGCCTGGTCCCCTCGTATTGAAACTTTAGTGTTATCAATAAAAACTTTATATATATATATATATATATATATATATATATATATATATATATATATATATATATATATATTCCTGAAATCAATAATGAATAATGATTATAGCTGATTATCCACCATTGACACGAACACTAGTTTATAATAAAAGCATTTTCAAAATAGATATCGAATTGGCAATCATACTAGTACTGACCACAGCCTTATTACCGATTTCATCTTCCGATGATTTCTCGACATTGGCATAATCTGAATTATTCAGTGCGTCAACAAGCGTCGTTACATCCGGTGTACAATATTAGCCTATTATGAATATTCATACCGAATTAATATAGCAAGTTTACATAAAATAATACTTTAATGATATTACTGGTACATGATTTTATTTTTTAAATATATATTATATAAAAATGTCTTTTATAAAAGTTTTTTTTTGGGGTGTATGTTTGTTACGCTTTTAAAATGAAACGGCTGGATGGAATCAGAATTGCCGTATTTTTCAATATCGTATGGTCAGAGGCAGACTTTTAAGTAAGTCAGAACTCGGAAATAATTATTTTAATTTTATTTTTATTTAAATTTTCATTACATTTTCAAACACAACTCTTAACACAAACAGCGCAACAAGAACCATGTATGATGACCAATTAATTTATATAATAAAATTGAAAATGTATAAATTATTAATTTATATAATAATACTTAATGCACTTTTTAAGACATTATTACTAGGTATTATTTTTTTTTATTGGTTTTATTTTTCAATTGATTTTATTTATTGGCTCCTTTAACAGTTAACTAAAGGAATAGTCCTTTTGCCTTACTCCCCTCCACATAAGGAGTTGGGTCTAACTGAAATCCAGGACTGCTCGAGATTTCGGTCTTAGCAGCATCAGCTGATAGAGGTTAAATTAAGTTTTTATTGATTATGTTTCATTTATACTGTTTTTTATGGCAATAGACATTTTTTGCCATATTTCAAAAAGTCTCTTTCCACGAAAATACACGAATATTTCCAAGTAGACGTCGATGGCTTTTGGAACTGTAGGGAATTGTAGTATAGATTTGTAGTATTTTGAAGGAGTTTAGTACTTTTCTACTATTTCTAGTACTTCTATTTGTAGTTGAACCGAGTTCCATCCAAGTATACTTGAAAAAATCACTGTATGTTAATTTTAAAGTGGTCAGCCTTTGTGGCATTGCCAACTATCGCAAGTTTTATTTTTTCCAAACTAGCATCGCACGATGATGCTACTATATATGGATAGAGGCACTTAAATAAGAATATTTGAAATGTGTCATTTCCAAGATATTTGGAGGATTATAATTGACGGATAATTTAATCATTGTAGATACTCGTATAATATTACATATGTATGTATGAATCTGTATATTAAATATTTTTTTGGAAAATCTTTTTGAAATAGTCATTTTTATCGATACAGAGGCCGAATCTATAGTTTTTAGAATTCTTGTCTGTCTCTCTGTCTGTGACCGCATCACGGAAATACCACTGGAGGGATTTTGATGAAATTTGGTATGACGATAACTGGTTATCCGGGTCAACATATAGGATAGCTATTTTTAACTGTGGGAAAATATCTCATCTCTGAGAAATCTATACTAAACGTCCAAACGTACCTAGGGACGAAGCCGAGCGGAGCAATGATGAGGCTTGTACAATACATAAATTTTATTTTTAAAACGTTTATCCATACAATAGAAATTTAACGGCAACGGTATGCAAATATATAAACTCGCAAAAACTTTAAAACACAAATTCCTGTAACCATTGTTATATCTACTATAAAATCAAATTTCCCCCATTAAATGTACCATAAAACATAAAAAACAGCTAACGCCTTCCTTCCTTGCTTTTTGTGTGGAATTCATTGTGTAAGTATAAATGGTTTTTATTTAAAACTCGGATGCAGTTAATCTTTTCGACTTTTCAAGTAGTTTCTTCGAGTAAAATACATTTTCCGTATTTTAAACTACGAAGAGATAACGTCTAGACGTAATTCTCAGTAAAGCGCAGCTCTAGATACGCCAAATCTATGGCTTGGTTTGAATTTCTCTTAGATTTGTTTCAAATTCATCTATACATATAATAAAATTCTAAATAAGCTAAATCTGTACATTAAATATTTTTTGGAAAATCTTATTGCATTTGACATTATTATCGATACAGAGGCCGAATCTATAGTTTTTAGAATTTTGGTCTACACATGTCTTTCAAAAACTCACAAAGTTCTCTCAGACTTGCAGGTTTCCTGACGATGTTTTCCTTCACCAAAAGGTATTAATCATGTTGGAAATGATTCGAACATGAAAATATCAGAGGTGCGAAATCGGAGATTTGAACGCACTTCACACTTCGCTACCATTGTCTTATTTATATACTAGCATTGCCCGCAGCTCCGCCCACGTTCAGATGACCAAAAACCAAATTCTTAGGTTTTATATATTAGTATACTCCTACATTGTAGTTTTTGTATTTTTTCTCAGAAATGAGATATTTTCCCGCGATAAAAAGTATCCTATATGATGACCCGGATAACCAGCTATCACCATACCAAATTTCATCAAAATCCCTCCAGTAGTTTTTCCATGATGCTAAATCCATCCTCCATATAATCCATCCAATCATATAATCCATGATGATAAAAGACAGACAGATAGACAGACAAAAAACCTAAAAACTATAGATTCGGCTTCTGTATCGATAATAATGTTTATTTCAATAAGATTTTCCAAAAAAAATGTTTAATGTACAGATTCGGCTTAGTTACAATTTTATTATATGTATAGATTAGTAAGAAGTGTTTTAGTTTATTATTACTGAAATAGGCCTGGGCTGGTCACGTCATCTAGATGCCGGATGTTCTTTGGACCAAACAAACAACTTCTTCGATCCCCCAACACAGCAGACGTAGTAGGCCTAGACGGAGATGGTGAGATGAGCTGGACTCCTTTCAGAAAGACTGGTATATTATGGCAGATAATATGGAGCAGTGGAAGAGTACAGAGAACTTTGCCCAGCAGTGGGAAAGCACACTCTTATAATAATAATACTTATTATTATTAGTTTCAAAGCTATTCCACTAGTATTGTAAATGCGATGTAAGTTTGTATGTTGTGTATGTTTGTTAGGTATTCTTTCACGCTGAAGTCACTGGTCAGATTTGGATGAAATTTAATAGACAAATAGATGATCTGGAGTAACACATAGTTAGGTAACCTAGGGATTTTTTGAGCATTGACATGATATGACGTTAGTTTAGGGTATAATCTCTTTCCATTATTTCTCTCTAAGTATCAAACGCACTTACAATTCGTATTTATATATTTGTATGTAGCGACGTTTCATGTTCAGAGTGTGACACGATACTCACCAAGCAATTTGTTTTTGATTCTCTGTCAGACCACGCAACTACGATTAATCATGGCGAGACGAAAAATAGTAACGACTCAATCTAAATAGCTTTTGTTCTATTAATGACAGCTAATACTATAACTAAATATACAATATTTTGTTTGTTTGTTCATATTACAATTATGTTACCTAACTACCTTCAGGATGAAAAGTAGCCTAATGAATTACCCTTGCTTTGCTCGGATGCGTTAATAGGTAACAATAGGCTATATGTAACTACAGATCATAGTCTATCTACATTCTAAATTACATCTAAATCTGTCCAGCCGTTTAAGCTTTGAAGAGTATCAAACACACAAACTTATGCAAACTTTCGTATACATGTATAAATAATAATAGTAGCTTGATTATATAAAAGTAGCGTCACTTTTGGCATATTTTGTTACTAACAGTAGCCTATGTGTTTACACAGTCTATCTGTGTAGCAAATTACATCCAAATCAGTCCAGCCATTTGAGCATGAAAGAGTAACAAACATACACACAAATACAAATCCAAGCGTTTATAATTTAACATTTTAAATAAAACTATCTTTTCGGATTTATTCACTTATTTAGTTTGATTTTAGGTACCCGACGTTTTGAATAGCTCTCAAAAAATTAAAAATTAGAAAAGAAAAATTGTGAGTCTCTCCCGTGACCATGATTGCTGTAAAGCATTCGAGGTCGGGAACCAAATATCAAAAAAAAAATCCGCGAAAAAATCCGAAAAGACAGTTTAATTTTAAATGTTATAATGTCAAATATTCGCTTATATCGAAGAAAGTATTACGTTTATAATTTACTAGCGACTCACCCTCGCTCTGCTCGGGTTCGTCCCTACTTACGTTTTAATTTTTGTATAGATTTCTCAGAGATGAGATATTTTCCCGTAGTAAAAAGTATCCTATATGTTGACCCGAATAAGCTATCATCATACCAAATTTCATCAAAATCTATCCAGTGGTTTTCCCGTGATGCGGTAACAGACAGACAGACAAAAATTCTAAAAACTATAGATTCGGCCTCTGCCTCGATAATAATGTCTATTTCAATAAGATTTTCTAAAAAAAAATCCAACAAATTCGGCTTAGTTACAATTTTATTATATGTATGTATAGATAGATTTATGTACATATTTATTATCAGTTGGGAAACAAACAGCTTTTATAATATAGAATATAGATATATCTACAAACTATCATCTCATCAGCCAATAAAGCTTCCACTTAAAAGTAAACATAGAGTGAATAAAAATTCAAACTATATATATAAAAAAAAATGTAAAAATTTTACTTTCATACATTTCTCAATACATGCCAAAAGAAGTGTAAATTCAAAATAATAGCCATGTGATTCTAAAAAAACGTGAAAAAAACTATATTTTTAGTATAAACAAGGATATCTCGAGTTCCACACTCCACTATGCTAATGCTCTCGATAAATAAGCTTAATGTGGTTACTCCTACAGCTTTAGAGCTTTGGAGGAATTAAGAGGCTATTTGATATTGTTATTCTGTTATCTTCAATGAAAACCTTACAACTTATAATGTAAGTATTGAAAATAATTTTCATTTGCTGTTTTTTGTTTTCTGGATTTATACATATTAGTTTTTGCCCTTTGGCCGATGTTCGACCATAATCATTGCCATATCTAAATAAAAAACCTAGCTGTTTGAAAAAAAAATTTTTGATCACTCGTCAATAGCTAAACAAAAAAAGTAGCTTTTTGTTATGTATCTGTCAACTGATTAGCTGATAAGCTATTAACGAGCTTTAATGTTATCAATAAAAAATATTTGATAACAGTTACTTTTTTTATATTATACTAGCGACCTACCCTCGCTCCGCTCGGGTTCGACCCTACTTACGTTTTAACATTTATTATAGATTTCTCAGAGTTGAGATATTTTTCCGCAGTCTATACGTTGCATCCTATATGTTGACCCGGATAACCAGCTATCACCATACCAAATTTCATCAAAATCCCTCCAGAAGTTTTTCTGTGATGCGGTAACAGACAGACAGGCAGACAAACATTCTAAAAATTATAGATTCATCTTATGTATTGATGATAATGTCTATTTTAATAAGATTTTCTAAAAAATATTTTAAGTACAGATTCGACTTTAAATTTTATTATATATATATATAGACTAGCGATTAACCCTCGCTTCGCTTGGGTTCGTCCCTAGGTACGTTTTAACGATAAGTATAGAATAGACTGTATATTATAGTACTTACATTTATACATAAGTATGATTCAGTTTCATAACTCTTCTTCTTTCAAACTTTCATCCCCTTTTTCAGTCTCTTAAGGGATGATTTCCGGGATAGATATATAGTGTCCTTCCCAGGATCTCAAACTATCTTCATAGCAAATTTTTTCAGAAGAAATTGTTCCACAGATTACTTCCTGCAAACTCACAAACTTACAAACTTTACCTCTTTATAATATTAATATTATACGGATAAATTCCATTCAAGCATATTTTCCTTTCATTTTTCGATATTCGACCATTAGGTGAACACTAGTATTAATTACTTATTGTATTTAAATTCACTTGCAAAAACTTTAAGAATAATTACCATAAAAATTAGCAATACAATAATAAAAGTTGCTCATTTAAAATTCCCAAGAATCTTTTCTTTAACAATAAAAGAAATAAAAGTACAGAATACTGCAAATTTTTCTTGTTGAATTTCAAACTGCGAAGAAGCTCTATAAATCAGACCTCAACTCGAATTACAACGTCCAACTTACTGCTACTTACTATGAAACTTTCTCGAAAATTCTCCATCAAAATTTTACATGGCTATTGTACGGACATGAATATTTAACCGATATTGCGAAAACGAGAAAGTTCTCTATTTGTATTTTTTTTGCGTGTTCATAGTGAACTTGTTTTGACTAACACCAAAAAAGGCGGAGGAGCTTTGCTTATGTCTTCATTCCACCTAGCTAGAGGACACCCACACTACTTTCTTTCATACTTACGTAATTGATTGATAAACTGTTTTTCTTTAATAAAGAGGTTATGTTATAGTACCTCTTCAAACTCAAAGGCCTCATCAGCTCAGTGGAACGCCATGGGATTGCTGATACATACTGAAAATGGACAAAAAATCCAATGACTTTTATGCCCTTTCAATCCAGAATTTGTACCCCATATATATTAAGACAGCTGACTTTTGTAGGAAAAGAAAAATGATGATTTTAGTAAAATATAGTAAGTTAATAGTTCAAGAGATTCACTTTTACGTTCAGTCTCTTTAGTAATATATAATAACTAAAAAACGGTCGCTTAGCAAAATCAAATCTATACTAATATTATAAAGAGGTAAAGTTTGTGATCTTGTGAGTTTGTGAGTTTGTGACGTTGTAGGGGGTAATCTCTGGATCTACTGAACCGATTTTCAAAATTCTTTTACCAATAGAAAGCCACGTTCTTTCTGAGTGTCATAGGCTATATATTAACCCGAAAAATGAAAAGGCTTTTTCGTGGTAGTCGGATTTGCAAAGTAAGTCGGAGAAAAAACGGTCGAACGAAAACGTTTCTTTCGAACGCTGCCTTAACGATGAGAGATATATGATTATGTTCTAGAAAAAAGTTGTAGAGCTTAATAATGCCTACAAAAAAGTCAGCGACAACATATGTCTAACTTTTATATTTAAGTCACAAAAAGTCGTTTTTTATATTAAAAAAATCATTTAAATCGGTAGTTCATGTTTATTGGTCATAATATCAACAATTATGAATTCTTATCAAAATAAGTAACTTTATGGTCTAAAATGTTTAAAATAAAAGACTTTTCCCTTTTGCTGCATATAATTTGAACAAATGGTTAAAGAGATAATACAACATATTCGTATGTATGGACGAACCCGAGCGAGCTGTTTATCTGTTTTTCTCTTTGTACGGGCTAATCTCCAGATCTATTGGACCTATTTAAATGAAATTTTGCATGGTGGTACCTTATATCCCCGGGGAACATCTTAGATACTTTTCATTCCGGAAAATTAAAGAGTTCCCGTGGGATAGTTAAAAAACTATAACAACTTATACATTTTAGTACACAAAAACTACTGATTGGATTTTAATGAAACTTTACAATAATATAGTTCATACATGACAAAAACAAATCAGCTACTTTTTATCCCGGAAAATTAAAGAGTTACCGTGGGATAGTCAAAAAATTATAGTAACTTATACAGCTCAGTACACAATAACTTTTGCACCTAATTTAGTAAAATTTGGCATGCTGATACCTTATATTGCAGGTAAAACAACAGGTTACTTATTTTTATCCCGGAAAAATGAACGGTTCTTGTGGGATAGATCTGTTTGTGCTTTTCTAGAGGTGAACCCGAACGAAGCGAGGGTGAGCCGCTAGTTATTTATATATTACTAGTAGACCCCTTCGGCTTCGGAAGCGGTTTCGCTCGGGCTAAAACTACAAAAAATCTCTAAAAAGGTATCTAGGTTTCATACAATCTTTCAACCCCTATTTTACCCCTTATAGGATGGATTTCGGAAAAAGCTAAATCACATATTTATTAATTTGTATTGAAGAACATTAATACCAAGTTTCAAGTAATTCTGATCAGAAATAAATTTTTGGATTGTCTTCCCGTGATTTGTCTTCCCGTGGGAATGCTTTGATCTCCCGCAATAAAAAGCCTATATCACTCTCCAGCTCCCCAACTATCTTACACCAAAAATCACGCCAATCCGTCACTCCGTTTTGACGTGAAAGAAAGACAAACAAACACACAAACAAACACTCACATTTATGATAATATATTAGTATGGATATGGACAACACTACACAACACTACAACTCTGCAGTATACAAGCCTTTTTACTAATTATTTACAACCAAAAATTTAAGAATAATATTATGTAAATGATTTTAAAATAAAGTAATTAATTCAACGACCACCAATTACACCGTATTTATCCAAATATGCATACAAGTCGTAATTGCCAACGTGTCCTTATAAAGTTATTAAAACAGTAAATAATTTACATAATTTCAACCCCTATATTAATTAATATAAATGTTTTACGATTTAAAAAGTGAGCAGTGTTTTTAAAATTAACTTTTATATATTAACACATAAAGAGATCTACGTTGATTTTTTTATATATTTTTTAAATTTAACCCTACGAATTTAGGGGTTATGGGATTTTATATGACAGTGAAATGAGAAGGGTATATGAAAATGTTTATACTAACTATATAACTAACTGACAGTTAAACAAACATACAGTTAAACTAACTGACAGTTATACTAACTGACAGTTAAACTAACTGACAGTTAAACAAATTGACAGTTAAATTAACTAGCAGTTAAACTAACAGGCAGTTAACTTACTGACAGTTAAACTAACTGACAGTTAAACTAACCGACAGTTAAACTAGCTGGCAGTTAACTAACTGACTGTTAAACTAACTGACAGTTAAACTAACTGACAGTTAAACTTACTGATAGTTAAACTACCGACAGTTTAACTAACCGACTGTTTAACATACTGGCAGTTAAACTAACTGACAGTTAAACTAACTGACAGTTATACTAACCGACAGTTAAACTAACTGACTGTAACTCACTGACAGTTAAACTTACTGATAGTTAAATTAACCGAGAGTTGACATACTGATAGTTAAATTAACCGACAGTTAATCTAACTGACAGGTAAACTAACTGACAGTTAAACAAATTGACAGTTAAACTAACTAGCAGTTAAACTAACAGACAGTTAACTTACTGACAGTTAAACTAACTAGCAGTTAAACTAACTGACAGTTAAACTAACCGACAGTTGAAATAACAGACAGTTGAACTAACTGACAGTTAAACTTACTGACAGTAAAACTAACTGACAGTTAAACTAACTGACAGTTAACTAACTGACAGTTAACTAACTGACAGTTAAACTTACTGATAGTTAAACTAACCGACAGTTGGACTAAATGACAGTTAATGTAACTGGCATTTAAACTAACTGACAGTTAAACTTACTGATAGTTAAACTAACCGACAGTTGAACTAACTGACAGTTAAACTAACTGACACTAAAAAACATACTGGCTGTTAAACTAACTGACAGTTAAACAAACTGACAATTAAACTAACAGACAGTTAACTTACTGACAGTTAAACTAACTGACAGTAAAACTAACTAACAATTAAATTAACTGACAGTTAATTAAATTGACAGTTAAAGTAACTAGCAGTTAAACTAACAGACAGTTAACTTACTGACAGTTAAACTAACTGATAGTTAAACTAACCGACAGTTGAACTAACTGACAGTTAAACTTACTGATAGTTAAACTAACCGACAGTTGAACTAAATGACAGTTAATGTAACTGGCAGTTAAACTAACTGGCAGTTAAACTAACTGACAGTTAAACTTACTGATAGTTAAACTAACCGACAGTTTAACTAACCGACTGTTAAACATACTGGCAGTTAAACTAACTGGCAGTTAAACTAACTGACAGATAAACATACTAGCAGTTAAACTTACTGACAGTTAAACTAACTGGCTGTTATACTAACCGACAGTTAAACTAACTGACACTAAAACTAACTGACAGTTAAACTAACTGACAGTTAAACTTACTGATAGTTAAACTAACCGACAGTTGAACTAACTGACAGTTAAACTATCTGGCAGTTTAACGGTCAGTTAAACTAACCGACAGTTAAACTAACTGACAGTAACTCACTGACAGTTAAACTTACTGATAGTTAAATTAACCGACAGTTGAACATACTGATAGTTAAATTAACCGACAGTTGAACTAACTGACAGTTAAACTAACTGACAGTTGAACTAACTGACAGTTATACTAACTGACAGGTAAACTAACTGGCAGTTAAACTAACTGACACTTAAACAAACTAACAGTTAAACTAACTAGCAGTTAAACTAACTAGCAGTTAAACTAACTAGCAGTTAAACTAACTGACAGTTATCTTACTGACAGTTAAACTTACTGATAGATAAGTACCTCTGGGTTTGTAAACATCTGCTATTTATTTTTTGGTTATCGTGAAGCTTACATATTATATAGCATAACGTTTATCTGTTTGTCTGCTCGTCTGTGAGCTTATCTCCTTTTTGGCCAGGATTAATCAGACCTACAGCCACCATAGTGACCGTTCAATTTTTAGTGGTAACTATCATCGTAACGTAAAGATAAACTATAATTTATTTTTTATATAAGTGACTCACGTTCGCTTTGCTCGGGTTCGTCCCACGATACGTTTATGGAATAGATCCCTTGCTCTATCAAAAACAAAATCAGACCTATCCCACACAAACCGTACGTTTTTCTACGATAAAAAGCAGTCTATGTGCTATTCCAGACTATAATCCACCTCTGTACCAAATTTCACTTAGATTCGATCAGCCGTTCTGACGTGATTGAGTAACAAACATCCATCCATTCAAATTTTCGCATTTATAAAAGTAGTACGATTGCATAAAAAATGCATAAATATATGTTTATATACATAACTTATAAAGGACTACTTTAGTCTAAAAAAAGTCCCACGTGAATAACAAAAATCAGTTCACGTAACATAAGAATTTATATTTTAAAAAGAAATAACTTCCTTGAAATGTTTATTCGCATCTGCAGTGACTTTATTCGAAACATCAAGATTATAAGACACGGGAGTTCCAAAGCGCCATCACGTAGCCGTGCTGAGTTTGTTATAAATTCCTATACACTCGCATATATAAATAAAACTTTAGAAAAATACTCTAGGCGGCAGATGATACAAGTATTCGCATATACATATATTGAATATATTAGCAATAATATTTTTTTGGATGAAATCTGAATTTAGATATTTGAAAGAGGCTAAATCCATACTAATATTATAAATGTGAAAGTGTGTTTGTTTGCCTTTCTTTCACGTGGAAATGGAGTGACGGATTGGCGTGACTTTTTGTGTGGAGATAGTTGGAGGACTTGAGAGTGACATAGGCTACTTTTTACTTCGGGAGATTATCTAATTCTCACGGGGACGCACGTTATAATACGATCCAAAAAAATATTTATGATCAGAATTACTTGAAACTTGGTATTAATGTTCTTCAATAAAATTAAATAAATACGTGTTTTAGCATTTTTCCAAATTCATTCCATAAGGGGGTAAAATAGGGGATGAAAGTTTGTGTGATACTATCTTTTTAGAGATTTTTTTTGTAGTTTTAACGTGAGCAAAGCCGCAGGTTCTGCTAGTATTACCTATAAAGAGGTAAAGTTTGTGAGTTTGTTTGTGACGTTGTAAGGGGTAATCTATGGATCTACTGAACAGATTTAGATGAAATTTGGTAAGAAGATAGTTTGAGACCTAAGGAAGGACATACGATACTTTTTATCCCGGAAATCATCCCTTAAGTGAGTGAAAATGGACGAAAGTTTTGTATTGGGAAGCAAGCTAGGGACGAACCCGAGTGAAGCTAGGGTGAGTCGCTAGTAAGATATATTTTAATTATATTCACGTCAAATTAATGGCAATAAAATTGATAGAATTTTTAGCCACCATTCATCTGAAGTTAAATTGCTGGAAGAAGCTTGATAAATCAGAGCGTTCGAACCGTGTCTTCCAATTTACTCCGTCTATAAAACTTTCTAGATAAATTTCTCGTAAGGTTTCTTTTATGTCCTTTGACTAGGCCATTTCTAGCAGCTTCGTCTCCATTTATGAATGTAATTTAGCCTCTTTTTGGTTGAATTTCTGAACACTTTCTTGAAAAACGTGAAGTTCATATTTATATACATATACGTATTTTTACCCGACTGGGTCTAAGACCAAAGGAGGGTTATGTGTTTGAGCTGTATGTTTGTCCGATTCTATGTTCCCTCGTAATTACTAAACGGCTTCACCCATTTTAATGATTCATTCGAAATGAATAAAATATCAAGAAAAAATAGCGGATCCTAGGCACCTATTTATGCATCTTGAAAACCAGCTATCACTATACCAAATTTCATCAAAATCCCTCCAGTGGTTTTTCTGTGATGCGGTAACAGACAGACAGACAAAAATTCTAAAAACTATAGATTCAGCCTAATAATGTTTATTTCAACAAGATTTTCCAAAAAATATCTAATGGACAGATTCGGCTTAGTTACAATTTTATTATATGTATAGATGAACATTTATTTCACAGTCAATTAAGCACATTGGTACTAGATAGTAGTTGTCAATATTTTATCTTACCTCTCTCATTATACATATACCTTTAATCTTACAACTTTTGAGAGCTCCAAGTTTAAACTACGAAGTTCCGTTGAGAGTTGATTACGTTAACCTGAATTCAAAATTAAATAGGTCAGGGTCTTCATTAAGAGGGTATTATAAATAATTACTTACTAATTTGGGCCTTTTGGGGTTTCAAACAAATACATAGCTTGTAAATGGCTGGAAAGTAAAATTAGAAATGTGACTAGTTTTGTTGTAATTTTTAGGTTTTGTTATAACGTTAGGTAGGTGCATAAAATAATAAAATAAAAAAGAAATTGTCTTAATTTGATGTTTGTACAGTATTTTTCATATCACGAAAGAAAAACAAAATATGTATAGGCGAATATTAAACTAAGGGGGCCCTTGTAGGATTATTTGTGTACTGGGTTTTTTTTACTGAATGTCTGACAATGACACCTAAATCGATTGTTTAAGGAAAATCTAATAAAACTTGGGGTAAATCCTAACCTTATGATCGCCAAAACTATTGAGGCAAGAATTTTCAAATAAGTATGAAATGTAAAGCCCTCTTTGTTGTTTAGAGTAAAGTATAACTAGAACTGTAGCCATTAAAGCTCCTTTAACATATTGTTCCCAGCGTTTCACGAATCCGATTTGCACTTAGTACCTTCTACCTACGTACATTTTATTTTTTGTGATTTGTTATATCATAAGTCTTAAAGCTTTCATGGTTACTGAAATTATTTTTATTTTATTAAACTTAAGTTTTAACATACGTTTAACAAACGACATGTTTGACTCAGTTTGTAGTAGCCCTACATGCTTTGCCAGCGGTCGCGGATTCGAGACCCGCTGGAATGGATTCATTTGTGTGATGAGCACGAATGTTTGTACTCCAGTCATGGGTGTTTATATTTATAATATGTATGTATTTAAAGCTATATATGTGTAGTGTATCTACTATCTGGTATCTATAACACAAGTCTCGTAGCTTACCATGGAACTAGATGGTGCTGTGTGTTAATGTCCTAACATATTTATTTATTTTATTTATAACACACTTTTCGTTGGCTGAATTTAAAATTGTTTGTTGACAGAAATATGTAATTATATATCCTATTTCTAAAGTATTTTGTATGTACATCACCACCTTTACTTAGGCCACATAAGGTGCCCACATTAAAAAACCATTACTAACTACTAGTCTAACTTTTGTAATGTAAATTCAGCTTATGCCACATCCACAAATTCTGTAAGCGGTTTCATTCCACCTATTTCGCAGACACTCGCAGTGAATATTTAAACAAAATCACTTTTTAGCTGCTAAGTAGCAAGTAGGAGCACTATAGTTAGTCAGGATCAGGATTCATAGTTTTAGGTATATATATATATATATATATATATATATATATATATATATATATATATATATATATATATATATATATATATATATCTAAAACATTAACTTCTTAACATATGAACATAATATATAGATAACATGCATTCTTCATCATTCTTCATCTTTTGGCAAACGCTATAGGCGCCACTTTCTTGCAAGTTTTATTACTAACCGTAACCTCTGTGTTACTTCAGGAGTTACATCAAAATCGGTCAATTTGTTTCTTCCAGCATGACGGAGTAGCAAACATACAGACATACAAACTGTAACATTTATAAGCATGATAGTATAACTTCTCTATTAGATATTAGCTTCTACTTTTAACACCTGTTAAATAAAATCAAGGTCAAGACAATAAATGATATCACTGAATTTTTAATTCATTTCATTATACTGTGAAGAAATTAAAAGAAAATTTAGCTACTCTCATTTCTATTTGCTCCATTAAAAGTTGGTCAAGCTTTTAAAACGAAACTGAGGGCGTTACGTAACGAAATGCAGGTGAGTTGGAGTCTGAAACTTTACAAATTTACTTACTATTAAAAGAGCAAGAAAATTTAGATTTTTCATTTTAACAGTAAAAGAATAATGTAACTTTTGTCGATATACTTTTTATCATATTCCCGAATTTGAGTCAAGGATTTGATCTTTTTTGGATATTGATGTACCCATATTATCATTTTATATCAGAAATTCTTAGCAGCACTCTTAGATTACATCTACACTTGTATCGGTTAGCACTTCTATCAAAGTGGAGTGGATAGTGTGTAACGTCATTACACCTAAAATAATAATTAAACAGACACGTCTGGAGCATGCTTTATACATCTTAAGACAGTTGTCAACACAAGATTGTACTAGATCCGGCAGCAAATTGCTACGGTCATTGAGTATTTAATCAAAATCAATTTTTTTATACTATTTAATTTTATATAATTTATATAATTTTTTTATAAAATTTTACAATAATAAAAGGGGCAATACGTTTTGGCCGGGTTGAATATAAAAATATGCCCGCTATCATTTTTAATTAAATTAATATGAATTGACTTTTTGGAAAAAACGAATGATTCATTAGTTATTAAGATAAACTATAACCCATTTCACAGAAATATACGAGATAGAGAATTTGAAAAGTGATAGCTGCCGTTGCGCACTTGGCCGCAACCTCTTCGCAGCCAGGTGTAAGCAGGTCATATTCTGTTACATTTATACGTTCATGGCGATTTTGCATTGGTTATGCATATAAAAGATAGTACGTTAAGTCAGTTGAATTTCTGAGCTAAGTGAAGACTAAGAAAAAATACGAAAAAGTGGAAAAGTGAAAAAAAGATAAGTGAAGCTGTAACGAAATTGTAAGAAAGGTGAAAAATAGTGTTGATCGACTGTTGTTGACTGGATTTAGTTAGAACTGAATAGACTTCATGTCTTAGTAAATCGCCATTTCGTGTTACAGAAGTAATAAAACATCCGTAGTGCAAAAGACGCGCTTTAATTTCCGATTCCCGAACAGAGTAACAATATTTTAACACGTGTTTCTGGACACACGATCTTTTGCCCAGAGGGCTAATCTAAGTGGAACTAGTCGAGAATCTGTAACATTATGAGTTTTATACATAGTGAGAAAATCTGCATGTTCGAGAAAAACTAGCAAGCGTGGTGGATGTCCTGATCCCTCTCTTATTGAAAGGATGGAAGGAGATGGAAGATGGAAGGAGAAGGACCGTGCCCAGCAGTGGGATGTTAAATAAGTGCTGAACACAAAACCTAAATATATGTTTATATGTTTAAATATACTTTCATTCAGTAACAATAATAACTCGATGTGATTTTTTTTTTTGGTGTCGAAGACGTACTCTACGGACCGGACGTCACTTTTCGAGTTCATAAACAGGATGGCAAGTTTCCAGTAAGAAAATATTTATTTTTGTTTACTTATGACTTATGTCCCGAATCAATAAAAATATTTACTTAACTCTAACTTTATTAATATATTTATTATTTATCTATTTATTTAACTCTCTTTTATAACATTTTTATATGATTAATTTGATTTCTAAAAAATAGTTCTGTTACTTTCTTTTATTAACTAACCTTGTAGAAAATGTAAGGCAAATATTTTGAATATTTTGTCGAAAAATTCAATAATATAGTAATTATCCCTAAATACTAAAATTGTATTTAAAAGTCTTTTGCAACATTGCTTTATTTCTATGAAGAACTGTCGAAAGAAACTCAGCGGGCCTGTAGTTCATTTTTTTACCTTTTTTAAATTAAAATATAAACAAATTAAAAAAATATATTAATTTTATTTTATTAAATTAAATATTATTATTTTATTTTAAATAATAATTTATTTTATTTTATTTTTATTAATGATAAAAACAAACATGGAGATGTGTTATCTTCTAGAAAATCATTTATAGTTGAATATACTTTACTACACAACCTTTTTTTTAATATTTTTTTCTCAAAACTAGTCTAAACAGAAGGTTTTTGACCGTTTCTTGGGAAATCAAAATACTATAATTTATACCACATTTACGAAATTCATTTTCCGCCATATATGTTGAATAAACTATACTTAAAAATAAATCCATACTTCCATACCTAATATTACAAATGTGAAAGTGTGTTTGTTTGTTTGTCCTTCTTTCACGTCGGAACGGAGCGACGGATTGGCGTGATTTTTTGTGTGGAGATAGTTGGAAGGCTGGAGAGTGACATAGGCTACTCTTTACCGCGGGAGTTTACCTAATTCCCACGGGAAAACACGTTATAATAAAAATTCTTCAATAAAATTAAATAAATACGTGTTTTAGCATTTTTCGAAATTCATCCTTTATGGGAGTAAAATAGTAGATGAAAATTTGTATGAAACTACTTTTTTAGAGATTTTTTTGTAGTTTTAGCGCGAGGGTACTGCTAGTATATTTTATAAACCTCAAATATATGACTTGCCTCCGCAATTTGATAGTATGTGGTTTTGACATTTTGTAGATTGAATTGCAAAAAGAAAATAAATAAAAGTGACCCCATTTATATAACGTTATGGGAAAGATTTTTCTCATATATCCTAATGGATGTTTACAAGAACCTGTATATACACATTTTTTTTTCGTAGCATTAATACAATTGAGACCGTTTAGTTTCTGTTATAATAATTTGATTATTGTTTTTTGTTTAAATCCTACTAATATTAAAAACGCGAAAGTTTGTAAGAATGCATGTATGGATGTATGTTTGTTACTCTTTCACGCAAAAACTACTGAATGGATTTGGATGAAACTTTACAATAATGTAGCTCATACATCAGAATAACACATAGACTACTTTTTATCCTGGACAAATGTACCGTTCCCGTGGGATAGATTTGTTTTTGTTGTAGTATTCAATAATTAAACCAGGCTACGTTAAAAATGTATAATTACTAACACAAGCCGCGGCTACGCCCACGTTCAATCCCCCTCCCCCCCCCCCCCCCCCCCCGCGCGTTCACCTTGTCGTGGTAGGATGGCTCAGTAGTGCCCGGCAATACAGCCGGGCGCGAAGCCAAGAAACCCACAGAGAGGTGGTCCACTTCGGTGGGCGGTAGGAGGTGGGCGGTCTAGCATGCGGGTTGCTCCTCGTACTTCTCTGATAGCAGAGTGGACCTTGAAGCAACCCCATGACTATTGTGGTCTGCTTCGGCAGATCTGCCGTCGGGGCTTCGTAGTTGAATGCGTAAGCGATCCTGCGACGCCCCATTAAGACGGGGGAAGGTTTTGTTGGGGTTTAGTGGGTAGTACTGGCTTTATTACGCCGGTGAGTCCCACACCTCGTGTGTAAATGCATTTCCCAACGTTAAAAAAAAGGAGGTTCTTAATTCGTCGGAATTTTTTTTTAAATCAAATAGATTTAAATAATCTAATATTGCTGCACAGCCATAAAGTAAATATCATATAGTATATAAATATCATATAGTCATAGATATACTTCCAATTAAAGGTGCAGAATTAAATACATTATTATCAATTGAGGAGCGTCAGAACAAAAACAGATAAATCACATTTTGACATTTTTTTTATGATGCCTCTCGTACATACATATTTTACTCTATGGTGAATGTAACCTGGTCGAAAAATGATAAATCCGGCCTAAATCCGAATTAGAATAATTTTTTTTTTAAGAATATTGGTTGAATAGTGATGCTAACACTAGTAAATTGATAGATTTCGTTTAACTCTAAATTAGAAAAGCATGAATTTGGCCATATATTTACATTTTTTCACAAAAAACACAAATGTGATTTACCGGTTTTTCAACTGATTTCAAAAAGGAGGAGGTTCTCAATTCGACTGTATTTTGTTCCGACGCTTCTCAATAATTAAATGATTTTTAAACATTTTTCTATGTAGAACCGCAGGCGAAAGTAGTATAATCTCTTGATTTTGTACAAAAATCTACAAATAACTTCATACGTTACAAGCAGCCTATTTACCTCAGCCGTTAAGCCGTCGGTCAGAATTACCCTTGTACGACCCTCTGACCTTCTTACAAATTGACAATATTCTTTACTACAAGCGATATGCTTTATTGAGTCATTTTTTTTAAGTTTATTTCATACTAGCATTTTCCGCGGCACCGCCCGCGTTAAGATGACTAAAAACCAAATTCTTAGGTTTTACATATTAGTACTCTTACAATGCAGTTTTTGTATTTTTTCTCAGAAATGAGATATTTTCCCGTGGTCAAAAGTATCCTATATGTTGACTAGGATAACCAGCTATCATCATACCGAATTTCATTAAAATCTGTGCAGTGGTTTTCTCGTGATGCGGTAATAGACAGACAGACAAAAATTCTAAAAACTATAGATTCGGGCTCTGTATCGATAATAATGTCTATTTCAATTAGATTTTCCAAAAAATGTTTAATGTACAGATTTGACTTAGTTACAATTTTATTATATGTATAGATAAAAATATTATATCTATACTAATATTATAAAGACGTAAAGTTTGTGAGTTTGTGACGTTGTAGGGGGTAATCTCTGGATCTACTGAACCGATTTAGATGCAATTTGGTAAGAAGATAGTTTAAGACCCTGGAAAGGACATAGGATACTTTTTATTCTGGAAATCATCCCTTGAGGGGATGAGAATGGGGATCACAATTTGTATGGCAAATCAAGCTAGGGACAAACCCGAACGAAGCGAGGGTGAACATTAGGCAGTGATAGCCCAGTGCTAACACGTTTGGGAAACCGAATAAAGCGGGTTCAATTCTAGGTCTCGCACCTCTGATATTTCCATGTGCGAATCATTCACAACATGATTATCAATTGGCTTACGGTGAAGGAAAACATCGTGAAGAAACCTGCATATCTGAGAAATCTGTTGTATACTTATCTATGGTTTATTAAAATATAGTGGCAACACTGTGTGAAATAGTAATAAGTTTCGTGACTGATTAAAGATAAGCTATTTGGACGCTCGAGTTTATCATTACGAAAAACCTGGACCCAGTTAAAAATAATAATAAAAGCCCATATAAAACATGGTATCAGATGCGGGGTCTAGCAAGCTCATATATTAAGTATAAGAAGTGATATTTAATGCCAAAATATGTATAAACGAGCAACCTGCAACAAAGAGATCCAAATAGTGCCTAATAAATAACTACTGTACCTGCATAAACTATAAACATTAATCACAAAGTGTATTAAATTTCCTCTAAAATGTAAGACCCGCATCTAGCTTTTAAAGTTTTATTGTTTCATGTACATTACAAACAAGAACAACATGGCAAAGGCTGAAAAATAAACAAAGTTTGCTGACCCGACGCTCTGGCCAAAATTAAACAACGCGAACTTAAAATATTACTATTTCCGCGTCTAACAACATGCTTTTAGTTTTTTGGTAATATGTATTGAGTAATAGATATATAAGTAGAGTATAAATAGAATGTAAATCTATATTAATATTACAAAGAGGTAAAGTTTGTGAGTTTGTAAAGTTGTAGGGGGCAATCTCTAGATCTACTGAACTGATTTAGATGAAATTTGGTAAGAAGATAGTTTGAGACCCTTGGAAATTTTTTAAACGCATTGCAGTCATTTTATCAGAAGAGATATTTCTCCGCAATAAAAAGTATCCTATAAGTTAACCCGGATAACTAGCTATCGTTTTAAAGAAATTTCAACAAAATCTGTCCAGTGATTTTTTTCGTGATGCGTTCCCAGACAAACAGACAAGCAGACAAACAAAAATTCTAAAAACTATAGATTAGGCCTCTGTATCGATAATAATTAATAATTATTTATTCAGTAAGATTTCCCAAATAATATTTAATATACAGATCGACTCATAATTTTATTATATGTATAGATATAGATTATTCCACACATTTTCATCAACGGAAAAAATGATTTTCTTTATATATTTTTTTTAAATTAAGAGATCTATGCAGATTTTGGTTTGGAAATCGTGATTTATTTGTTTTTAGTGAAGCCTCAGTAACAATGTTTTAACCGTGTCTGCCGGTGGGGTAAGCTCGTCCCGTCAGAGGTTGGACGCGGGTTGAATTTAAATTATTCACCCTGTACAGGAGATTTTAGTGAATTTATGAATAAAATTTACTCTCTACAGATTTTTTTGCATTTATGGAATAAGCTTTTTTATTATTACTAATACTAGTAAACTATCGGTCCTGACGGCCTCGTTGGTTAAGTTGGGTTCGAGTTCCGATTCAGGTAAGAAATATACTGGGTTTATCATCAGAAAACATCTATAGCATACTCGTAGAGTTAGAATGTTTGCGGTGACCGACAGTTAAGCGTGCTCTCTTAGGTACGGAGATGTGAAATCTCCGTACCTAAGAGAGCACGCTTAACTGTCGGTCCTGTGTCATATATACATATAATATATTACCAGACGTGTCAAGTTGTTCTCCCTTCGGAATATGAGAACTTATTTCTCAAAAAAAAAATACAATTCACTTTAAGTATTTAAGAAAAAAAGATACATCTTAATAGTAAATGCTTATATACAAGTGGTACACAAAACTTTATTTTTTATTACTATCTGTGCAGACAAATAAAATTGAAGTGTCTGTTTATAATGAGAAAATAACAGCTTACTAAATGCATATGAAATTATATACGGTAGTTATAAGAAAAAAACACAACTTTTTCATTTTTGTCTGTCTGTTTGTTCCGACTAATCTCCGAAACGGCTGGATTGATTCTGACGGAACTTTCACTGGCAGATAGCTGAAGTTATAAGGAGTAACTTAGGTTGCTATTGTTTTAGAAAAAGTATTAAGGTTCCGCTCGCCCGAGCGAAGCAAGTGTAAGTAAAATATATTCGCAGGCTATGTTACGTATAATTTTTGCGGTTGCAATAACAAATATGTTGGGACTTGGAAAATTAACACACAGCACCATCTAGTTCCATGGTAAGCTACGAGGCTTGTGCTATGGATAACAGATAGTTGATACACTACTCATACACATACATATTATAAAATATATAAACACCCATGACTGGAGTACAAACATTCGTGTTCATCACACAAATGAATCCCAGCGGGACTCGAACCCGCAACCGCTGGCACAGCAAATAGGGTCACTATAAATCGAGCCAAACATGTCAAATATATATTGTATAATTTTTGTTTAATATACCATAATATAACATGTATATTATAGCAGCAGAATTCTAGGGAACTTTACTTGCATTTAGCTATTTTTCCCCGCAATAAAGTGCGAACACTACAAGATACAGCTAGTTTTATTTTAAAAAGGCTCGAGAAATCTACTTCTGCGAATGAAATGAAAGAAAATGGGGCAAAATAAAGCGTTTAACTTTTAAGCACACTTCATCTACGAGTCGACGTTTAAAACAAAGAAATATTTAACCTTGAAACAAAACGAGCCTAGAGAATACTAGTTTTCCACTTAAAATCTAACTATAACCCACTTTTCTCATACTGACTTACTTTTTATAACTTTGAAAATGCATTCATGCACACAAACTATCTTTCACGTCCAAGACTTCGGTTCTAATGTAAGCTTTTATGTCTCTATAAAGGTATATTTTTTCAATTTGTTCGTGATGAATAGTGGTTTTTATATTATATTCTTTTGTAATCAAATGTCAGGTTTATGCATTTGTAAGTCATGGGTTCGAATTCCGAGCTGGATTAATATTTGGCGAGAAATTTTCTGTTGCAGCACAACGTTTAAAAGTGACTTTTACTCACGTGCCCAATGCACAAAAAAGCGTTTCTATGATCAAATTGACCTCTCGTCCAATCACAAATTGATCTAATTGCAAACGATTGATTGGACTATGAGAGTTAGGAAACATCTATGTTTATACAATTTTTGTATTTGCTCAATACCCCTCATATTTCCTTCGTTCTCTAAATCCCATATCTCTCTTCAACAAACACCACAGAGAAACTCATTGTAATAAATTACTAGCAGAAACCGCGGCTTCGCTCGCGCTAAAACTACAAAAAAATCTCTAAACAAATAGTTTCATACAAGCTTTCATTCCTATTTTACCCTCTTATGGGATGAATTTCGAAAAAAGCTAAAACACGTATTTATTTAATTGTATTGAAGAGCATTAATACCAAGTTTCAAGTAATTCTGATCATAAATAATTTTTAGCCTATGTCACTCTAGCTCTCCAATTATCTTCACACAAAAAATTACGCCAATCCATCAATCTGTTTTGACGTGAAAGAAGGACAAATAAACAAACAAACACACTTTCACATTTATAATATTAAGTATGGATATTACTCGTAAGATCTTCTATGTTCATTGTTTTAGTTGCAATTTAGTAAGAAAGTAGCCATTTCAGCTACTACATTAGTGGAAGATAGTTAAATCGGGTGTAGTTGAAAGCATTCAAGTACACTTAAAGCTTGGCGTTAGAAACTTTGCCATGTGTGAGAATGTAAATGAGACGTCTTTTATACGTCTATCCATATAATAATATCATTTTCTTGCAAGCATTTCTTGAATGGAGTGTATTTTGCATACTCTGTCTACGGAGAAATAGGTACTTTACGTACATTTATACAACTAGCGACTCACCCTTGCTTCACTTGGGTTCGTCCGTAGGTTGTTTCCCCATACAAATATTCATCCCCATTTTCAAATGTATCAAATCAATCAAATGTTTCAGTGTATCAAAAAATACACATTTCTTTTATTGCTTTAGTTATAACAATCTATCAGATTTTTCAGCTATCTACCAAAATCAAATGATAACTGTAAAAATAAAGACAGTTACTTTGTCGCCATTTTCACAATTTAATGTTTCTAATATATAATTTTGTTATTTCATTTAAGCAATTAAATTAGACATTCAAAAATAACTCTCGTTAATGAGTTTTGCAAAGAAATTATTTTTTTTTCATCTATCCCTGTCGAGTTTTAATTAAAATTTGCTTCAACAAATTTAATCAAATTGCTCTTTGTTAGCAATTGTCTGTGACACAGGATGACGCAATCATTTTAATTTTATATAATCTGTCAAATTTGAAGGGGATTTCGCGCACCCAAGGTTCCAAGGTACTATCAGCTACAGCTACAAATGACTTGATACCGACCGAATATGACCGAATTCATGGTGATAGAGGAGGGATACCAAATGGTTACCGAACCTCCTCCTCCAACCAACATAAAGTTTCTCCGACACAGTTCACTACCCCTATATACCTCATATAGGGCTTCCAGATATGCGAGCAGCATGATAGGTACAAATGAACTACGCAATATAAACTATAAAAGATACATTACAATATATTAGAGTTGAAAGTTAAATTCAAGTTATTTATCTAATAATGGTATACAAACTTAAAAACTTCAAAACTATCGAGAAGAAATGCTAAAATTAATTTAACACATATTCAGACCTTTTTAACGTCCCACTGTTGGGCACGGGCTTGCTTTCAATACGAGATTAATCAGGCCATAGTCCACCACGCTGGCCAAGTGCGGATTAGTGGACTTCACATGTCTTTCAAAAACTCGCTAGGTTAACTTAGACATGCAGGTTTCATCACTATGTTTTTCTTCACCTTAACACAAAATATGGTAATAATATTGGAAATGATTCGTACATGAAAATATCGAAAGTGGGAGACCCGGGATTTGAACCCGCTTCACTCGATTTCCCAAGTGAGCGCATTACCATTGAGCTACCACCGCCTTTAATTTAACATACCTAGCCTCAATTATTACCCTTAAAATCTAATATCGCAGTATCTTCTACAGTATATATATATATATATATATATATATAGTACCTGGGCGACCGAGCTTTGCTCGGAGTTTTTGGCCAAAAAAAAAACAAACTAAGAATTTGAATAAATACAAAAAAAAAAAACAAAATTAAAAACTTTGTGTCCGACCGGGATACGAACCCAGACACCTGTGGTTGTCAAACATGCGTATTGGCCGCTTGACCATAATGCTTATGTCTGAGCGTGCGAAATTATCGAATATAATATTTTGCGTGGAATAATGCAAAAGAAATCATAATAATAATAAAGCTTTATTTATTGTATACATGCTTACTTATAATTTTAAATTATAATTACTCTTACTTAATTAACAATTTTTAACATTGTATTTTAACAAATCATATTTATAACTTATTTGATTATACTTAATTTAACTTCAATTTTTGGTTAGGGACTATTTATTAACTTATAATTTTTAACTAATAATTTTGTAATCTGGAATTAAATTATTTTAAAAATCTTTAATATTATTTGAAATGATATTGTATATATATAAATTATCATTAATAAATAAATAAACAATCACAATAAATTAAATAATTCAATTGAGTAAATACTAAACATTTCACAATAATAAATATAAATAAAATTTCTTTCCATACATTAATTCTGACAATAGTTATAAATTAGGTATTTAATTTCATAATTAAATGTATTTATTTAGTAAATGTCTTTTTCATGTATAGACCCCTCTCGGTTAAAAGCCTTCTCCAAAGTAGTCCTGCATAGAGCTCTCCGTTGGAGATTATGCTTGTATGATTGCAAAGGGTTTCTTTTCAAATTTTGTTTCCAATATATAATTTGTTTCTGATATGCCTATAAAGTTTATAATTTTATCTTTGTGTTCTTTTGATTTGTTGTAGGAAATGCTGCTTTTAATTCTAGAAGTTTTACTGGTGAAGATATGTATACCTTTGTTCATTGTATGTCTGTTTTTCTTTGGACGGTTACGGTTGAACTCCCCCACAGTGACCGGCCGTACTGAGGGATAAAGATGAGGAGGTTCCTACTGTGTTTAATATACTGTATATTGCTGTGTTGTTTTTAGTTGTTCCTGGTTATCATTTGTGTGGTTGAAAGTTAATTTTGGTTTTTATAATATAAAGTCTTTAATATTAGCAGGTTTGGTTTTCTTTGTATGTTGTTTATTTGTTAGTTTTTGTTTATAATTGAGGTAAGGCGTTTTTGAAGATACAGGCAGACTTCTTTTATTTGAGTATTGGCGAGAAGTGTTCTTATTATTATCCACAATAATTAGTTTGTCATATTTAATGAAAGCTGTTTTGCCAAGGTCTTTTTCTTTATCTTCAGTTGGGCTTGTAACTCCTTGCGTTTGTTTAAGACTTTATTTTTTCCTCTAGTTCATGATAGGATTTTTTACCTTTTTCTACTCCGAACATAACCAAGTTCTTGCGCCTAATATGTCTTTCTAAATTATTTATTGAGGTACTTTGTTCCTGGATTTTTTTCTCAAGAACTTCAATTTTTATTTCTAAGTGTTTAAATTTCTCATTTAAGTATATTATTGTTGATTGTATTTTTAATGTCTTCTTTCATTTCTAAGATTTCTGTTCTCTGCTGTCTTATTTCTTGTTGTATGTTTATTAGCAACTTTTTTATGTCCTCCATCTTAAGTGTGAAGACGGAAGTAGAAAAGCTGATTGAAAAAGAGCACCAATTACACCTAGTTGAATTGCAATTTTATACAGAGTATTAGTTTGAGGTTATAAACTTGTTTTAATATTTTACGCTTCCACTTCACAAATTATTTTGTTTTATTGTCATCACACATAGAAAATATGGTTTTGCACTGATAGTATCTATATGTTATGTTTGTCACTTTTGTATTTGTTTGGTAGGTGAATTTTTAAAAGCTCATTTGTTCTTCATCACATCTAGACTTGGTGATGTTTACATATTGCCCATAGATTTTATCGATTAAAATTTCTTAAAATTATTATTAAATTAATTAAAATTTAGAATTTTTCTTTAGACTATTTCCACTTAAATATTTTAAACTTGATGTAAATACGGACACGATATTGACAGTTGCACAGTGGCGCCTCCCACCCACCAGAAGTGACAACTGACAATGCAAAAATTATGAAAATGCAAAAGAAAACCGCATGAAAATTCGAAAACACGCGTTTTTCCAGACATAAGACTAATCTAGATCGATTTATCACCCCCGAAACCCTTTGTATACTAAATTTCATGAAAATCGTTGGAGCCGTTTTCGAGATTCAGATTATATATTGATATATATATACATATATATATATACAAGAATAGCTCGTTTAAATATATAAGATATATATTTCAGTCCCATCATGACGTGCTGCAGTGAATTAAAATACACGCTAACATGCACTTTGCTGTAACCTACTCTGAACTGGGGCATCAAAACATGAGCTGTTAGGCTTCAACCACATTGTGCAGATATAATATCGTAAGGTTTGTTTATTTGTTTGAGCATACCAAGTTAGTCTGTTAGTTTAACTGGTAACTTCATGTAATACTCGTATTTGTGTTCGTGTATGTAAATTCCGCTAATAATTCCTAAGATATGTTTTGAATTTGTGGAGGCGTATGTTCCCAGCTATATTAGAACTGGATGGCATTGGCTTTCTGAATTGGAGGAACTAATAACATTTCGTCATACTAATATCATAAATGTGAAGGTTTATGAGTATAGGTGGATGTTTGTAACTCTTTCACGCAAAAACCACTAAACAAATTTTAATGAAACATTACAGTAAGCTTTTATAACAGAGTTACGCATTGGTTAACTGGTCGACGTAGCTAGGGCCGACCTCGGCACCACACCCAACAAATAATAATAATAATACGCATTGGTTATATTTTTAAAGATATAGTAATACATTATCGATATAAGGTTCCTTGCTTTAAAAAACCCCTAAGCTATCTCTTTGCTATCTTTCTAACTTGCCAGAGGAATATGTATACTTTTATTTTTCAATTTTTTTTATCACTATCCCTTGGAAACCACCAAAATCAAAGGGGGCTATAAAGAACGAAAGTGTTCCTCCTTACCACTACAACAATCCGGTGTGAAATTGAACAATATAAAACTACTTCCAACATTTTTGATTGATGATAATAATAAAGCTCGTCAATAGCTACTAAGCAAAAAAAAAAGAAAATCATTTGACAAACAGAGAAGAAAAAACCAAATTCTTAGGTTTTACATATTAGTATACTCTTACATTGCAGTTTTTGTATTTTTTCTCAGAAATGAGATATTTTCTCACGGTACAAAGTATCCTATATGTTGACCCGGATAACAAGCTATCACCATACCAAATTTCATCAAAATCCGTCCAGTGGTTTTTCTGTGATGCGATAACAGACAGACAGACGGACAAAAATTCTAAAAATTATAGATTCGGCCTCTATATCGATAATAATGTTCATTTCAATAAGATTTTCCAAAAAATATTTCATGTACAGATTCGGCTTAGTTAGAATTTTATTATATGTATAGACGAAGTAGGTAAGTATTTTAGTATATAAATGAAAATGCAAAAATATAGCTTTCGTGTGTAAAAGCTTAAAAATTGCCGAGAACTAAATAAGGCTGATTAGAACATTTTGCAGCGCCAGTTTTACGGCGTGACTTACCTACAAGTACGTACACTACCCGTCTTCAGTGTGCTGTTTCGTTAAACGTAAAATGATTATATAATATGTTTCAATCTGTTAAAATTTTCAATTAAAGCTTTTTAAATTAACTAAGCTATTTACGATGGTGATTTTTTCAGTTGGTTCAAAGTCAAGTGTTATAAAGATTTTCTAAAAAAAATTTTTTTTTTTTTGCACTATTTATATTACTACTATTTCTGTATTAGCGGACTCGATAAATAGACGTCCTGTCACAGATCTCCTGTAGTCGAAAAATTATAGAAAATCCGGATTTCCATAACGGCTTTTCTGGTCCTAACTGTAACTAAGAACTATCCAAGTGGCCCTATTAGCGATAAGTCCACAATCTTTTCGTTTATTAGGGAAAGAATTACAAACACGTGTACACCGGAATTTTATATATAATGATAACACTGCGATGTTTATTAAAATGTTTAGTAATTTGCTTTCAATGCGCTTTATAATAAGTTCAAAATCTCTGCGCTTTGTAGACTTGTTTTTGGGATTCTTATCTTCATTCTATATTCTAATGTCTAGAACTACTGAATAAATTTGGATGCAACTTTACAATTGAGAACTGATATTTTCTAGAAAGATTAGTATGTTTTATGTGTTTATTTAATAAAAATTGCCATAGACGGTAGACCATACAAGAGCTAAACATTGGCGGTAATAATATCGACTCCAAGTCCTCCTATGTAAACTTGGAGTGTTTTAAATAAAACTATCTTTTTGGATTATTTCGCGGATTTATTTTGATTTTTGGTTCCCGACGTTTCGAATGCTTTACAGCATCCATGGTCACGGGAGAGACTGAGGTTATAGACGTCTCAAACACATACTTGTTACAGACAGTGCCTACCCACAATTTTACAAAAATGATTTCAAAAGTTCAAAAAATGCCAATAAAGTACCTTACAATATTTGTTGATTTTTATTTCTAAACATTTTCATTTTTTTAATAAGTATTATAATTAAATATAGCAATATTATTTATTTAATTTTAGCTGTTGTTATTATATAATAACATCCGACATATGTCGGGAACCAAAAATCAAAATAAATCCGCGAAATAATCCGAAAAGGTAGTTTTATTTAAAGTATCAAATATTCGCGTAAATCTAAGAAAGTATTAAACTTTGAGTAATTTTACAAAATAGGCCACATATCAACGTTATTTACGTATGGATATTATTTCAAAATCGTTGGCAATATTTAATAAAGTATTTTTTTATGTTGTTACAGACCGCGAGTGTCCTGAGCTAGAACAGCCAGAGTTAGGAGAAGATTCGCTTACCGTCACCCTTACTGGGAGGCTGTTTGGTGATAAGTTAGTAGAAAGTCCAGAAGAAAAATTCCAAATATTAAAAACTAGCGACTCACCCTCGCTTCGCTCGGGTTCGGGCTTGATTCCTCATACAAACTCTCATCCCCATTTCCACCCCCTTAAGGGACGATTTCCGGGATAAAAAGTATGCTATGTCCTTCCCAGAGTCTCAAACTATATTCTTACCAAATTTCATCTAAATCGGTTCAGTAGATCCAGAGATTACCCCCTACAACGTCACAAACTCACAAACTTTACCTCTTTATAATATTAATATAGATAGATATTTACATAAGTAAATAACTATAATTACTATTGAGCTAAAAAGGTACATTTTTTCAGATTTCAAAGTAACTAAATGTAATTTTTCTAGCACTTACGATTTCTTATTGAAATCTAGTAATTTTTATTGTAATTTGTCATTTTGATGGCCAAATTTAATAGAAATCACAATCCCTTGTAGCATTACATATTCAATTGACGAAGATATGGCATAATGAACACCTAAAAAAAACACACCTTGAAATTTGTTAGTTCTAAAAAAATCTAATTTAAACATAAATTCATAAAAATAAAATAAAAATTGTATTTAAATGACAAATACAAACGCTATATTAAAAAAAAAACCTATAATAATTAACAAAGTTCGCCCTGAAAAAACTTACTGGAGCTTTAATTACAAATGAGTTTTAATAAAAACGAATAAAAGAATGTCAAATATTACATTTTTCAGCGAATATTTTATAAATGAGACTTAAGATATTAAAAGAATAAGAATTTAATTAATATTATTATTAATTTAACTTAGCTACATAGCATAATTATTGTTCTATTGATCTATACTAGTATTATAAAGAGGTAAAGTTTGTGAGTTTGTGACGTTGTAGGGGGTAACCTCTGGATCTACTAAACCGAATTACATGAAATTTGGTAAGAAGATAGTTAGAGACCCTGGAAAGGACGTAAGATAGTTTTTATCCCTTAAATCATGTATTAAGAGGATGAAAATTGGGATGAAAGTTTGTATATGGAAGCAATCTATAGGGTCGAACCCGAGCGAGAGGGTGAGTCGCTAGTTCTTCTTATAAACATTTATAGGGACTGCTCACTTTGTCTCTTTATACGCGATTAAATACAAAAACATTGTGTATAATCATGCAACTTAAATATCTCCTTCTTGTTGAAGTCAAAAGTAACCTTAGATACCAATAAAGAGAATAAAAATAATTATTAATAAATATGAAAATTCTCAGAGCTGTATACTCCTGTCCTCACGGCTACCACGTCGTAGGCCTGCAGTCCAGGAGTTGTCAAGCTGATGGCAAGTGGGCGGGACAAGCGCCAGCGTGCAAGAAGAATAGTAAGTTTTATATTTAAATTAGCGTCCCTAAGTATGGTTTTGCGAGACCGAGACCCGAGATAAAAAAGGCTTATTATATATTAGTGGCTCGCTTCGCTCGGGTTCGCCTCTAGACAAACAAAAATAAATCTACCCCACGGGAACCGTACATTTTTCCGAGATAAAAAGTAGCCTATTTGTTATTCTTATGTACGAACTATTTAATTGTAAAGTTTCATTAAAATCCAATCAGTAGTTTTTTGTGTACTAAGCTGTATAAGTTACTATAGTTTTTTTAACTATCCCACGGGAACTCTATAATTTTCCGGGATGAAAAGTATCTAATTGTTGATTGGGGATATAAGATACCACCGTGCTAAATTTCATTTAAATTGGTCCAATAGTTTCGAAAATTACAGTTACAAACAGACAAACGGACAGAGAAATAAAAAAACTAAAAAAAACTGGATTTGTTCTATTTCTCTTCTTTCACCCTCCTGACTCGGTTTTGAGCATTTTTTTCTATGTACAGACATTCGACCTCTACATTATTATTATTTGTACCAATCTTATGAACTGTTTTAATTCAAAAACGACAGATGTGAAAGCGATTCATCTTTCGCAACACGTAAAAGCCTTTTACTTTTATCCTAAAACGAGTAGCCATATAGTTTATTTATGTGCAGTTGCTTTATCTTTTACATACATAATAAAATTCTAACCGAGTCGAATTATGTATGTACATTAAATATTTTTTGAGAAATCGTACTTAAATAGTCATTATTATCGATACAGAGGCCGAAGCTATAGTTTTTCGAATTTTTGTCTTTGAACCGATTTTAACTAAATTTTGTATAGTGATAACTTAGTACTCGGGTAAACATTTAGGATACCTTTTACGACGGGCAAATTATTCATTCCCACGGGAAAATACAATGACTGGTTCTATCGAATTGTCCTCAGAAATTCATATGGCTAACGCTGGCTCAACCTTAAGAGATAGATCAAATCATTGTACAACAAAATTGTAAGCCTTAAAAAGGTCGATAGAAAAGTTCTCAATAGTATATCTCCTAAGGTACACTCGCTATAACTATTTTCATTATTATATATTACTGTTTTTATACGTTATTTATTCTATCTATAAATATAATAAAACCGTAGAGGTGGAATGTTTGTACATAGAAAAAAATGCTAAAAACCGAGTCAGTTATCTTCTTACATCCCGTAAGAAGAAAAATAGAACAAATCCAGATTTTTTTCATTTTTTTGTTTCTCTGTCTGTTTGTTTGTTTGTTCGGGCTAATCTCCAAAACTATTGGACCGATTTAAATGAAATTTTGCATGGTCATACCTTATATCCCCGGTCAACATGTAAGATACTTTTCATTCCAGAAAATTAAAGCATTCCCGTTGGATAGTTAATAAGCTATTGTAATTTTAATTTATTAATATTTTTATTTTAATTGTAATTTATTAATATTTTTATTTTATTGTATTTTTTTTTCTTTAGTATTTTTTTTGTGTATTTTATATATTTGTTTGTACGTATTTATTTATTTATATTTTATAATATATTTACAGTCTATTATTACTTTATTTTGCATACAAAATGTATGGAGATAATAGCTTGAACGATTCTTTTCTATCACTTTCCTCTAACTCTGAAGGTCCCAGCAGCAATGACAGCTTTTGTAGTATCCCTGCCCTTAATGATACACTTGATTCGCATTTCTCAGATGCTCTGAAAACTTTTAACTTAATTCATATTAATGCACAGAGTATTCCAGCACACTATCCTGATATGTTATCTAGTTTTGACAATAAAAATATTCACGCTATCCTAGTTTCCGAATCGTGGCTTAAGCCGTGTCTACCGTCAACTTCTTACGGACTCCCAGGATTTCATTTGATTAGAAATGATCGTATTGGAAGATGTGGTGGTGGTGTAGCCATATACCTGCGTTCCCATATTCCCTTTTCCATAATTGACTTGTCTCAATCACACGGCAACGCAGAGGCTGAACACATGTTTATTGAAATTATTTTCTCAAATGCTAAAATACTCCTTGGTGTGTACTACAATCCTAGTATAACAATTGATTATTTCTCTTCATTTGAAATCCTGTTAGACAAGTATAGACCTCTTTACGACCATACTCTGTTGATGGGAGATTTTAATACTTGTCTCTTAAAGAATGACAACCGGGCAAGCCGCCTTCGTGATGTAGTAGATGGAGCCAATTTAAATATACTTCCATTACGTCCTACTCATAAGTTTCCAAATTGCTGTCCCTCGCTCCTTGACCTAATTATCGTTTCTTCCACTGACCACGTAATTAAACATGGTCAGTGCTCTGCTCCAGAGTTTTCATATCATGACCTTCTCTACTTATCTTATAAACTAAAGCCGCCAAAAGCAAAATCAAGGGTTCTTCTGCAGCGCAATTTTGCTAGTATGGATGTAGAACGCCTACGAGAAGACGCTGAACGGATTGACTGGTCGGTTGTTTCAAAAGCAAAGACCATTGATGAACAATTGTCCATATTCACGTCACTTTTAACTGGACTTTACGATATTCATGCTCCTGTTCGACCTGTCCGAATGAAGCATCTCCCGGCTCCTTGGCTTACCCCAGAGATTAAAAAACTGCAGGTGAAAAAGTACATGGCTAAATCGAAGTTTGCAGCAAATCCTAGTGATAACAATAAAAGGAAATACATCAAGGCCCGGAATCGTTGCAATATGGTGTGTAGAGATAGTCAACGACGCCATATCCATAAATCTGTAATCGACGAAGATGATTCAGAAAAATCTGGAATTTTCTTAAATCTATTGGAGTAGGAAAGGCACAACAATGTATCAATCCCCTTAATATCGACTTAAATTTGTTAAATCAGCATTTCTCACTTTCTGGTACTATAGATAGTACAAACAAATTAAATACAATTAATCAACTTTCACTTTTACCTACTCCTGATATTCCGTATTTTTCATTTAGTCAATTTTCCATTAGTGATGTTAAGAGAAACATTTTGACCATAAAATCTAACGCGGTGGGCGCGGACAGCATTAGTCGTAAAATGATTGTTCCTGTTCTTGACTTAATAGCTCCTACAATTACATCAATTTTAAATTCCTCCTTACTTTCCCATAAGTTTCCTACTGCCTGGAAAGATGGTCAAGTAATTCCCATTCCAAAAAAGTCTAATCCATCTTCTTTTGCTGACTACCGTCCTATATCCATTCTCCCTTTCCTATCGAAAGTACTGGAGCGTCTTGTGCATCGACAGTTAAGCACGTTTCTTTTTAATCATAATCTTTTAAACTCCTTTCAATCCGGATTCCGCATCGGTCATAGTACGACTACTGCATTGGTCAAAATCACTGATGATATTAGAGAGGGTATGGACAGTCAGAAGGTTACCGTGATGGTACTATTAGACTTCAGTAATGCCTTTAACACTGTTGATTTTGATATACTAATTGCCATATTAACTTCTCTTAACATATCTCCTGAGGTGATTGACTGGTTTCGTAGTTACTTGTGTGGCCGCCGGCAGCGTATACGAATTGAGGATTCCTTTTCTGATTGGAATACGATTAATGCCGGTGTCCCACAAGGTGGCGTGTTGTCTCCTCTCCTGTTTTCAATTTTCATTAATTCTATTTGCCATCAAATTTCTTCTCTCTACCACCTATATGCCGACGACCTACAAATTTACGCAACCACATCTCTATCAGACTTACCTCATACAGTTAATTTAATTAATAATGATCTCGCGAGAATCTCTGCTTGGAGTAAATCATATGGCCTTGATATTAACCCTATTAAATCGCAAGCTATTATAATAGGCAGCCAGAAACTGCATTCAAAAATTACTCGGTCATTGATACCATCGGTGATGTTAAACGATGTTGAAATTACTTTTACCGAAACAGTAAAAAACCTAGGAATCATTTTTGACCAGCATTTATCCTGGGGGCCACAGGTAAGTGTACTGAGCCGCAAGATGTTTGGAGCTGTTTCCTCCCTTCGCAGGTTGAGAAATTTTCTGCCCGTACCTACTAAAATTGCGCTGGCAAATTCACTTTTATTACCAATACTTGATTATGCTGATATTTGTTTTCTTGACCTTAAAGAGGAGCACCTGAATCGACTTGAGCGCCTTCAAAATCTTTGCATACGGTTCATATTCGGTCTCCGTAAATATGACCACGTTTCTCACTTTCGCAAAAAGCTCAAGTGGCTCCCAATCCGCTTTCGCAGGAATACTCACATACTTCATCTCCTCTACTGCGTGCTGTTTAATCCTTCTACCCCTTCCTATCTCAAAGAGCGTTTCGAGCTTCTAAGGAATTCTCATACTCGTTCCCTGCGTTCTAGTGAAACGCTTATCCTCAAAATTCCTTCTCACTCCTCTTGTTTTCTTACCAACTCCTTTTCTGTGAAAGCTGCACGTCTATGGAACTCTTTACCAGTACACATCAGACGGGCTGATAATTTGGACAAGTTTAAGACGATGTTAAAATCGCATTATTTATCTCTTTAGTTTGTCTTACTATAATATATTATGTACAATATATTTGATATTATATGTATATTGTATGTATTTATTTGAAACACTGCTTGTATGCATATATGTTTGTAAGTATGTATTTATGTGTGTATGTATGTATTTGTGTATGTATGTATGTATGTTTGTATTTATGTATGTATGTATGTATGTATGTATGTATGTATGTATGTATGTATGTATGTATGTATATATGTATGTGTATAAGTATGTATTTATACAAGTACACCGCCTACCATTTTTGTATACTGATTCCTCTACCCTAAGGTTGCCTGGAAGAGATCGCTTTTAGCGATAAGGCCGCCTGCTGTGCATCTTTTTATTGTTATGTATTTCACTTTTTTATTTATTTTCTTGTGTGGTGTGCAATAAAGTGTTCATTATTATTATTATTATTAATTTATACAGCTTAGTACACAACAACTTATGCACCTAATTTAGTAAAATTTAACATTCTGATACCCTATATTGCCGGTCAAACGTCTACAACAGGTTACTTTTCATCCCAGAAAAATAAACGGTTCCCGTGGGAACTAATAGATCTCTATTAGTGTTTTTCTAGAGGCGAACCCGAGCGAAGCCAGGGTGAGCCGCTAGTCCTTAATAAAAATGATATTAAATGCAAGAAGTTTTTTTTTTTATTTGAGTTTAATTTCCAAAGTTTAAAAATAATAATAAAAACTCTTTTTTGCACACACAAAAAGAAGACAAAAACAAAACATTAACAGGAAAAACAATTATAAATTAAGTTTAAACATATATTTCCAATTCAAATATAGTATTTCATTCAATATTTGCCATCCATCTAATATATTCTGGTGTAACGATTCTTTCTGTACTAATTATCGTGATATTGCATCGAAGTGGAGATATTAATTATGAAATCCCAAGAGGTAGTTCAGACAGCAATCAATTGTCTCTCGGGAATCATTATTTAGTGGTTGATTCGCTGATCCTTCTTTATATCTATGTATATTGTATATCTATATTCTATCTGTAGGTAACACTAGTTTGACCTACCGTTCTGTGGTACATCGACAAAAAGTATTATATGTTTTAATACAAGGTATAGGATATTTGCGCAAGCGAACCTAGAAGACCCCATTGCACTGCGAGGACAGGTTTCCCATAGGTTTTAGTGAAAAGAAGTATCACAGTCCCCTGCCTATTGACGGTCAGCAGGTACCCCATGATGGGTTTCCCATGCGGTATTACTAAAAGATATAATCTATGTTCATTCCAAAATTCACTTAATTCCGTTAAACCATTGCAACGTGAAGATGCAACAAACAAACATATACACATACACACATAATATACTATTTTTAGGAACCAGAAGTGAAATTGAAAAAAAAACAAAACAATAACAACTACTTACACAAATTTATACTTTTAAATAGAAATTTTAAACTAAATCAGTTACAAAAAATAACAGAGATCTTATGTATTAACAATTTAAAGGAAAACAAATCTAAATTCTTAATTACAAATAAAAATAAAAAGGCAGGTTGACTTTCCAAATGGACAAGGGTTTCCCCTATACTTGTTGACAGTACACGAAAAATCTCCCGAATGAAGCGCGCACAAGCTTATATAGACTCGTAGACGCCACCACTACTTGTCATCCCTTCCATGATGACGTCTCCTCACCATTCTTCCAATACTATATTATTAGTTTAATAGAATAAGCCAAATTTATTTCTTTCGAAAGCTAACTACTAAGAAGAAAGCCTTTGGAAATAAGCATTTATAAAATTTCTAAGAGTAATGTGTATCCAACACATTAAAAAGTTCTAATTGTTTAAACACAAATTCGAACTTACGCACACAACATGAAGTACTTTTTTTTTACGAAACATTTTCTTCTCAGTATACTGCCAAAAATTACCAATTAAAACTACTAATTACTGCGAAAAATTTTCTTCTCAGTATACTGCCTCCAGCCTCCAACAATTGAACACGCTCGTCACTCCGCTCTACCAGAGCAAGCTACATTCGACCTGGATGCCACGATTCAGTACAACTGCCACACAGGCTATGTAACCAATGGATTCCCTCGGGCTAAGTGCCTGGCTATTGAAGGACAAGCGTCTTGGTACGGACCGGATATTACTTGCGAACGTAAGTTGATAACATTTCACAAATTTGATTTTATTATAGGAAGTGACATTGCTTTCATTTGGCAAGATTTTTGTTCAATAACGTCATTAAAATATTATAAACTAAACTAGTGGAATCGTTAAGCAGACTTTGCCCTGCCGTAGAACTTTTTTAGTCGTTTCTAGACCTCGGCAATAACGCCATCTACCTTTTTTTAAATTTGGCTTCGCGCCTGGTCCGACCCCGAAGACGACCCCGGATAGCAGCAACAATGCTTAGCTATGTGCATTAAAATATAACCACATTCATATTTCCAGCCCGATCCTGCGGAGAACCAGGGGATGTCCCCCACGGTTGGGTGACAGCAGAATGCCACACCTACGCTTGCAGAGCTGTCGTGCAATGCGGTCAAGGTTTCGAGCTGGTCGGCAAACCAGACCGCTACTGTCAGGCTGAGGGAATCTGGACACCTAAAGAACTACCCACCTGTGTCCGTAAGTGACATAAATTAATTATACCTTGTATGGTTTTAGTGATGAGTCTAAATAATGTAGAGCTGTACAAAAACTGATGAAGGTTAGTTAAATTTTGTAAAATTATATACGGGACTCATGTTTGAAGTTGGTATATTTGATAATGTACTATTAATTAAGTTTAATATTTCCCTAATGGATAATTAGGCTCATCAATAAAACCCAATTTAAGACCTTACTGCGTTTGGCATTGCTTCGTGACAATGTAGTTGCCGATTTCAGTGTCGTTCATTTGGAATGTTGCATGGTTTTCGAATTCTCGTGAATCGTATATCTAAATGTTTTCGGTGACTAGTTGGCATGGCGCTTGGTATTTAAATATTATCATGGCTATCATCAGCAATATCATTGTCATGACGCAATTGGATCGGATCTCCCACTTGAATAATTTCTAATGATTTCTTGATCTATATAAACTATTTATATATACAGTTTTATCGAAACAGCTTATGTAATAATATTTTTTTTAATATTTTAACTTTATACGTTCTTTAACATCAATGGTATAAACAATTTTTTTATCTTCTGTAATACCTTCTCTTAAATTATTAATTTCATTTCTCATTTTATCAAAATATGGATATCCTATAAAAGCAAGTGGGACGTCCTAAGAAACTGAGTTATGATTAATAAATTTAAAATCGTTTTTTCTCCTTTCCTGCTGCTAAGAAGGAGATAAGGGGACAGTTTGAATTAATTGTGTAGTATTGTTACAAATATAGAATCGTTATTCTATAATGTTAGCGCAATCTTTCCAAAAAAAAACAAAATTTTCATGGCCATGGTAACCAAATTATGACAAATACCTTACTGCCTTTAGCCTAAAGTTATTGCTCCTTGTATGTAGATGGATTTATGATATTTGTAGATGAGGCTTCGATGTTGAATTTATTGTAAATTTCTTATCTCTTATATCCATTTCTTCTTGGAGTATCTCGAATTTACTGTGCTGTAGCGAAATAAAGGTAAAGAAAATATTATTGTTTTATTCAAATATCGCATGTGGCTTCCTTTTTTGTGCATGATTACACTTTAATACTAAAATTTTATTATTTATAATACTGGTTATCAACTTAGTCTTATGATTAATAATTGAAAGACTTACAGCATAAAGGGGTTGGAAATGGCGATCTTCATTAAGTCGCATTTAGGTAATGTTATTAGATTAATTATAATGTAGAGAGAGTTTAGAAATATTTGTGTGAAATAATTATATCATAATCAGAACTACTATCATGAATTTTACAACTGATGAAAACATCTAAAAAAAAATTAAATTATCAAATATTTCCGTAAATCCAAGAAAGTATTATAGAATCATAAGACTTAAAAAATGTTGTAATGAATGTTTAAAAAAGATTTTAAATAATGATTATTTAACAAAAATTACAATAAGCATATTTTCATTGAAAAAAGAAATAATACCCTCCGACAAATCTAGAAAGTAAATTTTCGTGCTGAAGACTGAGTCTTTTAAAACTAAGAGTCCGTTAAAGCGACGCGTGTCGCCATCTAGTGGTGACGCAGGTGCAGTGCCCACCACCTGAAGCCCCACGACATGGGAAAGCAGTATACACGTCCTGCGCATACAACTCCGTTGTATCATATGAATGCAAATATGGATATCGCCTTGTGGGTGATGCGACGAGGAGATGCGGTGCAGACAAAAAGTGGTCAGGAACTCAGCCTGTATGCAAGGGTAAGTTTGAGAAATCATAATAAATCAATTACATGCATTTAAATACAATAATTATAACTACTATACTCATCTGCATATTGTAAAAAATATATAAATATTTTTTTTTAAGTCCGTACGTATTTCCAGAAATCAATTGCGGACATCCAGGACAACTGTGGAATGGTTGGCTCGAAAATATATCATCGGGTACAGGATTAGGAGCATCCATTATATTTAGATGCCAAGATGGAATGAAGATGGAGGGCAATGGATCTGCTATATGTCAAAGTGATGGAACTTGGAGTCATCCTTTACCACAATGTTTAGGTAACGTGTCCCAAAACAAATTTTAATGTACTCGTTCTTTGCGTATCTTCGCAATATCATTATTTTTTCATGAATAAATTAGTATAATAGTTTTCTTAATGAAAACTTAACTTCATTTTTTGCTCTTTACTTTTCAGCACCATGTGTAGTTCCACATGTATCACAAGGAAAAGTCGTGTTAATGGAAAATAGGACAGGAGAAAACGATACACAGGAACACACTCAAATAGTTGGAAGCTCATCAATGGTGCAACATGGTATTGTATTTTTAATAATGGTAGCTTTAATATTTGTTGTGAACAATATTTGTGTTGGCAGTAAAACCAATAAGAAATTAAAAAGTAAGATAATTAATCATTTCGTTTTCTCTGCTCAAAAGTATGTTTTTATTTGACTTTCATTATAAAATTGAATGCATTTCAGGTGAGATGATTCTTGTTGACTGTGAAAAAAACTATGAATTTCCGTCCAATAACGTTGCTGTTACGTGCAATAATGGAACTTGGACTCAGATACCAAGATGTCAACCAGCGAGGTAAGCTACTGCAATATATCCAATAGCTCTCTTTTTACCAAAATATATGAAATATTTTTGATCAATAACTATTTTCTGTTTAAAGGTGTAAAAAAATGCCCAAATTCCCTCGCCACGGTATGGTTGTAGCGCCTAAAACAGAACATGGTATGAAAGCACGATTCCGATGTAAAGACGGATTTGAATTGAAAGGCAACCCAATTGTTGTTTGTTCATTTGGCGTTTGGAGTGGTGAGACTCCAAAGTGTGAAGAAGGTATGGAATTATCAGTATATGTCAACTCATCTGTGAGATAAGTGATGTTTTTAGATAAGCCTAAAATTAGCGCGAATATTATTATGATGTTTCCGTCAAGGGCTTGATGAATAGTATCTAGATTTATGCCTGTTAAGAATTTCCAGGAAATTAAATGCCAACTGATACATACAACTGATACGACATGATCGTAATACTGAACATAAAACAGTTTTTATTTTCATTACAGTATTCTGTCCATTCCCTGGTTATATAGAAAATGGAAAAGTTCTTCTTGTAGGTAACATGGGGTTATACGATTACCGTCCATATGTTAAAAAGGTAGCTATTATATTCTTATCATTTTTTCCATTTTTGATAACTTTAATAAAAGCTTTTGGATAATATGTACAAAAATATATAAAGTGCTTCAATGCAAGCATCGCTTGTTTTTTTAATAAATATTTATAAAAAAATCACTCATAAAAACCTACAGGTACGTACTTACAGTACTGACTTTACAACAAATGTACAGGTCACGTGACTTACAGTCACGTGACCTGTACATTTGTTGTATAAACTCTATATTTAAAGCATAAAAATTAATAATTGTAAAACGTATAGTAAGAAAAAAAAAATAACATTTCCTTATTCAATATTATATTTATTTTAGGTAGTAAATAATAAACAAATTATGTACGAATGTGAGAAAGGTTACGTATTGTCGGAAGGGCCACCGGGAGCTACTTGTGTTGGTGGTCACTGGAGTCCGAGAGAGCTCCCTAAGTAAGGCATACATATAAATTTTAATACTTATACAAATATCTATACTTGTAATTAACACGAAAAATAATTAATTCTTAAAAATGTTTTAACCTGTAGATGTACACTTTATCAACACCCACGTATAAGATGGAGTCGGCGACGTAGATCTATTTCGGAATCAGAATTGCGACATAAAAGATCCACGTATTTACGCCAGTATTATAACAAAATACGAAGACAATCTGACCCTTCTCAAGAGCAAATGGATGAACTTTACGGCAAATATAATCATAATAATCAAAAACCAACACTACGCCATGCTAACTTTAAGCTTATGAAGAAATATGATGTAGATTTCGAAGAAGATGACGACATTATTGGTTCAGATGTACCTAGCGGAGAAAACTTTCCGACAGCTGTTTATACGGTATATAATATACAGGGAGAACCCATAGCACATAAGTTTTATTCTTACCAACCAGTTTACGAACCTGAAGATGATGATTTAGTTCACCGTGTGGATTCGTCTGAATATGAAGACTCAGAAGACCTAGAAAATGATTATCATATTACAATATTAAAAGGTGGAATGTTTCCAGACCATGAAGTTGAGACCAACGAAATATCAGAAAATATAAATAAATTAAAACATCAATACTTTGAAAGATATGTAGACAAGAGAAGAAAAAGATTTTTAAGTAATAAAAGTACCGAAAATGTTAAGACAGACATTGATTTTGAACTAAATGCCACTGAAAGTAACGTACAATCAATAACACAAGTAAAAAAAGACGCTAAGTCAAGACATAAACGTGACATAAACGTAGAAGAGTTTGATACGCAAGTGTCAACTGTTAACTCTATCTCACAAGATCTAAAAATAACTAGTCACATTGATTCAGATCTACTTAAAGTAATTCCGTTACCAATATCTAAAAATATAACACGAGAAATAGGAGAGAAGGAAATAGCGGTTTTACCACTACAGTTTAAAAACACTAATTCTACAGAAGTGGAAAGAACCGATAAACGTGAAAAAAGAACGAGTAGAAAAACTGACAGGCTAAATCAAACAACAGCCAGTGTACCTAAAACGTAAGCAATACTTTTATTAAAAATATTGTTTTCCAATTTGTAATAAATTAACGAAATTTTAAATGTATACACAATTTGAAAATTGCAGAGGACGAGAAGGCAAAGGTGGTAGAAATAGACAACAATCACAGTCAAGTAGTGAGGATGACAAAAATCAAAGCGTTGAGACAAAGGACGGTAATGAAAATGGTAATAAAACCGAAAAAGGCAAAAAAGGTAGACCAAAGAGTCCGTGTGAAGCAATTGAAAGCGAACCTTATGTAAATATAGAAGTTGTTAAGTATGGGCGCGATCCGAATAATACTTTTAGCTCTGGTAATTATAGTTATAATTTTTTCATAATGAAATATTTTAACAGTATTACTTTACTTTCTTTTATATTATATAACAATTTTTAAAGGATTTAAAAATGTATAAAATCATGATATTTAACTGCCCTGGAATAATATTACAGGAACTATCGTCAGAGTCGCTTGTGGCAAGGGATATGTTCTTAATTTAGAGCCCAATGCAACGGCCAAATGTGTTCGAGGAAGGTGGAAACCAGAGAAACCCATATGTGAAATTCGTGAGTACACACAGCATCCTACAATTCGGAATGAAACCCAAAATCTTATTGTCATGCGCATGGATGTATGTCAAAAAATCACAATGGCCTATAAATTTTAATTACAAACGTTTCTTCCAGAATCATGTCATGTGCCCTCCACTGAATACGGAATATACACAATGTCACCAAGTAATGCGGGAAGCTTGGTTTCTGGACTAAATCAAGGTGATGAAAAGGAGTTAAATGAAACAGATCCTGTACCAAATGGTCAAGTGGTGCATTTTTCTTGCGAATATGGGTAAGAATAGTATTTTTTTGATATTGATGATAGATATGAGCCATAATGCTTTAAAGAAAGTATAAATTTAATATTATATAATATCTAGATATAACGTACAAGGACCTACAAATCTACGCTGCTGGCTCGGTGAATGGGCAGTAACTAGTATGCCAGAATGTGTTGCAGGTATCCAAAAATTTGAATATATGAATTTTCATTAGAATAAAACACATTGCAAATAAGAATATTCTAGACTTTGCAAACATCCACATACATATATTTTTGCACTCCTTTACTTACGAGCTTTTAGAATTTCATAAAATTAACACTACACATGTAAGTCCTACAGCACAAAATGAAATAATTGATCCAATATTATACACAATAGTATACGTATGATAATATACACTATTTAAGACCTCTCCCCTTACGCTTTCACATAATTTATGATTGGATTTGGCGTTCAATTTTTATAAATATTAGTTATGCTTTACGCATGACTAATATTCTCTCAAATTTAACCCACCAGCCCCGTGTGAGCTTCCAATCCTGCATGGTGCCACATATGAAGCAGGTTACAGAGCAGGTCTGACGGTAGCGCATGCGTCGTCAGTAAACATTGCATGTGAACTTGGACGGTCACCACCCGCTACATTAAACTGCCATTTGGGAAGATTGCAACCTACTGTACTCGATTTTTGTAGACCTTTAGGTTTGTATTGCCACTTGCATGACACCCACCATACTAAATGAGTTTATTAAGTAACTAGCGATTTAGTTTTAAAGATTAGTATAGATTTCTCAGAGATAAGATATTTTCCCGCAGTAAAAAAAGTAACTTCATCAAAATCTGTCCAGTGGTTTTCTCGTGATGCGTTCTCAGACAGGCAAACATATACACAGAAAATAATTCTAAAAACTATAGATTCAGCCTCTGTACCTCAAATAATGATTATTTCAATAAGATTTTCCAAAAAAAAAAATTATGTACAGATTCGACTCCGTTGGAATTTTATTATATGTATAGATAAATCAATTAATTGAATTTACCATTAGTCTTCTATTAACGAGTAGAACAAAATTATCTTAACAAGTTACTGCTAAAAATACGTAAAATATATAAAAAATTTCAGCTAATTTAAGTCGTCCACGACCAACGTCAGAATATCAGAGTGGTTCAGATATAGTTAGAGAAGACATCAGCGAATTGGAACCTGATTTGCAAGGAAAGGAGGTCGTAGAGTGTGGACCGCCGGCCAGGTAAAAGAATTTCCATGAAATACTTTTAACTATTATTGGAATATATAAAACTAAGAATATATTTTGCCTTATAAAATATTATATTTTTGATTTTTTTTAATAAGCTATATATATGTACATCAAATTATTAAAATTGAAAATAGCAAAGTTTTAAAGTGATTTTAATGAATTTTAGATAGGTATTAACTTTGTAGGCAAAATAGATTCGATACCTGTTATAAAATCTTTGTTGTAAGTAATTTTTATAAGTGCGCTTTCATTGTAGCTTTTGTGTGGGTATTTTTATTTTTACAATGGGCATTTTTATAAAAGTTACTAATATCGTTGTAAGAGCCCATTTGGAGCTTGTTTTCAATATCAAATTTGCGGTGAATTTAAATGTTTTAAATGAACACAAATTTAAAATGGTGCAATTAACTTGGTGTGCTTTAAACGCATTCACTTATTTAATTTCGTTTATTTTAAGTTTGCCTATTTTAGTAAATAAAAAAAGTGAGTTCAAATTGTGTTCAAACTTGAATTTGAACACAATTTGACATACTCACATGAAACCCAACAAAAGATGGGGAGCGACAAAAAAATAATATTTTTGCAAAGTCTGCGTTTCTTATTTGCTGGCTGGAAAGACTGAAGGGAACCCAGGCGTTCAGGGATGCCAAGCCCTGGTGAGAGCCTTCTAGGTTCGGACTTTTGCTTTTGTAACTTCATCATGTTTCTGATCATCATCATTCAATTCAATAGCTTCATCACTTTTATCTTTATCACTATCATCGGAAACGTCACTCTATTCGGTGACTTCTTTTAAAACTATTTAATTTCTTCAATAAAACTTTTACATACATTTGGTTTTCTAGATTTACTCTTTGACTCGATTCTATCGGTCTAACGATATCGAAATCCTCAGAAGGCAGGGCTTAGTTTAAAATGTTATATGCGTGAAATTAATCACTAATGAGACAGCTACATCGCTGTTTTTGGCTTTTTCCTTTCTGTCTTGGCCGAGCTTGCGTTATGTTGCGATTTTTTGGCGAATTAATAAGTATGATAGTGCATGCCGTTTAATCACAAATAAGGGGGATTTTTTTAATTTAATATTTTGACTCTACTTTACTGAACTGATTCATTTTTTTCTGATAGCGATAAATTGAAGCATTTTTAGTTTACCTTCCCAAATTCCAATTTTATTAGGGTGCAAGGAACTCTTATATATCGAGATGGATCAGAAGTAAATGAAACTGTTGAAGTTGATGGGTATCCTCATGGAACCGAAGTCACGTTTCGGTGTATTGCATCTATTATGGGAGAGAAGACTACTTGGAAGTTAATTTGTGAACAAGGAAACTGGGTCGGGAAAAGTTTTAACTGCGGTAAGTTTGTGTAATTTTAAACCGATACATTGATAGAGATTAAAAAATATTATATCAACATCAAAATTTTCCCTGTTATGTACTCTTATGAATTGATATATTTTGTATTTTTCACAGAAGACCTAGAAGCTCAAAGTGAAGAACTCCTTAGCAACAACAGTTGTACATTTCGCAATGAGGAACCCCATGTTGTATCCTTCTTCAATGATTTGGAAATTACCGAAACCGTCGATTTTCCACCGGGTTCAGTAATAATTTCAAGGTAAAAAATATATGTTTTTATTCAATGTCAGAATAGATCTACATATGTATAGAAGTATTACACTATTACACACGAATTTTGGCGTAAATGGATCAAATTGACACCTATTACTCAAATATTATATTATCTAATATAAATATATATCTTAAATCTATTCTAATAATTGATTTTTTTCAATTTGGGGCTAATAAAAATATAGTTCTTGATATAGTATAAAAAAATTTACAGATGTAGTGATGTTGGTAAATATGCAATGACTGGATCACAAGTGCGAAGATGTATCGGAGGTTCCTGGGACGGTGTGAAACCAACTTGCTTCGGGCTAAATCAAGAAAACGACTATGCTAGTAAGTCATAAACTTAATATATCATAGAGTAATATAGCATACAAGAAAAACTGCATGTTTCCAGAAATCATAAGATTAAAACATCCGAATTAAGTAAAATGAGCAAATCTACTAAAATAACCCGCTTCTTTAGTGTTTAGTTGTTTAAACAAGTAATACTTATTATTACAGTAGAGAGCTTTTTCTTCTATTTTAGAAATAAAGCTTTATTTCTAAGATTTACATATAAATATATCAAGATATAATTTTTTCCGGCTTAATAAAGTAAAATGTGTTTTTAATAACAGAATTGACATTTAAAAGACAATAATTCTGTATTAAATACTCTTTCGGTAAATTGGTCGTTTGGACAAATAAGCACTGAAGCAAAACATAAAAACTTTAAATTATTAAAATTTCCAGTGGAAAAACCGCCAACAATACTATTCAGACATTCCCAGGGACCAATTGCGCAAACGAACGACGGTAAACTATTAGTATATCCCGGAGCAGTTTTACATATGGAATGTTTATGGATGAGGAGGTTTGGTAACCCAAAATGGAATGTAACACATCATGATCCTGAGTAAGTATTTATTTACATATCATTATTTTATTTTTTAGATATTAGATTGTTTTGGTAGGCAGTGGTAACCCAGTGGTAATGCGCTCGCTGGAGAAACCAAGTGAAGCGGGTTCAGCACCTCTGATATTTTCATGTTCATGATATTTTCATTTCAACTTATCGTACGGTAAAGAAAAACATTGTAAGAGAACCTACATAGCTGAGAGAACTTAGCAAGTATTCGAAAGACGTGTAAAATCCGTCAACCCGTACTTGGCCAGCATAGTGGATTATGGCCTGATCCTCCTCGCATTTAAGGGGCCCAGCTGTGTAGAGTTAAAAAGGGCTGAATACAGATAGCTTTATCTCCATATTTATTTTTATATTATAACTGGTTTTAAATAAATATTACTTAATTTGATTACAAATATATCCATATTATTATCAGATCTGATAGAAAATATACAGAAGGTTGGACGACAGACCCTGGACGAGATAGTAGCTTAGAATATAGGCTTAGCATTATGAACGCTGTAAAAGAAGATTCTGGAATATATCGATGTGAAACACCAGCCCGACAGAGCCATCAAGTTGAAATTATTGTTGAAGGTATAGAATAACTTAAAACCTAATATTTGGTCAATAGTGCTAATAATAAGTCTAATTTATTGAAGTTCCTTTCATTCCATTTATTTGTAACATAAACTATTTACAATATGATAAAATTAGAAGGGCTATGTATTTTACCGTGATGAAAGCTCTTGATAATCAAAAGTTCTTTAATCAAGTCCTAGATAGCAAATGCTTTCTCTATGTGAAAATTCACCAATTGCTCTTTTTTTAATAGATTCATTATTACAACAGGCAAAATATTTTCAGATGTGCATTGCCCACCACTGCCGATCCGTCGAGGGCTCGTTGCGAGTACTTCCGGCACGCAACTCGGTACTGAAATCAAATTCTCTTGTGCTAACGGCAACGCTCTACTCGGTTCGCAGACGCTGGTGTGCAGAGCTTCAGGAAACTGGAGTGCACCTTTGCCTGTGTGCGAAAGTAAGTATATTAGACTTCATCTATTTATGTACTCATCCATGACTTTTATAAATACATTGCATATGCCACCTGGGCAAGTACAAATTTACTAGTATGAGCTTAAAGGTCCTGACCTACAACACAACCTTTTAACGTTTTTCAAAGGTGTAGAATGCGGTGAGGTGTTACAAGATATGCCTGTTAGAGAAGGCGAGAGAAGACCCCGAGTAGCTGTAGTATCACGCGGAGTGGGAGGAAGAGCAGCTTTCTCTTGTCCCCCAGGCTGGGCATTAGACGGTCCCACGGAGACTGTGTGTTTGCCGGCAGCAGATTGGTCAAGACCATTCCCTGTTTGTAAAGGTGATAGATTTTAGTATTCGTGTTATTCCTGTAATAATGTGTATTGTAATAATGAAGAAATCTACAGCTTAAATGATTTTACTAGATTTTGAAATCTAGTAAACACGTAATGTATTCTAGTAAGTTTTACTAGATAATTTATCTAAATGTAATATCAATAAATGCGCGTCACAAAGTGATTGGGAAATGGGCAGGAAGATGATGATTTACTTCAGTCTAAATTTAAATTCTAACAGTCTTAAAACAGAGATCGTGTAAGAAAAAACAAAAAGCACTTTAAACCGAATTTAGACCGTTGCTTCCAAAATCCCTCAGTAAATTCAAAATGAACAAAGTAATTTACTATTATATTTTTTTCCAGAGGTCTCCTGCCCAGCATTGCCTCCTCCAGCATCTGGGTACGTGCTAGGAAGGGCACCATATAGAGCTGGTGACGTGCTCCAGTTCCACTGCAACCCTGAGCATACGCTGCACGGTCGACCGATACTTGTCTGCCAAGATAGTGGACGATGGAGTGATAAGCCACCGACATGTATGTGAATAGTAAATACACTTTTTTGTATTCTTGGCGAGCAACAAAAGGCATATCCGTACCATCCTTTTCTCGAAGCCATTCAGGACTTATTTGACCCGCTTCTGACTTCATTGCGGATAAAGTTAGAAGCCTGAACTTTCAGTGATTATGAGGAAATATAACTAGGTATACTCCCAAATTACATTCAAATTGAACCTGCAGTTTAAGAACTATTGCATGAATGAGTTCAAGGAACTCATTGTTTAGGAAAGTCCAAATATCAATACAACAACATTCTGGCCATACTCTGATACGCATTTAGTACAAAATATTAGGTTTCTAATAATGAAATTCGAAATCTTCTTTAAAACAGGTGCTCAAGCTTGTACGTATCCAGGAACAACGATATCAGGTCGTATGTCATCAGTCAAGTTTTACTACAAAATTGGCGAAACTATCTCTTTCACTTGCGAGCCTGGATATCGACTCGATGGGGCGACTATGCTCAGATGTCTCAAGTATGTACACTACATATTATGTATTTTATATATAACACATATATGTATGTATTTCGTGTATTTAAATACTTCTATACATATAATAAAATTGTAACTAAGCCGAATCTGTACATTGAATAATTTTTTGGAAAATCTTATTGAAATAGACATTATTATCGATATAGAGGCCGACTCTATAGTTTTTAGAATTTTTGTCTGTCTGTCTGTCTGTCTGTCTCTCTGTCTGTCTGTCGGTCTGTTACCGCATCACAGAAAAACTACTGGACGGATTTTGATGAAATTTGGTATGGTCATAGCTGGTTATCCGGGTCAACATTTAGGATATTTTTTACCGCGGGAAAAAATCTCATTACTAAGAAAAAATACAAAACTGCAATGTAAGAGTATACTAATATGTTTATGTAATATTTTTAGTCATCTGGACGCGAGCGGAGCCGCGGGCAATGCTAGTCTAAATATAAAAAATTAGATGTCAATATGTGGGACTAATTAATAGTTGGATGTCACGTAGGATAAGTAGATAATTATTGTATTGCAATATCGTAAAAAAAATAAAATTTTAAGAGATCAACCGTTGAGTTGTTCGCCGGCTCTTCTCAGCAGAACTGTCTTCTGAGCCAGTGTTAGATTCATTACGGACTTACATACTGATACGCAATTTTAATTCTAAAAATGTAAAAAGTGACGAATCAAAAGTGCATGTAAAATTTGAATAAACTCTTGTCTATTTGAATAAAGTATATTTTGATTGATTGGTTGATATCGTAAAAATCTTTTTAAAATAATTATGGTTCACTAATATTCATATTTTCTTTTGTATATGATAACGTTTTTAACGTTAGTTTATTATTTATAATTTAGATAAAATGATATTTATCAAAATAAAGTCAAGTATACTCGATGGAGTCAGGATGAGTGTTCCATAGGCAGATCAAAATCTTATTCCTATGGTTAGGTTGATATAATTTATTTGCGTAATATGGTATACCTAGGGTTTTTATTTTTTATTTGAGTAAGTCTAATTAATACCAACAGAAATACGTCCGTGCCTTTTTTTAGCATTTTATATTTCGTTGTTATTTTTATTTTATTTGAGATGGATTCGTGCGTGTACAATTTCAGAATTAAAAGATTTTGCAAACAAAAAAAGTATAGGGTTTTTATAATAAGTACTAAATTATTGTTATATAAATATCCGCGTACGTTCGTACATAGGGTATGTTTTTCAACGAACTGCTGTACTCTAAATTTTAAGCACATTGTTAGTATATAAATCGCAATCTAACATATTTGCTCTGAAATTTCAACAGGAACAGAAAATGGTCGAACTCCATACCCCTCTGCACACCCATAAGCAACTACACCTCCGACACCATCGCGATGTTTAATGGAGACATCGATGCCATGTTGTCAGACGATGCAATTTTGACAACTGACATTTTAAAAAGGCGCGAAACGCCCGCCATCTTGTCACCACAAAGCTATAAAGCTGCTATGACACGGATGGCAGCAACTCGAATGTTACGAAGATCGCCATTAGAGACTTACAAAAACAGAATTTTTAGAGTAAATAGATTATTAAGGAGAGACACGGAGAGATAATTATTAAGTGCATAGTGGAGTATAATCTTCTGGTTTTATTGTGCCAAAATATTGTCTTTTTTTTATTTCACGCATATTAATTTTACTTATTTTGTAACTGTGCGAGTTCCTTAATATTGTATTATTATGTAATTTCAAAACTATAATATTTATCAAAAAAATATTCTAAGCAATAATCATTGTGTTCAAAGTTTTATTTATATGAGCATAACTTTTTTTTACCTGACGTAGTCCAAAAAGTAAAAGTAAAAATGATTAAAAAAACAAAAATTCATCAATAACTAAAACAAAACAAATGCTCTAAAACGTTTATCTTTAATTAATAAACCTATGTATAAATAATTAATAAGAAGTATTCTGTATTATACACATTATTTTTACAATTCTTATAACATACCTATTTTTTGTAGCTTAAATATTTTTTTAAACTTAAATGATTATACCTTGACTTATATTTTTTTTTATTTCTTTTTTACTTAATTATACCTCAATTTTTTAACATTAAAGCCTACATTAAGGATTTGACTAAAGAGACTAAATCTATAGTTTTATTATTACTAATAAGTAGGTAAAATTAATTTGTATAATAATTTTAACATGTTACCTCTGAATTTTTCTTGTTTTTATTTTATCATAGACGTAACTAGAATTTGGTGTTAGTTGAAATAGCATCTTCTGGAAAACATGACATTATTCTTTAATAGTTCATATTTCCAACAAAATCTAGTTGTTTCTATGTTGTCTATTAAATTTTTGTATATGTAAATAAAATACGCTTCGCCAAAGATATTAGAATATCTGTTGAATAGTCTTTATATTTATCTAGATAATAATTATCATAGTTAAGTATTAACAAATGTAATTTTAAAATAGTAGGTATTACGTAAAGTTAATTTTTATTAAAAAGCTAGTTCTACACAGCGCACAAATTTGGAACAATTTATGATCGATTCTACTGCTATATTTTAGCTCATGGACAGTGACATTAAAAAAATGGTGTAAATTTACAAGAAGCTAACATTTAAATACAGATGTGAAATTTCAGTGACAAAAGCATAGATTAACTAAAATATTTTGGTATCTGTAAAAACAATCACATATTTACTGTTTTTATTGTCTATGAGCTAAAATAAAAAAAAAGTATGCATATCAAAATAAATCGCATATCTTAACGTACTTCAATTAAACTTTTCAAATTTCAAAAACAATGGCATGTTTTTAAACATGTATAGGTTTTCCTAAAACTAATTATAATAATTCTGTTCTCTACCATAAATACGATTGCGGATAAATTTAATAAAAATATAAGAATAAATATTGTTTTTTTTTTTCATTTCAATTTATTGGATTTTTCTGTTAAGAAATGCTCATTAAAAACCCGGAGTTTGAAAGTTGGCGGTTTTTTACCCCCTAATCTCGGAGCGTATCGGTTCTGCGCCTAATCTCTCACCGCCGATGTCGAGTTAACACCCTACACGTTTTTTCTCAAGTTGAAGTTTGGTCCTATAAAAATTAAAAAAAAACTACCCTAAGGATGGACTATTAAAGTGACTTTCATGTCGTTCTACCCTATTTTAACGTAGGGAAATGCACTTACGTATACCACCTGCATATATATGTATAGGTGGTATTTTTTTTAGCTCGTTGTTGCAGCTGTAGAATATCACTGCGAACAACCTGGTCTATTCTGATCGCCGCATGTTGAACTAGAGTAAGCCACTAAAAGCTGCAGCTGTAATATCCACACTCCCCCAGAAGATGAAGTGTCGTTTCATCTGTCTCCATACATCTCTTGCAGGTTTGTGTGTTACTCAACCTTAGGTTGAACATGTGCTTTTTTACGTAGCTGTATCCTGTAAGACCCAATATGCGTAAGAAAACGTAGGTGGATATGTGAAACCCATCGGCCAGAAAAGCCAGTACTACCCACTAAAATCCTCGGGCTAAGTTAATGAGGCATCGCAGCTCGGTCCACTTTGCTGTCAGTGAAGTACCAGGAGCAACCTGCATGGTACACTGCCCAATGAAATGGACTACCTCCCAGTGTCAATGCCGGACACTAAACCCTGTCACTCTCATACTCCGGTGGGTCGACTACTTGGCAAGACATTAGACAATACAAAGTAAATAATAATTATTTATGGCAAAGAATTTGTTCAAATTTAGAAAGTGAATTTCCAAACATGCCTTTCGGAATATCGTAAATAAAATATAAAAATAAAACCATGAAAAAAATCGAAAAAAAAACTCCATATAAGAGTATATTCGTGAATTTAGGTATCGAGTTAAAGTTCTTACAGAATAACACTACAGCACATATCAAACACTAAGGGTCCATGAATATCGATAATGTGTTAACATGGTGCTCACTTATTTGCAAACCATATTAGTGCGTGCTCGCTAATTACGGCTCCTCGATGCACGTATACAAGTACCATGTATAAATAAAATACACAGTAGTTCAACGATCTTAATCATGGCGTAATGGACGTAATTATTTATAGCTATTACAATCAAATAAGCCCTAAAGTTAAGTAAAAAAGCAGAATTCTTGGTTTAAGCTAATACTTCATAACTAAAAAAATATGTAATATTTTTATAATACTGTTATATTTCTCCCTAAATTGATTCCCCATACAAACTTTCATTGCCATTTTTACTCCCTTAATGGATGATTTCCGGGATAAAAACTGTCTTACATCCTTTCCAGGGTCTCAAACTATCTTTTTACTAAATTTCAACTAAACCGGTCCAGTAGTTTCGGAGCTTATTCGGTACAAACAAACAAAAAAATCTTTCCTCTTTATAATATTAGTATAGATATAAAAATGTTACAAGTAAAACTATCCAGCGAGAGCCTAATAATAGGATCAAAAATCGTAAAGCTAGCAGAGAGTACCAAGGAAAGAAGGATATTTAATGAAAATATACTTCATGGGCCATGGACTCGCTTGGGAAACCGAGTGTAGCGGATTCAAATCCCGGATCTCGCACCACTGATATTATCATGTGTGAATCATTTCCAACATGATTACCACTTGTCTTACGGTGAAGGAAAACATCGTGAGGAAACCTGCATGTCTGAAAGAACCTGGCAAGTTTTCAACAGACACGTGTAGTCCGCCAACCCGCACTTGGCCTATGGCCTGATACCCCTCGTATTGGGCCACCCGTGTCCAGCAGTGGGACGTTAAAAAAAGAAAAGGGCTGAATACATATTCAATTAAGTATTTAATAAGCACTTGATACTAGATTCAATTTCAAACTCAGTATTGCAACAAAATATTTTGAAGATATAAACTATGGTAGGTATATATTTAAATATATTGGGACATTAACACACAGCACCATCTAGTTCCATGGTAAGCTACGAGGCTTGTGTTATGGGTACCAGATGGTTGATACACTACACATATAACTTTCAATATATACATATTATAAATATATTTAAGTAAATAGTGAACGTTGTCTATAAACGACTTACCAGTATTCTAAAACTAACCTAGTGCAATGTGACCTTTGATACTTGAAATTGTAAAGGATGAGCGATTAAAGCATCGAATACCATTGGCTTGCCTTTTGGTACATTCAAATACTTATTGCAAAATCATAGTTATCGAGTTACATACGTGTGTATGCAATTAGGCTGCAATCTTACCTATTAAACTTGCAAAATACTAAAAACATAAGTCTTAAGGTTTTTTTTTAAATATGTTATAGATATACTTTAAAACTAATCTATACTAATATTATAAAGAGGAAAGATTTTTTTGTTTGTTTGTTTCTTTGTACCGAATAGGCTCGGAAACTACTAAGCCGATTTAGATGAAATTTGGTTAGAAAATAGTTTCAAACTTTGGGAAGGACATAGGATAGTTTTTATTCTGGAAATCATACCTTAAGGGGCTAAAAATGAGGATTAAGGTTTGCATGGGGAAGCAACCTAGGAACAAACCTGAGTCGCTAGTACGAAATATAAATAAACCATAAAGTTCAGCCCGCCCTTATGAAGTACACCTTGCACGGAATTTAAAAAACAATAAATAAAAAATTATTCATTCCTGAATGCGAAACTACCATTGCCGTATTAAATTAAAAAATAAGAAATAATTTTATACAAGTCGCAGATGGATTGCCAAATCAGTTGTTTTACAAAACCGCTAGCTGTTTTACATAATAATTCCGTTATGTAAAACAACTAATCGATGTTTAGCTGGATTGCCATTGCGCTGGTAGTTTTTAATTGCAGGGGTTCTGGGTTTGAAATACAAGAAGACCTAACGAGAAGGCTAAAGCGGGGGCTATTTCAAGCGCAGAATCCCTACTATTAAAAACTACTAGTGCGATAGCAATCCAGCTGAATGCTGTTCAGCTGCTTTATAAAATAACTTATAGTTTTATAAAACGGCTGATTCGGCAATCCATCTGCGACAACTACAGATAAGCTATTCTGCATAACGTCTAAACATGGGTAGCAGTTTTGTAAAATGTTTTATCAAACAGCGGATTCGACAATCCATCTGCGACATATTATCACCTCCAGGTAAATTTTTAAGAAATTAATTTCTAAGAAATCTATTGTTAACTGTAACACCGGCGTGTCCGCGGTCGTTGAAGGATTATTAATTACAGATACTTACATTTATCCTCTACTGACTAACCTCAACTTGACATCAACTTACAATCTACTTGTTGTCCTCTTGCATGGTAGATACATGGATGTTAGTCCTTGTACTATTCTATATTTCTATATCTCTAAACCAAATTTTATTTAAAACCGTTAAGCATTACAGCGTGGAGAAGAAACAAACACACTTCCGAACTTTCACATTTATAACATATTGATATTATAATATAAGTATACACTCAGCTTTTATGAGCGTCTTCTACACGAACATTTTAAAGTAATAAAGTATCCAATACCTGTACATATCTTCGCCCACGTGAGTTCTTCATAATCATTAAACATAAGATACACTAAACATGATAGTGCGTAGTACCGCTGCCCAAACTGTATTTTTAAATCTACTTGACTGGTTAAAGTAAAATTAACTATGATTTCAATTTACATTATTTTGTAAAGAATAAATTTTCCACATAAGACGCTGAACGGTTCTCTGTTCACGTGTGGTTAAAGAAATAAGTTGTAAAGTTAAAAATTCCATATAAGTATTTAAGCCCATAAAATCAGTTTAACTTTAAATATTCAATGTTTGACCCCTTTAAAAATGTTAGGTAATATTCATTACAAATATACACGCCAACATTTTGTTTATATACGAGTAAATTCTTAATATATAAAAGCTAGTAATATTTCAATTTAAATTATACAATGCAAAAACTGCAGAACCAGGCTAATAACCAATACAGTTTGAGAATAGTCTACTTGTCTATTCAGAATACACGATATCGTCGGAAATAATAAAATAATATACATTACGCACTCAGAAATGTAACCTAATATACTTTTTAAGCAGAACACGCAATGAATGATGTACTTAAAAGAATTTCCCAACTAAGAAATGCAGTAAAAGGTTACGTCAAACGCAAGTTCAGTTTGCCGCGCACCGCGACGTGAAAGTGACGTGAGACAGATAAATAATTATTTTGCTATCAAAAATTGTGCGAAAATTTAAATATAAAAGTGAAAAAAAAATATTATGTGTAAAAAGTTTTGTGCTGTCTACTTGAAGGAATAGAAATTTGGTAAATGATATTACTATATTTTGTATCGATAAAATTCTTTGTTAATGCTCAAGTAATTGTTATCTTGGCTTTGGTTATTGATGACACGAACATTTAGAAACCAAGGCTGTAGTAAGTATTGTTTAAGCCTTAGAGGTGTATTAGTTTAAAAAGGTAAATAATAATTTAATGTTTATTTTTATGTTGGATAATTAATTTGAGTAGGTAGGTACTCTATTACGAGACGAATGCCGGTAAATCGAATATTACATCTATATAATCCGTTGCTAAGCGCAAAACTTGAGAACGACTGGACTAATTCGGCTAGTTTTTATTCAAATATTCGCATAAGTCGAAGGTTCTTATGAAGAGAAAAATTGGAAAAAACGTTCGCAAAAACGTAAAAACACAATTTTCCTAATAGGGTCTGCTACGATTTGACAGAACGAGGTCTGTCGAGTCAGCTAGTTAAAAATAAAAATGTATGTAACTGATTTTCTATTTAGTCTCTTATGGAAGAATGAATGTGGCTTAATTAGTTTGTATTAAGTATATATATATATATATATATATATATATATATATATATATATATATATATATATATATATATATATATATATATTGTATTTAATTAAATATCGTTTTTATAAAACTTTTGAAAATAATTGTGAGAAATTTGAAATAATTTTCTATTATTATACATTTATCACGCCTTCTTCTATCAATTCTAAATTTGTAAAATAATTTAATTATATTTTTATATTACAAAGGTGGCCAAAAAACTTATTATAATGCATAATGCATACGGTTAAATCTAAAGAGAAGGGTCTGACGAAATGGCTCACAGTAGGTAATTGCCTTTTGGGGTAAATAATAAATTCCAGGTAGGTTTTGAATTCGCGAAACTTCGGCATGTTGGGAACAGGATTGCTATATTTTTTGTGATCATTCATTTCATGATTCATAGATTGACATTTATCTGTAACTTTAAATTGAATGGCCAGACGTGTTCATTCAATGATTTGACAATACATACCTATAGGTTACCTTTGTATCTATCACATTTATTTTCTATCTTTTGTTAGTCCTTTTTAGGGTTCCGTATCCGAACAATCCGTATCAGTCCGTCTGTCAGTGGGCTGTATCTCATGAACCGTAATAGCTAGAGAGTTGAAATTCTCACAGAGTATATATTTCTATTGCCGCTATAACAACAAATAATAAAAATAAAAACACAAAATTTTTTTTAACACAAGAATTTTTTTTAACGTTCGTAATCGATCTTCAAGTTTACATACTACATACACAGAGTAAAAGTCATATTAATAAAAAGTACACGTACGATGGTACGGAACCCTTCGTGTGCGAATTCGACTCGCACTTGACCGATTTTATTTATCTGTTAAAGAGGTTTGATTTTGATTCATAGGAATTATAGGATTCTAGTATTGCCTATTGCAGGTCTAATTTCATTCTAAGACGCAAACAAACTCCATATTATTTTATTCAAAAGAATTTTAATAATTCTTATTTACTAAATATGGGAGTTTGTTCTCATTTTTGAAAACTTTAGAATTACTATTAATGGCACATTTAATTATCGATATAACTACACTAGAAATTATAAATAAATATATTATAGTGTGCTGTTACTTGTAACCATTTTCTTTGTGCCTGAGATCACAGGTTCTATACTCGCTTTGGGTAAATCATTGTATTGATCATATAAATATTTATCCCGATCTAGCTAAGACGATTCTAAACCTATAATAATGCTCATGCAGCCATTTTTAACGTCCCACTGCTGAGCATGGGGCCTAACTCTCAATGCGAGGGGATTAGGCTACCAGTCCACAACGAGTTTAGTACGGGTTGGCGGACTTGTCAACATGTCTTTCGAAAATAAGTTAGATTTCCTCCTGTTTTCTATCACCGAGACAAATTGTTGTCATTTTGAAAATGATTCGCACTAGAAGATACAGAGATGCAAAACCCGAGATTTGAACCCGCTTCACTTGGTTTTTCAAGCTCGTTACCACTGGGCTACCATTGCTTCACATCTAACATATATGATACAACTATAATGAATGGGTTTTAGAATTAAACGAAATGTTAAACAAACATCTTATAAAAGCTGGAACTAATATATTATTTATTTCACCCGTTAGTAAAGCAGTGACAGGCTATACATAGCACAGCCTCGGAAAGGTCGTAGGATCGATCTTGATCCCTAACTTCAGACGCTTCACGCTTCGCCGGAGCGAGACTAAATCAATGCTGCTGTTATATCCGTACGTAGAATACAAGAATTAATTATTATATATCTAGTTTTCTAACGATTTGATTCTTATACATGGGAAATAACATAATTCAAATCAATTTTATTATCGACTTTATTTCATTTCCTACAAAAAAATAAATATCGGACCGAGTCAAAACAATTCATAATGAATATTTTGAGGTCCTTCATTCCACCCTTAGAGTTAGAATTTTAAATGAAGAATATGGGATTACCCTAAAAATAAATCTATTCATTAAAAAAAGTATCATTCAAATCTGTTCATAATCGGTGAAGATATCATTTCCCATACGCAAAGAAACATACCTCGTTTGAACTTTGAAATAAACAAAAACTTTTTTTTAAAAAAGCCGACATCTCATCAAGACTATAAAAAATAGGTGTTTTCATGTAGTATCTACCTAATCAGATCTTCGATATACGAAGTCGATGCCAGCCGATGCAAAGGAAATTTTAGGGGGCCACCTCGGGATCTAACTTAATAGAATACAATTCCAACAAACAAAGTCCAGACAGACGTCTCCGAGAAATCGCTAAAAATATATTAAAAAAAATACATACAGACAAACATAGAACGTCCTCCTTTTTGGAAGTTGGTTAAAAAAGTCAAATCGCTTGATTGTATTGCAGGCATCCATGAATAGAACCGCGAGTCATGACTAGCTTTTAAAACGAGTAATTGATTTCAGGTCGGCTCTTCTCAGAAGAACATTTAGCATTCTAAGTTGGTAGCACTTTCCTCACGAACTGACTAAACTAAAGATAACCTATAGATACACTCAGTGGTCAGGGTGCAGTTTAACTTCTTCTCAGGGTACAGATAAACCTCAAAATACAAACCATGTATGGCCATTTAACATGATAAGAAAGTTAAAAAAACTATTTAAATCTATATATACATATGTATAATAAAATTCTAACTGAGCGGAATCTGTACATTAAATATGTTTTGGAAAATTTTATTGAAATAAACATTATTACCGATACAGAGGCCAGATCTATAGATTTTACAATTTTTGTCTGTCTGTCTGTTACCGCATGACAGAAAAACCACTGGAGGGATTTTAATGAAATTTGGTATGATGATAGCTGGTTATCCGGGTCAACATATAGGATACTTTTTACTGCGGGAAAATATCTCATTTCTGAGAAAAAATACAAAAACTGCATTGTAAGAGTATACTAATATGTAAAACCTAAGAATTTAGTATTTGGTTATCTGAACACGGGCGGAGCCGCGGGCAATGCTAATCTATCTATATATGCATATAAATAAGCAAAGACAAAACAGTACACTATCTTTTCCTCCTCTGTTTGTCAACCGATTTTTTTTTTAAGTAGCTATTGACGAACTTTAATGTTTCCATAAGAAATATGATCATTGTCAAATTTCGACAACTGAGCGAACACTAGACACAAGATATAATAAAATTCCCGAATATAATACTAATACATATGTATATAGATATATTATAAACTGTATACCTGAATTAGATACTAAGTGATGATGATGATGATGATGTTCTCCTAGCCGATTCCGGCCACGGCGGCCAATCTCATTGAGACTAGCCAACTGCGCAGGAGATATTATAGTGCACAAGTGTACGCGCAAACACAAATGCACTCTCTGTTCCTGTCACTCTCATACTCCGGTGGGACGACTGCTCGACACGACCAGTGAGAATTAAGGCGCAGGACCGACGGCTTTACGTGCTCGCCGAGGCACGGGGGTGAAACACCGCCAACTTCCCAACTCCGGGCTGTTACTGAGATTTACTATACAGAAAGATTCAATAACTAAACTTGGCCCGACCCGGGACTCGAACCCAGGACCTCCGAGTGTGCAGCCGTACATGCTAGCCACTACACCACCGAGGCAGTTAAGTCAGATACTAAGTATTATATATACATACATATGTAAACTATTGTGTAAAGCAAAACTTTCCAAATTTTAAAGTCGGTTCAAAGGATGAAAGACAAATATTGTATCTTTAAAAGGCAACAACCTTGCCATTCGCGTGTAAATCACAACTATCAAATTTATTACTTCAATTGTTTTTTCCATGATTTGTTGATGTCGGTTCCGGCTGTATGACGTCATTGCTTAAGACAAAAAAAATATTTATAAACGTTATATTAGAAAAAGTGATGCTAATATATATATATATATATATATATATATATATATATTATATATATATATATATATATATATATATATATATATATATATATATATATAGGTATATATATATATATATATATATATGTATATATATATATATATATATATATATATATATATATATATGTATATCTTTATATATATAATTCTTCTGTGAGTGTGTATGTCACTGAACTTCTCTCAAACGACTGGACCGATTTTGATGAAATTTTTTGTGTGTGTTCAAGGGGATCTGGGAATGGTTTAGATTCACAATTTTGTCCAAAAAGTTTGAAATTTTCAAATTAAAAGACGTGTAGACAGGACAACGTCTGTCGGGTCCGCTAGTATATATATATATATATATATATATATATATATATATATATATATATATATATATATATATATATATATATATATATATGAATAAAATAATCACGAAAATCGGTGCTTGGAAAAGATATTGTGAAACATACAAACAAAAACAGTTGCCTGTTTTTTTTTAAATTGGTCAAACGCATGATTTTTTTTTTAATTAAATTTATTATATGACACAAACATTAGAGATGCGCCGAATCTAGGTTTAACCGAATCGAATATTCGGCCGAATTATTCGATTCATTTTCCCATAGTAAATTAAATTAAACGTATTTATAAAAGTTGAATTTTAAAGATTTTTTCTTTCTTAAAAGCTTCTGAATAAATGATTGTAACACAAATTAGTGTCTCATACATACATAGTATTTACCGCTCTCAGAATAACACACATATCACAATCACCATCTAGTTCCATAGTAAGCTACGAGGCTTCCGTTATGGATACCAGATAGTTGATACACTACACATATGTAACTTTAAATACATACATATTATAAATATAAACACCCATGACAGTGGAGTACAAACATTCGTGCTCATCACACAAATTAGTGCCCCCAGCGGGACTCGAACCCGCGACTGCTGCCAAGTCACTACAAACTGAACCAAACATGTCGTCAAAAATATTCGGTAATTATTCGACAAATTAACCGAATAGTCGGTCGAATATAAACATATAAAAATACGCCGAACATATCGAATATTATTCAACGGAACATTCGGCGCATATATTACAAACAATTCCTAAATTTTAATCATTCTACCCTATATTATTACCCGACTGCGGCTTATATATGTTATACCTGTATCATGTATGTATATCCGATTCTAAGTTCCTTCGTAACTCCTAAACAGATAATCCGATTTTTATGAGTTACACGTTGTTTGATACGGTCTAATAACGAAATTTCATATTAAAATTATAAAAACTCAAAATGGCCGATTTATAGACTCTTATTTTCATTTACGCGGTTTCAATTCAAAACAAAAAGGCAGAGGTAGCCCAGTGGTAACGCGTTCGCTTGGGAAATCGAGTGAAGCGGGTTCAAATCCCGGGTATCGCACCTCTGATATTTTCATGTACGAATCATTTCCAACATGATTACCACTTGTCTTAACGGTGAAGGAAAACATCGTGAGGAAACCTGCATGTCTGAGAGAACCTAGCAAGTTTTTGAAAGACATGTGAAGACCGCCAACCCGCACTTGGCCAGCGTGGTGGACTATGGCCTGATCCCCCTCGTATTGAAGGGAGGCCCGTGCCTAGCAGTGGGACGTTAAAAAGGGCTGAATACATACAATTCAAAACAATATGTTTGTATATACTTACGATAACGAGATACAGTTGTAACTAAACAGAGAGCATATCATTAAAATATGAAGCAAACTGTGTTTTCAGATCTAGACTAATAGATGCGATTAAGCTAGCGATAGAAAGAATTTCCACCTTTTACCGATATTACAAGACTTCATTTAAACGCAATCATTTACAAAATTTTTCACTTTAAATACTGTACAGATTCGTTTCCTTGTTGAAATGAAACAATTTGACGTTTTACAAAAATAGTAGCGAATTGTTACACGTAATTTGGCTTTTGGCTTTTATTTCTTACACTAGCCTACTTATCCTTTTTTCTTTGAATTATTATTACTTTCATCTACACAGTAAGAATTAACCATATCATGATATTTATGATTAAAATTTGTATTAATATTGAAAGGGACTTTTTAGTGGCACTTTTGTATTTTTTTAAAATCATTTTGTAATTTTATGAGTAGACACTGTCTGTAACACAATAATAATACCTTTTTAATAAGCCGACTAAAACTTTAGTCTTTACTGTGACCAGGATTGCTGTAAAGCATTCCAAGAGAACCAAAAATTAAAATAAATACGCAAAAAAATCCAAAAAAAAATTTTTATTTAAAATTTGTTACTTTCCAGGTAATAATTTATCCGTATGCTTTAATTTACTTTAATTTTATATAAATTCGTTCTGAACTTTCAGCGTGTAGGACACACACACATACAAACTTTCGCATTAAACTATACATATAATAAAATTCTGAGTCGAATCTGTACATATGAAATATGATTTGAAATTCTACTCGATACAAAAATATAATTTTCATGTTAATTTTTAAGCACCGAACATAATCTTGTTAGTTCTGACGAAGAATTTTCAAAAACTCATTGACATGCGATAATGAATATCCCACAACTCCATTTCTTATTACCTTAAGTTCAGCGACCGTTCATTGTTTATCAGACCATCGGTAAGTCACAAAAGTTTTTAATATATTCTTGTTACTCAAGTTATGGCACTGTAGGTGAACTTTCAGCTAATTTTGGCTAGTAAATAAATAAAATAAATAAAAAAGCCCTTTATTTCTGACATATATAAGAAAGTAAATTTACAAAGCTTTTTAGATTTCATAAATATAAAATCTATATTATTATTATATTATTAAGATTTCACATTTTTAAGAAAAATAAAAAATAGCATATATTAAGTATTAATTTGCATTTAATTGTATTTTTTTTAATTGATAACGGAATATCGGTTACTGCCCGAGTATAAATTGAGATTATTACAGCAATTTTACATACATTAAGCAATACTAATATTTGTCCAGTGGTCGAAATTAAACCATAATCATTATATAAAAAAAAAACTATTTCCAAAAAAATATCGATAACACTAATGCTCAAAAGCTACCTAAACAAAAAAAAACAAACAATGATAAACAGAGGAGAAAAAGAATACTGAAATATTTTGTCCTGATTCCTTTTTATTACTGAACTAGCGACTCACCCTCGCTTTGCTCAAGTTCGTCCCTACTTACGTTTAAACGTTTATTATAGATTTCTTAGTGATGAGACATTTTACCGCAGTAACGAGTATCCTATATGTTGACACGGATAACCAGCTATTATCATACCAAATTTCAGCAAAATCCCTCGAGTGGTTTTTCCATGAGGCGGTCACAGACAGACAGATAGACAGACAAAAATTCTAAAGACTATTATCTACTAGATTTGACCTCTGTATCGATAATAATGACTGTTCAATAAGATTTCCAAAAAATATTTAATGTACAGATTCGACTCAATTAGAATTTTATTATATGTACAGAAGAAGTATTTTCAAAATCGCTTCTCTAGTTCCAGAGAAGATCTCGAACAACCAACCAAGTTTACATTTTAAAAATAACGTTTAAAATTGGATATGTCAAAGAATCAGAACAACAAGTTACCGATTTAATTGAAGTGGCTCAACCTGCGTCAATGTGCGCTTCCACAATGCATATTAATATGGCATTAGTACCAGTTTAGTCTCGCTAGATGAACAGTAAGATGCTATTGTTTTTAAAGCCTTGAGATGTCTATATATCGTGCATTTTACTTGACACAGAACGTGCCTTCAACTACCTTATTGCTACACCGGAATTCCTAATCTATCTTGCGTGTAAAAACTTGACTTCTTTCTTTGCTCTACCAATTACCTCCACTACCTTCAAACATGGAAACTCTTGATAGAAAAATTCTATAACTTAACATGACCTGACTCGGGACTCGAATCTGAGTGCTTCAAATCTAACGTACATGCCAGCCAGTAGACCAACGATGCAGTCAAAAGACCTACTACTCAATTTTCAGTTAGCGAAGATGACATAACATATTGAATACCTCGTATTTGAAATAGGTAAAATACATCAATCATTTGCTCTTGCGAGAAACAAAGAAAAAACTACAAACACATTCGTATTATATTATGGTAGTGTTGTAATTATTCATACTAATATTTTAAATATTATAAGTAGGTACGTGTAAATAAATCTTTATTCTAAGAAACATCTAAGTTTGACCTTGAACTTCACGCCAAGAGGTACATCGTTTAATTACCTTAGCCTTGTCTAAGTAATGAGTAAAAACGTGTAGAACAACACCTACATCATTTTATTTAATTCTAAATTCTTGTAGTTTTACGAACTTGCTACATCCTTTATTTAGTTACAGCTTGGAGTGCTATTCCATGATTGTCTTATGACATAAAGTCTACAGTGGGATTAGACACAATGATGTTACTAATTCTAATAGAAATAATGATGTATTAAACATTTAAAAAACCTCCAACGCAAATTAATTGTCATTTAACGATTACACTGGCACGCGTGAAGCACTTAATCGAGTAATCATACGCCAAAATGCCTTACATCATTTTGGAAAAGAGCTGATACTCTTACACTGGTAGACTCATATTAACCAAACATAGCTAAGAACCACCGCAAGGAAACTGGCTTTCAAATGAAAAAAAAACCGCATCGAATTCGATCCATCTGTTTGAGAGCTACGATGCCACAGACAGACAGACATCGACGTCAAACTTATAACACCCCTTTTTGCGTCGGGGGTTAAAAATATGTTTCGAATGGATAACAGCAAAAAAGTTACTTTTTTTGTATAAATAAGCAGTTAAAATAGTTCAGTAGGTACCTTGTTCTCCTCTGTTCGTTTTGTACAATAGCTGTTTAGGAGCATTTAGCATTAGTATTATCAATAAAAAAAATATAAACGCAGGCCTCTTAGTCAACCGCCTCTTCCAAATACTGGTTGTATGTAAATCTCGGCGATCAAAGACTCTACATTAGCTTACTATTATATATAACTTAGGTACTACTATAGAAATAAATAAGATTATGAAAATGACACACCTTGGGAATGATGTGATCATCAGACTATTAAACTGTTGGGAAATCATTGTAATTTGTAATATTTTTTATAAAGTATATTTCATAATCCATTAAAAAATAATTTTTAGCCAAGCCAAGAGTTATTTTCGCCAGTTCTTCTCAGGTCTTAGGTTTTTTCTTTCGGAACTTGTGCTAAAGTCATGGCGTTGAGTAAAATTGTAACAATTATGGGTGAATAAAAATGTTTGAATTTGAATAAATCAATAACAGACATTATAAAAGTGATTTACGCCATAAAATCGCTAAATTTACTTACTATTAAATATGAAATCAAGGTATAACTAAACAATAAGATTCATGGGAAGCCATACTGTCACGTCAACTTGCGATTTTCCCATAATAAAAGCTATAATTGGTTATTTTTCAAGGTTATCAAGATTTATTAAAGTAGAGCATGACATATTTCAATTTCTAATTTAACTATAATATCTTAGTAATGTCAGTCCGTAAGAAAGCTACCACAATTAAAAAAATTGGTCTGGCTGCAACAATAGCTTAAAAAAGTAAAAAAACCCGCACTATGTCAGCGTGGTGGATTATGGCCTGATCCCTCTCCTCCTATCCTACTGAAGGGAGGTCCACCCACCATCCCAGCAGTGGGATGTTTAAAAGGGCTGAGTAGTTAGTTTCTTGCACTTCGTAATGTATAGGACCTGTCAAAATGAATAAACTCAAATATTACAGCTTTATTAGCAGCTATGAAAGAGTTTCTGGCTTTTATCATCAGATTTATAAACTTTTAAATTTATTTATACATATAATTACAAGTTTTTTTTGTTTTAATATGCGCTTAATTAAAGCGGGTGGGATAGCCTATGTCCAATTTCAGGATACAATCTATGTAAAAAATTTTATGGTATTCAGTGATAAACGAACAGACAGCCCACCTGATGGAAAGTGGTACCTGTCGCCCATAACACCTACGGTTTATGCACTTAGGTTTTATGTAACAAAAATGCAGAACCGCAGGTGCGTTGTCACTGTGAGGACTGAGATGATATGCCTCTTGTCTGTAATTGCGCTGGCTACCTTATCCTTCAAACCGGAACATAACAATGTAATCATTGTTGCTTGGCGGGAGAAATAGATAAGGGGGTGGTGCCCATCCAGTCGGACTCCTCAGACTTGACAGAGTCCTGCCACCGGTGAAAAATGTCGTTGTCAAATTTTGTTAAAATCAGTTCAGCGGTTTAAGCGTGAAAAAGTAACAAACAGAGTTACTTTATATACATTATATTAGTATAGATTAGAAGGAGGTATAAAATTAAATGTACGAGTACATCCAAGATTTGTTTACATTGCTACAAGTGAAGCTAATGAAACCGTGTTAAATAGATAACGGAACCACTAGCATTATTAATATAGTATTAAGAAAGCCGGGACAGATAAGTATTATATATCTTTATTAATTATACATTTAATATATCTATCTAATATATAAAATTTCCATGTCACAATGTTAGTTACCGTACTCCTCCGAAACGGCTTTACCGATTTTTACCAAATTTTATATGCGTATTCAGTAGGTCTGAGAATCGGCTACTATCTATTTTCCATACCCCTAAGTGATAAGGGTGGACCACGTTAGGGACGAACCCGAGCGGAGCGAGGGTGAGTCGCTAGTACATCTATACGTATAATAAAATTCTAAGTAAGTCAAATCTGTACATTAAATATTTTTTGGGAAATCTAATTAAACTAGACATTATTATCGATACAGAGTCCGAATCTATAGTTTTTAGAATTTTTGTCTGTCTGTCTATCTGTCTGTCTGTCCATCTGTTACCTCATCACGAGACAACCACTGGACAGATTTTGATTAAATTTGGTATGATGATAGCTGGTTATTTGGGTCAACATATAGGATACTTTTTACCGCGGCCAAATATCTCATTTCTGAGAAAAAATACAAAAACTGCATTGTAAGAGTATACTAATATGTAAAACCTAAGAATTTGGTTTTTTGTCATCTGAATGCGCGCGGAGCCGCGGGCAATGCTAGTTTCATATAAAGCATGTTCCTGTATACTTTCATAACACCTCATTAGCTCACAATACGTTTAAACAACATCAAAAACAATTTAGTAATCTTTATTAAAAAAAACTACGTGTGTTTTTATATTTTTTCAGTAACTTTCACGTTAAATAAATAAATGGAAATATTATAAATGCCATTGTTTGTATGTGCGTATGTTTAATACTTCATACTTTAACGGCTAAGCAGATTTTGATGAATTTTAGACCTATGACCTGGACTAAGAGTCTAAGACGTAGACCATTGTTTGGCACTTAGGTCTTAGAGGTACACAGAGCGGAGCGAGGGTTCGCTACTTCATTAATAATAATATACTTTTTATTAATTAATACAATTTTAACTTTTTAATAATTAATTACAAAATATTAATAAATGTTAAACTTTAATTATTATTTTAACGTAAATCGAAGGAAATAATAAGACGAGGTCGCTGCGAGGACGCGCGGCGGCAGACAGCGTGACCGGCGCAGGACACGTGATCAACATTTCATTGGTTTACGATGCTACCATTAGGTTACAGATTAAAAATATAAATATAAGTGGAAATAAACGTAGCTAACATGTTATTGTAAAAAATAAGACAAATATGACAAGACTATTTATTAGAAGTATATACTCGTAGTTGCGAATAATAATTCTTTAAACTAATATTATAATTGCGAAAGTTTGGGAGGATGTATGGATGTCTGGATGTATAGATGTTTGTTACTCTTTCATGCAAAGTTTACTGAATGGATTTTAATGAAACCTTACAATAATATAGTTCATACATCAGAATAACATAAAGGCTACTTTTTATCCTGAATGTACTGTACGATGTACCCGGGGATAGATTTATTTTTGTTTTTCTATCTTATAATATTAAATGAGCAATACTTGAACAACACTATCCCACGGGAACCGTACATTTTTCCTGGATAAAAAGCTTGGATCAGCACATAGTCTATGTGCTATTCCAAACTTTTTATAATCTTTCTCTGTGCCAAATCTCATCCAGATCGGTTCAGCCGTTCTGGCATGATTGAGTAACAAACATCCAAACATCTAAACATTCGCATTTATATAGTAATAAAATTCAGTATGTATAAAGAAGATTTAAAAATAAAGTGTCAACATTTGCATATAGATAGTTGCTGAAGGATTCTATTTTCATTTGTTGAAATACGCGTTATCGTGTAATGATAATGACTGTGTCATCATTATCGTCGTCCGGAAATAAGTTATTTCACGCTTCAAAGTCAAGGTTAGCCTGTATCAATGGCGTGAGACGTGTTTGTGTTTTTTATGTAAGATATTTTAATACCTAAAAATAATATTTAGACAAAAAACATGTAATACGTAACAGTGGTAGCTCAGTGGAAACGCGTTCTCTTGGAAGACCTAATGAAGCAGGTTCAAACCCTAAGGCTCGTATCAATCTTATAACTCAAAATCAAGATCAACTTTTAACTAATGTAATCTAATATTATTTATATATACTATATATATATATATATATATATATATATATATATATATATATATATATATATATTTAACTAGTTATTACCCTCGACTTCGCTCTCTTTACTTACACTGTAGCCTTTGATTGTCCCCAGATTGCAATTTTATCGAAATCTGTTCAGCGGTTTAAGCGTGAAACGGTAACAGACTCTTACTTTTACATTCATAATATCAGTATGGATATGGATGTAAAGATAATGTAATTTGAAGGAAAACTTAATGTCTGTGAGAATCTGATTTTCGAAAGACGAGTGAAGTCTGCCACTCCGAATTTGGCCTGTGGGTTTGTCTCCTCTGTTTATCAACCAATATTTTTTTTTTTGATTTAACATAGTGGCTAGCGAGCGAGCTTTAATTATCTATAAAAAAAATTGGAAACTACTTTTTTTAAATACAATAGATTATGTCTTTGTAAGTTTGTATGTCAACGATTTGGCGGACACTACTTAAAACAAATAGACTAAAAAATCAGGCTAATTCTAGAATAAACAAACAATCAAAGAAACAAAAAAAACATGCTTCTACTTTATAAAATTTGTCTAATATAACAACAAAATACAGACGGATCCAACCGCCACAGTATGTTAATTTTATAGCTTTCAGATCAAGGAACTCAAACCAAATGCCAGCCAATTCATTAGCATCTTAATGTTTAGTGCTGTGAGAAAATTTCACACATTGTTTCTTAGAATAAAACCTAGGATATTGGATTGGTATCTTCCTTAATTATTTGCTACAGGTGTTAATTGTTTCGGAGAAATGGGAATACAATTATGCAAAAACGATAGAACAAAGTCGAATACTAAATACTAGACGCTAGCATTTTCTTCTACATCCATGAGTTGACTGTAAAGGATTTCTTTTAGAAATAAGTCCATTTAAAAAAAATACGGCTGCTAATTATTGGTGAAGATATTTTATACATACACACATTTTTTTTAGGGTGAACAGAGTATTTTCTTTATTTTAAAGTCGGTTAAAAAAGTTATGTTTGTACTACACTGTACGATACTGTGTATACATATAGAGTGTAGACTGTAGACTGACTGGATTCTCACCTATCTGCACTAAGCACTATGGCTTCTCTACAACGTTTTAGTATAAATATATCTTCTTAGCAATCATTATTTGTTTTAATTACTCTAATCAGATTAATTTAATTACAGACTGTCCTCAATTCACTTTATCAAATTAAAACAGCGTAATTATCTGTTATTTTCAATATTTATTGGTAAGTTGGTTTTTATTAAGTACTAAATACAACGATATACAACAAAGGAATGTGCAGAGGACAGACAAGCTAAATTAATTAGGGTCACATAATATCAAAATGTTATACTTACCTAATAAAATAAAAAAATATACATAAAATTTGAAATGATTTCCCACAACATCCACAATATTTAAATTTTGACGACACATTTGGCTCAGTTTATAGCTACAATAATTCAATTGTTATGGCAGCGGTCACAGGTTCGACAGTTAAAGTTTTTTTTTTCTCTAGGTAACAATACTAAAATATTATAACCTAATATTATTACGATCTAGCCAACAAGGCTAGTGAGTAATTTAACGTAAATTTAGTTTTATAATAAAATAATATATCTAAGAATGTGTCCAATGGTACTTATCTTAAAGTCTCTAGTTAACGGGAAGACACTTTGTTCTTGTGTTCTATATTAGTAGCACTATATTATTATTACTTTCACTACATTACACTATTTTCTTAACACTACACTAACTCAAAAGGTTTAGTTCTTTTGAGCCTTCTCACTATGTCCGTGTTGTCGAGGAGCTGGATTGCCTCGATATTCACATGCTTATGAAGTCTTAGCTCGTGAGCTTCTGCGTATTTTTTTTATCACTTTATCGGCAACCTCTACATTGAGGTCCCGGACATTTAAAGTTAAATTAATATAAAAATATTACATTACATATTTTAAAAATAAAAACATTAAGCAATCAAAGATCTATAATTAACATTTTTTGCTTAATCAACTTAGATAATGTAAATCTTTTAAATATAATGTTTGCTATTTTCTTCATATGCTATTATTATATGTAATAATAGTAAGTAACAATAAAAAAGCGAACCGCCATCTTGGCTCAACTTCCGTAACGTACAAAATACAAACTTTTTAAACTAAAATTTAACTTTTTTAACCTGTGGAAGGAACTACGTAAGAAATCTCGGGCAGTAAATAAATAATAAAAAAAAAAAAACAAGAACAAGCCGTAAGGAGTACGGGTACCAGGATACCATAAAAGTGGAGGAAGCGGTAGGCTGTATATCGCATTAAACGTGCGTGCGATGCGTCATGCACGAACGGTGTTAGGGTTGTCGTCTTATTTTTTTGTTTTTTTTTGTTATACACTCTATTTTATACTTTTTTAGTCATTTAAATTTTTAACTCAAATGTATTTTAAAGTTTTAACATTTAACTCAAGAGAAAAGCCAAATTTTTAAATCTAAACCTTAGTATTTAATTTAATTCTTATTAAAAAAAACTATTATGTTTATGGATATATTACAGATATCTAAACATTATTATAATAAAATTCTGAGTCGAATCTGTACATTAAATATTTTTTGGAAAATCTTATTGAAATAGTCATTTTTAGCGATATAGAGGCCGAATCTATAGTTTTTAGAATTTCTGTTTGTCTAACTGGTTGTCTGTCTGTCTCGGAACGCATCACGAGAAAACCACTAGACAGACTTTGATGGGTATGACGATAGCTGGTTATCCGGGTCAATATATAGGATACTTTTTACTGTGGGAAAATATATCATCTCTGAGAAATCTATACTAACCATTACATATAATATTATATTATAAACCTTTTCAATTATAGTTGTTAGTAAGTACATATGTATGTATATATAATACACATAGTATATGTAATACATACTGTAAATGTTTTACACATAATTACGATTAATTAAATACGTAATATCTTCCAATTAAAAATTTCAAGTTATTTTTATTGTTTCAAGTATTTAAGTTATGTCAAAAATTATAATAAATCTCTCATAATTCAACCCTACATTCTTCACAGTCCACTTGCGCGTGCACATAGATCGCTTCCGTCTCGCTCATCCACTGCGTTGTTTTCAGCTATCTCATTCATGCCTAACTGTGTAGATCTAAGAACAGTGAATACTTGGAAATTGCTTATAATTTATTGTACTTATTACCCTCGCTCGGATTCGCCTCTAGCAAAACAAAAACAAACCAATCCCACGGGAATCGTACATTTTTCCGAGATAAAAAGTAGTCTATGTGTTATTCCAGACTATAATCTATCTCTGTACCAAATTTAATCCAGATAAGTTCAGCCGTTCTGGCGTGAAAAAGTGACAAACATCCATATATACTCACAAACTTTCACATTTATTATATTAATACTTATACAAAACTATTCAGCCGAAACAAAACTCCATGTTATAAACACTACAAAAACAAATCGGTGGTCCTAACAAAGGGATAATAGGTATTTAAAAAGAAATAAGAAAATAATACGATGCAACTTCTAAGTTTTTCTTCTGTGTCAATAACGGTTAGCTGACGGGATCGATGTTTTGGGCGACGCGGTATCGGAAATCCGTGACATGTAAGCGTTATATCCAACAATGGAAAAATATTAGATTAATTCGTTACTAATTTGTTGAACGCAATCTATATAAATAAAAATGAATGTTCGTATGTTTGTCCTCTATGTATTCCTAAACTATTAATCCGATTGTGATGAAACTTTGGTGGCTTATTTTGTATACATCTACGAAGGTTCCTGGCGGAAAAAAATGTACATTTGTCTTTTTACCCGACCGTGCGACGCATAGCAGGGTAATGTGTTTATCTTAAGCCATTCAAGCTAAGGGACGTACCTGGACGAAGTCTATATAAATAAATAGGCAAAGATAGTTCAGTACCATTTTTTTGTTTAGTAGCTATTTACGAGTTTTAGAGTCATCTATAAAAATACATACATATATTCTAAAGATCGGTAAACTCTATTCATAACAATATGTTTTCTATAATTTTTTCATAATTATTATAGCTGAATTTAGCAACTAGAAAGTGAATGACAACTTTTGAAATACACGAATAGTGTAATCTAGTATTTAACCTTAACAGAAAATCGAACCTATAATATCCGACACGGCAGGCAATGCTGTTCAAAGTTGCTATTACAATTAATGACTTACTGTACATATGTTACATTTTCACAAATAACGCTGAACATCCATTTTTCTTACTCCATGCCTCAAGTCATGCGTTTGAAAATAAAGAAAATAGGTACAGACTGTAATACTAAGATGACAGAAAACTTAGTGATTGTCCATAGATTTCTATGAATTTCTATTAATGCTGGAAATCGCACATATTGGGATTGAATCCGCTTCTTTTGTAAAGTAACTAATGTCACTCTAATCATATGAAAATTCCTTTACATTCTGAACTAGAAAACTTCGGTTTTAACTTTTTTGAAGACACGTTTGTCTCAGTTTGTAGTTACCCTACTTGCTGTGCCAGCGGTCGCGTTTTCTAGTCCCGCTGGCGACATTCATTTGTGCGATGAGCACGAATGTTTATACTCCAGTCATGGGTATTTATATTTATAATATTTACCTATATATTTAAAGTTATATATATATATATATATATATATATATATATATATATATATATATATATATATATATATGTAGTGTTTCAACTATCTGGTATCCATAACACAAGCCTCGTAGCTTACCATGGAACTAGATGGTGCGGTGTGTTAATGTCCCAACATATTTTTTATTTTAACTTCCGCCGTACCCATATAAACGTTTCCCTATTTTAAATAACCCCACGACCTTGTCCTACCCTAATACAGAACTTCAATGGAACATTTAATATGAGCAACTCGTTGTGCCTTACTTTTATTGCTTACTAAAATAATTCGTACGTGTTCAAAATATTATGGCTTTACCTTGAACTAGGTCTTTTATATTATCCTCTTAGCTTTTTTAATTTTATCTTATATGTGTATACATGGGTAATACATGGGTTTATATATATATATATATATATATATATATATATATATATATATATATATATATATATATATATATATATATAGGTAAATTCTATTCATATACGTTTTACTCAAATTTTCAATTATGATTAATGTAGTCGAATTTCCAGCACTGGTAGAACGCTAGTTAGATTAAAATCTAAATAGAATCGTAGGGTAAGCAAAAAAAATATATGTAATGCCTTTTGTATGTACAATATTATATGCACGTTATGTTTAAGTGCCGTATATAATTTCATTTGCATTTAGTAAAAAGCTGTTATTTTGACATTACAAACAGACACTTCAATTTTATTTATCTAAATAGAATAGATATAGATATGTAACATAGCCTATGTGTTACTCCATATCATACCCTGTGTACAATCGAAATCCATCTAGTCTTGAATATATAATAACAAACGTACATACATACAAACTTTCATATATGTAGATTTAACTGCCGCGGTGGTGTAGTGGGTAGCATGTACGGCTGCACACCCGGAGGTCCTGGGTTCGAGTCCCGAGTCGGGCCAAGTTTAGTTATTGAGTCTTTCTGTATAGTAAGCCTCAGTAACAGCCCGGAGTTGGGAAGTTGGCGGTGTTTCACCCCCGTGCCTCGGAGAGCACGTAAAGCCGTCGGTCCTGCGCCTTAACTCTTACTGGTCGTGTCGAGCAGTCGTCCCACCGGAGTATGAGAGTGACAGGAATAGAGAGTGTGCGTTGTGTCTGCGCGTACACGCGCTGCACTAAAATATCTCCTGCGCAGTTGGCTAATCTCAATGAGATTGGCCGCCGTAGTCGGAATCGGCTAGGAGAACATCATACGTAGATATACAATACGAGTAGTAGTCTGACAGTAGGTAGGAAGATTATCTTATTGCAATTTTATTATTTACTACCTACAGCACTGCAACCTTGCAAACGACAATGAGCTCAATTCAAATTAACAATTATTCATTAATGAAGACAATCAAGAATGAATTTAATTCAAAATATAATTGACTTATGTAAATTAGGTGAATGTATTAAGTATTTCATTGATGAATATGCTAACGTTATAATTCTAAGTTGGAATGGAAATAAAGAAGTGGTAGCCTATATCTGTTACATATACTGTATATTATTATACTATTATATATTACTAGCATTGCCCGCGGCTCCGCCCGCGTTCAGATGACCAAAAACCAAATTCTTAGGTTTTACATATTAATATACATGCAATGTAAGAACACTGCAGATTTTTAAATTTATTTTTTCTCAGAAATGAGATATTTTCCCGCGGTAAAAAGTACCTATATGTTGACCCGGATAACCAGCTATCATCATACCAAATTTCATCAAAATCCCTCCAGTGGTTTTTCCGTGATGCGGTAACAGACAGACAGATAGACAGACAGACAAAAATTCTAAAAACTATAGATTCGGCCTCTGTATCTATAATAATGTCTATTTCAATAAGATTTTCAAAAAAGAAATTAATGTACAGATTCGGCTTAGTTACAATTTTATTATATGTATAGATTATACTATTTTATTATTATATATTATTATACTATACTGTGCCTATATGCCTATTAGGCACATAGGCACAGTAGGGATAGATTTGTTTTTGTTTTTCAAGAGGCGATTTCTATATATTATATATATGATACTACATAGTACACATTAGATTCGACACTTTTTGAACTTTTTAGATATTGAGCATCTTGAGAATAAGCAAATTATGATAACATATAGTGAAATCGAAGGAATCAGGGTATAACATAAAAATTCATAATTGTCTGCCATTTATTACCGTGAAAGTAAATTTGAATAATTGTTATGTATTAGATCCTCGCAACCTCTTCTATGACAGATGTTATGAATAATAGTGCAAATTAATACGATCGCATGAAACAAGTAAAGCACGAGAATTTTTTTAATAAAACCTATAAAGAAGATTACAGTAGAATTTCGACCAGTAATTTATGGTAGAAGTATCTAAAGTTTTAACTATACTTTAGGGAAAATTGTACAGAAAAACTATGTGTAAGGAAAATATAAAACCCAAAATCCTTGATGAACTAAAAGGAAAAACCTTCCAAGGACAAAATTAACATTATTCCCCGAAATCTACAAAGTAATTATAATTAAACAATTTTGAAATAATAAATACCAAACCTACATATAGGTATAATTTTATGTAGGAGGAAACACTCAGATATTCAAGGTTTTGAATTATAAATGCAAACTATCTTCGCTATGTGCTATTAACACCAATATTACTTAAAATTGCCATTAAAAAAGTTTTCCTTTCTACAAACGTTATCGCTAATAGAAAACTAAAATTTTCAGTTTAAATAACAGTTTATGATATATAATAATTTCAACTTGGTTATTAAATAAATATGTCATAATAATAAAAAAGCCCGACTGCATAAAAGCTAACTAAAAAGATGAGAACAAGTTCACGAAGGAATATAGATTATGCAGTCGGAGACATATGTACATACGAGTATGTACATCTCGCGACAAGGATGAAACGTGTACTAATAATCTTCTCTCTCTCTCTCTCTCTCTCTCTCTCTCTCTCTCTCTCTCTCTCTCTCGTTACCGTTGTTGCTGTAAAGTATTCAAAACATCGGGAACCAAATATTAAAATAAATCCACAAAAAAGTCCCAAAAGGTAGTTTGGCTTAAAATGTCAAAGCAGTTATTATATTAATAATTTAAAAAAAACGTGTGTGTGTGTGTACTTATGTACGTACGTAAGAAGTTATACTTTTTTGGCACGACAGAACAAAAATAGCTAAAGATTTTATCCCGTATCACACACCCTGTATGTCACAACTCCCTGTTTGTAAAAGGAATGTAGCTAACTTCATCATGGCGCTTCCACCTAACTTCATCATGTCGGTTTTTAGCTTTCGGGTGCGCGCGCATCGTAAAAATATTACTCTCATAATTTTACCCAAACGTGCCAAAATAAGTATAAATTCAAAAATAAAACGTAGTAATTTTCTTATATTTGACCCTCATGCGAATGAACTCAGTTTTATTCTATTTACGTACTTATAGCTTGAAGCCAAACAATCACTAACATAGTTGCTGATAGAGCACGGCATCGATCAAAGTAGGTTGAAGTGTTTGCTCATTACTCAGTGAACGATAAATAATATGAAAAAAACAACACAGTTTTCTGTAGAAATTATAGTTAAATTGTTATGTGGCTATACTGCCATAGTTAAACCAAGTAGTAACGCTCTCGCTTGGGGCGCGGGTTCTAATCTCGGGTCAGCAGAGAGTACCAAGGAAAGAAAGATATTTAATGAAAATATTCTTCATGGGCCATGGACTCGCTTGGGAAACGGAGTGTAGCGGATTCAAATCCCGGATCTCGCACCTCTGATATTTTCATGTGGGAATCATTTCCAACATGATTACCATTTGTCTTACGGTGAAGGAAAACATTGTGAGGAAACCTGCATGTCTGAGAGAACCTAGCAAGTTTTCGAAAGACATATGAAGTCCGCCAAACCGCACTTGGACAGCGTGGTGGGCTATGGCCTGATCCCTCTCGTACTGAAGGGAGGCCCGTGCCCAGCAGTGGGACGTTAAAAAGGGCTGAATACAAAGGAAAACATCGTGAAGAAACCTGCATGTCAGAAAGATGTGAAATCTACCAACGTGTACGTGTCCAGCGTGTGGACTATGGTCTGATCCCCCGGCATTTAGCATTAGTCTCTAGCCCAGCAATGGGATACTGAAAGAGGGCAATTTTAATATATATGTCATTCGTAGTCATTTAAACGCGAATTATTTTAACTACAATTAGTCCTGGATTGAGTCAAAAGAGTTTTTAACCATTTTACCACTGGCACTACGGCACAGGTCCGGCACTGGCAGCCGACGACGAAAACATGTAATTGTCATACATTTTTAACCGACTTCACAAAAAGGAAGAACTTCTCAATTCGTTGGTATGTTATTTTATTTGTTACCTCATTTTATTTAGAACCGATAAACGTTTTCGTGTGAACCATATTTTTAATTTTTTTTTACCGACTTACAAGAAGAGGTGCTCAATTCGTAAATTATATTTTTTTTAATTAATACATCAGGATTAAGGACAGGATAGTTCTATACATATTTCAAAATATAAATTTTGTAGTGGAGTAATTATTATTTCACGTGTGGAGCGTAGAGTAGAGGACTTGCTAATTTTCATCTATACATATAATAAAATTGTAACTAAGTCGAACCTGTACATTAAATATTTTTTGGAAAATCTTATTTAAATAAACATTATTATCGATACAGAGGCCGAATCTATAGTTTTTAGAATTTTTGTCTCTCTGTCTGTCTGTCTGTTACCGCATCACGGAAAAACCACTGGACAGATTTTGATGAAATTAGGTATGATGGTAGCTGGTTATCCGGGTCACCATATGGGGTACTTTTTACCGCGAGAAAATATGTAATTTCTGAGAAAAAATACAAAAACTGCATTGTAAGAGTATACTAACATGTAAAACCTAAGAATTTGGTTTTTGGTCATCTGAACGCGGGCGGAGCCGCGGACAATGCCAGTAGGTGAATAAATATAATCTACAGAAACCTCATATATGGTTTTTAATTTTTGTTAGTTTTTTTTTTAATTGTAAGCAGAATTCTAACCTTATTAGATGTATGGACAGGCCTGATTAAAGCCGATTATGTCTATCCTTGAACCAATGCGTAGCGACCTCGTATATACTGAGGAATTAGAGCATGCTGTGTTGTAGTTTATAATGCGATATGGGCAATTGGTTACATGGCTAAGTAACAAATAAAGTATAGAGTTAACTGTATGACAGTGGAAGATAAGTTTTTCTAATGATAGAAGTTATTCGAAGTTAGAATTCGTCGTCGGTTCGTCCGGTACGTTTTAATTTTAACGGTCAGTATGGAATAGATAGACTATTTATACATAGTTTTTAATTTTACAGCCTGGCAATAATTGATTCGAAATCAAGATTAATTCATTTAAAATATAGTAAATCGAATCGAGATAAATATTTCGACGACACGTTTGGCTCAGTTTGTAGTGACCCTACTTGCTGTGCCAGCGGTCGCGAGTTCGAGTCCCGTTGGGGGCATTCATTTGTGTGATGAGCACGAATGTTTGTATTCCAGTCATGGGTGTTTATATTTATAATATGTATGTATTTAACTTTATATGTGTGTAGTGTATCAACTATCTGGTATCCATAACACAAGCCTCGTAGCTCACCATAGAAATACATGGTGCTGTGTGTTAATTTCCCAACATATTTATATTCTGTTGAGCATATTACATATTATTATATCTTTTATACTTTAATAAACGCTTTTCTCTTACAGCTTTGTTTTGGTTCCATTAAAACCAAAAAATCCATCACTGATATTATAAAAAAAATGTTTTTGTAAATATAAATATGATATTTAAGTTAATCT